>CM016616.1:13730701-14411323 GCA_005393395.2 Gossypium australe
CATTCGAACCCGTTACGGACACTATGAGTTTTAGTGATGCGTTTGGGTTAACCAATGCACCACTGCATTTATGGATATGATGAACCGGTCTTTCAACCATTCTTAGACCGGTTTGTGGTGGTATTCATAGATGACATTCTGGTTTATTCGAGAAGTGAAGAAGAACATGACTCGCATTTGCGAATTGTATTGCAATTGCTTCGAGATAATCAATTTTATGCCAAATTCAGTAAATGTGAATTTTGGTTAAGAGAAGTGACTTTCTTGGGTCATGTAGTATCAGCCGAAGGAATAAGGGTGGATCCTCGGAAGATTGAGGCGGTATTGGATTGGAAACCACCGAAGTCGGTAGCGGAGATTCGGAGTTTCTTGGGTTTGGCTGGATACTATAGACGCTTTGTTGAGGGGTTCTCGTTGATTGCTGCACCCCTAACTAAGCTTTTGCGGAAGGGAGTGCCGTTTGTATGGACCGACAAACAGCAAGAAAGTTTCGAGAAATTGAAGAAGATTTTGGGAAGCGCCAGTTTTGATTCAACCTGAAGCTGGGAAAGGAGTTTACAGTTTATTGTGATGCGTCGCATACGGGATTAGGTGCGTATTGATGCAAGGTGGAAAGTGGTAGCTTATGCTTCTCGTCGTTGAGACCGCACGAAGTAAACTACCCTACTCATGATTTGGAGTTAGCAGCAGTGGTGTTTGCCTTAAAGATTTGGAGGCATTACCTCTATGGTGAAAAGTCTATCATCTATACAGATCACAAGAGTCTTAAGTATCTTCTTACTCAGAAGGAGTTAAACTTGAGACAACGAAGATGGGTGGAACTGTTAAAGGACTATGATTTCTCAATTGAGTATCATCCTGGAAAGGCTAATGTGGTGGCAGACGCATTAAGTCGTAAGGTGGTATCTGATTTGAGAGCTATGTTTGCCCATTTAGTTTGTATGAAGATGGTAGTTTGGTAGCGGAACTCCAGGTGAAGCCCCTGTGGTTGGATCAAATCAAGGAAAAACAGATATTAGATGAGAAGTTGAGACTTTTAATCCAACAAGTGGAAAATGGAGGAATAGAGGATTTTGGTATAAATCCGGAAGGTGTGTTGTGTTTTCGAGGAAGAGTCTGTATGCCTAAGGACTCAGATCTGAGGCAAATGATTTTGAGGGAAGCGCATAGTAGCCCTTATGCTATGCATCCCAGGGAAAAGATGTATCGGGATCTCGTGAACAGTATTGGTGGCCTGGGTTGAAGCGGGAGATCTCTGAAATTGTGGGAAAATGTTTAACTTGTCAGCAAGTGAAAGCGGAGCATCAATTGCCGTCAGGTCTTTGCAACCAGTTAAGATTCCTCTTTGGAAATGGAGCGGATAACGATGGATTTTGTTAGTGGGTTACCTTTAACACCTACTAAGAAAAATTCTGTTTGGGTAATTGTTGATCGTTTGACGAAGACTGCTCATTTTCTACCAATTCGTACGGATTACTCGTTACAGAAGTTGGCGAAGCTGTATGTATCTGAAATCGTGAGGTTGCATGGGGTACCTGTATCGATTATATCGGATAGGGATCCTAGGTTTACATCTCAATTTTGGAAAGCTTTGCATGAAGCTCTGGGAACAAAGCTTAATTTCAGTACGGCTTTTCATCCTCAGTCGGATGGTCAGTCGGAGAGAGTGATTCAAATTCTGGAAGACATGTTAAGAGGCTGTGTAATCGACTTCAAAGGTAGTTGGGAGGATTTTCTACCGTTGGCGGAATTTGCGTATAACAACAGCTACCAGTCTAGCATTCAGATGGCACCCTACGAGGCATTGTATGGTCGTAGGTGTCGTTCTCCTATTTGTTGGACTGAGTTGGGCGATCGACGGATGTTAGGACCTGAGATGATTTCGAAACGGAAGAAAAAGTGAAAGCTATTCGAGCACGGTTAAAGGAAGCTTCGGATAGACAGAAGTCGTATGCGGATTGAAGTAAGGATATTGAGTATGCCGTAGGAGATCAAGTTTTCTTAAAGGTCTCGCCTTGGAAGAAGATATTCAGATTCGGGAAGAAGGGCAAATTGAGTCCTAGATACATTGGACCATATCGTGTGGTGAAACGAGTTGGTTCAGTGGCCTATCAGATTGAGTTACCTCCGGAATTGAGCCAAATTCATAATGTTTTCCATGTGTCCATGTTGAGGCGCTATAGATCGGATCCATCGCACATAGTACCGGTAGAAGAAGTGGAGTTGAATTCGGATTTCTTTTGAGGAGGAACCAGTAAAAATCTTAGACCGAGACGTTAAGGTGCTAAGAAAGAAGACTGTGCCGTTGGTCAAAGTGTTATGGCGTAACCACGGAATGGAGGAAGCTACGTGGGAGCCTGAGGATGCAATTCGGCAACAATACCCTCAACTTTTTCAACCAGGTAAATTTCGAGGACGAAATTTTCTTTTAGGGGGGTAGAGTTGTAACACCCTGAAAATCCGAGTATTTTTATTTATTTATTTATTTTATTTTTGTGTGCTTTGAGTAAGTATTTTAGAAAGAAGTATTTTTCTTATTAATTTATGTGGTTAGTATAGTCCTGAAGAAGAATTAGAAATTTTATTAAGATGGAATAATATTAATTTTGAGAATTTATGGAGATGGATTAAGTGGCATTGACACATAAATTAATTTAAGTGTCAAAATGAAGCACAAGTTGAGTAAATGGCAAAGTGGTGTTGGCGCATGAGTTAGTGCATGAGGTTGGAGGTTCGAATCCCCTAGATAGCAATTAGGTGGTTTTTATTTTTGGTTTTCCTAGCATGTGTCAGCCAAGAGTAAAAATGGTATGTGTTGACCATGTTATTTTTGGTTAGAATATCAAAGGAATAAGGAAAAATTTGAACTTAAAAAAGGTATCAAGAGAATAAGGAAAATGTGAAGATTTGAGGCATGAATCAAGGAAGTATTTTTGGAAACAATATCTTGGCCTAAAGACCAAGCATGTGGACGGCATTATGGCTAGGGGGGGAGCCGAAATTTTGGTGTTAGTAGGCTAGGAAATTTTAGTCTTTAGTTTTGTTCATTTTAGTTTTGTGCAAGTTTTGAAAATTCTCTCAAACTCTCTCCCTTTGGCCGAATTTGTGCACTTGGTAAGCCTAGTTTCTTTTGACCATTTGGACATTTTGTTCTACACTTTTGTGCCAATTTTGTGTTTTCTCTTTGTGCCGATTTTACCAAAACCTAAAGAGACCATTTTATTCTTTTCTTTCTATCATAGCCGAATATGCACCTATCTTAAAGCTCATCTCTTTCATTCTTTCCTTCTATTCACTTTGAAATCAAATCAACATCATCACCATCTTTCTCCTATTTGATTTTCTCACCTACACTTTCATGGCCGAATGTTTGAGTGTCTATAAGCCAAATTTATTTTCTTTTTCTTTGAATCTTCTTAGCCGAATCCTTCTTAAATCCATTCTATTCTCGAATCCTTTCTTTTCGACGTGGAATATAGGTAAGAATTCTTTTCGTTTCGATTAGTTATTAGTGGATATGGCCGAATATTGATGTTGGCTTGAAGGCATTATTTGGATCGAAATAAACGTTTATTTTATTAACGTTTATTTTGTTATACTTTAGTGCGATAACGGAAGTTTGGAATCAAGAAGTTGTGGGTGACACAAATCGTTGGAATCAATTCTTGTGGTAAGGAAATCACATCTTTTAAACTTTAGAATTATTTCGATATCATTAGATAATGTTCTTTGCCTTTGAAGACATTCAAAATAGGGAAGAAAAGGGCGGTGTTTAGCCTTCGGAAGAAGGGAGGTTCTGTTATTCCCCCTAAGTATAAACAAAGGACTATTTCGGGAATCCGGGATTTTCCACCGGGTTGCGGACGTTCAACCGAGGAAAATCAATTGTTCGAAGTCGTTCGTACTCCCGAACCATTATTCGTTCGTGGATTCAATTCGGTTAGCGAACCATCGATCGGAGAGAAATCGCAAGTAGAAGTCTTACGGAAATCCGAGGGTAAATTTCTAGATCGAAATCTTTAGATCGATTTTATTATAGATTATAGTGTTTTAATTAACGCAATACGTATAGGTGTTGAAGAGCGGGAAAGTTTAGTTCTCTCCATAATCAGGTGTGTAACTTCACACTCATTTCCGGGTTGGACATCAAGTTGTAAGTTCTGTGATAAAATCGTAAAAATAGTAAAAAGGGGAAAAATACGTAGTAACTCATATTTTTGAGTAAATGCATGAAAACAGTTAAACCGAGAAAAAATTACGAAAAACTGCTAGTTCGATAAATGGGCCGATAATACTCTAGTTCGATAAATGGGCCGATAATACTCTAGTTTGATAAATGGGCCGATAATACTCTAGTTCGATAAATGGGCCGATAATACTCTAGTTCGATAAATGGGCCGATAATACTCTAGTTCGATAAATGGGCCGATAATACTCTAGTTGATAAATGGGCCGAAAATACTTTAGTTCGATAAATGGGCCAAAAGTTCACTAAACTGTTAAATGGGCTAGTTGCTAAATAATTATTTATATGGGCCTAATGAAAGGTTAATTGATAAACCCACCGATGATATGGATTAATTGAAAATCTGTTATATGATTATATTTGTTATACACGCATAATTGCATGGGGTGGGATATATGAAGAGAAGAATGGCCAGTTGCCACAAAATTTGGCTCATTGCCTCTAGTTCGGTGGCTTTGCCACAAAATTTGGCTCATTGCCTCTAGTTCGGTGGCTCTGCCACAAATTCGGCTAAATGCCTCTAGTTCGGTGACAATGTCACAATCTAGTTCGGTAGTGCACTACAAAATTATTTAAGGGCTTTAAGCCCATGATTGGTGTGTTTGGCAGGGTGGGTTGACTTGATCCCCACAGGTGTGTTGGTTGGTACGGGGGTGTTAGCGGATGGATACTAGGTTGGTTTGGGAAATTCATATTTCATGCATTCTTTTCTTTAAATTATGTTACTTTATGATGTATGGTTGAAATCTGTTAATGGGCTCAAGCCCAGCTTGATATCTTGACGATCTGGCCCAATAATGGTGGTAAGTGAGTTGCACACTGAGTTCTTTGTAACTCACCCAATTTTATTAACCATTTCAGGTAATGGAAATTGACGTGGACTTGGGCCGGAGATGACTTGGTGGAGGCCATACTACAAACTTGGGTTTTATAAACTATGACTTTATTTGAGTTTTTATTTTAATTACTATTATGGGTGATGTAATAAGGCCTCTAATTATGTTTTTATGGTTTTTATTGTGTGGATGGTTTTAAGTTTTATTTTAAGACTTTAATTATGGGCTTATGTTAAATCATATGGTTTTTCCTAAAAATATTGTTTATATAATATTTTGACAATTAAATGATTTTCTTTAAAAAATTTTCTTCCAAATTCTTTTACAAAGTCTTTAAAGTTTCGATAAACATTTTTTATGATGATAAGTTTTAAACAAGTATATTCTTAAATTATCTTTCAAATCCTCGAACTAAAATTTATTAAATTTTATTTTCAGAAAGTTTTTTTTAAGTGTTATTTTATTGTTACCACTTGAGAATAAACGAATGTATGTTTGGTGTGGCAAACCAAATCTTGTCTAAACGCATAGACCGGGTTTGGGTTGTTACATTTAATGGTATCAGAGCCCAGTTTCAAAACTCGGCTGTGGTTTGGGTTCAATAAAGAAATTTGTTTGAAAATAATTTCTAGACTTTTGATTTTAAAGGTAGTATGGCACCATGAGCATCCAGCGCCAAGTCAAGTAAGTATCTGTATACTGTATGTTTATTATCATTGTGTAATGATTGTAAGAAACACTCTAGAACTTCTAGTTTTAGGTGTTGAAAACCGTAGAGATTGAGACAATAGGATATGATTGCGAGAACAACTCTATCTCTTTCATATCATAAGACATCGTTAATAAACAACTGAAATATTATTCTGATTCATAAAACTCTTAATCAGATTAAAATCGAATTAGTCGCTATGAGCACTAGAGGACGTGGTCGTGGACGCGGTAGACGTGGCCGTGGTAGAGGACGAGGTGTTAGGGGCGCAACTGATGTGCCGGGTCATATGCCGGAAATGGATGCACCTGCGTCACTCGAGAGTGAGACGGGATCACATGACCACATGGAAGAAGATAATGCTGTGACACGAGCAATGCTGCGAGTACTTGAAAGGGTCGCTGGATCCAGAACTGGACCAACAGCTCGTGGGTCAATATCGGAGCGACTGAAATCCAGTGGAGCTGAGGTTTTCAGAGGTGTCTCTGGTGTAGCTCCCAATGTCGCTGAATATTGGCTTGAGGCAGTAGAGCGAATTATGGACGATCTTGAGTGCACTGTGGAACAGAAGCTAAGAGGAGCGGTATCTTTATTGAGGGACGAAGCTTACCAATGGTGGCTTACCATCCGAGAAGGTACTGATGCTGCTTTAGTTAACTGGGAATTTTCAAGGCTTCCTTTCAAGGGAAATATGTGGGAACAAGCTATGTGGATGCTCGAAGGAAGGAATTCTTGAACCTGGTGCAAGGAAATAAGACTGTGGCTGCTTATGAGGCTGAGTTCTTACGTTTGAGTCGCTATGCTCGAACGATAGTGGCAACGGATCATGAGCGTTGTGTACGCTTTGAGGACGGTTTGAAAGACGAGTTGCGGGTTCTGATAGCCCCACAGCAAGTTAGAACTTTTGCCGCTCTTGTGGAGAAGGCCAAGATAGCCGAAGAGGCTAAGAATTTGGAACGTCAGAATCGGGAGCAAGTTCGAAGCAAGAGAGATATGAAACATTCGGGTAAGTAATTTTATCCCGTTTTTAGTAATTTTTATATTTTCGATATCAGAATAACTGAATCTAGCTATTTTGGGGATTTGTAACACCCCTAACCTGAATCCGTCGCTGGATCAGGGTTAAAGGTATTACCGGACAGATCGAAACTTTTACAGACATTACATAATACAATTCATTAAACGCAATCAAAGTATCCCTTTAATAGGTCAACGAGACATTAGTCATGCTTTAAACAGAGTCAGGACTAAACTGGAACACATACAGAAATTCTCAGAAAATTTTAAACTTTCTAAGTTATGCAGGAGAAAAGCCCGTATGGGCAGGCCGTGTGCCTCCCACGGCTGCTAGACACGCCCATGTGTCTCCTCCATGGTTGAAACTGACTTAACTCCACGGCCACCAAGCACTCCCGTGTACCTTGGCCGTGGTCAATTCTAACTTGGCTCTACAGCCACCAAGCACGCCCTTGCACTTTGGCCGTGGTCGATCCTGACTAAACCACACGGCTACCAGGCACGTCCGTGTGCCAAGGTCGTGTACTCTTAATTAGCTAATGCCTTAGTCCCACGGTCAATAGGCACGCCCGTGTGCCACAACCGTATGGCAAAATAGGCCATTTACAAGGCCAATATGCCACCCACATTAGGGTCATACCGAGAAGCAAATAACCAATTCAACTCATGCACCTTTGGCAACCAAGAACGTATCAAAATAACCATCCTATCCCTACATTTAAAATCCAATTTCAACCAAGCCAATTTACAAGACTAAAACTCATGTAAGCACAAGCATAATTCATCCAAATACTTACCTTAAACTTAACCACTTCATATACTATCAAACTATACCAAAACATACATCACATATCATATTCATTAATGTATATTGCCAACACATAATGAGCCAAATCACATGGCTAAGTTCACTTCATAATTATAAACAAATAACTAGCCTATACATGCCATATCTAGCTATATACATTTCCAAAATGTACCAAAACAAGTGAGTAGTGTGATGACGATCCTCGACAGTCCCCAAGCCTTCAGCTTTGATGATCTATAAGACAGAAAAAACGCATACAGAGTAAGCTTTCCAAAAGCTTAGTAAGTCATACACAAATAAACTTAATTTAAAATGCACATAACATACTAAAACAATGACAATAATGGTTCTCATAGCCTATACATCTCACATAAAGTTTGGCTCAATGGTTTAGCATAACTTATCACATACTTCAACTCATTACCACATATGCACATAACTCATCTAAGCATAATTTCACCTATCATCTCATCATTCCATTGCACATATTCATTTTAGTAAGTTCATATAGATACTTACCTTCCATACACACCTTGTGTACTTATCAAACATACCTAAAACGAATATACATTCACGTAATCTTTCATGACTCGGAATTTGCTCGTTGAATCGTTCGGAATCTATTAGGATACTCAGAAGACTCAGAATAGTTGTACAAGGCCAACGTCCCAGACGAGGTCTTACATGTACTCAGATATTGATGCCACTGTCCTCGACAGGGTCTTACACTTAAATTTCATATTGATGCCAATGTCCCAGACGTGGTCTTACACAAAATTCTCATATCGATGCCGACGTCCCAGACGTGGTCTTACACGAAATTCCCATATCGATGCCAACGTCCCAGACATGGTCTTACACAAAATTCTCATATCGATTCCAACGTCCCAGACGTGTTCTTACACGAAATTCTCATATCGATGCAAACGTCCCAGACGTGGTCATACACGAAATTCTCATATCGATGCCAACATCCCAGACGTGGTCTTACACGAAATTCTCATATCGATGCCAACGTCCCAGACGTGGTCTTACACGAAATTCTCATATCGGACACCTATGTCATGACATATACTGTTCTATCTATCCCAAGGTTCAAACGGGACTTCTAGAACTTAAACAACTTGTCGACTTATTCGTAAATCTCGAAGTTCACATACAATCCATCTCAATGGATATTCATAGCAATTCAAATTTCATTTATTCACAAATAGTGCAATGCAAATACATTTATCTGTATATCGACTTACCTCGAGTTCGGTTTAACGGATACGGCTACTCAATTACTTTCGCCTTCTCGCGATCTAAGTCCAATTTCTTCGGCTCTTGATCTATACATATTCAAATTTAACCCTTTTATTCACTAACTCATCCAATTCAATCCAAATACACATATTTAGGGCAATCTATAAATTAGCCCTCACATTTGCACATTTTATCAATTTAGTCCATATTTCTCAAAACATTAAATACACAAAATCACCATATATATATATGCATAGCCGAATGATTATATATCTTATACAAGCCCATATTTTCATCAAATTCACAATTTAGTCCTTCAAAAATTATTTTCTCAATTTAATCCAAAATACTCAAATTCAACAAAACTTCAAATACAAACTATGATAATCAAACACATATCTTTCATTTTTCACTATTAAACATCACAAATCACATGAGTTCATCAAAGTCTCATTTCAAAAACATCACCAATTCTCAAAATTAAGACATGGGTTTTGTAGTATACGAAGCAACGATTACAAAAACGTAAAAATTATCAAAAACCGAAGTCAAAACTCACCTTAATTTAAGCTTGCAAGTGCTGAATAAAACAAAGCTTAAGTTCTTTCTTTTCTTTCAATATTCGGTGGAAGAACATGTAAAATGAGCACTATTTTTAAGCTTTGTTATTATTATTATTATTATAACATATAATATGTTATTTTCATTAATTAAACTATATAATATATATAAAACAACATATTTTTCATTATGTCATCCACTACTCTCACTTTTGGCAAATTTGCAACATAAATCCTCCTATTTAAAGAGACACAACAATTAGGCCATTCAATTAAATAAAAGGCCACCTTTACCAATTATGCGATTTAGTCCTTTTATCAAATTAAACAGACAGAAAGACAAATTAACTTACGAAATTTTACCACATGCTTAATCACATATAAAAAACATAGAAAATGATATTAAAATATTTTACTGACTCACATTTGTGGTTCTGGAACCACTGTTCCGACTAGGGTCTAAACCGGACTGTTACAGGACCAATTCGTAACGTTATCAAAGTATTAAAATTTTTCCATGGATGAATATGCTGAAATTTTGAAATTTATGGTAGAAAATGAAAGATTATTAAACAACTTTTGTGAAGGAAATTTTCATGAAATTGTGATTTAAGGACTAAATTGTAAAGATGTAAAATTCATGGAAATTTTTTGATTTTTGTGAAATATATGTGCTGTAAATGTTATATGTGAAAATCGGTTAGGCTTGGAATAAGGATTGAATTGCATGAATTTCATTTCCGAGCCTAGGGACGAAATCATCATTTATGGAAAGTATAGAGGCAAAATGGTAATTTTGCCTAGAATGTGAATTGAATTGAATTGAGCATGAAATGAATTAAATTGATGGTTAAATTCATTTATATAGATCTAGAAAAACCTAGTACTGAGTTGGATCAAGGAAAAAAAAGTGTCGGATTAGTAGATCCTCGAAACAAACAAGTATAGAGGTAAGTTTGTGTAACTAAATTGTGTATATTTTCATGTTTGAATTGAATGTTGTATATGCGAATTATGAATTTGTTATGTCTATGAAAATGATTATATATCTGACGTGCCTGAGAATTGTTAAGTCCCATTTGAATAGATGAAATTCGATGGATACAAGTTTTTCTCGATTTGGTTGTGGTCTTGCATATGTTGTGGACACACCACAGCTTGAAAGAGCGTCCCGTTATTAGCCCTTTCGAGCTTCCTGTTATATGGTTCTTGCAAGCTTCCCGTTATAGCTTTTCGGAGCATCCCGATAGGATATGATCCTACATTTGTTGTGGACACACCTTAGCTCTTATGAGCATCCCAATTATAGGCTCTTCGTGAGATTCCTGTTAAATTTTCTCTTTGTGAGCTTCCCGATAGTGCTCACTTGAACTTCCTAATGTATGGCTATCCGGAGCTCTCATTATATGGCTCTTTGTGAGCTTCCCCATATGGTTCTTTGTGAACTCCCCGATTATGACTCTTATGAGCTTCCCGTTATATAGCCCGGATAAGCTTCCCGATAAGCTCTTTGTGGGCTTCCCGATATAGCTCTTTGTGAGCTTCTGTTACAAAGCTCGAGAGTGTGCTTCCCTATTATGTGCTCTAATGAGTACCCCTGTATATGAATTGACGGATCATTGATAAGTACATCTTGTGTGTACTACCAGGGTATCCATCGATATTTCAATGATTCAGCGAACAAACTCCTGATATGGTAAAATATGAGGATTAAATAAATTATGTATTGAATATATCCCTGAAATACCTGCAAATGGTTGTATGATGAGCTCATCTTTGTTTTCTTGGTATTCATGTAAATTTCATGACTAACTTGTTTGATGAGAGTGTAACAGCACAATTTTAGTGAAATCAGAAAAGTGGTTTCGGGACCACAAATTTGGCCCGAAAAGAAAATTTATTTTAATATTAATGCATGATTTGCATTGTGGTATGAATACCATATGGAAATTCTGATAAGAAAATTTTATCGATTAGGTGTTTAATTACGAGAAGGACCAAATTGCATAAAATGAAAAAGTTGAATTCTAGTAGCTAGAAGGATTAAATAACTTGTCTTATCATAACATTTTCCATTATCTATCAGTTACACATATTATACACATTATTATTCCTTCAAATTACCACTGCATCCTTAGCACTATTTTTGTCATAACATTAATCATATTTCATTATAACAACTCGACCAAATTATATTGTTCTAATCCCTGTGGAGACAATTTCACTTATCACTTTATTACTTAATTCAACATATATACTTGCACAATTTGCATATCATTTCACACATGATAGGATGCAAACGAGGGGGAGAAGTCAGAACCTGAGCCAATCCGCCAACGCGGTCTAGATGATTTAGAAGTGGCCCTATTTTTTGAACCGAATCTGGTTACAATGGAGCCAGAACCTTTCAAGTTTGATGATGACTCCTCGAACAATGCTCTAGATCTAAATACGTGATTCAGGGTGTATAAACCTCTGCTCCACATGACAAACATCGACCTATCAACTGATGGTGATTTAGAGTTTTTGCAGCTTCCACACAAAACACCTGGTCATGCAAGCACATATCGTGATGTACAAGTATTGGAAGTTGGAATGGAATACCTTAACAAAGATATTTTCCTTCCTGCACTAAAGCAGTACAACTTCAAGAACGGCGTGAACTACTACGTCACGAAGTCCCGTTACGAGAAATTTGAAGGAAAGTGCACAATGAAGGACGGGAGGTGTAAGTGGATAATCATGGCGTCTTACCGAAAGAAAAACAGGATGTGGATGATAAAGAAGTATTCTGATTCTCATACATGTGTTGCAACGGGTGCAAGTTAAAACCATCTGAGGCTAGGCTCGAACATGATTGCTAACATTATTCTACTGATGGTGAAGGCCAGTCCTCAGATTCAAATATCGGTGTTGATTGCAGACATACGTAACCAGTACCAGTATACTCTAACGTAGTACAAAGTGTAGGTTGCAAAATAGAAGGCTATGGAAAAGTTGCATCATGGGTGGGAAAGTTCGTATAACTTTCTATGGTAATAGTGTCAGGTATTGAATCGGTACGTACTAGGTTTCGTAACCAATCTCGAAATGTACCCAGCATAACACGGTGATCAGTTGGTCTCTAGGAAAAGAGTATTTCATCTATTCTTTTAGACCTTTGAGCAATGCATAGAGGAATTTCAGCACTGCAAGCTTATGGTTCAAATTTACTACAGCTGACTGTTTAGAAGGTATCAGCAACGTCTGTTACTTACTGTTTCTCAGAACGACAATCAAAAGATTCGGTCTATAGCATTTGTAATAACTCCCAGAGAAATGACAAATGACTGAGATTTCTTTCTGAGCTGGTTGAGCTGCTGCGTTTGCCTGCAACCCAACATATGTGTCAAATCAGATAGGGGACCCGAAATACTCTCGAAGATTGATCGTCACAAGGCCCTCTAAGATCACATTCATCATCGGTACTGCATACAACATGTGGGATCCATCTACTACAAAAAATATCCTTCGACAACTGAGCGAGATCTAGTCATGGACATGGGTTTGTAGTTCGAATTATGTATTCACTGCATATTGATTTTTCATACCAAGTTATTTAATTGCACTAATCGGTAGCTGTTTCTCGATAGGTTACAAGCTCGTCCAACATTGATTCCATCAAATGTTGAAAAACTGTGCAATGTATGTATTGAATATACCTTTTGAACAGTCGACGCAGTCATACGACGGGGGTTTACGATACGGGCACATAATGTCAAACTTGGCCAAGTGCATCAATTTTGTACTGAAGGGGATGCATCATTTGCCGGTAACATTGGTTGTCAAAGAGACATACTTTCGACTGGTCACATTGTTTCCTAAAAGGGAATCGATGTATGCTAGACAAGTAGCGGGTAGCGGTACATTATGTGATGACGTGATGAAAGAGATTTGGCAAAGTACAACAAGAGTGAACACCATGTATGTAGTGTGCCATTCGTGTTGAAACCTCGATTTTTGAGTCACGAAGTACATTAGGCCCAACCAGGAAATGTCAGGTGCATCATATCATGTGATTCTAATGAAAGGGACCTGCAATTGTGGGAGATTCTAAGCACTTCAGTTCCCATGCACACATGCAATTACAGTATGCGGGAACGAATGGATTGAGTACCCGCCTTACATCAACGACATTTACCAACTAGAATGCATTCACAGTGTGTGGAGTCCTAAATTCCCACTCCTCTCAAATGAGAGTATGTGGTCGTCAGTGTCTAGCACGTCGTTCAAGTTCATGCCAAACAATGACCTGTGTCACATCCTGAAAGGTCGCCCGAATTCCACCCGGATAAGGAATAATATGGATATCCGAGAAAGAAACGATCAACAAAAATTATGCGGGTATTGTAGAAACCCAGGGCATACGAAGACAACATGTTTTCTGTACAAGGATACGTTAAGGCCTCAGCATCGATAACATTACTTTCTACCAAATTTCATATTCAATAATGTGCTTCGCATATTCCCATTGGTTTAATTTGTTATTTATTGTTAACTTGCATATAAATCATGATAGATAGTAATAAAGACAAAGGTATTGTTTGAATGAATAACCTTGATTTTTTTATTTATGACAAATTTATATTTATATCACAATATTTATAGCAAAAAATACACTCAATCATGTCGTTAAGGAAAATGTATGCAGCAAGGTGATGGACAACGATTGCGTGGAAGATTTTTGCGTACAACCGGATGTGCATCTAGAGGTGCAGGCCTGTAGACTTCCTCCTTGTCGTCCATCACCTAAATATGTACCTAGCATGGCCTCCTAAGAAATCATTTCTTCAAGATCAGTATCATCATCTTCCTCTGCGATTAATTGTTGCGTCATCCTTGTCTGCCATCATGTATCCACCACTCCCGTGTCCGGTGGTTGCGATGATAGGCCACCCCAATAAAACAGTGATATACGCAGTGTTTGGGTCCCTATAAGCATGTAACCATAAGGTGCCCCAAACCTCGGGTACATTGAAAAGGTATCGAGCATCGAACATCATTATTGACTATTGCATAGGCGTCTGCATCGATATCGGCATCAGTGGCGGTGCATACGTTGATGTCTGTCCCAAAATAGGGTTCGACATCGGCATTGGCATGAGGGTGTAGTATGCGGGGGACGTTGATGCCCTAAAATATATACCTGCGTGAACAAAAAAATTGGCCACATGCGGTGGTGCTTGTGAAAAAACATAGGGTTACTGAATTGAACAGGAATAAGTGGAGTGAACTGACTTAGATATTGCGTAGCCACAAGCGATGCATCTTCTGCCGAAGCAAATGATGAACCCACTGTGTGACCACGTCCCCTTCTACGCTGCTATGGCGGTCGACGTTGCCTTTTTGACCGAATTTGCCTACTTCTCACCTCCGGTGGTAGTAGATATAGCTTGTCGGTGGCTTTGAACCATGTCAAGTAATCATCAGCTGCTGCCGTGTCCGTTGAGAAAAATGGTTTACGAGTGGGTATGGATTCCATCCTACAATCCCAAGCCTGGATGTGCTCCTTGTGCTTCTTCGCCCAGTCGTTCTTCCCCTGCATGTCCACCTTATACAATTCTTTTAAGTCTCGCAGTGGCAGTAGAATTCATTGCCTATACCCAAACTACTGTAGAACCCGATTTGATTTGTTAAACACCTTTTTGGTTACGAAAACATATTTGAAATAAACATTTTACAAAAATATGACGTTTGGAAATAGAGTTGCAGAAGCATTTTGAAAACATTGCAGAAACGTAGATAAAATACAAGTATTTTTGAGAGGACGATTGATGAGTCGAAACTCGAGGTAGTGAGCTCTAAAATCATGACTTTTGAAAATGTCGTAGATAATTTTGAAAGAAAATCCGAGTTAAATCATTTGAAAAAGTTTGCAATAAAATCCATTTATTAATCAATTTTGAAAACCATTATTTATATTTTTAGAAAATTCCCTTTTAAACAATTTAAGAAAAAAATAAAAACATCCCAAACATAAAGCAAAATAAAAATAGTCCAGAGGCCTTATTACAACATTTAACCCAAAATAGTAAAGAAATAAAATAAACGAGAAAGAAGTCTAAAGTCCAAATAAACCATTTCTAAAGTATGGCCTCCCTCGAGTCATCCATAGCCCAAGTCCATATCATCAAGCATTACCTACAAGGTTAAGAGAAGGGGGTGAGTTACAAGAACTCAGTGTATAATCCCCTTACCGTTATCCATTGGGCCGGAACCCATTTAGCAATATTTTGGGCCTAAGCCCATTTACAATAACAATAATGTATCAAATATAACATGTGTATGAAATGCAATTCCCAAACCAATCCTAATAATCCATCTGCTACACACCACCCGTACCAACCAACACACCTGTGGGTGATCATCAGTCAACCCACCCCACCAACACACCAAACGCAGGCATTAAGCCATTTAATTCAATAATTCGCAGGCCAGTGGCCATTTATAATATTTGTGGCAGAGCCACCAGAATAACAGAATATACATGGCATAGCCACTATACAAATTTGTGGCAGAGCCACCAGAATCAGAATTTGTGGCAAAGCCACCAGAATAACTTCTCTTCAACATTTTTCCCATCCCATGCAAAATTATGTATATGCAACATACATAGTAAATCACTATATTCACCAATATAAACCACAATCATTAATTAATTCAGACAAAAGTTCGGCCCATATAACAAATTATCAAATCGGCCCATACAACAATCTTATCAAATCGGCCTATTAAGCAATCTATCAAAACGGCCTATTAACACATTTCAATTCGGCCCTTTAAGGTAATTTATCAAATCGGCCTATTAAGCAATATAACAAATCAGCCTATTAAGGTATTATAACCATTCGACCCATTAATCAATATAACAAAATCGGCCCATAAGGCAATATAACAATTCGGCCCATTAACACTTTACAAATCGGCCCATTAGGAGCATTTCCATAATTCGGCCCATAAGGGCATTTTCGTAACTCGGCCCGTAAGGGCATTTTCATAACTCAGCCCGTAAGGGAATTTTTGTAATTTGGTAATCGTACCCGCTAAGGGTAATTCAGTAATCTCGTAACCCAGGGGTATTTCGGTAATTTACCCTCTAAGGGTATTATGGTAATTTCGTAACCTAGTCTTAACTACTAATTTGGGGCATAAAATTTGAAACTGTCCATCTGTATCATACTGACTAAATTGACCATAACTCGAGTTAGAAAACTCGAAATCTAGATCCGTAAATTTTCCTTGAAACTAGACTCATATATCTTCTTATTACAATTTTCCCAGAATTTTTGGCTTAACCATTCAGTACAGTTTATTCCTTAAAGTTTCCCTTGTTTCACTGTCCAACGATTCTGACCTCTCTTACCTAAATTTTAAATATCTCACTGTACGGTTTTCATATATTGCTCTCACTTGTTTCTAATAAAAATAGGCTCACTAAGGAATCCATACATATAAATTATAACCCATAGTTCACTTTTTACAATTTTATACGACTTTTCCAAGACAGATTAGGGAACCACAAAGTCAATCAGAACCAGTCTCACTAAAATTAAGATATCTCAGAATATAAAATTCCTTTTTCTTCTCCGTTTCTTCCATATTAAAATAGACATAGTAAGCTTTAATTTGATATCTTATTCACTTATTAATTCCCTTCCTCATAGTTTTCATGATTTTTCTAAATCACGTCACTGCTGCTGACCAAACTGTTTCATTGCTAAAATACGGTTACCACTACGAATATACGCACTCCCGAGTGATCACGGATGTCGGTTTCCGGTTTTTCTTCGGTATTTCGACCGAATCACAAAACATATCATGCAAACCTTTAGAGAAGTGTGAAATTACTCACCATTTCAGATATGTATATGGAAGGTATTGGATTACACACCTGATTTTGATTTCCTAAAGAACCACTCGTCGTTGACCTAGAACAATACCAACCAAAAGTTAGCCTCGGATTTCCAAAAGATTTTGTATCACTTACACTTGAATCACTTACCACTATGTCTGAAGGTAGAATATATCGAGTGATTTCGTCCCTAAAACATAATTGATTAGTCGAAACTTCGATCCGATTAACATAATAACCAAGTAGTGATATCGAATGGACTATGAAAAGACTCCTTACCTTAATCAATGATAAAACCGATTCCCAACGATTGTACAAT
The DNA here is from genome assembly GCA_005393395.2 of Gossypium australe. Lineage (NCBI taxonomy): Eukaryota > Viridiplantae > Streptophyta > Magnoliopsida > Malvales > Malvaceae > Gossypium > Gossypium australe. Next base: position 13,748,333 of record CM016616.1, read on the forward strand.
GGCTACGGATGAGTCAAAGATTCGGCCTTCCACTATAACTTGATTGATCAAAGGAAAGAGTGTCAACCCGAATGAGAAAGAAATTGCAAGGGAGAGATTTTGGATAGAAAGGTTCAGCTATGGAGGATAATCAACAAGAAAATGTGATTTTATGATGGTGTTGATTTAGAGAAGAGGAAAAGTTAGAGGAATGGTTAAAAGAAAATAATGGATAGTTGGATGGATGCTAGGTGACTCGGTTATCAAAGGGAGATGAACAAGAGGTGAATGTCTTCACCAAACAAAAGAAATGCACCATTGTGCTAGGAGGTTTCGGCAAAGAAGAATAGCAAATTGGGAGAAGATGACACAAAAGTTGCAAATAGGATTTTTGGCCAAAACAATACCAAGACCTTACCAAATGCCAAAGTAAAAATTCAGCTACCTATCTACCCCCAAAACCGTCCACATGCATTACATTATGGGTCAACATTTGGCCAACCACACTTTCCAAAACAATCTCCACAAAATAAGCCAATTGTTCTCCTTACTTTCCTTATTCTTTTGATTCCTTTCCTCAACCTCAACCTTTCCTTATTCCCTTAGCCACCTTGCCAAAATTAAAAAGTCCACCTTGCCTTATTTACATGCTTGGCTGACACTTCGGGAAAGAGTGCAAAAATAATAGTCAAAATTTGCACACAATGGGATTTGAACCTCTTCTCTCAAGGTCCTTCACTTAATGCCATAACCTCTTTACTAGTTGCTCACTTATGCTAGCAGTTTACTCTTTTATTTTCATAAGCCTTGATGCCACTTACTATCTCTCCTTAATAGGCTTAAACACAAAATTTTACTAAGGCCCAACTTGAACCCGAAACTTCATAGAACCCCGTAATTTTTCTAAAATCACCTTCTTAATAAGTCCAACTTGAGTTAATGTCGTTCTCTTGTTCTCAAATTTTTAAACACTCTTACGCCCAAGGCCCAATGGGCCCAATCCTACTAGGCCCAATTTCGGGATGTTACAGTCACATACACTATCAACAGCACCTTCATGTCCCACATTTCTCGATTGTCTAACACTTCTAGTAGGAATGCAAGATATGATCTCGGGGTAGGCATACGACATCCATTTAAACTGAAAACAAAATTGAAAATATCGTTACGTACGGATTTTTTTAATGACTCATTGCGTAATTAATATAGGTTAAAAAAGGATAGGTAATTAACCTCAATTTTCAAGCGTTGATATAACAGCAACCTAATGTCTTCCAACTCGTCGGACAGTCCCACATAACTCAGCCCATGGTTCCACCTGTACAAACGATATATTAGTCGAAACATATAATAAATAAAAACATTTACCACACACACTACATATTTATTGATGAATGATGTTTACTTTGTCACCAATGGGAACATGTATGGGTTAGTCACTTTGGGACGTAAAAACGGTATTCGCCATCAAGCCCATGACTACAGCAGCAGTAGGTAACCACCGATTGATATCTTATCTGGTTGCATTGCTCGACAAAGCTCTCAGTATAATGTGGACAACACGATAGATCCCCAACTTAGTTTTGGGCATTCACTGAAATCCGCTAGATGTAGAAGCCACCTTACGTGCACCAAATTTCTAGATTTATCGAACACTAAAATGCCCCTAATTAACCTCAAGATGAATGGTCAGGCGTATTATTGTATGGTCTCCTCTGTTGTGTTGTCAGGAAGCTTATTGAAATTTGTCTCCAACCAGTTGATTGATATCTGATCACTTTCGAATCTGTTTAGGACCTTCCCCAACATTCCCATGCAAAGGTCCACTTTCCCTCAAACCACCGCTGATCCCGTGATGACTAGTCCATCCACCGACAGACCGAGCTGTAACACTACGTTCTCGATTATGCTTGAACACTTGCCACATGGAAGGTGAAAAGTGTGTGTTTCGAGCCTTCATCTTCCCACCAATTCACTGATTAGTATGAGATCGAGTTTCCAGCGCCCTTGCATGTGATACACATGGAAGAATCTAGCCTATTGCAGGTACCCCACGAATTTCACGGATTGAAGGCTCCCCTGTATTATGTATGAATGCCTCCAGCACACAATCATTCGCCTATTTGTAACATAAAATATTTATAACATAAAAATATTTAGATTTATAAAAAAAATTAACATAATTAAAAAAATGAAATTTTAAATTTCATCTTACCATTGCTAATTGGGCGGCAGAATTATGGTTGTCGTCGAAGCGGATTAGAGAGGCTCCTTTTTTGAGAAATTGATTTGAACGAATAATGTAACAGGCCAATTTTATCTGGCCCAACTGAAACAAATAAATAAAAACCATAAAGCCCAAATACACCATTCCAAGCCCAAAGCCTAAAAAATTTTAAAAACCCTAAAAACTAAAAGCTTCACGCCACTTCCGCTCTTGACACATCAGCAGGCATGCTTTCCAGAGTCGCCTATGCCCCGAGGTTTGCCTCTTCTACTGTTTAACCAAAATGGTCAGGGGCACATCTCCCTACCATGGTTGATCGAAAAGCCTTTGCCACTGTCGTGAAATACCTGCAAAAAAGAAAGCAGAAGACAGAGCAGAGAAACAAAAAAGAAACAAAAAATAAATATTATAGTTTGGCTATAAAAGCCACAACCATCACATGTAACAAAAAAAAAAGGAAATTCAACAGAGAAATAAAAAAGAATAAGTTACAAAGGTGGTTTTTTTATCTTTTATTTTGATTTTTATCTTTATTTTTCTTTTAATAAAGAACATAAAAAAATAGAAACAAGATTTAAAGAAAACTTACCTCGCCAGAAAAGGGGAAACTGAAATGTTTCTACCCCTTTTGTCGAGGTTCGACTGAGTTTTTCGGGTTAAAACTCCATATCAACATCCCATGTGAGAAAAGGAGTCAAAAGGGAGCGTTTTGGGTATTTTCTGGCCATCGGAGGCGATGGTCGTCGTTGCCGATAACTGGTGGTTACAGCGACCCTTGGCATCAGAAGGGGGAAGGCCTTTTTAAAAGTAAAAAGAAAAAATAAGAATTTTTTTTTAAACATAAAGGGGAAATGAAAATTTTTTTAAGTCTTTTAACTTATATAAGAGTACCATACAACGTTGTTTTGGAGTGTAGCTTAAAATGCCCAAAACGGCGTCTTTTTTGAAGCGTGACCCAGTAACCCGATTTGGCTCCATCCAGGATCTATGTGTTTTCAAATGGGAGGGTCTATTTGCAGTTTTGGTCCTTCCACCTTTTTTCTCCATTCTAATTTCGTCCGATGCCTTTTATTTATTTTATTTTTTACCCCACAATTTTAATTTCCTTGCAAGTTGGTCCTTTGACCCACTTTTGGCTTAAGGGAATGACATGGGGTTGGGAAAATAACTCTTTTGGGTCCTTGTTTATTTTATTTTATTTTAATTTGACCTTTTATGTTTTTTTTTTAATTTTACACTTTAAATTTTATTAAATATTCAATCTAGTCCCTAGGTTATCAACCCTGAGGAATGACATGTACTGGGTTTGGGTTATTTACCCTTTTGATCCCTGCCTTTTATTATTTCTTTATTTTAACCCTTTAATTTTTATTTAAGGTTCTATCACAATTTCAGTTTAGTCCCTATTCATTTAATTAAGTCTATGCAATTACTTTTTATTTTTATTTTTTGCCGTTGAATTTCTCGATTATTTTATTTTGGTCTTTTATTTTTAATTATTGATATTATTAATATTATTAAGTAATCATTATTATTAATTAATATTAATTTTGTTAAAATTCGCTCAAAGAATCAATATTTTATGAATGTAACTATATTATTATCATACATTTTTATATTATTTCACTATTAATATTATTATTATAAATATTATTAATCGAATATTTTCTTATTTATTTCATTATTTTTTATTTGTACTCATTATATTATTGTCATTTCATTTTATTATTTATGTTGTTTATTTTGTCAATGTCATAATTTTTTCCATCATCGCGTATTGCCAATATTGCTACATAAGTTCATCTATTTTTTTTGTGTACAAAAGCATAAGAAATAATTTAAAACTGAGGTCATATTCTTTATTTGCGGAATCTGAGATGTTGTGTGTAACATCCCGGTTTAGGGCCTAGTCGAAATAGTGGTGCGAGACCACAAATTCGAGGTATATGTATGAGTTTTTGAGATTTATGCTATGTATGCATGCTAGTATGAAAGTTTCACGAAGCAATTTTGTGAAATTGCGGTTAAATTGTCCAAAAGGACTAAATTGCAAAAGTTGCAAAATGTGAGATTCTAGAAGCTATTTGTGTGAAATAGCTTTAGAATATTAATTAGAGGTCCTTAATGAGTAATTTTCCCAATTTTTAGTTTTTGGACAAAATTGGGCATGGATGAGTTAAAATAGGAAGTTTATCAAAAAGGGCATTTTGGTCATTTGGCTATTAAATGATTAAAATAGGAGAAAAGATGACAAAATTCACTCATCTTCTTCTCCAAGGCTGCCGAAATTTTCAAGCGCCATTGTTAGGGTTCTTCAAATTTTTCAAGCTTGCTAGTAAGTGCATCTAAGCCCCGTTTTTTATATTCTTCGTATTTTTGAAGTCCTAGTAGCATGAGTAAGCTATCTTTAGCTATTTGATGAGCTATGATGGATGTTCAAAAATGTACCCATGTATGACATGCATGTATTTTGATGTTTTATGGAAGAATATGAAAGCTTGAGGTAGTAGAAACATCTTTTGCTAAGTGATTTTCCATGAAAAATGCATGTAGGGACTAGTTTGTGAAAGTCTTAAGTTTGGCCATACATGTGTGATTTAGTGAGAATTGATGAATGCTTTAGTTGAGTAAGTGATTCAGCTAAGCATGAAAGGCTAGAAAGTTGAATAAAAATCACTTTACGAGCCTTGAGGCTAAAGTGTAAATATGAGAAAGTTTAGGGCAAAATAGTAATTTTGCTAAAGTATGAGATGTGGGTCAATTTAGTCCATGTGTGTATTGAATAAGCTGATTTATTCATTATAGATCAACAAAGACGAAGCTCGGATCTAAATCGAGGCAAGAGCAATGTGGTGGACTAAATTGCACGTTTCCATACTTTTGAGTACCGAGGTAAGTCTATGCATAAACAATGCATTCATACTTACAATTTGTTAATCCTAGCTAGTGTGTAGCATGTTTGAGAACCTATGTGGAATGAATGTGGTAGATATTGTGAGTGGATGAATGATTGAGTAAGTAGATATAAGAATGTGTAGTGATAATGCTAAATGATGGGCTAAGTGCGATACCATCCTAATGCATATTGACGATGAGCTGGCTATGTGCAATGCTATCGTTAGGTATATCGTCTAGTGGGCTATGTGCGAAACCACTATGATTACCTTTGAGGTAGGCTAAGTGCGATACTACCTTATAAATTGATTGTGGTGGGCTAAGTGCGAAATCACTGAGAAATTAGCTGTATGGATTAGCTGTGTGGTTGTATTACTGAGAAATTAGCTGTGTGGTTGTATTTTGAGTTAATTAGCTGTGTGGATGAATTATCGAGGAATGATGTTGTGTTGTATATTGTATAAATGTGATATTGAATGCAGGGGTGCATTTCAATGGTTATGAGTATATGACTCGTGATGTGTTGGAAATGTGGTAAGAGATAGAAAGAGTAAGCATAGTTGTGTATTATATGTTAGTATAATGCTAATTGTTGTTTAGCTTATACTATGATGCTTAATTGTTTATGTGTAAACTTACTAAGCTCAAAGCTTACTCTCTTTCTTTTCCCTTGTCTTATAGAGCAATAGAGTTGACTCGAGATACGAGGATCAATTGGAGAATCACTCACGCTATCATCACACTCTGGTACATGAGACTCAATGTTTTGTATATGGCATGTATAGGGGCTAGACAAGTTAGTGAATTTTTGTTATAAATGGCTAAGTTGTGTTAGCCCATAGTTGGATAATCTATTTTGTATAATGCCATAGTTGTTGGCTACTTTATTATATGAAAAGATGTAGTTATCCATGTGAAATTACACTTCATTATGAGTTGGTTATTGATGTGTTGAATGAGTGCATGTTATGTATGCTAAAGGGGTGAAAAGAACTTGGCATATAGCTTTGTTCTTGTCCATGTGTATAGGCACACGGGCATGTGTCTAGACCATGTGTGACACACGGTCAGCCCACGGGCGTGTGACTTGGCCGTATGTCACCTGCATGTTGGCATATTAAGTCAGAATAGACCACGGCCTAGGCACACACGGTCAGCCCACGGGAGTGTGACTTGGCCGTATGTCACCTACATGTTGGCATATTAAGTTAGAATAGACCACGGACTAGTCACACGGGCGTGTGCCTAGGCCGTGTGAGTTAAGTCATGTTATACCATGGGCTAGTCACACGAGCGTGTGACTAAGTTTTGAGGCCGTGTGAGTGAAGTCAGTGTACACCACGGTTGGGAAGCACGGACGTGTGCCTTAGCCGTGGGGCATTGGCAGAATGCTTGGGTTTTTATGCACAGTTTGGGGACATGGGCGTGTGTGTCTATGCACGGGCGTGTCTCATCTTGCACAGGCGTGTGAGCCCTGTATAAAAAAGAAAAATTTTAAGATTTGAAAAAAAAGTTCCGGTATAGTCTCGAGAGCCCTCATGTGTATGAGTGAGGCCTTGTAAGTCGAGAATGAGGTCGTTAAGGTGACTTAAGAGAGTAGTCACGATGAGCCTAAATGGCAATTAAGTAATTTTAATACGGTAACGCCTCGGGCCCAGTTCTGGTGTAGAATCCGGGTAAGGGGTGTTACAGTTAGTGGTATCACAGCTATAGTTTAGTCGGTTCTAGGACTACCGTAGCGGGTGTAAGAGTCTAGCTATACATGCCATAAGTGTACAATGATAGTGTGGTGGTTTCTGATGATTTTAAATCTTGTTTCATATAGTATATAGATCCTGATCAATCTACTGCTGATGAAGCAGCTAGTAATGCGCCGGCTCCTGCGCAAGGAACTGTGCCTGTACAAAGTGGACCCGAGGCTAGGGGTCAAGGGGAAGAGGTACGAGAAGCCTTCCTCCAGATGATGAGTAATTGGTACTCAGACTATGTTCGAGCGAACCCTAATGCTCAACCTCCTCCACCTCCTCCTATACCTCAGCCAAATCCTGTGGCTCCTCAAGGTATTGATGTAGTGAGGATATCGAAACCCCCGGTGGATAAGATTAGGAAGCACGGGCTGAGGAGTTTAGAGCTAAGGTAGATGATGACCCTGAGAGGGCGGAGTTCTAGTTAGAGAACTCGATGAGAGTGTTCGATGAACTCTCATGTACACCAGAGGAGAGTTTGAAGTGTGTCGTATCCTTGCTGAGAGATTCGACATACCATTGGTGGAAGACATTAACGTTAGTAGTCCCAAAAGAGCAGGTGACGTGGGACTTCTTTCTAGAAGAGTTCCAGAAGAAGTATATAAGCCAACGATTTAATGATCGAAAGAGAAAAGAATTCCTTGAGTTGAAGCACGGAAGAATGTCAGTAGCAGAATATGAGCGTGAGTTTGTTAGGCTTAGCAAATACGCTCAAGAATGTGTGTTGACAGAGACCATCTTGTGTAAGAGGTTTGAGGATGGACTGAATGAGGACATCAAACTCCTAGTGGGTATTTTGGAGTTGAAAGAGTTCGTGGTGTTAGTTGAAAGGGCAAGTAAGGCCGAAGAGTTGAGTACAGAAAAGAGGAGGGCTATGAGTGAAGCCCGAGGTGTGAGAAAGAGGCCGATGGGCAGGTCGTATCAAGCCTAGTCGAAAAGGTCCAAGGAAGTGAATCCTCGGACGACAACACCAGTGGGTTATTCGCATCGAGATTTGGGCAATACTCGTTCGGGTTCGAGAGTCCAAGCCACCTCGATGGAAAGTGTGGGCAATACGAAGAGTAAACTGGAGTGTCCAAGTTGTGGTAGGTATCACATCGGATAATGTTGGGAAATAGTCGAAAATGTTATAAGTGTGCTTCCCCCGACCACTTTATCCGAAACTGCCCCGAGAGGGATGATAAGGAATAGAAGCAAGAGATGAGACCAAGTGATGTGCCTATAAGGGGTAGACCACCAAGAAACCCAAGAGGTGGGGTTAGTGGTAGAGGTGCGTCCAGAGACTCTGGTGTGAGACCGGAGGGTCGGGCACCTGTGAGGACGTATGCTATTCGCGCTCGCGAAGAGGCATCCTCCCCAGATGTGATAACGGGTACTTTTTCTCTCTATGACACCTTCGTTATTGCTTTAATAGATCTAGAGTCTACTCACTCTTATATTTGCATGAGATTGGCATCTAGTTTGAGTATGACCATTGAGACTACAGATATTGTGGTTAAGGTGTCAAACCCGTTAGGAAAGCATGTATTAGTGGACAAGGTATGTAAGAGTTGTCCTTTGACAATTAGAGGTCATTGTTTTCCGGCAAATCTGATGTTGTTGTCGTTTGATGAGCTTGACTTAATCCTAGGCATGGATTGGTTGACTACCCATAGTGTCTTAATGAACTGTGGTAGTAAGTTTATTGAATTGATTTGTGAGAATGGAGATGTTGTTCAGGATGAATCAGGTGGATCAGATAGTCTACCAGTGATGATTTCTTCTCTAGTGGCTGAGAAATGTTTGAGAAAATAATGTGAGTCCTATCTCGCTTTTGTGTTGAATACTCAAGAGATTGGAGTGAAGTTTAAAACAGTGCTGATAGTATGCGAGTATCCAGATGTATTCCCGGAAGAGTTACCCGAATTACCTCCAGTGAAAGAGGTCGAGTTTGGGATTGAGTTGATTCCAGGAACGGCATCGATTTCAATTGCTCCATATAGAATGGCACCTTTAGAGTTGAAAGAACTAAAGGTTCAGTTGCAAGAGTTGACAGATAAGGGTTTTGTAAGACCGAGATACTCACCGTGGGGTGCTCCGGTATTATTTTTGAAGAAGAAAGATGGGTCTATGAGATTGTGTATAGACTACAGACAGCTGAATAAGTGGCTGTGAAGAATAAGTATCCTTTACCAAGGATTGATGATCTTTTTGATCAACTGAAAGGAGCTACAGTGTTCTCCAAGATAGACTTGAAGTATGGTTATTATCAGCTCAGAGTGAGAGAGCAAGATGTGTTAAAAACTGGATTTCGAACAAGGTATGGCCATTATGAGTTTTCGGTTATGCCGTTTGGTTTGACAAATACGCCTACGGTTTTTATGGATCTGATGAATCGTGTTTTCAGACCGTATGTGGGCAAGTTTGTAGTTGTCTTCATTGACGACATATTGATCTATTCTCGGGATGAGAACGACCACGAAGAGCATTTGAGAACTGTCTTGCAAACTTTAAGAGATAAGCAGTTGTATGCCAAGTTTAGCAAGAGTGAGTTTTGGCTCAGAGAGGCCGGATTCTTGGGACACATTGTGTCGGGAGATGGTGTCAGAGTTGACCCGAGTAAGATTTCAGCTATTGTGGATTGGAAATCGCCGAGGAACGTGTCAGAAATCAGAAGTTTCTTGGATTAGCAGGATATTACAGACGTTTCGTAAATGGGTTCTCTGTGATTGCTACCTCGATGATGAAACTATTGCACAAGGATGTTAAGTTTAAATGGACGGAGACATGTCAACAGAGTTTTGAGAGACTGAAAACAATGTTGACTGAAGCATCGGTGTTGGTTCAACTAGAATCGGGAAAGGAGTTCGTGGTTTACAGTGATGCATCGTTAAATGGTCTCAATTGTGTATTGATGCAAGAGGGTAAGGTAGTCGCTTACGCCTCGAGGCAACTAAAACCGCACGAGAATAATTATCCGACTCATGATTTGGAATTGACTGCGATTATTTTCGCATTAAAGATTTTGCGACATTATTTGTATGGTGAGAAGTGCCGAATCTTTACGGGTCACAAAAGTTTGAGATATTTGATAGCTCAGAAGGATCTAAATTTGAGACAAAGGCGGTGGCTTGAGTTGTTGAAAGACTATGAGTTAGTCATTGATTACCACCCGGGAAAAGCGAATATAGTTGCGGATGCCTGAGTAGGAAATCCTTGTATGCTCTAAGAGTTATGAGCACGAGTTTAGCATTAGCCGATGATGGTGCTATTTTGGCAGAGTTGAGAGCTAAGCCACTATTTGTTCAACAGATATGTGAGGCTCAGAGGAATGATAGTGAGATGCGAGCTAAGAGAGCTAAGTGCGGATCTGAAAGTGGTTCTGATTTTCGAGTGGGTTCGAATGGTTATTTATTGTACCATGATAGAATTTGTGTACCTAAAGATGAGGAGTTGATTCGAAAGGTTTTGCATGAGGCCCACAGTGGATGTTTGTCAGTACATCCGGGCAGTACGAAAATGTACAATGACTTGAAGAAGTTATATTGGTGGCCAGGTATGAAAATAAATATTTCAGAATTTGTGACAAAGTGTATGATTTGTCAACAAGTGAAAGCTGAACATCAAGTGCCTTCGGGATTGCTTCAGCCAGTGATGGTACCCGAACGGAAGTGGGATCAAATTACCATGAATTTTGTGACGGGGTTGCCAATGACTCCGAAAAAGAAAGATGATGTGTGGGTTGTTGTGGATTGACTGACAAAGTCGGCTCACTTTATCCCAATACGTGTTGATAATTCACTGGATAAGCTAGCTGAGTTGTATGTGACAGAGATAGTGGGATTGCATGGTGTGCCTATGTCTATTATATCGGATAAAGATCCGAGGTTTACTTCAAGGTTTTGGAAGAAGTGCAAGAAGCCATGGGTACAAGGTTAAATTTCAGTACTGCGTTCCATCCGCAAACCGATGGTTAGTCTGAAAGAATGATTCAAGTTCTTGAGGATATGCTCCGATGCTGTGTGTTAGAATTCGAGGGTAGTTGGGACAGATATCTACCTTTGGTCGAATTTGCTTACAACAACAGTTATCAGTCGAGTATAGGGATGGCTCCGTATGAGGCCTTGTATGGTCGTAAGTGTCGGACTCCTCTGTATTGGATCGAGCTTAGTGAGAAACGAATCCATGGAGTTGATTTGGTAAAAGAAACTGAAGAGAAGGTAAGAGTAATCCATAATAGTCTGAAAGCTGCTTCGGACCGACAGAAGTCGTACGCGAATTTGAAAAAAAAAAAAGAGATTGTGTTTGAGGTGGGTGACAAAGTATTTTTGAAAGTGTCCCCGTGGAAAAAGATTATGAGATTTGGACAAAAAGGGAAATTGAGTCCAAGATTCATAGGTCCATATGAGACTACAGACAGAGTTGGGCATGTAGCGTACCGGTTGGCTTTACCGGTAGAGTTGGAAAAGATTCATAATGTGTTCCATGTGTCGATGTTGCGACGGTATCGCTCCGATCCTTCACATATGATTCCTTCGACGGAAATTGAGATAAGACCGGATATGTCTTATGAAGAGGAGCCGATAAAGATCTTGGCTCGAGAAGTGAAACAATTGAGAAATAAGAGCATAGCACTAGTGAAAGTGTTGTGGCAGAAACACGGTGTGGAAGAGGCTACGTGGGAAACAGAAGAAGCTATGAGAGAGCAACATCCAAACCTCTTTACTGGTAAGATTTTTGAGGGCGAAAATCTCTAAAGGGGGGAGAGTTGTAACATTCCGGTTTAGGGCCTAGTCAGAATAGTGGTGCGAGACCACAAATCCCAGGTATATGTATGAGTTTTTGAGGTTTATGCTATGTATGCATGCTAGTGCGAAAGTTTCATAAAGCAATTTTGTGAAATTGCGGATAAATTGTCCAAAAGGACTAAATTGCAAAAGTTGCAAAATGTGAGATTCTAGAAGCTATTTGTGTGAAATAGCTTTAGAATATTAATTAGAGGTCCTTAATGAATAATTTTTCCAATTTTTAGTTTTTGGACAAAATTGGGCATGGATGAGTTAAAATAGGAAGTTTATCAAAAAGGGCATTTTGGTCATTCGGCTATTAAATGATTAAAATAGGAGAAAAGATGACAAAATTCACTCATCTTCTTCTCTAAGGCTACCGAAATTTTCAAGAGTCATTGTTAGGGTTCTTCAAATTTTTCAAGCTTGCTAGTAAGTGCATCTAAGCCCCGTTTTTTATATTCTTCGTATTTTTGAAGTCCTAGTAGCATGAGTAAGCTATCTTTAGCTATTTGATAAGCTATGATGGATGTTCAAAAATGTACCCATGTATGACATGCATGTATTTTGATATTTTATGGAAGAATATGAAAGCTTGAGGTAGTAGAAACATCTTTTGCTAAGTGATTTTCCATGAAAATGCATGTAGGGACTAGTTTGTGAAAGTCTTAAGTTTGGCCATACATGTGTGATTTAGTGAGAATTGATGAATGCTTTAGTTGAGTAAGTGATTCGGCTAAGCATGAAAGGCTAGAAAGTTGAATAAAAATCACTTTACGAGCCTTGGGGCTAAAGTGTAAATATGAGAAAGTTTAAGGGCAAAATAGTAATTTTGCTAAAGTATGAGGTGTGGGTCAATTTAGTCAATGTGTGTATTGAATAAGCTAATTTATTCATTATAGATAAAGAAAGACGAAGCCCGGATCTAAACCGAGGCAAGAGCAAGGTGGTGGACTTAATTGCACGTTTCTATACTTTTGAGTACCGAGGTAAGTCTATGCATAAACAATGCATTCATACTTACAATTTGTTAATTCTAGCTAGTGTGTAGCATGTTTGAGAACCTATGTGGAATGAATGTGGTAGATATTGTGAATGGATGAATGATTAAGTAGATATGAGAATGTGTAGTGATAATGCTAAATGGTGGGCTAAGTGTGATACCATCCTAATGCATATTGACGATGAGCTGGCTATGTGTGATGCTATCGTTAGGTATATCGTCTAGTGGGCTATGTGCTAAACCACTATGATTACCTTTGAGGTAGGCTAAGTGCGATACTACCTTATAAATTGATTGTGGTGGGCTAAGTGCGAAACCACTAAGAAATTAGCTGTGTGGATTAGCTGTGTGGTTGTATTACTGAGAAATTAGCTGTGTGGTTGTATTATTGAGTTAATTAGCTGTGTGGATGAATTATTGAGGAATGATGTCGTGTTGTATATTGTATAAATATGATATTGAATGCAAGGGTGCATTTCAATGGTTATGAGTATATGACTCATGATGTGTTGGAAATATGGTAAGGGATAGAAAGAGTAAACATAGTTGTGTATTATATGTTAGTATAATGCTAATTGTTGTTTAGCTTATACTATGATGCTTAATTGTTTATATGTAAACTTACTAGGCTCAAAGCTTACTCTCTTTCTTTTCCCTTGTCTTATAGAGCAATAGAGTTGACTCGAGATACGAGGATCAGTTGGAGAATCACCCACACTATCATCACACTCTGGTACATGAGACTCAATGTTTTGTATATGGCATGTATAGGGGCTAGACAAGTTAGTGAATTTTTGTTGTAAATGGCTAAGTTGTGTTAGCCCATAGTTGGATAATCTATTTTGTATAATGCCATAGTTGTTGGCTACTTTATTATATGAAAAGATGTAGTTATCCATGTGAAATTGCACTTCATTATGAGTTGGTTATGGATGTGTTGAATGAGTGCATGTTATGTATGCTAAAGGGGTGAAAAGAACTTGGCATATAGCTTTGTTCTTGTCCATGTGTATAGACACACGGACGTGTGTCTAGACCGTGTGTGACACACAGTCAGCCCACGGGCGTGTGACTTGGCCGTATGTCACCTGCATGTTGGCATATTAAGTCAGAATAGACCACGGACTAGTCACACGGGCGTGTGCCTAGGCCGTGTGAGTTAAGTCATGTTATACCATGGGCTAATCACACGGGCGTGTGACTAAGTTTTGAGGCCGTGTGAGTGAAATCAGTGTACACCACGGTTGGGAAGCACGAGCGTGTGCCTTAGCCGTGGGGCATTGGCAGAATGCTTGGGTTTTTATGCATGGTTTGGGGACATGGGCGTGTGCGTCTATGCACGGGCGTGTCTCATCTTGCACGGGCGTGTGAGCCCTGTATAAAAGTTCCGGTATAGTCTCGAGAGCCCTCGTGTGTATGAGTGAGACCTTGTAAGTCGAGAATGAGGTTGTTGAGGTGACTTAAGAGAGTAGTCACGATGAGCCTAAGTGGCGATTACGTAATTTTAATACGGTAACGCCTCGGGCCCGATTCTGGCGTAGAATCCGGGTAGGGGGTGTTACATTGTGCTTCCAACTTACGAAGTATGATTTTCTCCTTGAACCTAAGTAATTGAATATTCTATCTAAAATGGAAACACATAGGATTTAAGTAATAATCAAATGGCGATTATTCTTGTTGTCGAGGATTCAAGACATTGTGCCCTAACTTACAGGGCGTGATCTTTTCTTCTCGATTAACTCGAAATAAAGCATTTTTTTCCACAAAATTTAATTAAGTTAGCGATATTTTAATCAAATAACATCATGCAAAGAGGGATCGTAATATAAATTCTTTTCGAATTTTCAATTTTCGACATAAGACATTAAGTAATCAACTAGGTACCAATTTTGAACGTTATGAGAGTGCTAACCCTTCCTCATACGTAACCGACTCTCGAACCCATTTCTTAGATTTTTTAGACCGAGAATTATCGTTTTAATAAATCTAATATTTTATGACCAAGTTTTGAGGTGATTCAATCACACCTAAATAAAAAAGGATTGGTGGTGACTCCATTTTCGTTTTAAAATAAAAAGTCGATATCCAAAAAAAGAGTTTCGACAAATAAAATACGATATAATTTAAAAATAAATATTTTTAAATGAAAATATAAATAAATATTGAATAAAAGCTTGAGAGAGATGAGAGAGTTTGAGAGAAGGATGTGAATGAAAAAAAATAAAATTTAGGGGTATTTATAAGTTAAAAAATTATCATTGAGATTTTAAATTCTTTTACTGTTTGGTGCGACAACAGTAAAAAAGTCATTATAGTTTATTGTTACGGAAAAACGTGTCTAATTAGACAAATTTTATTACTATCTTTGTTGGACACGTTTTCACTTTCTCTTTTATAAAAACAATTTATTTTTCTAATTAAATTTTAAAACAATTAAAAAAAAAAACTTATTCAGCTAATTTAGTAAAAACTCCTCCATAATTGTTTTACCAAGTAATAACCCATATAATCTAATAAATATATTTTTATATTCTCTCTCTTTCTATTCATAGCTGTGATGTTGCCAATGAAAAAAGAAAAAAGCTGTGATGTTGCCCAATTGCAATACGACTTTTCTTTTTATTATATTTCTTCAATTTTTTGTGATTCTCTTGTCTCTTCCCCACACCTTCCCCCTTCTCTCTCTCTCTCCAATAAATCACACGGGACCTCTCCTTTACCATCCTCCTTTCTTCTCTCGCCTATTTTCTCGACTCCATTTCTTTTTTCTTTTTTTCTTTTTTTCTTTCATTTACATATTTTTTTTCTATGGTGCTCGGTTTATATTTACCTCCTACTCCAAGTGTTTCTCAAATTTCCTGTACAGTTTAAAGTTAAGGTATTACTCTCCTCTCTTTCTTTCTTTCTTTCTTGCTTTCTTTCTATCTTTCATGCTTGCTTTCTTTCTATCAGCTCTTCTCTTCGCCTCAGATTTTGTTTTCTTTAGAAGCGACGGCTCTTTTTTTTTTTTAATTTCACCATTTTTCAGCTCTTCAAACAACGCCTTTGTTAAGATTCCCTTTATTTCTTCCTCGATCTGAACCATATCCGTAGCTAAATCTAATTTTAGAAAATTAGAGCTTAATTTTTTTTTCTTTTTTACATAACTGGTCTAAGCTTGGTAGATCTGTAAGGAAATCAAATACGCACTTTTCTTTTAAAAAAAAATCGCCTTTTATTTAAACCAGATCTATTTAATTTTTGTTTGAGTAGATCTGTTGCTTTAGAACTTTTCTAAAATAGTTGTGGAATTTCAATACAGTAATTTTTGTTTTATATTTCAAGACTGTTTAATTAAGCATCTGTTTATGTTAAATTGGGGAATTAACTGTTAATATTAGGAAAGAAAAAAGAAAAGCGCCAGAGGAAAAAAGATGCAGTGTGTGATCCAACAAAGCGAAAATGGAAGCTGCTCTGACGAGATGTGGAGCTCCATTTCGGTTTCGGTTACGGATCGGAAAGAGACCATGGTCTGCCCGAAACCACGTCGTGTGGGTCTTTTAAACACCCCCTTCAACGACCACCCTGTTAGGTCCCTGAGATGGCAACTCAGGTAATTTTCTATTCTTTCTATGCCCTTCAATTATCTCTCTCCCTTATATTTGTTTTTTAATAAATAGATCTAAGAAATAGCAGTTTGTTCTACGTTTTTCAGCCATCAAGTGGAGCTTTGTGATTCAAAAGAGGAGAGTGATGCTTTGGATTTTATTCTTACAAAGGTATACTTCGTTCTCATAATTTATTTATTTATTTAAAAAGAATTAAAACATATTTACAAGTTGCTATTTCTAAATGGTTTTGTTTTAAGGCACGATAAATTTTTCTATAAATTATAAAATGAGAAAACCTATTTTTGGTCCCATAAACAATGCGACATTTCGGTTCAACACCATTCGGGTTCATTTAAAAATTTAACCCTTGTTTCGTGTACGAGAAAAACTATTGTGGAATTGAGTATATAGAAAAATAGAATTTGGGTTCATTAAGTTACTTGTTTTAGTATGTTGTTTCATATTTAAAAAAAAAAAAGGATTATTATTTTTTTCATGGTGGAATTTTTAAATTTTGTGAGATTAAAAACTTAAAATTTAAAACATGTCCCATTTTTTAAGTTAAAAAGTATATGATATGATTGTTGGTTTTGAAACTGAACAGGGTGGATGTGGAGTGGAACAAAGTTGTACACAAGTAGCGTTGTCGCCCCCATTTTTTTGTGGGTCGCCGCCGAGCAGAGTATCTAACCCATTAATACAGGATGCTCGATTTGGGGAGCAGAAGATTATGAGCCCACTGTCACCGGTGCCACCTTCATCGGGCTTGTACTCATCTTCTTCCTCGTCGTCATCGAGGAAAGGAAGCTATGTTAGGGCGAATTTTGGTAGCAAACCAGCGGTGAGAGTGGAGGGGTTTGATTGCCTCGACAGGGATCGTCAGAATTGTAGCATCTCTGCACTGGCATAGACCCCATTGCAATCCTGAAAACAGTAAATAGATAAAGCCAAAAAAAGGTGCTTAAATATATATCACGTTTAAAACAGAGTAGCAAAAAATGAGAGGAACCCTTTGTCATTGTGTAAATATGTTTGATAGGGTTCCTGATCTCTATGTAAATGATGGTGTCTTGTAAGTAAAGGAGTTTTCTTGGTCAACAAAAATAAGGCATAGGTGTAGCGTGAAACGCTACGAGCTGCAGATGATGGGAATTAATCTTCGTGGGAAATCATCTTTTCCTACTGGTTTTGGTTTTTATGGGTCGTTGAAGTTTTGATGAGCGACTTATGGAGAGAAATGTGTACAAATTCAAGTTGGTAATTGAGCTAAATTTCAGTAGACACCAAAATGTGTATAAATCATTTTGGGTTCTGTTTTGTTTGTTTTGAATTTCATTATCTTCCTTTCGGTTTAATTGGGATCCATAAAAACAACATGCATCATACATGTGATGTCTGCTTTGGGGTGACGCCAGTATGGGTGCAAGGTGGGTGCTTGAGAGTGCTGCTACCCCATTGCTTGTCAGTTCGTTCTAAAAAGTGGCACCAAGCTTGCAACTTACAGTTTTATCCTATCTCGACGTGATTAACGATGATTGTATTTTATTTGTTTAAACTATATATATATATATATATATATATAAGTTTTTGTTATAATAAATTTTGTATTTTATTTTCTACTCAACAAGTGTCGGGGAGAAAAATGTGAAAGATGGTTGATTCGAAATCAGAAGATATTTCCACCGTCCTTTAACCTGATCTTCCTTCTGCTTTTGGCAAGCAAACATCATAGCAAGTACCGGGAATGGCTGGGGCTTTCGCTTTGTTTTTTTTTTTCCTCTCTTACATGATGCACATGCACCTGAACATATATATATATATATATATATATATATTCTGTATACAAGATAAATTTCATCTGAACTTAACAATTTTGTTTGATTTATCTTAGATCAAATTTGATAAAACTCTAGTAAATAATTCGATTTCATCTTACTCGACATGACAAATTTTAAATGATTTATAATTTAATAATTCAAAAATTTAACAATAAATTATTAAAATTAAATTAATTTATCTTTAAATTGCAACAACTAAATGCATAATTATTCGACTTTGAATACAATTAATTTGATAGAATATTGTATGAAATCCATCAATACCCGAAGCCTTGAGAGGCGCCATGTTGAAAAGGACACTAATTGTCCTCTTCATCAAACTACGAAAAGAGACCACACAATAGAAAAGTCTTTAGGGAAGGGTTCTCCACCACATATAGCTGTGAAAATAAGTCAACAACAATTCTCTTTAGAGATTCATCTTCATCAGTTACCATCCTCCAAACAAAGTCCTTCAATTTGGTTTATACATCTTCTGGCCATCGTACGACTATAAAGTACCTCGTATTATGGTATCCATTTATAAGCCATTCACTTCGCGACTTTTGCTTCCAAAGGACCTCTTATTGATCAAGAATCACTTCCAACTACTTCCGAAGAAACAATTCCTGTTAGCGTAAATACTGAGAATCCCATCGATCAAGTTTCCATTGAAGACGTTTTAATTTTACCATTGTTTCCTTTTTTTTTTCGATGAAAGATTGCTTTAGCGAGCCACTCAACTCATTAATTTGCTAATAAGATCACCTTCCTTCAACCACTAAGCCTTGACATCCCATATGAGATATTTGTTGGATTAAAATCCTCAATTATGGACACATATGTCTAATGTATAATTCTATTATAAAGTGCGATACAAAATTAAGTGACCAATTATGTTATAAGTGTCATAAGTATTAAAGTTTCATGGAAATAATATGTAGATACCATAAGTTGTATTTATAATTTGATGATGGGTCAAATTATAAATACTCAAAACTGATTTAATAATAAGTTATTTTAAAAGGAGGTAGTGATTCCCAAGAAATAGATATATATCTCGTATTTCTTTTTTATCCCCATTAGAGAGAATTATAAAAAGAGAAAAACTATTTTCTTGGAAGATCAAAACCTTCTGGGCAATTTCCAACAATGGATTCAGGTATGCTTCCGCATTCAGTTTTGTTCTTAATTTATTTTTTTATGATCTAACATGACAGATCTTAGTTTGTTAAGTTTTATATCAAAGTTTTACGGTTCTAACAACATCCAACTAGTAAGAAAGTGAAACGAACTATACCTCTTTTCTTCTTGATTGCATCTAAGGAGATCATCAATGGTCGATGATCAGATTTAAGCCAGTCAAGATGACGCACTGAACTTAACAGCGCAAGGGAATCCCATGCCTCATTACACACAGTGTTGGGGATCGACCCATATAAACAATGAAATAGTAAAAAGTGGAGAGGAACAAACACAAATATTTTACGTGGAAAACCCTCAAAGAGGGAAAAATCACGGGGAAAGGAGGTATCGACCTTTCATTAAATGAGTAAACAAACGAGAGTACAAAATAGATAAAATAAACTAAATGTACTAAATGTATAAAGCCAAACCCCGAATACTAAGCTCAAAATTTCAAAGAACAAACCAATAAACAAAACCCCAAACCTCATAGGGCACTCACAAAAAGAATATAAAATACTCTCCATAATTACCATGAAACTCTCACCAAAACTGATCGACGACTACATCTTGTCGCCCTCAAGAAAAGCCCTAGCTAATTAGCATATGAAAATAGGGATACAATGACCCCTTTAAATAAGATTATATTAGAGTTCTAGTCATACTAAAATATCCTTGGAATAATTAAAGTCCAACTTGGAGAAGCAATCCTGCTTGAAGTCTAAAATGCGGTTGCCAAATAAGAGACAAGTTGTGATGTAGCATATCACCACGTTGCAACGTCGTCTCTGCTTTTTTGTTTCAACGTTGTCGCATCATCCCGACGTCTCGATGCTCCTTGTCATGATGTTAAGCCTATTTTGGGCATTCTTCGGTTACTCATCAAAACATATTTCTAAGTGCCTGCAAAATGTATGACAAAAGCGAGGCACACCCCACAAATCTCTACCTTGGCTCGTATTTATCACGCCTCCTTTTCCATGCCCTGTCATGGGTCAAACTCGAATTTCACAGAATACCAAACAAGCTCAAACAGTGCTCGAACTTGTGAAGTGAAAGGCTCCTAGTCTTCAAACCAAAGTTATATAATGCAACAAGGGTCAGTAATACCTAAACAGGAGAAAAAACATCAACTCTCTCCACCTGACTGTAACCCTCTACGACCAACCTTGCCTCAAACACTCTGCAAACCATTCGAGTCCTAAATACCAAAAAGGGATGAGATTCTTCTCTAAAATAGGCAAATGTCTGATATTTGACATGACTCCACCTTCAACTGGATTATGTGGAGAGCAACGAATCATCACCCTTGTCCTCGGCAATATCAACTACCTCCATGATTATCCAAAACTTCCAGAAACTAAAATTTGTGATCCATCAAACTTCTCCATATCTAAAACGTTGTTGAGTCAATAAACGAGTCGATCTGCAGAAGCTGAATCATAGCTCTGATACTAGTTTGTTGGGAATCGACCCATATAAACAATAGGATAATAAAAGTGGAGAAGAATGAACACAAATATTCTTTGTGGAAAGCCCTCAAAGAGGGAAAAAACACGGGCAAATGAGGCTCTGACTTTTCACTAACTGAGTAAACAAACGAGAGTACAATATGGACAAAATTAACCTAAATGTACTAAACGTTCATTACCCAAAACTCTGAATACAAAATTCAAAATCTCAAAGAGTAAATCGGTAAACAAAACCCTAAATCTCATAAAGTACTCACAAAAGGGGTATAAAATTCTCTCCATAATTACCATGAAACTCTTATCAAAACTCATATGCGACTACATCTTGTCGCCCTCAAGAAAAAGCTCTTACTGATTGGCTTCACAAAACAGGGATACAATGGCCTCTTTTAATATACTTAGATTAGAATTCTAATCATATTAAAATATCCCTGGAATAATCAGAGTTTAATTGGGAGAAAAAGTCCTACTGGGAGAAAAAGTCCTGCATGAAGTGTAGCAACCCGTTTTTCAGTGGTTTCAGGACCACAATTTCGACATGTGAGTATGTAAATATTAATTATTTAATATTTACGAGGTCATTAGTATTGTATTAAAATTTGGTTTAGAAATTTTGACGTTTAGATAGTTAACTAAAGAAAAATGGACTAAATAATAAAAAGTGCAAAAGTTAATTTCTATTAGTGTTTAAGTGTTCAATTGTAGTAATTAGTAAAAAGAGAATGGATTAATATGTCAAATTAGCCAAAATTAAGGATAATGGATGATGACATGATTGTTTCATAATGTTGTAATATGAAGTGATAAATTTAATTAATAAATATAATGATAAAAGAAATAAATGAATTTAAAATAATTAAACAAAGGTTGGTGGGGGCATCATCTTCATTTTCTTGGTTCCCCACCGAAAATTGAAGTGAGAAGCTCCATGAAAGGAGCTTGAAATTTTGGCTATATTAAGCTTATGCATGTAAGGGTTTTCCTAACTTATTTTTCATGGAATTGACATTTTTGTGATTGTTATCTTGATATCTAGTTGGAATAAGGGTTATTTTGTGAAATTATTAAAGTATAGAAATTATGCCATTGAAAATTTTAAAGTTTTATAGTTATAATTGGTTTGGGTAGTAACTTAGTAATGATTTGTATTGAGTTTGTGAAGTGATTTTTATTAATTTTAGGTTTAGTGATTAAATTGGAAATAAATTAAAATGGACATGCTTTTCTTGATAAATTCTGAAATTTAGGGTTGTTTTAAAATGGTTAAAAAAATTAAGTTCAATGGGTTTAAAGTTTAATTGGGAGAAATAGGCTTGTTTTGATCTTAAGGACGAAATTGATTAAAGTATAAATGGTTGGGGCAAATGTACAAAATTTTTAAATATAATGAAATATGTATTGATTTGTATAGTATATGAAATTGAGTTTAATAGTTGAAATAAATTATATTATAGATCGAGATCAAGTAGAAAACCAAGGAAAAGGGAAAGTTGCTGAATAGTCACTGAATTGTTGCAAACTCTACAGTTTAGCCCTGGTAAGTTCGTTCGCTGTATTTTAAATTTCATACTGAATGAAAAACTTGATTGCCGAATGTTCAAACTTACTATATATTAGATGCTATGTTAATGAGAATTGAAGTAGTGAATCGTTTATAATACTAATTAGCGATGATAAATACTAAGCCGGATGAATGTAGGATAGAGCAAAATTGGCATGAAAATAGGTTATAGTGCGCGTGGTACGGGGATTGATTTGAGATGAGACGATGATTCTTGTCTTATGGTTTTACCCTTAATATACTGAAGTCCAGCATTTGTTGCAGACTATCGCGATATATTACAGTGATTCCAACATGTTATCAGGGGCTAATGTAAAGCCTTTGAGCTTAGCACTTAGTGCCCAGGTGTTTTCAGAGGGATGTTAGCCTACAGGCTAGGCACTTGATGCCGAGGTGTTTTATCGGTTGGATTGGCTCGTTTGAATGTTTGACATGTTTCGGATGGATAACTGTGTACTCATATCCATATATCATTCATCGGGAAATGTTTCTTGTGTTAAATGTCTAGCTATTGAATTGTTGAAAGATTATTCATGAATCTCCTGATAGCATTGTGGCTTGATAATGAATGATCTCGTACTTGTTTATGTATAAACTCACCTGTTGTGGATTGTGGTTGACAGGAAACTCTGACTTTTAATCTTGTTTTTAAAATTGTTAATTTAATTCGGTAAGCTTTATTGTGTTAATCGTTGAACTTACTAAGCTCTAGTGAAGCTTACTCGTGTTCTTTTCTGTTCCTTGTAGATAACATTTTGTGGAGTTAAGCGATCGGATCAACTTGAAGATCACACTATCTAGATTCAGTTTTGGAGATTTTGATAGGCTTATTTTGGGTTATATTGGCATGTAATTGGTGTGTTTGTATATGTTTGGATACTTATTACAAATGTTATGTTTTAAGCTTGGTATAAGCTTACTTGTGTATGTGTCTTTAATCTTGGTGTGAATATGTTCATATAAAGTTGTTTTGGTCATTTGATATAAACCTTGTTTAAGTGTTTGAATCATTGTATGAGTGAATGTGAATGAATAAGAAGAAATGATAAGTTTGGCATGAGTTTTATATATGAACTTATGAATTTGAATGCAAATTAGTGGATGTGTCATGTGCATTAAGGTTGATAATTGAATTGTGGTGTCAATGAGGACACATTGGTTAGGCATTTAGGTTGAATATATTGGCATGTTTAAGCTTGTTTAAATGTGTTTTTAAAGTATGAAAACGGTTGATTTTGATTTGGCTTGTTACCTAAGTTTTGGATGAAAGTTTGCTTTGTTTTGGAAGCTTTTTAAGGTGCACACCGTGTGACACACACGGCCATGTGTCTTATTTGTAACACCCCTAACCCATAACCATTGCCGGTATAGAGTTAAAGGCGTTACCAGACAGATCGGAAACTTTTACAGATATCTCATACCATAGCTGGGTCAATCATATCAAAGTGTCCCTTAAGTAGGTCCATGAGACCTCAAACATGCTTTAGAATAGGGCCGAGACTAAGCCGAAAACATACGGAAATTCTCTGAAATTCAAAACTTTTTCAAAGTTACAGAGGTCACACGCCCGTGTGGGCAGGACGTGTGCCTCCCATGGCCTTCAGACACGCCCGTGTGTCTAAGCCGTGTCAAAACAGAGCATACGTACTGACTTGTCCACACGGCCGCCAGGCACGCCCGTGTGCCATGGCCGTGCAAAATTAAGCTAGCTACTGACTTGGTCACACGGCCACTAGGCACGCCCGTGTGCCACAACCGTGTAACCTGCCCAGGCACACTTCGAAGTGGCCCTTGAGCCACACAGCAGAGACACACGCCCGTGTCCCTTGGCTGTGTATGCAAAATAGGCCATTTGCAAAGCCAAAATGCCACCCACACTTGGGTCATACCTACAAGCACATACAAGCCTATTTCCACACACAATTGGCAACCAAATACATGTCAAATAATCAACAAATCTTCACATTCAATCTCACTTCTAAACATGCCAATTTGTGTAATCAATTCACATATAAATCCAAACATAATTCATCCACAACTTCACTAAATCACTATGGCATCATTCCATCAATTAACTTACCATTCATAAGGCCATCTCATTGCAATCAAGCCATATCAAAACATGCATCATATACCATTTCCACTCATGCATATTACCAATATTTAACTAGCCAAATCACATGGCTATTTACATAACTCAAACATATTTCCCAAAACAACTAGCCTATACATGCCATATCTAGCTATATACACATTCAAAAGTACCAAAATGAGCTTATGTAGTGTGATGATGATCCTCGACGGTCCCTGGACCTTCAGTAGCTTTGACGATCTATAAAACAGAACAAACACTTACAAAGTAAGCTTTCAAAAGCTTAGTAAGCCATATACAAATAAACTTAACATAAAATGCACATAACCATATAGATACAATGATATTAATGTTTCTCATTGCAAATTCATCACATATTCTTTGGCTCATTTGCTTAGCCATAACTTGCCACATTCTTCAACTCAAATATCACATATACACATAGCTCATTCAAGCATATAGTCACATATTATCTCATCATTTCAATACACATATTCACCTTAGTAAGTTCATATAGATACTTACCTTTCATACACACATAGTGTACTTTTCAAACGTACCTGAAACGGATATACAAATCACATAGTCATTCGTTTCTAGGACTTGCCTGTTGAACCATTCGGAACTAAATAGGATACTCAGAGTGCTTGAAATAGTCGTACAATGCCAAAGTCCCAGACGTGGTCTTACATGTATCTAGATATCTGCCACTGTCCCAGACAGGGTCTTCCACTAATCAATATGATGCCAATGTCCCAGACATGGTCTTACACGTAAATCTCAAATTAATGCCAACGTCCCAGACGTGGTTTTACACGAAAACTGGTCTTACATGATATCACATAAAGGACACTTATATCATGACATATGCAATCCTATTTATTCCTAGGTTCAAACGAGACTTCTCGGACATTAACCATCTCTCGATACTTTCTCGAAATCCATATATTCATCATTTCGAGTATTATTCATAGAAATTCAAATTTCATATATTCACAAATAAGTCAATTCAAATACATTTATTTGTATATCGACTTACCTCGGATTCGGATATTCGATCGGATTCGGTTATTCGACAACTTTCAATTTCCCATGATCTAAGTCCGTTTTCCTCGGTTCTTGATCTAAACATATTTAAATTTAATCCATTTATTCACCGAATCATTTAATTCAATTCGAAAACACACATTTAGGACAATTTACAATTTAACCCTCACACTTTCACATTTGGACATTTTAGTCCCTATTTCACAAAATCACAAAATACACCAAATTTGCTTTTACCCATGCTTGGCCGAATATACACTATGATCATATCAATCCATACATTTCATTTATTTCACAAAATAGTCCTTCAAAATATTATTTTCTCAATTTAATCCAAAATACTCAAATTCAACAAAACTCCAAAGACAAACTATGATAATCAAATACATATCTTTCATATTTCACCATCAAACATCACAAAACTCATGTGTTCAACAATGGAACATTTCAAAAACATCACCAATTTACAAAATTGAAGCATGGGTTTTGAAGTTTGGGAAGCAATGATTCCACAAACGTAGAAATTATCAAAAACCTATTAAAAACATACCTTGAATTGAATCAAAAGCTAGCTGAATGCCCTAGATCAATTTTCTTTCTTTTCTTTTCTTCAAATTTGGCACAAGATGATAACTACGGCTTTATTTTCATGCTTTTATTTTATTTAATTAGCCTTAATAACATAATTCCAATTTTACCCTTTAAAACAAAATATGTATAACATATAATACAAGGTCATTCTTAACCTTTTCCATCCACTAACTAAATAATGGTTTAATTGCCTCATAAGGCCTCCCCATTTAAAAGCCACAACACAATAGTGCTCTTAACATGTGACATGCCAATTTTGCATTTTTCACAATTAAATCCTTATATAAAATTAAGCATACAAACAGACAAATTAATTCACAGAAATTTCACACATGCTTAATCACATACTACAGTCACAGAAAATAATATTAAAATATTTCTATATCTTGGATTTGTGGTCCCGAAACCACTATTCCAACTGGGGTCTAAACTAGACTGTTACATTATTAATTTTTAAGTGCAGGATTTTTCACACAGTCATAATTAGTTACACGGTCTGGCCATACGAGCGTGTGGGGAGGCCACACAGCCATGTGTAAAGCCATACGGCCATGTGACCCATGTTTCCAAAATTTTCAAATTTTTGCATGTTTTTCAGTTTTGATTCAAATTAGCCTCTGATTGTTCCCAAACTATTTTTAGAGGCCTGTAAGCTTGGTTTAAGGTTTGTAAGTTTATTTTACCCTGATTTTTATAAGCTATTGATTATTATCATTTATTTTATATTTTTGTTTGATGATAAATGTCCTGATTTGTACTGTAACGCTCCGTAACCCCAATCTGACAATGGTGACGGGTTAAGGGTGTTACATGAAGTCTAAAACTTGTCTGCCAAATGGGAGAGCATGTCGTGACGTCCCGAGCTGCGTCATCGCAATGTTGTGATCCTCCTTGCAGAGATGTCGCCATCTATTTCTCCGAAAATACGAAGCACACCCCACACACAGCTCTATCAAGTCATTGACATAAATTCCTCGCCTCCATGTAAACATCGGTCCAACAAATCCCAAGTCCCTCAGGCCATTATTAAAAGAAAGTCCTGGAATATTTTGTAGCATGGTCTTTTAAGATACGCTCCCCTAGTACGTTTAGAGAGAGAAACTATAAAGTTAAAATCGCCAGTGAGCAACCAAGGTCCCTCAATACTTGTCGATAAATATTCTAAACAACTCCAAAGATCCCGTCTACAACTGGCTTGAGGACTCACATAAATGAACGTGTACAAGAAGTTACTCCGTCCATTATAGTTTCTTACCTGAGCATGGATGAATTGACAATGTGTAGCAAGAATTTCAATATTAACATCGTCTCTCCATAAAAGCCAAATACCCCCACCAAACCCATTTGCTTCAATTCTGTATGAAAACCCAAAACCCAATTTTCTAATGACAGAATCAACACGAGTTCCTCTAATCCACGGCTTAAGTAAAGCTGCAACATCAATATCAAACTCATTATGATACTCTTTTAGGAAATTGTGAAATTTAAGGTGTCCGTACCCTTAACAATTCCATACCAATATATTAAGTTTCATCAAAAATAAAAAAAAAAACATACTCATTATTAGAGCGCATACTCTATATTATCAACTGGCTCTTCATTGGAGTCCAATGATATTGCTATATAGATTCCTGGGCCCAAAATTCCTCCTCCTTTTGCACCTTTAACATCTTCCACTATGAGTTCCATGGCCGAAGAGACAGGTACCATGGCAAAACCGCTGACCCTATTCATTATCCTTGGCTCCTTCAAAATTAGCCTAAAAGGGTAATTCTTTTGTACATTATCTTCCTTAACAGCTAAATTATTTGGCTTCTCAATCGTATGTTGAACACCATCCAAACAATGTTGCTATTCCTCTAACTGAGAAAGCTCTGCAAACTGTATTGCCTGATGGCACCCTTTGTCAAGGCCAGTTTCTATTGGTATTAGGTCAATGAACGAATTATTATGGCCCAACTTAGAGCCTCAGGACCTCATTACCGCTCCATCATCAAAAGACCTTTTTTATCATGACCTACTAAAGTACAAGTCTTATTCAAATTGATTAGCCTTAGCACCTTAATAGGCTTCTTCAGCCCATTAGTCAAGATGCCTTTCCCCTTGGTTCACTTATTATCTTTCCTAACTGGACTAGCTTGATGGGCTCTAAAAGTGATACCCAACTTACCATTACTATCTCCACTTACTTGCTCTTTAGACCTAACTAAATTAGCAAGATTATTGGATCACATCTACTCCTCATCAATATCACCTTTATCAGTGGATTGACTTAAGATTAAAAATCTTGAGCCTCCCATATTCTGAACCTGATTTTTTTTCCTTACCATTATGAGCTTTCCTATTTTTTTCTCTCTTCATGAGCATCCATGAACCGAAACTTTTCTTCGATTCATCTCTTCCGTTGTAGAATTCTTTTGCGAATGGTCTTTATTGGCATCATTATTAACGCCTTTTGCCTAACACGCATCACGAACATGGACATATCCACCACATTTGGTAACACTTCGTACTCCACTCTTTGAAGAAGATCATCAATTCTGTTTTTGACTTCAACAGTTTATCCAAATCAACACATACAACCATTCTCACAAACTGTCCCTTATAACCGTAACCAATATTGTAATCTATCTTTACAACCTAACCAATAACACTACTGATGGCATTAATGAGGCTTTTCTTATACATCCCACCCGAGAATCATGGCAATCGAATACAAACTATCACCCTTCATAGATAATCTTGGCTAGTAGAAAACATTGGTGACCATGGTTGAACTGTCAAGTATTGTCCATAAATAACCCACGAACCATTAGTTAACATAGACAAATAATTCTCTTTGCTCTTGAATTTCACCAAATAATAGTCATTTTCTAGATTCATAAGTTAGATTCCTCGACAGGTTTCCATAAAAAAATAACTTTTCCTAGAAGAGTATTAACTAATTTGACGCCCTAACAACTTGATGACTAGGGTAAGAGACATGCCTTCTCAATCAACCTGTAACATCCTAAATTTATGGGCATATGCATTTAGTGTAGGGATAGGTTTAATATGTTAATTTAAGTGATAGGGGTCCAAATTGGGCTCAGGATTAGGCAAAGGCCTTGGCTAAATTATTAGATTGGGCATTATAGAGTTAAAAGGTGGTAATTATGTTTAAAATACCAACGTAGGCTTGTGGCCCAACAATAGGTGGCACTGTAAGGGAATTAGAAGGTGGCGCCATTAACAATTAAAGAGGCCCAAGTTTTGGCCGTAAGGAGCCCATGTTTTTGGGCCATTTTCGGCATTTAAAATGGAGCAAGGAGTGATGCCACACACAAGGAGTTAGGGGCCCAAAATTTAAGTTTTATGGAGCCCAAATCTTTTAATTTAAGTGAGTTAAATTTCGGCATTAGGGTTTAATGAAGTGGATGGCTACAAGGCTAAAAAATAGGAGGATTTATACGGATTTTATAATTGATAATTTAGAAGATAAAAAGGAGAAAAGATAGGAGCCTATCTACAAGGAAGGTGATGGCCGAAAATCCACCACTTAGAGGAGTAAAGAAATCGGCTACTGCATGGCAAAGGGGTGTCGAATTTTCCCTTTCATTTTGCTTGAATTTTAATTAATTAGGAAGGGCATTTTCTGTTTTGTACAGGAGGTGCCGAAATTCCTATAAATAGGGGGGATAGCTCCTTGATTCTGGCATTTAAACCCTAATTCTCTCTTCACTCTTTATGCCGAAATTCTTAGCCTCTTCCTCTCCAATTTCTTTTCTTCAATTTCTTCAAAAGCCGAAACCTCTTCTCCATTCTTTTTCCCCTTGAGTCGATTTCTCTAAAAAGTCGAAATCTCCATAGTTTTTCTTTATTCATCCTATTTGAGAATTAGTTCTATTCTTCCGGTATTTAAATCTTTTTCTTTGACATTGCTGAATCTTCTCTCTAGTGCTAGCCGAATCCCTGTGTTAAGGTAAGTGTCGACTCCTGTTAGTTTCTCACGTTCTATTTCGGTTCTTGAAAGGCAAAAGCCGAAAAGCTAATAGTTTATGGTTCTATGTTGGGCGGCATTTCGGGATTTGAAGGAAACTTGGTCGTCTAGATCTAAAAGCCGAAAATCACTAGTCTTCAATTTCGGGATTTTAAGGTAAGAAGATTTTCCCTAGATTTTTACTCGATTCGTTCATTATATGCAAGATCTTAACTTTATGATGAGGATTAACGATCATAAATTATGATAGTAGTTCTGACAAGGACTTGTGATGGAATTAAATATGGATCAGGCAAAGGAGAGAATCCCTAAGTTTAAGAAACGAGCGGTATCTGCTGTTCGAGATTGGCCAATTGGTTGTGGACCGGCTTCTGAACAACACCTTAGGCAGATAGCAGTTGTGTCGACTAAGGATAGCATCGACATAGAAAGCATTGTTTTATCGGTAATCAGGTGTGTAGATCTCTAACACACTATTAATCCTGTATGTATGTCTATATATATGTTATGGGCTAAAAAGCCGAAAAGAGGCTGTATAAACAGTCGAATGGAACCCTAAATGGGTTAGGCATGGATGCCAGGTACGTAAACATAGAACTCTCTATGTGTATCAAAATATATGTAAGCCTACATGATGTTTTCTTTATATGTGTATGCATGGGGGGTTTATGATATTGAAGGGGAAGTGCATGATAGGTCACTTGGTGATCGGTGGTAGAAATCCCACAAAAGTAAATGTTAGGTCACACAGTGATCGGTGGCTATGCCACGTTTAATGATTCCTGAACAACAGGAATAGGCAGTACGTTTGTCGTTATGGTGTGTAGCGAATGGATGATTGATTGTAGAATCCCCAAGATGTGATGGTTGGTACGGGTTGGTGTGTAGAGGATGGAAACCTAGGATGGGTTGGGTTATTATCCATTATTTATTGTTTACCATGTGATTATGATTGATACCTTTATGTATGGGCCAGGGCCCATAATGTGTTTGTGGGCTCAGGTCGTTGTGTGCTTTGAGATTTATACACTGAGTCTTGGTGACTCACGCTTTCCTTTTCTCTACTTCTCTAGATGAATAGTAGATCGTGGACATGGGAGCCGAGACGGACTCGAGGGGCCATCAAGTTTTTATTTCTACAAGTTATTTTTGGGATTTCTTTAAGTTTATTTTATTTCATTTTTGGAATATTTATGTAATAAAGCCCCTAGTTTTTATTCAACTAAGCAGATTTCAATGTTCTGAAATTTATGAATTTATGACAAAGTTTATTTATACTTAATAATAATAATACAAAGGAGTTTATCTTTAAAATGTCATTTATCTATCTAAGTTATGTCTAAATAACTTACGACTTTCAAAACCAACAAAGCAAAAGTTTTCAATGTACAACCCGTGACACGCCAGATCCGGTCGAAACGTATGGGCCGGGTTGGGGGTGTTACAGTTTGGTATCAGAGCCCAGTTCAAAACTCGGGCTGTGAAATGGGTCTAGTAATGTTTTGTAAAATAGAAGTGATTTTGAGAAAAGAAAGTTTGGGTTGAGAAATGGCCTTCGAGTCTACCGGCACCCGATCCACGTAGGTAAGTATGCTAAACTCTTGCTGTGTTATATATGTGGGCTTAATGGGCTTGAGGGACGTAGATTAGTATGGTAGTATTAATGAACTTTAGGCTTAGAATAAACAACTCTTCAATTTCATAAGACTTAATTTCTCTAAACAAACCCGTAAACGAGTCGCAAGACTAGGGTGTGGCAACAGGCATACGCATGTCTAGGATTGGATCTGAAAGAGCTTGGTATTTAAGCAGTCCTACTGACTCACCTCCTCTTCGCTGGAATCTTACCTGGTGTGTAGTGACTGTTCACCTTAGTCGAATTAGGGTGTGGCAATGGGCATACGCATGTCTAGGAGTGGATTCAGGGAGAGCTTGGTACTTAAGCAGTCCTGGTGACTCACCTCCTCTTCACTAGAATCTTACCTGGTGCGTAGTGACTATTCACCCTAGCTATGAGGACTTGTTGATGGGCTAAACTTTATAATTAAAACCCAAAAGGGACCAGCCACCCTATTTGAAAAAAAAAAAGACCCCCAAGTTTTGTACAATTATCAAAATACACTTGATTTGTGAAAATTTCCAATCAACCACGTTTTGAAAACTTTACTCGAAAACCTTATATTTACAAGAGTAACCCGGTTTATGAAATGAGATTTTTTTTCACCGTACCCCTGTTCAAAAAAAAAAAACAACAACAGCAGCAACATCAAATTGACCCTGATTTGTAAAAATTACCAAATTACCCTTGTTTTGCAAAATGACCAAAATATCCCTGGTTTGTAAATTACCAAATTACCCTTGTTTTGCAAAATGACCAAAATTTATCCCTGATTTGTAAAATTATTAGATTACCTCTGATTTATGAAATGACCAAAATACCCCCAGATTTGCAAAATTACTGAAATACCCCCGGATTACAAAATTACCAAAATACCCCTAGGATTGCAAAATTACCAAAATACCCTTATTTCACCAAATCACCAAGGAACCCAATTTTGGAAAATTACGAAAATACCCCTATAGGATAAATTACGAAAATACCCCTGGGTAGTGAAACAACGAAAACACTCTTACGTGATGAATGTAAGTTCATGGATGTTATTTGTATGTTGATGATTGAATGTATGTGTTTTCTAGAATTAGAGGAGAGGAACTTGAGACTGAATTGTGAATGTAATTGCGAATTCGAAAGAACTACTCTTAAAACTAATATTCATAAGACTGTTCGTGGTTAATCAGTGAAAGAAAACTAATAATTCATAAACTTTCTAATCAGATAAACGCGAAGTGGTAGAATGAGTACAAGGGGGTAGAGGACGTCCGCCACGTGGTCGTGGTAGGGGTAGGATGACTGTGTCGGAGCCAGTAGGGTCTGGCCATAGATCTGGGAACGAGATGCCAGTTCCCCCAGCCGCGGAGGAGGAATTTCAGGATCAGACTGCCGGAGATGATGCGGTATCTCAGGCAATGCTAAGGGTTTTAGAGAGGGTTGTTGGGGCTGGTATGGGCACAGGAGCCCGGAAATCTGTGCCAGAACGGCTTAGGGCAAATGGGGCAGAAGTGTTTAGGGGAATTTCTGGTGTAGCCCCAAGTTCAGCTGAGTATTGGTTGGAGGCGGTAGAATGCATAATGGATGATTTGGATTTCACGGATGAGGAGAAGTTGAAAGGAGTTGTATCCCTCCTACGGGATGAAGCATATCAATGGTGGCTTACGGTTAAGGATGGTGCAGTGGCTGACCGTATCACCTGGGATTTCTTTAAAATGGCGTTTCAGAATAAGTACATTGGATTGAGTTATGTGGATGCGCAGCGTAGAGCATTTCTGAATCTGGTGCAAGGGAGTAGGTCAGTAGCTGCGTATGAAGCTGAATTCTTACGCCTTAGCCGATATGCTCGTGGGATGGTAGCCACGGAGCATAAACGTTGTGTTAGGTTCGAAGATGGCCTGAGGGATGATTTACGTGTTTTGATAGCCCCACAGCGGAAGAGGGAATTTGCTGTCCTAGTAGAAAAGGCTAAGATAGCCGAAAAGGTAAAGCGGACCGAGAAACTGAATCGGGATAGAGATAGGGGTGGAAATAAGAGGAATTTTGGATCGTCAACTGAGCGTACTCAGAAAAGGTCGAGGCCTAATGGACCAAAACGAGAAGAGAAACCTGCTGCTGCTAACCAGACACCAAAGTCTGCTCAATGTGGCAAATTTCATGCCGGAGAGTGTTGGGCAGGCAGTGGGAAGTGTTTTAGGTGTGGATCTACGGATCACCAAGTTAGAAACTGTCTGCAGCAACGGGACGGTGAAAGGACCATGGGTCGAAGGAATGCTCAGCCTGGCAGAGGAGGTCAGCAGCCACAAAGAGGCCGTGGTGCAGCCAGAGGTGGTAATGGTGCTGGCCGGGGTCGTGGAGTACCAGGCCAAGGGGCAGGAAACACTGAGGCGAGACAGCCGGGGTTGGTCTATGCTGTCAGACGTCAAGAGGAGGTTGAAGCACCGAATGTCATAACCGGTACGTTTTTAATTTTTAGCTTGCCTTACACTACATTGATTGACATTGGGTCGATGCATTCGTATTGAGCTAATAGCGTATCTGGAACTTTAAGGTTAGAATCTGAAATTACCTCTAGGGTAATGACTATGGTTAGCCCGTTAGGACAATCTGTAGTAGTGGATAAACTCTATCGGGAAGTACCTCTAGAAATTCAGGGGATAGTTTTTCGAACGGATCTAATGGAATTACCGTTCGGGGAGTTTGATTTAATTTTAGGCATGGATTGGCTTGTGAAGTATCAAGCTAATCTAGATTGTGCGGCCAAGCGTATGGTGTTAAAAACCCCCGAGGGTGATGAAGTGTTGGTGATAGGAGAAAGGGGGAACTGTCTGTCGAATGTAGTAACTGCCCTAAGAGCAGAAAGGATGGTGAGGAAAGGGTGCGAGGCAGTTCTATTGTTTGTTCGGGCTTTAGAAGCCAAAGATCTGTCTGTTGGGGACGTTAGGACGGTAAAGGAATTTCCTGATGTTTTACCTGAAGAGCTTCCGAGATCACCCCCAGATCGTGAAGTGGAGTTTGGTATTGATCTTCTTCCGGGAACAGCGCCGGTATCTATTGCTCCGTATAGGATGGCACCGAAGGAGTTGGTGGAGTTGAAAGCGCAGATTCAGGAGTTGCTGGATAGAGGGTTCATCCGACCGAGCGTTTCGCCTTGGGGAACGCCGGTGTTATTTGTGAAGAAGAATGATGGATCAATGCGTATGTGCATTGATTATCGCCAGTTGAATAAGCTAACAATCAAGAACAAGTACCCGTTGCCAAGGA
Organism: Gossypium australe; assembly: GCA_005393395.2. Lineage (NCBI taxonomy): Eukaryota > Viridiplantae > Streptophyta > Magnoliopsida > Malvales > Malvaceae > Gossypium > Gossypium australe. The sequence goes on from CM016616.1 coordinate 13,783,155, forward strand.
TCGATGACTTGTTCAATCAGTTGAAGGGGTCCTCAGTCTTTTCAAAGATAGATCTGAGGTCAGGATACCATCAGCTTAGGGTCAAGGAGGCGGATATCCATAAGACGGCTTTTAGGACTCGCTATGGTCACTATGAGTTTATGGTGATGCTGTAACATCCCAAAATTGGGCTTAGTAGAATTGGGCCCATTGGGCCTTGGGCATAGGAGTGTTTAAAATTTTTGAGAACAAGAGAATGGCATTATTTCAAGTTGGACTTATTAAGAAGATGATTTTAGAAAGTTACGGCGTTCTATGAAGTTTCGGGTTCAAGTTGGGCCTTAGTAAAATTTTGTGTTTAAGCCTATTAAGGAGAGATAGTAAGTGGCATCAAGGCTTATGGAAATAAAAGAATAAATTGCTAGCATAAATGAGCATATGGCAAGGAGGTTATGGCATCAAGTGAAGTACCTTGAGGGAAGAGGTTCAAATCCCACTGTGTGCAAATTTTGACTATTAATTTTGTACTCTTTCCTTAAATTTCGGCCAAGCTTGTAAATAAGGCAAAATTGGACTTTTAAATTATGGTAAAGTGGACTTATTAAATTATGGAAAGGTATGGTAAGGAGGAAAATAAGGGAGCATGTTGGTTTTTTTTTTTTTAGTTTTGGGTTGGTAAATTTTGGCTTATTTGCAAAGGCATGGACGGTTGAGGTGAAGGAGAGGGTAGCTGAATTTGCTTTAGTCATTTGGTAGGATTTTTGGTGCTTGATAGGCCTAATTTTCTTTTGGCATCCTTTTGTGTTCTTTTCTCCAACTTCTCCTCTCATTGCCACAACTTCAAGTCAATACCAAACCTCTCAATCCATAATCACTCCTTCATAAATTCTTTCTCATTTGGGTAGACACTCTTTTCTTCGATTAAATCGTGTTCTAAGTGGATGGCCGTGTATCATTCTAGCCATAAGTCAAGTGGTGGAAATCGAATCCAATGTCAACAAGGAATCAAATCGCCCGATCATCTATCCCTCGTAATAAGAGACTCGGATTGTTGGTAAGTGATATAGATTGTTAATCAATCGCAATACTTGGTTGAAGTTGTAAATTGGGCTTTGGACTAATTGTTGACCGATTGTACCTTTAGGTGCCGCGGAGAGCATCGCGTTATGGATTCCGAATAAGGTGTGTAATCTCATACCCTTCCATATACATATCTGAAATGGTGTGTAATCTCACACTTCTCTGAAAGTTTGTATGAAATATGCTGTTAATCGGTGGAAATATCGAAGAAAACTAAAAACCGGCATCCGTAATCACTCGGGTGTGCGTATGATCGTAGTGGTAATCGTATTTCGTAATAAAACAGTTTCGGTTAGAAGCAGTGACGTGTTTTTGAAAACTCACTAAAAATAGGAGAAAAGGAATTAGAAAGTGAATAAGATATCAAATTAAATCTTACTGTGTCTATTTTAATATGGAAGAAACGGAGAAGGAAAAGGAATTTTATATTCTGAGATATCTTGATTTTAGTGAGACTGGTTCTGATTAACTTCGGGGTTCACTGATCTGTTTTGGAAAAATCATATAAAATTGTACAAAATGAATTATGAGTTATAATTTATATGTATGGATTCCTTAGTGAGCCTATTTTCAAGAGAAACAAGTTGGAATAGTATATGAAAACCGTACAGTGAGATATTTGAAATTAAGATAAGAGAGGTCAGAATCATTGGACAGTGAAACAAGGGAAGATTTAAGGAATAAACTGTACTAAATGGCTAGGCCAAAAATTCTGGAAAACTTACAGTAAGAAGATATATGAGTCTAGTTTCAAGGAAATTTTACGGATCTAAATTTCGAGTTTCCTAACTCGAGTTATATTCAATTTAGTCAATATGACGCAGATGGACAGTTTTAAATTTTTATGCCCAAATTAGTAGTTAAGTCCAGAATTGCGAAATTACCCCGTTTGGGCCTAAAATGGATTTTTGACCCAATAGTTCCGAAGAGACCCAAATAGAATTTTGTGCCACTCGAGGCGATAGTAGGCCTCTGGAAACATCGTTGAATATGAAATTACCGAAATTACCCTTGGAGGGTAAATTACCGAATTACCCTTGGTGGGTAAAACTACCGAATTTACCCTTAGAAGGTAAATTACCGAATTACCCTTGGAGGGTAAATTACCGAATTACCCTTGGTGGGTAAAACTACCGAATTTACCCTTGGAATGTAAATTACCGAATTACCCTTGGTGGGTAAAACTATCGAATTTACCCTTGAAAGGTAAATTACCGAATTACCCTTGGTGGGTAAAACTACCGAAATTACCCTTGGAGGGTAAATTACCGAATTACCCTTGGTGGGTAAAACTATCGAATTTACCCTTGGAAGGTAAATTACCGAATTACCCTTGGTGGGTAAAACTACCAAATTTACCCTTGGAAGGTAAATTACCGAATTACCCTTGGTGGGTAAGACTACCGGATTTACCCTTGGAAGGTAAATTATCGAATTATCCTTGGTGGGTAAAACTACTGAATTACCCTTAGAGGGCAAATTACCGAAATACCCCTCGGTCGTGCAAATTACCGAAATACCCCTGGGTTGCAAAATTACTGAAATACCCTTGAGGGTAAATTACCGAAATTCCCTGGGTTGCAAAATTACTGAAATACCCTTGGAGGGTAAATTATCGAAATACCCTTGGGTTGCAAAATTACCGAAATACCCTTAGAGGATAAATTACTGAAATACCCCTGGGTTGCAAAATTACCGAAATACCCTTGGTGGGTGAAATTTCTGAATTTCCCTTAGAGAGTAAATTATCGAATTACCCTTAGTGGGTACGATTACCGAATTATGAAAATGCCCTTACGGGCTGAATTACGAAAATGCCCCTAATGGGCCGAATTACGAAATGTCCCTATGGACCGAATTACGAAAATACCCTTTATGGGCCAAATGTGGTATTTGATATATGGGCAGTTTGATATTTGTGATATGGGCCAGAGTGTGTAATTTCACACTTATCTCATGGGTTAGATATTATACCGTAAGTATTAGAATAAATCGTAAAATTTGTAAAATCGAAAAATACGGTATAATAACACTTTTTGTGTAAATGCATGAAACCGGTATTAAGGTTGTGGGAATTACGGATTTGCCCTTAATGGGTTATTTTGTTAAAAAGTGATATTTTAGGCCATATGAATTGTTTTGATAAATTGGCCAAGTGTGAAATTTGAAAAAAAAAAGGGCCTCATATGATTAATGGGCCAAAATTTGCTAGATCGATTAATGGGCCAAAATTTGCTAGATCGATTAATGGGCCAAAATTTGCTAGATCGATTAATGGGCCAAAATTTGCTAGATCGATTAATGGGCCAAAATTTGCTAGATCGCTTAATGGGCCAAATTGTTAAGAGTGATTAATGGGCCAAATTGCTAGATTGCTTAATGGGCCAACTTGTATTATGGGCCTTATGATGAAATTATTCTATGAATATTGTTATGCTTTGTATATGCATACATGATTGCATGGGTTAGGATAAAATTGAAGAGAAGTGCTAGTGGCTCTGCCACAATCTAGTTCGGTGACTCTGTCACAATCCAGTTCGGTGGCTCTGCCACAATCTATTTTGGTGACTCTGTCACAATCTAGTTCAGTGGCTCTGCCATAAACATTTTAAATGGCTTTATGCCTACGATTGGTGTGTTGGTGGGGTGGGTTGACTTGATCCCCACAGGTGTGCTGGTTGGTACGGGTGGTGTGTAGCGGATGGAAATTAGGTTTGGTTTGGGATTTGCATATCATATGCATATTATATACATGTTATTATGTTATAATTTTAAATGGGCTTAGGCCCAAAATATTGCTATGTGTGTTCCGACCCAGTGGATGATGGTAAGGGGATTACACACTGAGTTCTTGTAACTCACCCCCTTTTTCTTAACCTTTTCAGGTAATGCTCAGTGACGTGGACTTGGGCCTTGGATGACTCGATAGAGACCATACTTTAGAAATGGTTTATTTGGACTTCGGACTACTTTCTTGTTTATTTTATTACTCTACTATTTTGGGTTAAATGTTGTAATCAGGCCTCAGATTTTCTTTCAAAATGCTTCTGCAACTCTATTCCCAAACGTCCAATTTTCGTAAATTATTTATTTCAAATATATTTTCACAACCAAAAAGGTTTTTAAAGAAAATTACGTTTTCAAGTAAATAACAATTGCTTAAGTGTTTTAGGTTTTAACAAAGAGGCTGTAATTCTCAAACAAGTTTTTAACAATCTCAAAGATGGTTTGAAAAAAAAAAACTTCCATGTGACACACCAAATTCGGGCTTAACGTCTAGGCCGGGTTTGGGGTGTTACAGATGCCGTTTGGATTGATCAACGCGCCAGCAGCGTTCATGGACATGATGAACCGAGTGTTCCAACCCTACTTAGACCGGTGTGTCGTGGTGTTTATCGATGATATCTTGGTTTATTCGAAGTCGGAAGAGGAGCATGATGCTCATTTGCGAATAGTTTTACAGATTCTGAGGGAGAAGCAGTTGTATGCCAAATTCAGTAAATGTGAATTTTGGCTAAGGGAAGTTACGTTTCTAGGGCACGTTGTATCGGCAGAAGGGATTAGGGTTGACTCTCGAAAGATGGAAGCGGTGCTAGATTGGAAGCCACCCAGGTTTGTGGCTGAGATTAGGACTTTTCTCGGTTTAGCTGGGTACTACCGAAGGTTTGTAGAAGGATTTTCTTCGGTTGTGGCACTGTTGACTAAGTTGCTACGGAAATGAGTTCCGTTTGTTTGGTCGACTAAGCAATAAGAGAGTTTCGAAAAGTTAAAGAGGTTTCTGACGGAGGCTCCGGTGTTGATTCAGTCGGAGGCGGGGAAGGAGTTCGTAATTTACTGTGATGCGTCACACACAGGATTAGGATGTGTGTTGATGCAAGATGGAAAGGTGGTTGCATATGCATCTCGGCAGTTAAGACCGCATGAATCGAATTATCCGACTCATGACTTGGAATTGGCGGCAGTGGTGTTTGCCTTAAAAATTTGGAGGCATTATTTGTATGTGGAAAAATCTGTCATTTACACAAATCATAAGAGCTTAAAATATCTTTTGACTCAGAATAAGCTGAATCTAAGGCAGAGAAGGTGGATTGAGTTGCTAAAGGATTATGACTGCTCGATCGAGTATCACCCGGGAAAGGCTAATATAGTGGCGGATGCTCTAAGTCGTAAAGTAGTCTCTGACTTAAGAGCAATGTTTGCTCACCTTAGTTTGTATGAGGATAGAAGTTTATTAGCTGAACTTCAAGTGAAACCCTCTTGGATTAGTCAGGTGAATGAGAGGCAACAGACCGATGAGTTGCTAAAGGGGAAATTGCAGCTAATCTCAAAGGATGGACCAACGAAATTCAGTATGAATGAGGAAGGACTGTTATGTTTTCGAGGGAGAGTTTGCATGCCAAAAGATCCGGAGTTGAGGAGTAGGATTTTGCATGAGGCGCATGGTGGTACATACGCTATGCACCCTGGAGGAAGTAAGATGTTTCGGGATTTGAGAGATCAGCTTTGGTGGCTGGGTTTGAAGCAAGAAGTAACTGAATTGGTGGGTAAGTGTTTGACCTGTCAGCAGGTCAAGGCGGAACATCAGTTACCATCAGGATTATTGCAGCCAGTAAAGATTCCACAATGGAAGTGGGAAAGAATCACCATGGATTTTGTTAGTGGGCTTCCCCTTACACCCACTAAGAAAGATGCAGTTTGGGTAATTGTGGATCGCTTGACGAAGTCCGCACATTTCATACCAGTGTGTATTGACTATTCTTTGTAGAAGTTAGCCAAGTTATACATAGCGGAGGTGGTGAGGTTGCATGGAGTACCGGTTTCGATCATATCAGATAGGGACCCTAGGTTCACCTCTCAATTTTGGAAGGCGTTGCATCAAGCGCTGGGTACGAAGTTGGATTTCAGTACAGCGTTTCATCCTCAGACTGATGGACAGTCTGAGCGGGTGATTTAGATCTTGGAGGACATGTTGAGAGGATGTGTCATTGATTTTAGAAGTGGTTGGGAAGAGTTCTTACCGTTAGCAGAGTTTGCTTACAACAACAGCTACCAGTCAAGTATTCAGATGGCGCCCTACGAAGCTTTGTACGGGCGGAAGTGTCGTACTCCTACCTGCTGGACAGAACTAGGGGAACTTCGGATTTTGGGTCCGGAGTTGGTGACCGAGACAGAAGAGAAGGTTGAATTGATTCGGGTTTGACTGAAGGAGGCGTCGGACAGACAAAAGTCCTATGTTGATTTAAAGCGTAAGGACATAGAGTTTGCAGTAGGTGATAAAGTACTCCTAAAGGTGTCGCCGTGGAAAAAGGTACTAAGGTTTGGTTGAAAGGGTAAATTAAGTCCCAGATTTATCGGACCATATCGGGTGTTGAAGCGAGTAGGACCAGTAGCCTACCAACTGGAGTTACCTCCGGAGTTAAGTCAAATTCACGATGTATTTCACGTCTCCATGCTAAGACGTTACCGTTCGGATCCGTCTCACGTTGTGCCTGTGGAGGAAATTGAGGTAAGACCTGATCTATCCTTCGAAGAGGAACCAATAGAAATTTTGGATCGTGATGCCAAGGTATTGAGAAGGAAAACGGTTCCTTTGGTTAAGGAGCTGTGGAGGAATCATGGTTCTGAGGAGGCTACGTGGGAACCCGAGGAAGCAATGCAGCAGCAATACCCTCATCTTTTCTGATCAGGTAATTTCGAGGACGAAATTTCTTTAAGGGGGTAGAACTGTAACATCCTAAATTTATGGGCCTATGCATTTAGTGTAGGGATAGGTTTAATATGTTAATTTAAGTGATAGGGGTCCAAATTGGGCTCAGGATTAGGCAAAGGCCTTGGTTAAATTATTAGATTGGGCATTATAGAGTTAAAATGTGGTAATTATGTTTAAAATACCAATGTAGGCTTGTGGCCCAACAATAGGTGGCACTGTAAGGGAATTAGAAGGTGGCGCCATTAACAATTAAAGAGGCCCAAGTTTTGGCCGCAAGGAGCCTATGTTTTTGGGCCATTTTCGGCACTTAAAATGGAGCAAGGAGTGACGCCACACACAAGGAGTTAGGGGCCCAAAATTTAAGTTTTATGGAGCCCAAATCTTTTAATTTAAGTGAGTTAAATTTCGGCATTAGGGTTTAATGAAGTGGACGGCTACAAGGCTCAAAAATAGGAGGATTTATATGGATTTTATAATTGATAATTTAGAAGATAAAAAGGAGAAAAGATAGGAGCCTATCTACAAGGAAGGTGATGGCCGAAAATCCACCACTTAGAGGAGTAAAGAAATCGGCTACTGCATGGCAAAGGGGTGTCGAATTTTCCCTTTCATTTAGCTTGAATTTTATTTAATTAGGAAGGGTGTTTTCGATTTTGTACAGGAGGTGCCGAAATTCTTATAAATAGGGGGGATAGCTCCTTGATTCTGGCATTTAAACCCTAATTCTCTCTTCACTCTTTATGCCGAAATTCTTAGCCACTTCCTCTCCAATTTCTTTTCTTCAATTTCTTCAAAAGCCGAAACCTCTTCTCCATTCTTTTTCCCCTTTAGCCGATTTCTCTAAAAAGTCGAAATCTCCATAGTTTTTCTTTATTCATCCTATTTGAGAATTAGCTCTATTCTTCTGGCATTTAAATCTTTTTCTTTAACATTGCCGAATCTTCTCTCTAGTGCTAGCCGAATCCCTGTGTTAAGGTAAGTGTCGACTCCTGTTAGTTTCTCACGTTCTATTTTGATTCTTGAAAGGCAAAAGTCGAAAAGCTAATAGTTTAATGGTTCTATGTTGGGCGGCATTCCGGGATTTGAAGAAAACTTGGTCGTCTAGATCTAAAAGCCGAAAATCACTAGTCTTCAATTTCGGGATTTTAAGGTACGAAGATTTTCCCTAGATTTTTACTAGATTCGTTCATTATATGCAAGACTTTAACTTTATGATAAGGATTAACGATCATAAATCGTGATAGTAGTTCTGACAAGGACTTGTGATGGAATTAAATACGGATCAGGCAAGGGAGAGAATCCCTAAGTTTAAGAAACGAGCGGTATCTGCCGTTCAAGATTGGCCACTTGGTTGTGGACCGGCTTCTGAACAACACCTTAGGCAGATAGCAGTTGTGTCGACTAAGGATAGCGTCGACATAGAAATCATTGTTTTATCGGTAATCAGGTGTGTAGATCTCTAACACACTATTAATCCTATATGTATGTCTATATATATGTTATGGGCTAAAAAGCCGAAAAGAGGTTGTATAGACAGTCGAATGGAACCCTAAATGGGTTAGGCATGGATGCTAGGTACGTAAACATAAAACTCTCTATGTGTATCGAAATATATGTAAGCCTGCATGATGTTTTCTTTATATGTGTATGCATGAGGGGTTTATGATATTGAAGGGGAAGTGCATGATAGGTCACTTGGTGATCGGTGGTAGAAATCCTACAAAAGTAAATGTTAGGTCACACAGTGATCGGTGGCTATGCCACGTTTAATGATTCCTGAACAACAGGAATAGGCAGTACGGCTGTTGTTATGGTGTGTAGCGGATGGAGGGTTGATTGTAGAAATCCCCAAGGTGTGATGGTTGGTACGGGTTGGTGTGTAGAGGATGGAAACCTAGGATGGGTTGGGTTATTATCCATTATTTATTGTTTACCATGTGATTATGATTGATGCCTTTATGTATGGGCCAGGGCCCATAATGTGTTTGTGGGCTCAGGTCGTTGTGTGCTTTGAGATTTATACACTGAGTCTTGGTGGCTCACGCTTTCCTTTTCTCTACTTCTCCAGATGAGCAGTAGATCGTGGACATGGGAGCCGAGACGGACTCGAGGGGCCATCAAGTTTTTATTTCTACAAGTTATTTTCGGGATTTCTTTAAGTTTATTTTATTTCATTTTTGGAATATTTATGTAATAAAGCCCCTAGTTTTTATTCAACTAAGCAGATTTCAATGTTCTGAAATTTATGAATTTATGACAAAGTTTATTTATACTTAATAATAATAATACAAAGGAGTTTATCTTTAAAATGTCATTTATCTATCTAAGTTATGTCTAAATAACTTACGACTTTCAAAACCAACAAAGCAAAAGTTTTCAATGTACAACCCGTGACACGCTAGATCCGGTCGAAACGTATGGGCCGGGTTGGGGGTGTTACACAACCCATGGACCCTATTTGAAAACGGTATCGAGGAAATCTCATCAATCACCTTCATGATAACGTCTCTTGATCAGTAAAATCAGAGTTTTAAAATTTATAATGAATGAGATCGAACCTAGAAACTAACTCTGACAACGATTAAAGGCAAGTGTACCTATCGAATAGTAGTATAGCTTAGGCAAGACCGGATTATCGAACCCAAAGGAGCTAAAAGTACTAATACTAACCTTCTTTTTATTATTTAGCCTAAAATAAGTGAAGTTGCTTTAATATAATCTAAACTAATTACTAAGCCAAAGACACAAAGACAGAAAGGATGGATTGGGAAAATAACTTTAGGAAAAACTCAGTTGATTAAGATGATACCCTTAGAAAGAATCCACCTAGACTTCACTTGTTAATTAACCCTGAACCATACGATTTATTTACTTAGTTTGATCCGTAAGACTCCCTAACGTATATTAAACCCTCTCTCGAGGCGAATAACATCTAACCCTAGGTTAATTAACGGAAATCTCTTTCTCGAATAATAACCCCCTAGAAGAACAGTAAATCGATCTATGGACTCCCATATTAGGTTTCACCCTAATCCGGCAAAATCTCGTCACCCTATCTCAAGGCATACGGTCAACTCCGCTTAATTATGCTAGATCTACTCTTAAGTAGGGTCTATTCCTCCTCCACCTAAGCGCATCAAATTTGGATTAAGCTTGCATAATTAAGAACAAACTAAGTATTTATCATATAATTCAGAAAATAATAGCAGGATTCATCTAGGTTTCATCCCCTTCAGGTATCTGAAGGGTTTAGTTCATAACAAATAAAGAAAACATCTCAAGAGAAAAGATAAAACAAAACATAAGAAATCCCTAAAACTCTCTGAAGGAATTGAAGAAGAAATCCGCCGTCTTGAGTAGAATTCCGGCTTCTTGGGATGGATCAACTGGCTAACTTCGAGCGATTCCCACAACTCTGACCTTCTCGGCTTGGCTCCTTGGCCTATCTAACCGCCCCCTTTCAAAGATGAACTTAGGGGGTATATATAGGCTCTTGGAATGTGTTTCTTTGCCCCAAAGTATCCAAATCTGAATGAAATTGTTCATTGCCACGACAGGGACACGGCCATGTCACACGCCCGTGTGACTTGCCTTTGGGCCGTGTTCGGACTTCTTTAATGAGGCATAGCCGTGTGAGTCGGGGGTCAGGCCATGTTCTAGATGATCAACAAGGCACGGTCGTGTGGGCTTAAGTCCAGGCTGTGTCAATTTCCACCTTGGCCCAATTTGCTCCGTTTTGGGCCCGTTTCTCGTCGTTTTGGGCCTGTTTCTCGTTCTTTTTATCCTCGGGTGCTTTCCTGGGTATAAAACATGAAAAGAAAGGATTAAGAGCAACTTTTTATATAAATCAAGAGATAAATCATCCAAAAGCAAGCTAAATGTGGGATTAAAATATGTTATAATTACGGTTTATCATCTCCCTTACACACCTCTATGTCATTAACCTCTTGTTCTTTCCCTTTCTTCTTCCCATGTCCCATAAGCATGTCTTTGAATGAAAATCATGATTCCCCTTCAGTTTCCTTCTCTATGTCGTTCGTATCCATTGAAACATCTTCCAAATATTGAACTTTTTTCGTTGCCCTACCTATTCTCGCATTTGAGTTTATTGGCATAGCTTGCATCTCCTCCATTTTTTCAAAATGTGTTATTAAGGAAAAAACTACAATGAGATAAATCCTCTCCTTATACTAGCTTTAATTTAATTTAATTACTTTAATAATTAAGATTTTTTTAGTTGTTTTGGTTAAACAAGTATTTTTGAGGTTTATTGTGTTTTAATCTCTATAAATATAAATGAGGTCTTTATTGAAGTGTCAAAAGTGACACATGGCATACAATTTCAAGTTCCATATTGGACAAATTAAAAGTAGACCACATTGAGAGATTTATTAAAGTACAAGATATTTTTTGCCATTATCCTTTATTATTAAGTTTTAGGATTATATATATTTTTGAACAATTGAATGCCTTTCCATTGATGATTTAAGCATGCCCAAAAAAGGGTTTTCAACAAGTTGTGAAATCACTACACAATCATGTTTGTTGAACTTTTTGCTTCTTGTTCTTGACCAAAAGTGGGATAAATATTAGCAAGAAATGTTGACGAACTATGAGCACATACATCTACATCCTGAAATTGGATATATAACTCTACTACAACACCCCTAGTTGAGTAATGTGCATCAATCATTAACTCAGTATTCATGTCGTCTTTCAACTCAAATGTAGTATATCTTTTAGAGTTCACTGGCGATAGGTACCTATATTTCAATCTCGATATTCTCCTCCGACTTGACCTCAAGATTTTTCTACTAATTCTTGATAGAAGTTCATTAAGTTTAACACTCCTGCTGAAAGTCAATTCTATAGATTGAGTGTATACAAAAATAATCTTGATTTCAGTGTCACAAAGTTGATCGTTGTAATAAATAATGTCTCTAATTCTTTTGCTCATCTTCTATGACAAAACCTATTTAACAATACACTACAATGAATAGATACAATATTATACACAAAATAAAAATAAAAATTTATTACTCTATTATTCTGATATATTGTTACAGCATAAAATTATTAACACATAAAGTTGTAATACCAAAATTTTGAACAAAATATCATAAACATAGTAACAAAAATAAGTAATTATATACTTACTTTAAACATATTAGTTTATTGGGGCAAGTGTCCAAATTATGCTATAGCAATCATGAACTTTGTTTGTGAAAATGAACTTAATATTGTTAACTTCAACACTCTTCTGATTAGCATGCAATATTTCTCTACAAAGGCAAAAACTTCGAAAGGTCTCTACATATCATCTCTATGTTGTAGGAAACCTCTACCGTGGGATATGAACATCTTTGAAAATGTTGAAAAAGATAGGAGATCAATTCACAAATTTAATTAGAAGCGTTTTACTGAAAAAAAGTGTGTTTGGGATTCCTAGAATAACTAAAAGTATAAATCATTATATTTTATCTCCATTTTTACAAATAATAACTCAAATTTGGAATTATTTAAAACTAAATAGTTAATATTTTGACAATAAAAACGTGGCATTTTATTGGACAAAAACACACCCTATAAGATGTCGCCTCAACGTAAAACACATTCTACAGGGAGCTTTCGCTTCTGTGATAATTAACCGTGGAAAATTAGTTTACTTAATTATTCTAAAAGAAAACCTATATTCTTTATTTTAAAAAACCAACGGTTTTACCTAATTACTAAAATTCCCCCCAACTCTATGTTGATTTTTTATTTTGAAAAATATGATTAATTTTCAGTCCTTTTGCCATCTAATAAAACATGGTGAAATGTCCCATGTACCCTTATAAAAGGATTTTCCTTCAAGAAAAGCAAAATCTCGAACTGCATACCCCGCGTGATAACAAAGTGCAAATTAGTTTCCAGTTCCCAACTATCACCATCATCTCTTGCTCATTCTTAAGTAGTTTTTATTCTTTATTTTTTATACAAAAATTTAAAATAAAATTAAGAGATAAATACCAAAATTATATATCAATTATGATTTAATGTGTAATTATATATATAAATTTGATTTTTTATAATTTTATATAATAAATTTTAATTTGATCAAATTCTTATAAATTATTAATACAATTATTGGTAAACATCATTTTATATTTATCTATTACATACAAAAAGAACTATATTTATTCAATATAAAAATAAATTGATATATTTATCTCTTTAAATATATATGATTAAATCAAAATTAAAATTTCAAGTATAAATTTAAATCACAATTAAAATTTCACAGTACATAATTATACCAAATTAAATTTTATATACAGAATTACATATTAAATTAAAATAAATGTATAATTTTGAGATTTGTCTCTAAAATTAAAAGTTAAAGCAGTAAAAAGTTTTTTACTTTGAGTGGTAAATATTGTAATTGAAGGGCGCGTGATTCAGCGAACGAATAGAATAGACGTGGGTCTAAAGTTGACACTTTTTGGAAAAAGAAAATATAGCCTTTCTCTGCTTTCTACTACTCTGTTTACATTGCTTTGCTCAAATTCCACATTTTCTTCACTGAAAGCAGCAGCTAAACAAGGGCCGCTCTCTTTGCCTCACTTATCAATACCCTGTCAGTGCCTGCGTCAGCTCAAAGCAGAGATGGGAGAAGGAAAGGGCTCAACCCTAGTGCACCTTCTGGTGGTAGTCCTTAGCTTGGTCGCATTTGGGTTTGCCATTGCAGCCGAGAGAAGAAGAAGCGTTGTAAGCCCATTCTTTACTCTTTTCAGCTTTGCTTTAGATACCTCAAGCATCCCTTTCAATCTTCTTCTTTTTTGGGGGGGTTTTAGTGCTTACTGTTTTTGTCTCTGATGTTTGAGTTGATAAAGAAACTAGGCTTTCTGAGGTGTGATATGTAGAGATCTGTGGGGTTTTAGAGTGAATTTTGATGGGTTTTGTTCGGATGGCATGTTTTAAGTTTCAGCTCCTCTGCAACTATTTCTTTATTCCATGATTCTACATGTAGAATATGTTATTAAATTATTCTTCTTTTTTCACTTATTTTTTTGGTTGAAGATCTACGTTTAAGTTCATTAATTTACTCTCAAAATACATTATTTGTTCTTTCAATTGATGATATTTTAGTTCATTCCTTTCATGACTCACATGGCCCTCAAAATTAATGTGAATATTGTGCCTGATCTATCAGGAAAAAAAGAAAAGTTGTAACAGTAAAAGCCCAATTTCAGCCAATTTGAGAAGCTTCTACATTGAGCATCTGGATTTCCCATTCCCCCTTCCCCGGTCAATATCCCCTTCTTCAAACTTACTTTTTATGGCAATGGCACTTCTCACATAATCTGAATGAGGCATCTGATGGTACATTGTCTTGAAATAGTAATTTATTTCATTGGTTTTTAATCCTATAAGCCACTATACACTAACTTCAATACTCTCCAGAGAGAAGGAAATATAAAATCATTTTTCTGACATTTCAATAAAAGATATCTCCAGCATTACTATATAGTAAACATATTTAACAAGAAAGAATCACAGAATTGTGTACCTATTTAATTATTCATACTTGTACTGAGCCGGTAATACTAAATTTCCTGCAAAGAGCCACCTGCTTCTTAATACATTGTCTGCAAGATATCCGTTGAAATACTTGACAATCTGAAGTAAGATGCGCTTTTGCGTGCACTTATCCTAGGGTGGATTAGACTTACATTGCTTCTTTCAACCTTATTTAATGCAGTAATATCTAGTGCAGTTTCTTTATAAGGTCCAAAACTTGTGGTGCATAGGTACCTAATGAAGCACAATGATGAGCACTTGTTTAAGTAATTATTTCAATGTGAAACTAAAGAAATATGCATGCTGACATCTCTCTAATATTAGTGCACTTAATATGTAGCTGAATTTTTTGTTTAATTTGAAATGGTCAGAAATTTGGGCTGCTGATAGGACTATGTTTAGGGTTTAAGGTTTGGGGTCATTTCTATGTATGTAATTATTGTATTTTGTAAAGCAGTAGGGGTTGGATATGACTTCGCTATTGGCAAATTTCACCTCCTTTCTGGAGATATTTTAAGCCCGAACGTCAGGTTATGATGAGGCCATGTGCACTGTTTAATTTATGACCTTTTAACCTTTACTTTGCTGCATTGCAGGGCACTGTTGTTAAAGATGACATAACAAATTCTACATATTGTGTCTACAACTCGGATGTTGCCACTGGCTATGGAGTAGGTGCTTTCTTGTTTCTTCTTTCTGGCGAATCGCTGTTGATGGGAGTTACAAAGTGCATGTGTTTTGGGAGGCCATTAGCACCGGGTAGTGATCGAGCTTGGTCTATCATATATTTTGTCTCATCATGGTAAGTATTTCAGGTTGACATGCCACATCATGCTCATAAATCCATCACTCCTTGAACTTCAACCAAAGCTCTTCTCTGATTGGTCACCTTCCTACTTTTATGCTCCTTGCCCTCCTGTTTTAATGAAGTCTCAGTTATGATATGCCATACTATTTCCTTCTCTACCATTTGACCAATATGATTTCTGTTTGAATTTTATTATCTTTCTTGCTTGTTTTCCATGTGGCTTTTTGCTCATATCATATATGTATACATACATATGTATGTATGTATATATTACTTTTAACCTTATGTGTATCCTGCTTGTTTTGGAAATTCCAAATGTTCATGCTACAGAGGAGATTTTTGTGGAAATCCTTTTCCCTTCTAATTCTTTTGTGCACCTGCATTTGCAGGTTGACTTTCTTGGTTGCAGAAGCATGTCTAATAGCGGGTGCAACTAGGAATGCTTATCACACCAAGTATCGTGGAATGATTTATGCCCAGAATTTTTCCTGTGAAACATTGAGGAAAGGTGTCTTTATTGCAGGAGCAGTGTTTGTGGTTGCCACAATGATTCTCAACGTATACTACTACATGTATTTTGCCAAAGCAACCACCACAATGCCGGCTCACAAGGCAAATCGAACGAATTCAACTGTTGGGATGACTGGTTATGCTTAAGGTTAAATTACTCAATTAATGAAGCCAGGCAGATAAGTTTCACATCTTGTTCTAGTGTGACTTCGATTGACATTGTAATAAACAACTGTACTTGTTATGTTTGCGCTTTTCTATGACGCTACAGCTCAGGTAATGAATGTGTGGTGTCAATGGAAGGAGCGATAGATTTGTTGGGAACAATGTACGTAAAGATGAAAGAAATGTCTTGGGGCTTGACCTTAGATGTCAGCCATCGCTTGGCCTAGTGATATTCTACAGAAACTCTGGGAACTATACTATATTAGCAACTTGTTTTATAAGGAAATTTAAGCTTGGTATATTAATTCTAGTATGTTGCTTGCTCTTGAATCTTGCGTGAGTCTATGTTTGACATTAATGTTAACAAGTAGCAGCCGATTACAGTAGACCTTAAAAGATCGTTTTGTTAGTAATTGAAGATTGTTGAGACTTTTGCTCGTCAAATTGAAATTGGGTTAAGTCGTTCTTGTAGGTAAAATAGAGATGGATATTAAAAGTTTATTTACCTAATACTAAAATTTTCTTATTTAGAGAGTTAATCCATTATACTTAACGAGTACAAAATGTAATCTCACTCTACTCTAAACAAGATTATTTTCTTTCACTTGTATATTTTAAACATGATCACTCACCTTCGAAGACTAAATTTTTCCTGAAAGGTAGTGCAGTTTATTTAAAATGTTTTTGCATTTAATGAAACAGTTATTATATAAACAAATGAAGTGCTTTCTTGATATATATCCTTAACAAAAGTTAATAAAGTTACCATTAATTACAATCACTTATTCCATTCAAATTATCCTGATTTTCTCAATATTAAGTTCTGATTGATTGAATTCAATGTTTTCAATTCATACTTGTTTTTGTTTCCTGCAGGTTTAAGATTTACTGATAGAATCCATTAAGCAAAGATCCAAATAATTAAGATAAAAATATATATCAATTGCAACACTTAATGACGGGTGAAGTGCTATAACCAATTAAAAGTCAATAATTGCGACGGTGAACGATGTTATTAATTTGTCCATGTTATCTAAGCTCCCTCAACTTTTATTTCTAATATAATATACTTGAACATGTCACCATATGAAACATGTTTTTTTGCTGTATTTTCCCACTCCCAGACAGGCATATCAAACACATAATATGGCCGAATGACTGTAAATTTCACGTCCCCTATATATTTATATAATACTATATACCCTTAGCAATGGTATATATTTGAATATTATATAAAAAAACATTAAAAACATTTTTAAAATTATATAATTATTTTAGTTATTAATCAATTAAATTAGTATTTGATTGACTGGTGATATTTAAAATGTATTATCTATGCATCTATTCTATATATTAAGCTTTTGACTTGGTATCATGAGTCAATTGAGCACCAACTTAATTAGGAAAAGATTAATATATTTTTTCTTTTGTTGGTCAAATATTAATATACTCTTTCTTTTAAATGATAACTAATATTATTATGAATTGCTGGTGTTTTCTCTTTTCATACTTTTTTATAATCTTTAAATGAAACAACTAAAAATCACGTATTCAAAAATTAAAAACATTTTTAATAAAAATTATATCATTGTTGAATAATTTAAAAAAAAATAATTTTCCATGTAAAACCTACGTAATAAGTTTGGCATAATGTAGTATATGTAAATTACAAGTAATTTTGGCTGTCATATTCATATTAATAAATTTGGTGTATATTAAGTTGGCGCGATAATTTTTTATTTTTTTGAGTTCTTTCTTATTCCCGTTCTCAATGTTTTAGAATTGAATCGATGGTCAAATCAGTCAAGTCTTCGATTTGTCAATTTGATTATAGATAATTCGATTAAATAATTTATTAAAATAATAATAATTAATTTAATCGTCAATTCAATCTATTTTTTAACTTGGTTCAACCAATTCATACCAAATTGTAACTCAATCTATCTAAAACTTTTCTACGAACCGATAGTTTAATCTAACCAATTTGATCTGGTTGAAATAACCATGCCCAGTCTCATTCTCGCTCTTATACCCATCTTGATGTGTTTATAAATGACACTTATTTCCAAAGTAAAAGATATATTTATGGATAGGGGTGGTCAAAGTATACAGCGACCGTCTAGACTTCCATGATGGGTCATTTCTTGATGAGGAAGTGAAATGACAAATATGTCGCCGATTTATTAGACCAAGTTTTTAAGAGAAAACTTCATGTCTGAGACAGAGGGATCATGTCCCTTTTAAATTATCCATTCATGGTTCCTTCATCGTCTTGTATGAATCCAACATAAAAATTAAATAAACAAAAACAACCAAACAGATACACACAGATAAGTTTGTCTTCAATGTAGTAAAAAGTAGATTTTTTTCTTTCACCGGCAGAACCTTTTAATATCCAACATAAATCTTTTCTTCTACTTGAGTCGAAAGCTCAAATTTTAAATTTCTAAGCTACTTTTTAACTTTGTAATCATCAATGCAAACATTTGAAGGTATTTACATTTAACAACCTTGAAGGTCGTGGTCCATTTTCAACGGGATTAAGGGGGCCTTCTCAGCATGCGCATGTTTTAAGGTAGGAGATTTAGCTGAAGCATTGGCCAAAGGTGGAGTTGATCGACCTACACCTTTTCGTGGGATAATGATTCAGGGTTTCGATTAACATTATAATTTCAGTGGCTGAAGAAAAAAGTTAAATCTAGTTAGGGATGGTAATTAAGCGAAGTAAAGGTAGATGCTGGTAAATCTATCATCGATTTATACTTGATATACTTTATCTCGTTATTCGTTTCATCTTATGATGAATGTGTAATCTTAAAAATCATCATCACCTTTATAGAGGTTCGATACATTTATACATGTCCAATTTGTTTTTTTTAAACAAGTATAGAATACAATATTTTATTATACCATAAATACATTATATATAAAAGTAAAACAATAATTTTACCTTTTTAATAGTTTATAAAAGTTGGACTAATTTGAGGTTTATTCTATGAAGCAAATTTACATTTTCACTCTTTTAATAGTTATGTATAAAGGTAAAATGATAATTTTATATATCAGGGCGGAGTATGGCAAGCATCAAAATCGATTCATACTCATCTTCCTGTTGGAACATTTTCAAATATTTATAGTGTTCCAATAACTATAAATGAATGGGTGTAATTAATCAAAAGTTATATTATTTGATTTTTTGAAAAAAAAAACTATAACTATTTAAATAATAATATTTGAAATAGTTATAATATTAAATGAATAATTATGTGTTTATTTTAAAGACATTATTATTCAGAAAGACACCTATTGAAAGATGTCTCTATGAAGAGACATGAAAATTCCTACAAATAGGAATGAGATTTCATTTGGAAATCACACCAACAAATTCTAATATTCTTTCTTTCCTTCCTTCATTTTCTAATATTATTAGATTATTCTATAAAGTATTACTACAGAAATCTTTTGTAGAAATCGAGTTTGTTGTTATACATTGCTCAGTGCGTAGTAGACTATTCTCATCAGTGCAAAACGCAATTAGTCATTGGCTTCATTGTATCCTCGAGGTTAATTTGTTTGGAACTCATTTGCACGCCGAAGATAAGTGGGGGTGAATATACCTTAAAGATAGTGGCTTGATACACGCCTTGCAGCCTTGTCCTATTTCTTCTTTTTCTATTCGAGTTTCATTCGTATGTTCGAGAGTTTCCTCACCGGAGATTTGTACTAACAATTTTAAGGTTATACTTAATGATGACTACCATAACACATGAAAGTGGAACACTAAGGGAGTTGGCTTCCAACTTTGTCAAACTTGATCGGTTTGATGGTGACAATTTTCGACGAAAGCAAAAAAAAGGTGCACTTCTTATTATCAACTTTGAAGATTGCTTATGTTTTGGATACTCCAAGACCTGAAGAGAATAAAAACGAATCTGTTGCTGCAACTCGAGAAACGCAAAAATGGGACAATGCTATTACATGTGCATGTGCCACATATTGAATGGTTTATCTGATGGTTTGTTCGATACCTACTAAAACGAGGTCAACGCTAAAGAATTATGGGACAAATTGGAGACAAGATACATGACCGAAGATGTTACAAGTAAGAAATTTCTTGTCAGTCCTTTCAATAATTATCAAATGGTTGATGGTCATTCTATTATGGAACAATTCCGTGATATTGAAAAGATGTTGAATCAATTCAAGCAATATGATATGAAAATGGATGAAATGATTGTTGTATCCTCCATAATAGACAAACTTCCTTCATCTTGGAAAGACTTTAAAAGAAGTCTAAAACATAAGAAAGAGGAAATATCTCTTGAGGCTTTGGCAAATCATATTCGTATTGAAAAAGAGTATCGAAAGCAAGATCAGAACTTAAATTCAGAAAATGCCAAAGTGCATGTTATGGAGGAAGTACAGACTAATAAATCGTTCAAGAGAAAGTTCAAACAGACTGATAGAGCACCTAAGTTCAAAAAGAAACAAAATGGCTCATGCTATCATTGTGGTAAGCCAGGACATTTCAAGAATGAATGTCGATTTTTAAAGAAGAAATCATCTTCTAAGGTTGATAATAATGAAAATTTCATTGCAATGATATCTGAAATTAATACGGCACAAGATGATAATACATGGTGGATTGATACCGGAGCAACCAAACATGTGTGCAAAGACAAAAGCATGTTCACAAAGTACACACAATGTGAAAATGACATTGTACTTGAGAAATTCTTCCACCGAAACAATCAAAGGCAAAGGGTCTGTTGAACTACAATTCACTTCTGGAAAGTTTTTAACCTCAAGTGATGCATATTATGTACCGGAAGTTAGGAAGAATTTGGTGTCTGGAAGTCTGTTGAATAAGTTTGGTTTCAAACTTATTTTTGAGGCAGATAAGTTTATTGTAACGCCCCAATATTTGTATAATTGTTTCCACGTATTTATGATACACAATTGTCTATTTACTTCAGTAGTTAAGTGTTTTGGGTGTGTGTGTGTGAGGTCCCAAGTTCAAGTCATGACTTGGGCAAATTTTGGTATTTTTGACGATTAAGCCTTATCTCTAGTCAGTAGGCTTTTAGTTAAAAGTTTGCAAGTAATTAACAGAATGGGCCTGCTGGTCTGGTGGTTAAGTGGAGTGTTAATTTGTTAAGGTCCTGTGTTCGAATCCCTGAGTGGGCAAAAGGGGACAAATTTTTGCTATCGGTTTCGGTAGGAGTTTGAGTTAATGTGGATTTTGAGTAGTTGGGTGTGATGGGGAGTCAGGTGGAGAGATTTTAGGAGTGAATTAGGGAATGTTGGGGATCATCCAAAAATCTGATTTTATTTCTTTTTGTATTTCGAAATCCCCAAAAATTTTCCCTCCTTCTTCTAACGTCAATTTCACTATTCCCCTGCCAAAATTCTCCCCCCATCTCTTCCCTTTTTCGTTTCTTTTTCCATTAACTTGTTTGGTCTTGTACGACGACGGCGTGTTCGATAAGTATTTATTTATGTTTTATCCTGAATGTGTTTGTGGTTAAGTAAATTATAGGAAGTGTTCATTTGATTGTTAGGAGTCAATCAAGGGGCTAGAGATTAGCCATTAACGGTGTGAGGTTGTAAAGTCCCTACTGTTCATTCGACGGTAGGGTTTTTGGGTTGTTGAAGGATGTTTATCGTGTTGCAATTTCGGTTAATTTTTGCTAAAATCACAGAATGTGGGTTTTGGATTATCGAATATAGGTTCTGGAGTGCTCGGGAATCGTTTTAGCTTCAATCGAAACCAGGTGTGTACCCAAATCGCAAGAAAACGCATTTTCAACAAAAGCCGAAAAACTTTTCTGTCGACGCCACACGGCTGTGTTGTAGGCTGTGTGGTAAGCTATGTGCAAGGTTGTGAGCCACAACACGACCGTGCAATCGACGAGCTAGGCCGTGCGCTAGTGACACGGCCGTGTGCGACACACGGGCTCGACCTATTGGGCCATGTGGGCCCACATGGGTGAATCACACGGGCTTGTGGAATTCTGGGCCAGGCCGTGTGATCCACACGGCCAAGGCCAATTTGGGCCGTGTGGGCCCACACATGGGCATGTGAGCCCATTTTTCTGAACTGATCTGTAAGGTTACACGGGTCGCCCAAGTCGACTGAGGATCTACTGTAGGGTCGATAAGCATTACTTAGACCCCTAATTACGTGATCCAATTATGTGATATATGTATTAAGCATGCTGCACTTAGCATTTATACTGATTTGAATGTGTGATCTGTTAATTGCATTATAGCATGTCATCGATTGTATGTTGCATTACATTGGGGTGGGTTGATGATATTGGAGGAAGTATCTAAAAGGCTATTAAGCCTGTTGTCTAGAAGCTCAGCTGCAATTATCTGATTACCTGCCATATTTCGGTACAGCATGGTGTGTAGGGATAGGTGGGTTGATTTTATCCCCACATGGTGTGTAGGGTTGGTCGGAGATGGTGTGTAGAGGCTGGTGGGTAGGATTCTGATATTCTTTTCTATTCTGCATGTTATATCTGATAGGCCGAGGCCCTAAATTGTATCTTATTCTGTACTTGAGTGGGCTAAGGTCCATACCGATTCTGTAATGGGTTCAGACCCGAACTGTAAATATATGACTGCTTTCTGATTTTATGCTGTGTGCGTGTTTTCTGTGGGGATTACACACTGAGTTTGCGAAAACTCATCCTTTTCCTGTTTAATATGTTCAGGTAATCCCCAGCATTAGACGGATCAGTACGATGGAGGACTCGGCGGTCACCACAGTTTTGGACTTTCATGGTTTTTATTCCGTTTTACGATTATTGGTTTATGTTGATGTAACTCACGGACTTTTTGCTAGACGTAGGAAGACTCAGTTTTCAAAAGTTAAAGTATTTTCTAAACCCTCGATCCCTTAGACGGTTTTCTCGAAAACAAAGGGGTTTCTCTAAAATGGACGAAATTACTTGATTAACTCAGGTTTCATAAAATTAATGATTTCTAAAGCTTCCGCAACGAATTACGTTTTAAACAATCGACTAGATGAGTAAGCGATTTTTGGAATAAATAAGAGTAATAAAATGAACACAGTTTTATCATAATAAATTAGTTTTCAAAATTTCCATTTCATGTGACATTGCCAGATTCGGCCATAACATCTAGGTCGGGTTTGTGGTGTTACATTTAGTTTGTCTAAGGGATCAATTTTTGTAGGGAAAGGGTATATGTATGAGAGTATGTTCAAACTCAATATTATTAATAAGAATAAAAATACTATTTCTGCTTATATGGTCGAATCTTTTTGTTTATGGCATTATAGATTAGGTCATTTAAATTATAGAAAATTGAATGGCATGTATAAGTTAGATTTAATTCCTGTTTTTAATAATAATATTGAAAAATAAAATACATGTATATTGACTAAAATTACAAGAAACTATTTCCCTAAGGTTAAAAGGAAAACAAAATTGCTTGATTTGATACATAGTGATTTATGTGACATGCATAATACTCCTACATTAGGTGGAAAGAAATATTTTGTTACTCTTATTGATGATTTTCTAGATATTGTTATGTATATTTATTGCATTCAAAATATGAAGCTAATGGTCACTAAACTAACTACAATTACGACAAAGGCAACCGCACCTATCGAACAATAGTATAGCTATGGTGAGTAGGGAATATCGTATCCACGAGGACTAAAAGTACTAGTAAGTACTATTTTTTCTATTATTTAGCCGATAAATTAGTATGATTGTTTTAATCTAAATTTACTAATCTAAAATAAGTAAGAATGCGACAAAGAATGAATTAGGAAAGTATTTGAAGATAACCAAAGAGAAAGACAATACCCAGGAAAGAATCCACCTAGACTTCACTTATTATTCCGAATCTGAATTAAATAATTTATTCACTTGTGCCTTGATTCGTAAAAATCCCTAAATTATGTTAATATCTCTTTTGAGAGTAAGAACAACTGACTCTAGGTTGATTAATCAAAATCTCTTTCTAATTAAAACCCCTATTGTCGCATTAACTCGATTTATGGATTTCCCTATTAAATTTGACTCTAATCCGGTAGATTTATGTCATCCTATTTCTAGGATTGCATGCAACTCCACTCAATTATGCTAGATCTACTCTTAAATAGGGACTTTTGCTCCACTGAAATAAGAACATTAAACATGAATTAATATCCCTAAAATATTAAAGCACGAAATAAGCATACATAATTGAGAACAAGAATCAAGTATTTATCATGTAATTCAAAAATCAAATAATAAGATTCATCATAGGGTTCATCTTCCCTAGTATCTAGGGAATTTAGTTCATAATTTGAAAAGAAAACATCTCGAAGTCAGAAAAACTACAAGACATAAAGAAATTCAAATAAGCTTCGAAAGAGGTTAAAAGGAGATCTTCAATCTTGAAGGAGATCCGCTTTTGAGTTGGCTCTGATGGTGTTCTTCAAGTAATTTCTTCAATCTTCTCTGCGTGCTCCCTTAGGTCTCCTTCTAATTGTTATTTATAGACTTTAGAATGCTCAGAAAGCCTAAAAATTAGGTTTTTTCGCGTGATTGGGAAACAGGGTGTGAAATCGACAAGGGCTGGCACATGGGCGTGTGGCCAGCCCATGTGGAAATGCTCAGGCCGTGTGGATGCTGAAAACAACTCTTTTTGCTCGATTTTGGCTTGTTTTTCACTCCTTTCGCTCTCATATGCTCACCTAAGTATAGAAACATGAATTTAAAGGACTAGGAGCATCAAATTCACCAATTTACATAATAAATCATCCAAAAACGCATCAAGAATGAGATTAAAAACATGTTACTTTTATGGCTTATAATAAGCGCTTGATAAATTTAAAGTTTATAAATCTAAAGTTGAATTTCAATGTGAATCATTTATCAAGTGCTTAAGATCGGATAGAGGTGGAGAATACTATAATCCAAGTTATTTTGAATCTACTGGAATTCTCCATCAAGTTTCATCCCCTTACACACCGCAACAAAATGGTGTAGCTGAAAGGAAAAATAGAGTCTTGACTGAAATGGTAAATTCAATGTTATCATATTCAAGTCTTGGACAAGGTTTTTGGGGAGAAGCTGTTCTAACAGCTTGTTATATATTGAATAGAGTTCCTAATAAGGAAACTAAAATAACCCCTTATGAACAATGGAAGAAAAGGAAACCAAACCTTAATTATTTGAAGGTTTGAGGTTATGGAGCTATTGTCAAAGTTTCAACACCTAAACGTAAAAAGTTAGATGAAAGAGGAATTGAATGCATATTTATATGATATGCACATAATAGCAAGGCATATAGGTTCCTGGTAATTGAACCAAATGATTCAATTTCAATTAATATTGTTATTGAATCAAGAGATGTTATTTTTTATAAAAATAGATTTAATTCTATTTCAGGACAATTACAGCCACAACAATTGATTCATTCTTCAAATGAGAATGAGATTCCATTGGAACAAATTGATAATAATGATGAATCTTGTCAATAATTAAGAAGAAGTAAGAGGATTAAAAAGGTCAAAGATTTTGGACCAGATTTCATTATGTTTCTTGTAGAAGGAAAAAGTGAAAGTATATACAATAAGATACCTTATTGTTATAATACAAAATCTGGTCCTATTACATTTGAAGAGGCAATGAAATCTCAAGACTCTGCCTTTTGGAAAGAAACAATAAATGATGAGATGGATTCAATAATGGGAAATCAAACTTGGATCTTAGTTGATCCTCCACCGACTTCCAAATCAATAGGTTGTAAATGGATCTTCAAAAAGAAAATGAAGGTCGATGGAACCATTGATAAATTTAAAGCAAGGTTGGTAGCCAAAGGTTTTACACAAAAACAATGTATTGATTACTTTGATACCTATGCTCCAGTAGCAAGAATTGCTACAATTAGACTCTTAATATCATTTACTTCTATATATAATTTGGTTGTTCACCAAACAGATGTAAAAAATGCATTTTTAAATGGTGAATTGGAAGAGGAAGTGTACATGGAACAACCAGAAGGATTTGTTGTTCCAGGACAAGAGCATAAAGTATGTAAACTTGTTAAATCTTTATATGGACTTAAACAAGTACCAAAACAATGGCACCAAAAGTTTGACAAGGTTGTTTTAGCTGATGGCTATAAAACAAATGAATTTGATAAGTGCATATATAGCAAATTTGAAAATGGAAAAGGTGTCATAATTTGCTTATATGTAGATGACATGCTCATTTTTGGCACGGATTTGGAACAAATAGAAAACACAAAGAAATTCTTGTCAAACAACTTTGCTATGAAGGATATGGGTGTAGCAGATGTTATTTTTAGGATTAAAATAACCCAAGATGAAAGCATTATAGCTTTATCACAATCACATTATATTGAAAAGGTGCTTAAAAAGTTTGATCTTTTCAACTGTATACTAGCATCTACACCCATGGATCCTCAAATAAATTAGTATCTAATGTTGATAGGAAAATTGATCAATTGAAATATGCAAGTCTAATTGGTTGTCTTATGTACATAATGACTTGTACAAGACCAAATATTGCATATGCTGTTGGGAAATCGAGTAGGTACACAAGTAATCCAAGTAGTTTGCATTAGCAAACTTTGAATAGGGTACTTAGATACTTAAAGAAAACTATTAAATATGAATTGTGTTATAATGGATATCCTCCAGTTTTAGAAGGGTATTAGGATGCTAGTTGGATTACAAGTGTGGAAGATCATGCATCTACTAGTGGATGGATCTTCATTCTTGGTGGAGGAGCCATTTCTTGGGGTTCCAAGAAACAAACATGTATTACTGATTCCACCATGGCAGCATAATTTATTGCATTATTCGATGCATCTAAAGAAGAAGAATGGTTAAAAATTTGCTTTATGATGTAGCTTTATGGCCTAAGCCAATTTCACCTATTTCTATCCATTGTGATAGTGAGGCTATTCTAGCAAAGGCATATAGCCAAGTATATAATGGAAAGTGTAATGGCCTAAATTCAGGGTTATTGAAATAGTGGTTTCGTAACCATAAATCTGATTTAAAGAGAAATTTATTTTAATATTTTTGCATAAATATTGATATGATAGGAAAATCGTATGAAAATATCGATAGAAAAAAAAGAAATTATTGAAGAAAATTGGGTAAAAACAAGGTATCGAGACCTCGATCTCGTAAAACTGAGTCAAAAATATTTTTATAAATATTTATGAAATGTTAGTAATATGGTATTAAAATTTCGTTAGAAAATTTTTACGTTTGGGTAGTTAATTAAGTGAAAAGGACTAAATTGAAAAGGGTGTAAAAGTTACTAGAAGGATTAAATAGCTCAATTGTTAAATGAGGAGGGACATAAATTGTAAATAAGTCCAAAAAGGAGATATTTTGGGCGGCATAAGCTGAGAAAAATCAGGAGAATTGGTGAAATAAGGGTAAAATGGGAAAATAACAAAATTTACTAAAATAAAAATGGGCCCAAATTAGAATATCTAGAATTCTCTTCATATTTTCTTCATTATCATCAGCCAAAAATGTCCTAAGGGTTTATTCAAGCTGATATTTCATAATTTTTGCACCAAGTGAGTTAATCATTGCCTTTTTCTTGTAATTTTTGTGTTTTTAAGACTTTTATAGGTCCTATTACTAAATTCATTAGTTTTTGATTTCATAGATGAAATTGAAAGTCACCATGGTTGAGTGCTTAATTTGTTTATGAGATTATTTTATTAGGTAATTTCAATAGAAATTTATTTGTAGGTCCTAATTGTGAAAAAGTTTGGAATTAAAGTCTAGTGCTAAAATTCTAATTTCCAAAGGTTATAAAGTAGTTTAAGGTGATAGAATAAAGTGTTAATTGAGAAAAATCAGCTCAATTGAGAGGTTAATTGAGCAGAGACGAAATTATCATTTATTGAAAGCTTAGGGGAAAAATGGTAATCAATATCTTGCACTAAAGCAGTTTTGGACAGCAATAGTAAGCTAAATTTGAAAAATCACCATAAATTGTGGAAATAAAATTAGAGGATGAAAATAATATTTAATTAAAGCTTATTGTGTCTAGTTTCTCATAGAAGAAACGAATATAATCAATGGAATTGTAAATCATGAGATATAATAAATTTTGTGAGACAAGGTCAGAATGAAATCGGGTTCCCCTGTTTTGACTTTGGAAAATCATCAAAAATTGGAGAAAAATAATTAGGGGCTTAAATTTATTTAAAATCTTAATGAGTCTATTTTCAAGAGAAACAAACGGGAACATCATCTGAATTCCGTACTAGGAGAAATTTTTTTAGTGAAGAAGAGTCAAAACTGTTAGACAGCAGAAAAGGAATGATTTTAAAGAATTAACTGTACTTATTGGATAAACCATAAATTCTAAAACTTTTATGGTAAGAAGATACGTGATTTTAGTTTCGGAAAAATCAAGCGGATCTTAATTTGGAGTTCCGTAGCTCAAGATATAAATAATTTAGTGACTATGACTCAAGGAGACAGCTCTGAATGAACTATAAATAATAATGGAATTATAGAGAGTGTTACATATGAACATGAAATGTATTAAATTGATGATTAATTTATTTATTTAGATCCAGAAAATTCAAATACGAAGCTAGATCGAGGAAAAGAAAAAGTTCGGGATTAGTAGATTTTTGTATATGAACAAGTATCGAGGTAAGTTCGTGTAACTTGTTCTTAAATGCTTCAAATATACTTTTATTGATGTAAATATGATTTTCATGTTTATTGTATGATAATTGATGAAGTATTGATATTCTTGATGAAAAGGGAAAATAAATCCCAGTTGAATGAAAGGAAAATTATATGGATCTTTGAAAAGGAATTGACGGTAAAAAGGATCTAGCCCGGACGGGTGATCCTATCCAAATATAGCCCTCCCGAAGAACATGTGGAAAATGAATTTAGCCCGGATGGGTAATCTAAATTAGGGTCTGAATTTAGCCTGGACTGGTAATTTAGATCCCAGCTCATTAGAGTAATTGTTGTTGCAGAGGATTTAGCCTGGACTAGCAATCCAGCTATAAGGATGAGGTTCACGGGAATATGCTTTCTGAAATGGAAATGTGCGCACATGAATATGAATTGACGGACCCGAATTTGTACACTAAGGTGTACCTCTGAAAATCCATCAGAATTCTGAGAAATTAAACGGGATAAATATGGAAAAATAACAAGGGAATGGAAATCATGGTATTGATGAGCTCATCAATCATGGTATATATTATTGATACATGGAAATTATTGGACTAACTTGAATGTTGAGTTTGTGCATGTTAGGGTAATAATGCATTGAATGGATGTATAAATGTTTCTTGCATTGTATTGAAAATTTTAGGTAAGTATAATTCTTGTTAAATGAGCTTACTAAGCACAAAGTGCTTACCCTGTTTCCTTTTCCCTGTTTTATAGTGTTAAGAGCTCAGAGGTCGGATTCGGTCAGAGACACATCACACTATCAACCTAAAGATTTCGGTATATAAAGAAAATTTATTTTGGGAATCAATGGCATGTATAAGCTAATAAAGTAAATGTTAATGTGAAATGAATGTAAGGTTAGCCATTGGTATGGCTAACAAAGTTTGGTTTTGGTATGTGATAAGGTTATCTTATGGATATGCTTGAATCTATCTTGAAAATATGTTGAAATGGATTGGTTGGTTTGGATTGGTCTCGGTTTGTAACATCCCGAAATTGGGCCTAGTAGGAATGGACCCAATGGGCCTTGGGCATAGGAGTGTTTAAAATTTTTGAGAACAAGAGAATGACATTATTTCAAGTTGGACTTATTAAGAAGATGATTTTAGAAAGTTACCGGATTCTATGAAGTTTCAAGTTCAAGTTGGGCCTTAGTAAAGTTTTGTGTTTAAGCCTATTAAGGAAAGATAGTAAGTGGCATCAAGGCTTATGGAAATAAAAGAGTAAATTGCTAGCATAAATGAGCATATGGCAAGGAGGTTATGGCATCAAGTGAAGTACCTTGAGGGAAGAGGTTCAAATCCCATTGTGTGCAAATTTTGACTATTATTTTTGTACTATTTCCCTAAATTTCGGCCAAGCTTGTAAATATGGCAAAATTGGATTTTTAAATTATGGTAAGGTGGACTTATTAAATTGTGGAAAAGTATGGTAAGGAGGAAAATAAGGAAAAAGAAAAAAAAAGGAAATAAAAGAAATAAAAGAATTTGGAGAGTGGAGTAGGTGGATGAAAAAGAAATAAAAGAATTTAGAGAGTGGAGTAGGTGGATGAAAAAGAAATAAAAGAATTTGAGGAGTGGAGTAGGTGGATGAAAAAGGAATAAAAGAATTTGTGGAGTGGAGTAGGTGGATAAAAAAAAGAGAGATAAAAAGAAAGAAAGAAAGAAAGAAGAGATAAAAAAAAGGGGTTATGAAAATAAAGAAAAGAGAAGTATCATCTTTTCTTCTCTTCATCACCACCTAAAATTGGTAGCAAACAAGGGTTGGAGAGCTCAAAAATTTCAGCAAACAAATCCTTTAGCAAGTAAGTGATTTTGATGACTTTAGTTGATAATTTTTGTATTTTTGGAGCCCCAAAGCTTAAGCTAGCTAATGAGGGGACTAATTTGTAATATGGTTGAGAGTCTAGGGACTTGCCATGAGAGAGTTTATGCTAGTTGTAAGGTCTCGAAGTACTTTATCAAAGGTTCAATCGAAACCTATCCCTCGTTATAAGTGACTCGGATTTTTGGTGCCGCGGAGAGCATCCCGTTACGGATTCCGAATAAGGTGTGTAATCTCATACTCTTCCGAATATATGTTTGAAATGGTGAGAAAATCTCACATCTCTCTGAAATTTTACATGAAATATTCTGTGGTCCGGTAGAAATATTGAAGAAAATTGATAACCGGTATCCGTGATCAGTCGGACGCGCGTTTGATGGTAGTGATAATCATGTTTTGTAATAAAACAGTTTCGGTTAGAAGCAGTGACGTGTATTTGAAAAATCAATAAAAATAGGAGAAAAGGAATTAGAAAGTGAATAAGATATCAAATTAAAGCGTACTGTGTCTATTTTAATATGGAAGAAACAGAGAAGGAAAAGGAATTTTACATTCTGAGATATCTTGATTTTAGTGAGACTAGTTCTGATTAACTTCGGGTTCACTGATCTGTTTTGGAAAACTCATATAAAATTGTAAACAATGAATTATGGGTCATAATTTATATGTATGGATTCCTTAGTGAGTCTATTTTCAAGAGAAATAAGTTGAAGCAGTATATGAAAACTGTAAAATGAGATATTTGAAATTAAGTCAAGAGAGGTCAGAATCATTGGATAGTGAAATAAGGGAAATTTTAAGGAATAAACTGTACTAAATGGCTAGGCCAAAAATTCTGGAAAACATTCAGTAAGAAGATACATGAGTCTAGTTTCAAGGAAATTTTACGGATCTAGATTTCGAGTTTTCTAACTCGAGTTATATGCAATTTAGTCAGTATGACGCAAATGGACAGTTTAAATTTGTATGTCCCAAATTACTAGTTAAGTTTTAGTCGCGAAATTACCCCGTTTGGGCTTAAAATGGATTTTTGACCCAATAGTTCCGTAGAGACCCAAATAGAGTTCTGTATCACTTGAGGCGATAGTGAATCTTCGAAAACACCGTTAAATATGAAATTACCGAATTACCCTCGTAGGGTAAATTACCGAATTACCCTTAGAGAGTAAATTATCGAATTACCCTTAGTGGGTACGATTACTGAATTACGAAAATGCCCTAACAGGCCGAATTACGAAATGTCCCTATGGGCCAAACTACGAAAATACCCTTTATGGGCCAAAATGTTATAATTGCTATATGGGCCAAATGTTATATTTGCTACATAGGCCATATTTGGTATAAGTGGTGACCGATTGTGTATTTTGGTTTTTAAGGGTAAATCGACAGGCATAAGGAAGTTCCGGGATCGTGTTAAATTCAAGTAGCTAAGGATTTCGCTAAATAGTAAGGTGTGTGATTAACCCACTGTTTTCCGGGTTTATGTTATATTGTATGTGTGGTGTAAATGCTAATGTGTGCAGTGACAATTATGAATGGATACCCTTAGGGGGTATATCGAAAATCAGGTCAGTGTTAAATATTAAGAATGTGAATATGCCAATGAGAATATGTTTGTATGCCGAATAGCATGTGCATGCATCATTTTATTATGTTATGACATTATCATATGTTGCATGTGCATGGGATGGGATCTGAATGTGAAAGAAGAAAGGGTGTACATTATGTACGTGGTCTAATGTTAGCCTTGTGCTACATTAGTGCTTGATGTTAGCTATGTGCTTCATCAAGGGAGGTGTTGGCTAGGTGCCACATCTCGGCGGTTGATAGCTGTGTGCATCACCGTAGATTGATTGATATGTGGGATCACTTATGTGATCGGTGGCCTAGCCACGGCCTTGAGCGGCAAGTCTGCCAAGGTAAGATATGTGGATCACTTATGTGATCGGTGGCCTAGCCACGGCCTTGAGCAGCAAGTCTGCCAAGGTAAGATATGTGGATCACTATGTGATCGGTGGATTAGCCACGGCCTTGGGCAGGGGGTCTGCCAAAGTAGGTGTAAAGGATGGACCCTAGGCTGGGTTGGGTGCATTTTGCATAAATCTGTCTGCTATGTGAATTAATGTGGAAATGGGCCAAGCCCAGTATGTGGAAACATGTGGTTGATTACACCATTATAAGAATGTGATGTGGTTGTGGGCCAAGCCCAATAAGTGAAAGCATGTGATTAAATTATCTTAATATCTGTTATATGGGTTATTATATGGTTTGACATGTGGATGGAATTCAGTGGTCTAATTACACACTGAGTCTGTATGACTCACCCAATTTTTACCAACATCGCAGGTGACGCATAGTGCTTGGACCGGGTTGGAGTGGATACGAGGTGGCCCATGCAGATGATAAATTTATTTGTTTTACACATTTATTTATGAAAGGTTATTTATTGTAATAATGGCCTTTTAAAGTATTTACGGATTATTATTATGTTTTAAGTTGGATTGTCAATTATATTATCATCTGGAAATGTTTTTTTTAGCAACTTAAATTTTAAAAATATGTATTAAAGTTTCAACCCGGATATTTTGTAATAACTTAGTTTTATTTGGAATTTTAAAATACCAAGATTTTACAAACAAGCAATTTTTTTTTGTTTTTACTTTAAGTTAAAATATTTTAAACGTTTTTCCGCAGTGACAAACCAGATCCGGTCAAGACTCGTGGGCCGGATTAGGGGTGTTACAGTTTGGTATCAGAGCCCGGTTCAAAACTCAGCTTTGAGGTTTTGGGCCTGAAAATAGTTTTAAAAAATATGGATTTTCAAGGAATTTTCAGGTTATTCTGGCATGGCACCTGTATCTCCGGCCCGAAGTCCACCAGGTAAGTACTTCCAACTACTGAAGTGAATTGTGAATGTGAATTCTATAAGCATGAAGGGAACGTAGATTAGTGAACTAGTACCTATTGAACCCTAGGACTAGTCTACTCAAACACAAGTGCATAAGACTTAAGGGCCATTAAACAAACCTGTGATTAAGTCGCCGAGCTAGGGTGTGGCAACCGTTGTGCGCATGTCTAGGAGTGGATTCAGTAAGAGCTTGGTACTTAAGCAGTCCTATTGACTCACCACCTCTTTACTCAAATCCTACCTGGTGCGTAGTAACCGTTCACCCTAACCAAGAGGACTTATTCACGGGCTAAACCCGATAATTAAAACCCGAAAGGGGCTAGCCATATTTTTATAAAAACCTTAGTTTTTAAATTATCAAATTATCCCTTTGGTTTGTAAACCCTAAATTAGATTTTGAAAGACGTTTATTTTCCGATTTACAAAAAATTACGAAAATACCCCTGGTTGTAAAATTACTAAAATGCCCTTGGTTTCTAAAATTCCAATATTACCCTCGACTTTTAAAATATTCTTACCTTACAAAAATACCAAAAACCTCTATTTTGTGAAATAGCAAGATACCCAGATTTGGAAATTTACTAAAATACCCCTGACATACAAAATTACCAAAATGATCCCGATTTCTGAAATTTCTGCAACATCACCGATTTGGAAAACAAATTCTCAAAAATACCCCAAGTTTTTGCAAATTTCGAAATACCTTTGATTTATAAGGATTTTTGGAATTGACCCTGATTTATTACCAAAATACCTTTATAGGACAAATGACGAAATTACCCCTAGGTTGAGAAAGGAGAAGACGGCCATGGTAGCATGGTGAATGTTGTGAACGAATGTGGCTTCATTGAGAAATGAAGGTGTCTTTATTTATGAATGAGAATGTGATTCTCTGAATTAGAGTAGTGAACTTGAACTGAAATTTTGTTTGATAGAAAGAACTACTTCTAAATACTTTATGTCATAAAACTGTTCGGGGATAATAAGTGGAACAAAATTCTGATGCATAAAACTTTTTAATCAGAATAACAACGACGTTAGAAATGAGTTCTGGAGGACGTGGTCATCGTGGACGTGGTCGAGGTAGAATGGCCGTATCGGAACCCGTTGGATTGGGTCAAGGGTCCGAGAATGAGGTACCACCTCCACCACCAGCTTTTGGTAATGAGCAGCAAGATCAGACGGGGGATGATGCTGTATCGCAGGCTGTGCTGCGAGTTCTTGAGATGGTGGCTAGAGCAGGTGGAAATATGAGAGCTAGGAAGTCCGTACCCGAGCGACTCCGAGCTAATGGAGCTGAGGTGTTTCGAGGTGTATCAGGTGTGGCACCCAGTACGGCTGAGTATTGGTTGGAGGCGACCGAGCGAATTATGGATGAGCTAGATTTAACCAGTGAGGAGAAAGTGAAAGGAATGGTGGCGCTACTTCGCGACGAGGCGTATCAATGGTGGCTCACAATACGGGATGGTGCCTCAGCTGAAGAACTCACTTGGGATTATGTTAAGGCAGCATACCAGAAGAAGTATGTGGGGACTCATTATATTGATGCGCAGAGAAAGGCATTTCTGGGGCTAGTTCAAGGGAACAAGTCCGTGGCGGAGTACGAGGCTGAATTCTTAAGGTTGAGCCGATATGCTCGATGAGTGGTGGCTACGGAGCATGAACGATGTGTCCGGTTTGAGGACGGATTAAGGGATGACCTGAGATTGTTGATAGCTCCACATCAGGAGCGGGAGTTCGCTGTGTTAGTAGAGAAGGCTAAGGTAGCCGAGGGGATTAAGGACTCTGTGAGACAGAACAGAGATAAGGATAAGAACCTGGAAAAGAGGAGTTTTGGACCGTCAGAATCGTCTGAGAGTCTTCAGAAAAGACCTAGGATTGAGAATCCTGCTCGTGTTTCTAAGCCAACTGCTGGAAATCCGGACCGTCCGTGTGCTCAGTGTGGAAGGTATCATGTTGGCGAGTGCTGGAAACGGGAACGGGAATGTTTTAGGTGAAAGTCCAAGTCTCATTTGATTAAAGGTTGTCCTCAGGATCCGAATAGGGCTCGGACAGCAGGCCAAGGCTATTTGCAGCCACGTAGAGATGGTCAGCAAGCGACAAGGGGTCGTGGTCCAAACCATGGAGGAAATGGTTTAGGCCGAGGTCGTGGAGCACCAAGCAAAGATGCTGAAGGTGCAGATGCGAGGCAACCAAGGTTGGTTTATGCAGTCGGCCGTCGCGAGGATAGTGATGTGCCAGAGGTGGCAATGGGTAAGTTCTTATTTCTGGAATATCCCTGGTTGCTTTGCTTGCTATAAGGTCAGTTTGTTCTTATGTTGCTAGTAAAGTGTATGTAACCTTGATTGTGAACCTAGAAAATGTACCTAGAAAGTATGATAGTTCTTTAAGATCAGAGTGCGCAGCGAAAGCATAGTGATGTGATCTCAGCAGTGCGTTTAATAGTTGATTGGAAATTTCGAGGACGAAATTTTCTTTAAGGAGGGTAGAATTGTAACATCCCGAAATTGGGCCTAGTAGGAATGGGCCCAATGAGCCTTGGGCATAGGAGTGTTTAAAATTTTTGAGAACAAGAGAATGACATTTTTTCAAGTTGGACTTATTAAGAAGATGATTTTAGAAAGTTACCGGATTCTATGAAGTTTCGAGTTCAAGTTGGGCCTTAGTAAAGTTTTGTGTTTAAGCCTATTAAGGAAAGATAGTAAGTGGCATCAAGGCTTATTGAAATAAAAGAGTAAATTGCTAGCATAAATGAGCATATGGCAAGGAGGTTATGGCATCAAGTGAAGTACCTTGAGGGAAGAGGTTCAAATCCCATTGTGTGCAAATTTTGACTATTATTTTTGTACTATTTCCCTAAATTTCGGCCAAGCTTGTAAATATGGCAAAATTGGATTTTTAAATTATGGTAAGGTGGACTTATTAAATTGTGGAAAAGTATGGTAAGGAGGAAAATAAGGAAAAAGGAAAAAAAGGAAATAAAAGAATTTGGAGAGTGGAGTAGGTGGATGAAAAAGAAATAAAAGAATTTGGAGAGTGGAGTAGGTGGATGAAAAAGAAATAAAAGAATTTGAGGAGTGGAGTAGGTGGATGAAAAAGGAATAAAAGAATTTGTGGAGTGGAGTAGGTGGATAAAAAAAAAGAGGGATAAAAAGAAAGAAAGAAAGAAAGAAGAGATAAAAAAAAAGGGGTTATGAAAATAAAGAAAAGAGAAGTATCATTTTTTCTTCTCTTCATCACCACCTAAAATTGGTAGCAAACAAGGGTTGGAGAGCTCAAAAATTTCAGCAAACAAATCCTTTAGCAAGTAAGTGATTTTGATGACTTTAGTTGATAATTTTTGTATTTTTGGAGCCCCAAAGCTTAAGCTAGCTAATGAGGGGACTAATTTGTAATATGGTTGAGAGTCTAGGGACTTGCCATGAGAGAGTTTATGCTGGTTGCAAGGTCTCGAAGTACTTTATCAAAGGTTCAATCAAAAACCTATCCCTCGTTATAAGTGACTCGGATTTTTGGTGCCGCGGAGAGCATCCCGTTACGGATTCCGAATAAGGTGTGTAATCTCATACTCTTCCGAATATATGTTTGAAATGGTGAGAAAATCTCACATCTCTCTGAAATTTTACATGAAATATTCTGTGGTTCGGTAGAAATATCGAAGAAAATTGATAACCGGTATCCGTGATCAGTCGGACGTGCGTTTGATGGTAGTGATAATCATGTTTTGTAATAAAACAGTTTCGGTTAGAAGCAGTGACGTGTTTTTGAAAAATCACTAAAAATAGGAGAAAAGGAATTAGAAAGTGAATAAGATATCAAATTAAATCTTACTGTGTCTATTTTAATATGGAAGAAACAGAGAAGGAAAAGGAATTTTACATTCTGAGATATCTTGATTTTAGTGAGACTAGTTCTGATTAACTTCGGGTTCACTGATCTGTTTTGGAAAAATCATATAAAATTGTAAAAAATGAATTATGGGTCATAATTTATATGTATGGATTCCTTAGTGAGTCTATTTTCAAGAGAAATAAGTTGAAGCAGTATATGAAAACTGTAAAATGAGATATTTGAAATTAAGTCAAGAGAGGTCAGAATCATTGGACAGTGAAATAAGGGAAATTTTAAGGAATAAACTGTACGAAATTGCTAGGCCAAAAATTCTGGAAAACATTCAGTAAGAAGATACATGAGTCTAGTTTCAAGGAAATTTTACGGATCTAGATTTCGAGTTTTCTAACTCGAGTTATATGCAATTTAGTCAGTATGACGCAAATGGACAGTTTAAATTTGTATGTCCCAAATTACTAGTTAAGTTTTAGTTGCGAAATTACCCCGTTTGGGCTTAAAATGGATTTTTGACCCAATAGTTCCGTAGAGACCCAAATAGAGTTCTGTATCACTCGAGGCGATAGTGAATCTTTGAAAACACCGTTAAATATGAAATTATCGAATTACCCTCGTAGGGTAAATTACTGAATTACCCTTAGAGAGTAAATTATCGAATTACCCTTAGTGGGTACGATTATTGAATTATGAAATTGCCCTAACGGGCTGAATTACGAAATGTCCCTATGGGCCAAACTACGAAAATACCCTTTATGGGCCAAAATGTTATAATTGCTATATGGGCCAAATGTTATATTTGCTACATAGGCCATATTTGGTATAAGTGGTGACCGATTGTGTATTTTGGTTTTTAAGGGTAAATCGACAGGCATAAGGAAGTTCCGGGATCGTGTTAAATTCAAGTAGCTAAGGATTTCGCTAAATAGTAAGGTGTGTGATTAACCCACTGTTTTCCGGGTTTATGTTATATTGTATGTGTGGTGTAAATGCTAATGTGTGCAGTGACAATTATGAATGGATACCCTTAAGGGGTATATCGAAAATCAGGTCAGTGTTAAATATTAAGAATGTGAATATGCCAATGAGAATATGTTTGTATGCCGAATAGCATGTGCATGCATCATTTTATTATGTTATGACATTATCATATGTTGCATGTGCATGGGATGGGATTTGAATGTGAAAGAAGAAAGGGTGTACATTATGTACGTGGTCTAATGTTAGCCTTGTGCTACATTAGTGCTTGATGTTAGCTATGTGCTTCATCAAGGGAGGTGTTGGCTAGGTGCCACATCTCGGCGGTTGATAGCTGTGTGCATCACCGTAGATTGATTGATACGTAGGATCACTTATGTGATCGGTGGCCTAGCCACGGCCTTGAGCGGCAAGTCTGCCAAGGTAAGATATGTGGATCACTTATGTGATCGGTGGCCTAGCCACGGCCTTGAGCAGCAAGTCTGCCAAGGTAAGATATGTGGATCACTATGTGATCGGTGGATTAGCCACGGCCTTGGGCAGGGGGTCTGCCAAAGTAGGTGTAAAGGATGGACCCTAGGCTGGGTTGGGTGCATTTTGCATAAATCTGTCAGCTATATGAATTAATGTGGAAATGGGCCAAGCCCAGTATGTGGAAACATGTGGTTGATTACACCATTATAAGAATGTGATGTGGTTGTGGGCCAAGCCCAATAAGTGAAAGCATGTGATTAAATTATCTTAATATCTGTTATATGGGTTATTATATGGTTTGACATGTGGATGGAATTCAGTGGTCTAATTACACACTGAGTCTGTATGACTCACCCAATTTTTACCAACATCGCAGGTGACGCATAGTGCTTGGACCGGGTTGGAGTGGATACGAGGTGGCCCATGCAGATGATAAATTTATTTGTTTTACACATTTTATTTATGAAAGGTTATTTATTGTAATAATGGCCTTTTAAAGTATTTACGGATTATTATTATGTTTTAAGTTGGATTGTCAATTATATTATCATCTGGAAATGTTTATTTTTAGCAACTTAAATTTTAAAAATATGTATTAAAGTTTCAACCTGGATATTTTGTAATAACTTAGTTTTATTTGGAATTTTAAAACACCAAGATTTTACAAACAAGCAAATTTTTTTTTATGTTTTTACTTTAAGTTAAAATATTTTAAACGTTTTTCCGCAGTGACAAACCAGATCCGGTCAAGACTCGTGGGCCGGATTAGGGGTGTTACACGGTTTAAAATTGCAGGGAAGGTTAGATATTTATAAAGGGGTTATATTGAGTTCATGAAAAAAAACTTTAGGATTTTGCGAAAAATTTCTTATGGTTTCGATTTAATTCCGGTTTGGTCCCGATGTATGTTTTGGGCTTCGGAGGCCCATCTAAGGGGCGTCATGACATGTTTCAGTAAATGAATAGTATTTAACTCGTAATAATGGAAAATTAATTCGGTAAACTTCGGTAATGCCTCGTACCCTATTCCGGCGACGAATACAAGTAGAGGGTATTACAAAAAGTCTAGACACATTGGATTAAGACATAGATATATCTGACAATTAATCTCTGATGGAGTGATCACTATTAATTATGTGAGGTGAAGTGAAAATTTGGCAGAGCCTTTGATAAAAAGTCTTGCTAGAGATGCAGTAAAAAGGACCTCAAAATGGATAGGACTCAAGGCCATTAATTAAGGTCACCCATGATGGAAATTCGACTCAACGCTTGGTATAACGTCAAGTCTTCAGTTCAATGAGACAAAGTACATTATTAGTATGTGACTATTAGCACTATAAAAAAATCCATCCTAAGATTAAAATGCTAGGTACCCGTAATGATAAGGGAAGGATGAGTAATGTACTCTTAATGGAACCATAACATAAATATGTTAGAGTGTTTTAATTACAAGAACACTCTTGATGGGACCTACCTATGTGAGTGGAAGTGTGGCCGCTTCTAAGAGCTCAAGGTTTGGCTCTGACAGCACTCATGAAAAAAGGACACAGACACATGGCCATAATAGTGTCCCTAGATACTATGCATTGACTGATGTTGAAATCATTGTGTGAGATGTGTTCGGCTAATCAAATGGAATAGTTGGTTCAAAGCTTAGTCTACCATGCAATTTTAATTAACTTTAACATCTAAGTGAAGGTTCGATTGTAAGATACCTTCATTTATGCAAATTGATTTCCAAGAATATCAAAATCTAAAATATTTTGAAAATAGGGGGAGATTGTTGGAACATTTTCAAATATTTATAGTGTTCCAATAACTATAAATGAATTGGTGTAATTAATCAAAAATTATATTTTTTGATTTTTTGAAAAAGAATTATAACTATTTAAATAATAGTATTTGAATAGTTATAATTAAATGAATAATTATGTGTTCATTTTAAAGACATTATTCAGAAAGACACCTATTGAAAGATGTCTCTATGAAGAGACATGAAAATTCCAATAAATAGGAATGAGATTTCATTTGGAAATCACACCAACAAAGTCTAATATTCTTTCTTTCCTTCCTTCATTTTCTAATATTATTAGATTATTCTATAAAGTATTACTACAGAAATCCTTTATAAAAATTGAATTTGTTGTTATACATTGCTCAGTGCGTAGTGAACTATTCTCGTCAGTGCAAAACGCAAATAGTTGGCTTCATTGTATCCTCGAGGCTAATTTGTTTGGAACTCATTTGCACATTGAAGATAGGTAGGGGCGAATATACCTTAAAGATAGTGGCTTGATACACGCCTTGGAGCCTTACCCTATTTCTTCTTTTTCTGTTCGAGTTCTGTTCGTATGTTCGAGATTTTCCTGACTAGAGATTTGTACTAACACTTCCAAAAAAGAAAACCTCCATCTTGTCACGCTCCGTTATTAAAAAAATCCCACTCGATTCAAAATAAAACATTTATAAATCCGTAAAGTGCTTTGAATTTCGCTCTCTCTAACACTTTTTATTATGCAAGCATCATTATATAATAATATATTATTAATTAAAACTTTAAAGGTAAACTATCAAAATAATCACCTTTGTTTGTCTTGAGTTACATATAAGTCACTTATGTTTGAAATGTTACGTTTTAGTCACTTACATTATCATGTTGTAACATTTTAGTCACTGAGTCGTTAATTGTTGTTAAAGATGTAACGACAAGCTAACGTAGCATATTAAATCATCATTTTAAACAAAAATTTTAGGTTAAATTTTACAATTGGTTCCCATATTTTTTGTTTTGAGCATTTAATTTTTTTTTTCTTTTATGTTCTTTTAACTTCTTTTTTTCTTTATTTGTCACTCTCTTCCGCTTCTCCCTCTGTTTTTGTAACATCCTGAATAATTGGGTCTGTGCATTTCATGTGTTCGTATGCTTAAATATGTTAAATTGAGGATTTAGGGTACTAATTGGGCTCAGGAATGGGCTAAAATCTCAGTAAAACATTTATGTTTGGGCATTATGAGGTTAAAAGGAATGAAGCTAGGAAAATAATGTCAAATGTGGGCTTGGGGCCCAAAGTTTAGGGGCGCCA
Organism: Gossypium australe; assembly: GCA_005393395.2. NCBI lineage: Eukaryota > Viridiplantae > Streptophyta > Magnoliopsida > Malvales > Malvaceae > Gossypium > Gossypium australe. The sequence goes on from CM016616.1 coordinate 13,824,816, forward strand.
CAAGGTAAGAGAGGGTGGCGTCAGTTGTGCTTAATGAAGGGCCCAAATTTTGGTGGATTTAGGCCCAAGTTTTTGGGTCAAAATTCGGCACTCCAAGGGGGGAGAAGGGACGGTACATGTGCTATAATTTAGGAGTTTAAATTCTTTTATCTTGATTAATTAAAAGCTGATAATAAGGAAGGGAAGAGTTGGTATTAAGGAGGTCTGATCTAAAGGAAGGATAATGGTTGAGATAATAGTTATCAGGAGATGGAAGAGTTGGTCGAAAATCTAACTCTGAGAAGGGTGTGTGTGTTGCCGAAATTAATAGCCAAGTGATCATCTTTTCTTTCATTTTTTTCTCTCTTCTTTCTCACCTAGCCAAAATTCTCTTCTCCCATTTGCTTTAGTTTCTTTTCAAAACCGAAATTCCCTAGTTGTTTTCTCCTCTCCTCAATATTTTCCCTAAAAGCCGAATTCCCTTTGTTCTTACTTTCTTTCTCCCTTAGCCGAATCTTCAAGATTGGTTTTTCCCGAAGGTGCACCATAGCCGAATACTCCTTCCTAGTTTGGTAAGTTCTTTGTGGTTTGTTTCTACGATATTTCCTTCTTTCTCATATTATTCTTAAACCGAATTACCCTTCTAACGTCTCAATTGATGTTCACTCTCTATTCTTAGAAGTCGAATCTTTTCTTGCTGAGATCTGTAGTGCCAACTTGTGGAAATGCCGAAGGTAGGTGGTGGTAGGTTCGACCGAATGGCCACTTTCTTGTTCCTTTTTCTTTGGCCGAATGTCATAAGGTACTTGGTTGGTTGTGATCATCGGTTTGGTCTAATATTTTGGTGATGGCCGAATGTAGGAAGGATGGTGACGTTTTCTTAAGGACTCTCGGGATTTCAAGGTAAGGGATCTATTAGTTGTAACGTGTAATTTGGGATTTATTAACCTTGGCCGATTGTGAAGGGGCTAAATCTTCATGTGTTTTTCCGGCTTTTGAGTAAGCCTGTAGATTGAGGATATTAGATCCGGATAACAAGGACATCGACTAAGAATATTGGATTTTGCGACATCAGGTGTGTAATTCTCCACACCATCTAGATCTGTTTGATTAATGTATATGATTATAAGTCTTGCATGTTTTGATAAATGCCGAAATCCTGGCATAATGACAGAAACCCAAAGAGGGTATAAGCAAATCACCAGGTTAGTGATTGTTCTGGTTAAATGACATAAGTATATTGATTGTATGTAATTGCATGGGTTGGGTTTGATGAAAGGAGGAAGTTATATGTTGTAGCGGTTTATACCGTGATCTGTTGTAGCAGTTTCTTACCGTGATCTGTTGTAACGGCTTTTACCGTGATCTGTTATATTGGCTACGGCCATGATCTGATGATGAGCAGCACGTCTACCATCAAGGCGTGTAGCGGTGTGGGTTGGTTGTAGAAATCCCAATGGTGTGAATGGCTGGTACGGGGGCGTGTAGCGGATGGACACCTAGGATATGGGTGGGCTTTGCATGTTATTTTTGTTATTCATATTTTGATTAATATGTTTTATGAGGCTAAAGCCCAAATCTAATGGTGCATGAGGGTTGCACACTGAGTCTTGCGACTCACCCTTTTAATTTAACCATCTCAGATGACACTTAGTGAAACGGACCGGGCGGGAGAGGAACGCGAGGTGGCCATGCATAAGAGCTATTGGATCCAGCAAAGAGGCTTTTAGTTTAATGTTTATTTTTTTTATCTTTTATTAATGGGTTCTAGATATGGTTGTAATAAGGCCACGGGCCACTAGACTATTATTTTTGTTTTGGTTTTTACGTTGGGCTTTTATTACTGGGTTTCCAAGTTTCATGTTTTCAATTAAGTTAAGACATGTATGAATTTTGGGTTTTTAGTTAAAGTCCACAAATATAATTGGTAACTTAATATTTCATACTCTAATGAATTATTAAGCTTTCGGAATAAAGGTCTAAACCTAGTAAATGTTTTCCAAAATGCGACATGTGTTATAAATTTCCTTAAGTGACATACCAGATCCGGTTGTAGCGTTTGGGCCGGGTTTGGGGTGTTACATATTGATATCAGAGCCAAGTTCAAAACTCGACTTTGGGGTTTTTGGGCTCAAAACGTTTTCTAAAGATGGGTTTTGAAACATGCATTTTTATAAATGATACAGGTCTGTTAGCTCGGCATGGCACCTGCTTCTTCGGCCCAAGTCCGCCAGGTAAGTATTCTAAACTATTGTGTGACATATATATATGGGCTTGATGGGTTTATGGGATGTAGATTAGTTAGATTAGAACTTGATGGACTTTAGGCTTAGCTTAAACAACTTCTTAAATCTCATAAGACTTAATTTCACTAAACAAAACCCGTGAACGAGTCGCAAGACTAGGGTGTGGTAACAGGCATGCGCATGTCTAGGATTGGATTCAGGAAGAGCTTGGTATTTAAGCAGTCCAGGTGACTCACCTCCTCTTCACTGGAATCCTACCTGTGTAGTGACTGTTCACCTTAGCCAAGTTAGGGTGTGGCAATGGGCATACGCATGTCTAGGAGTGGATTCAGGGAGAGCTTGGTACTCAAGCAGTCCTAGCGACTCACCTCCTCTTCACTAGAATCCTACCTGGTGCGTAGTGACTATTCACCCTAGTTACGAGGACTTGTTGATGGGCTAAACCTTATGATTAAAACCTGAAAGGGACCAGCCACCCCATTTGAAAAGAAAAAAAAATCCCAAGTTGTGTAAAATTTTCAAAATACATTTGATTTATGAAAAATTTCCAATCAACCATGTTTTGAAAACTTTACCCGAACAACCTCATGTTTACAAGAGTAACCCGGACTATGAAACTAGATTTACCAAAAGTACCCCTGTTTAGAAAAAAAAACACAACAACAACAACAAAATAACCCTGATTTGTAAAAAATTACCAAATTACCCTTGTTTTGCAAAATGACCAAAACGACCCTGATTTGTAAAATTACCGAAATACCCCTGGACTTCAAAATTACCGAAATGCCCTTAAACTTTAAAATTACCGAAATACCCCTAGACTTCAAAATTACCGAAATGCCCTTGAACTTCAAAATTATCGAAATACCCCTAGACTTCAAAATTACCGAAATACCCCCGGGATTGAAAAATTACCAGAATACCCTCATTTCACAAAATCACCAAGGAACCCTATTTTGAAAAATTATGAAAATACCCTTATAGGAAAAATTACGAAAATACCCTTGGGTAGTGAAACAACAGAAACACTCTTACGCGATGAATGTAAGTATTTGGATGCTATTTTGTGTGTGGTTATTGAATGTATGTGTTTTATTCTAGTTAGGAAATACGAACTTGAGACTATTTGTGAATGCGAATTCGAAAGAACTACTTTTAAAACTATTATTCATAAGAATGTTCGCGATAAATTAGTGGAAAGAATTAATGATTCATAAAATTTCTAGTCAGATAAACGCCAATCAGAAGAATGAGTACAAGAGGTCGAGGACGTCCGTCGCGTGGACGCGGTAGGGGTAGATGACCTTGTCTGAGCCAGTAGGGTCTGGCCATGGGCCAGGAAACGAAATGCCGGATCCTCCAGCTGTAGAGGGAGAGTTACGGGATCAGGCGACCAGAGATGATGCTGTATCTCAAGTGATGTTGCGAGTCCTTGAGAGAGTTGCTGGAGTAGGCATGGGCACAGGAGCCCGGAAATCTGTGCCGGAGCGGCTTAAGGCCAATGGGGCAGAAGTGTTTAGGGGAGTTTCTGGTGTAGCCCCTAACACAGCTGAGTATTGGATGGAAGTGACTGAGCGCATAATGGATGACTTAGACTTCACGGTAGAGGAAAAGTTGAAAGGGGTCATGTCTCTCCTTCGAGACGAGGCTTATCAGTGGTGGCTCACAATGAAGGAGGGTACTGCTGCAGATCGGATTGACTGGGACTTCTTTAAGGAGTCATTCCAGGGAAAGTATGTTGGGGCCAGCTATATGGACGCACAAAGGAAGGCATTCCTGAACTTGGTGCAGGGAAGTAAGTCTGTGGCTGAGTATGAGGCAGAGTTTCTGCGCTTGAGCCGCTACGCTCGGGGAATGGTAGCAACGGAGTATGAACATTGTGTTCGGTTGGAGGATGGGCTACGGAATGAGTTAAGGGTTCTGATAGCACCGCAGCGAGAGAGAGTTTTTGCTGTTCTAGTGGATAAGGTTAAGATAGCTGAGGAAGTGAAACGGGTTGAGATACAAGAAAGGGATAAGGATCGGGGTAAGAGTAAGAGAAGCTTTGGGTCATCAGGAGCATCTGGGAACTTTCAGAAGAGGCCTAGGACTGATGGGCCAGCTCATGCTTTGACAGGCCAGAATCGAGCATGTCCTACATGTGGGAAGACGCATTATGGGGAGTGCAGAATGAAAATCGGTGGATGCTTTAGGTGTGGATCCATAGAACATCTGAATAAGGACTGTCCTCAGATGGATCAGGTACAGCCAGCGAGCCGAGTTTCTGATCAGGCTAGGAGAGGTGATCAGCTTGGACCAAGGGGTCGGGGTGTAGCTAGAGGAGGAAATGGATATGGTCGAGGTCGTGGAGCACCTGGTAGAGGTGCAAGAGATGTAGACGTGAGGCAGCCGGGTCTAGTTTATGCAGTTCGTTGACAGGAGGATGGTGACGCACCAGATGTCATAACCGGTACGTTTCTTATTGCTGATAATCCTTACCTTGCGCAGTTTCATAATGTTCCTCACCAACGATTCGAGGTTGGAGCATAGTGGACGTTGAGTCTAAAGGATCTACCGCTGGATAAATACCTTTGGCAGCTAATCCTCTTGATAGTATGGTAGTAGCATCTAAATGCGCAAATGTTGTGGCAGGGGCAGGGTCGGTCAAATCATCCGCAGGTACATAAACTGCTTGAATAGAAGTTATGGATCCCTCCTTGGTAGAAGTAATTCTTTCTTGTAAAGTACCCATTTCGGTACTAAGGGTGGGTTGATAACCCACAGCGGAAGGCATTCTACCCAATAAGGCAGATACTTCGGATCTCGCTTGGACAAAACGGAAGATATTGTCTATAAATAGAAGTACGTCTTGTTCATTAACATCTCGAAAATATTCCGCCATAGTTAGGGCAGTCAATCCAACTCTCATACGAGCTCCTGGCGGTTCATTCATCTGACCGTAGACTAAAGCCACTTTTGATTCCGCAAGATTTTGTTCATTAATTACTCCAGATTCTTTCATTTCCATGTAAAGATCATTTCCTTCACGAGTTGACTGTTGGTAAAGGAATCCTTATATCGAAACTCTAGAAAGGATGCAAGATATACCTATTTTTTTATAGGTATACTAATGAAAAACTATCTCAAAAAAGACGAACCGAACCTGTTTTTTTTATTTCTATTATATGCAAAATAAATTTTTTTATATGAAAATAGGAAAAATAAAAAGAATTGTTGTGAATCGATTCCAAGTTGAAGAAAGAATCGAATAGAATAGTCATTAATCAAATCATTCACTCCATAGTCTGATAAATCTTTTGAAAAACTGATTAATCGGACGAGAATAAAGATAGAGTCCCGTTCTACATGTCAATATCAATACCGACAACAATGAAATTTATAGTAAGAGGAAAATCCGTCGACTTTAAAAATCGTGAGGGTTCAAGTCCCTCTATCCCCAACCCAAAAAAGCCCGTTTGCTGTCTATTTATTTTATCCTACCTTTTTTGTTAGTGGTTCAAAGTTCCTTATGTTTCTCATTCATCTTATTCTTTGCCGTTTTACAAGTGTATCCTAGCATAGCAGAATTTTGTTCTCTTATCACAAGTCTTGTGATATAGTGTGATATATTGTGATATATATGATATACGTAGAAATCTCTTGATTAGTCCCTTAGGACAATCTAGGATAGTGGACAAGCTATTTAAGGATGTACCGTTAGAGACTCAAGGGGTAGTGTTTCCAGCAGACTTAATGGAATTGCCATTTGGAGAGTTCGATCTTATCCTAGGAATGGACTGGTTGACTAAGCATCGTGCTAAGTTGGATTGTGGGTCTAAGCGCATGGTGTTAAGTACCCTGGAAGGCAGGAAGGTGGTTGTGTTAGGAGAGAGAAAGAACTATCTGTCCAACGTAGTGTCAGCTTTGAAAGCTGATAAGATGATTCGGAAGGGATGTAATGCATTTCTAGCTTTTATTAGTGTTCTGGATGCTAAGAAGGTGATTGTCAATGAGGTTCGAACAGTCAAGGATTCCGAGTGTGTCTCCATGGGGAGCACCGGTCCTATTCGTGAAGAAGAAGGATGGATCTATGCGTATGTGCGTGGACTATCGTCAACTGAATAAGTTGACGATAAAGAACAAGTATCCATTACCGAGAATCGACGATTTGTTCGATCAGCTCAAAGGAGCTTCGGTCTTTTCTAAGATTGATCTAAGGTCGGGATATCATCAGTTAAAGGTGAAGGAAGGAGACATTCATAAGACGACATTTCGAACACGCTACGGTCATTATGAGTTCTTAGTAATGCCGTTCGGTTTGACGAACACGCCAGCAGCATTCATAGATATGATGAACCGGGTGTTTCAACCATACCTAGATCGGTTCGTGTTGGTGTTCATCGACGATATATTGGTTTATTCCAAGTCTGAGGAGGAGCATGATGCACATCTTCGTGTGGTGTTGCAAATTCTGAGGGAGAAGCAGTTGTATGCGAAGTTCAGTCAGTGTGAGTTCTGGCTGAATGAAGTGACTTTCTTAAGGCATGTAGTTTCCGCAGAAGGGATTAGGGTAGACCCTCGGAAGATAGAAGCTATGTTAGATTGGAAACCGCCGAAGTCTGTGGCAGAAATTCAAAGTTTCTTGGGATTAGCAGGGTATTACAGGAGATTTATTGAGGGGTTTTCTTCAATAGCGGCACCTTTAACGAAGTTGTTAAGGAAGGGGGAATTGTTTGTGTGGACTAACAAACAACAGGAGAGCTTTGAGAAGCTGAAGAGAATTTTGACGGAAGCGCCGGTGTTAATTCAGCTAGAGGCAGGAAAAGAATTTACCGTTTATTGTGATGCGTCACACACAGGTTTAGGGTGTGTGTTGATGCAAGATGGAAAGGTGGTGGCATATGCATCTCGACAGTTAAGACCGCATGAGCTAAACTACCCTACGCATGATCTAGAGTTGGCGGCGGTAGTGTTTGCTTTGAAGAGTTGGAGACACTACCTGTACGGGGAGAAATCGGTAATTTACACCGATCATAAAGTCAGAAGTATCTCCTTACTCAGAAGGAGTTAAATTTAAGACAACGTAGGTGGATCGAGCTCTTAAAAGATTATGATTGCTCGATCGAATACTATCCAGGTAAGGCGAATGTGGTGGTAGATGCGTTAAGCCGTAAGGTAGTATCGGAACTAACAGCGATGTTCGCCCATCTGAGTTTATTTGACGACGGGAGTTTGCTAGCTGAGTTGCAAGTGAAGCCGACATGGGTGAGTCAGGTTAAGGACAAACAGTTAGTGGATGAGGTCCTGAGTGCTCGACTTTTGCAAGTGAGGGACGGTGGAATGGAGGACTATAGTCTGAACAATGATGGAGTTTTGTGTTACCGTGGGAAGATTTGTATGCCTAAAGATGTAGAGCTAAGGCAGATGATTCTTTGAGAATCACATGATAGCCCTTATGCTATGCATCCTGGAGGAGTTAAGATGTATTGGGATTTGCGAGAGCAATTCTGGTGGCCAGGCTTGAAGCGAGAAGTTACGGAACATGTGGGGAAGTGTTTGACGTGTCAGCAAGTCAAAGTTGGACACCAAGTGCCTTCGGGATTGTTGCAGTCGGTGAAGATTCCCCAATGGAAATGGGAGAGAATCACGATGGATTTTGTTAGTGGGTTACCCCTTACACCCACCAAGAAGGATTCGATTTGGGTAATTGTAGACCGACTGACGAACTCTGCTCACTTCATACCGGTTCGAGTGGACTTTTCTCTACAAAAGTTGGCTAAGTTGTATGTGGCTGAGGTTGTAAGATTACATGGTGTACTGGTGTCGATCATATCGAATAGGGACCCTAGGTTCACGTCACGATTTTGGAAGGCTCTTCATCAAGTAATGGGAACAAGGCTAGACTTTAGTACTGCTTTTCACCCACAGACTGATGGTCAGACTGAAAGGGTAATTCAGATCTTGGAGGATATGCTAAGGGGTTGCATCATCAATTTTAGGGGTAGTTGGGAGGAGTATTTACCCTTGGCAGAATTTGCATACAATAATAGTTATCAAGCTAGTATTCAAATGGCGCCTTATGAAGCGTTATATGGAAGAAGATGTCGTACCCCTACTTGTTGGACGGAGTTAGGTGAACGTCAGGTGTTGGGTCCTGAGCTAGTTTCCGAAACGGATGAGAAAGTTAAGTTAATAGGGCTCGGTTGAAGGAAACGTCTGATAGGCAGAAGTCTTATGCGGATCTAAAGCAGAAGGAGGTGGAATTTGCAGTAGGGGACCAAGTCTTTTTGAAGGTTTCCCCATGGAAAAAGGTAATGAGGTTTGGACGGAAAGGAAAGCTAAGTCCTCGGTTTATTGGGCCTTATCAGGTGCTAGAACGTGTGGGCCCAGTGGCTTATTGTTTGGAGTTGCCTTTAGAGTTAGAACAGATACATGACGTATTTCATGTCTCGATGCTAAGACGTTATCATTCTGATCCATCGCACGTGGTGCCGGTGGAAGAGATTGAAGTAAGGCCAGATTTGTCCTTTGAGGAGGAACTAGTGCAAATCTTGGATCGAGACGTAAAAGTGTTGAGAAGGAAGTCCGTCCTTTTGGTCAAAGTTTTGTGGCAAAATCACGGTGCAGAAGAGGTGACGTGGGACCCAAAGGATGTTATGTGACAGCAGTATCCCCATCTCTTTTGATCAGGTAAATTTCGAAATTTATTTTAAGGGGGGTAGAACTGTAACATCCTGAATAATTGGGTCTGTGCATTTCATGTGTTCGTATGCTTAAATATGTTAAATTGAGGATTTAGGGTACTAATTGGGCTCAGGAATGGGCTAAAATCTCAGTAAAACATTTATGTTTGGGCATTATGAGGTTAAAAGGAAGGAAGCCATGAAAATAATGTCAAATGTGGGCTTGGGGCCCAAAGTTTTAAGAGCGCCAGAAGGTAAGAAAGGGTGGCATCAGTTGTGCTTAATGAAGGGCCCAAGTGTTGGTGGATTTAGGCCCAAGTTTTTGGGTCAAAATTCGGCACTCCAAGGGGGGGGGAGAAGGGACGGCACATGTGCTATAATTTAGGAGTTTAAATTATTTTATCTTGATTAATTAAAAGCTAATAATAAGGAAGGGAAGAGTTGGTATTAAGGAGGTCTGATCTAAAGGAAGGATAATGGTTGAGATAATAGTTATCAGGAGATGGAAGAGTTGGCCGAAAATCTAACTCTGAGAAGGGTGTGTGTTGCCGAAATTAATAGCCAAGTGATCATCTTTTCTTTTATTTTTTCTCTCTTCTTTCTCACCTAGCCGAAATTCTCTTCTCCCATTTGCTTTAGTTTCTTCTCAAAACCGAAATTCCCTAGTTGTTTTCTCCTCTCCTCAATATTTTCCCTAAAAGCCGAATTCCCTTTGTTCATACTTTCTTTCTCCCTTAGCCGAATCTTCAAGATTGGTTTTTCCCGAAGGTGCACCATAGCCGAATACTCCTTCCTAGTTTGGTAAGTTCTTTGTGGTTTGTTTCTACGATATTTCCTTCTTTCTCATATTATTCTTAAACCGAATTACCCCTCTAACGTCTCGATTGATGTTCACTCTCTATTCTTAGAAGTCGAATCTTTTCTTGCTGAGATCTGTAGTGCCGACTTGTGGAAAAGCCGAAGGTAGGTGGTGGTAGGTTCGACCGAATGGCCACTTTCTTGTTCCTTTTTCTTTGGCCGAATGTCATAAGGTACTTGGTTGGTTGCGATCATCGGTTTGGCCTAATATTTTGGTGATGGCCGAATGTAGGAAGGATGGTGACGTTTTCTTAAGGACTCTCGGGATTTCAAGGTAAGGGATCTATTAGTTGTAACGTGTAATTTGGGATTTATTAACCTTGGCCGATTGTGAAGGGGCTAAACCTTCATGTGTTTTTCCGGTTTTTGAGTAAGGCTGTAGATTGAGGATATTAGATCCGGATAACAAGGACATCGACTAAGAATATCAGATTTTGCGATATCAGGTGTGTAATTCTCCACACCATCTAGATCTGTTTGATTAATATATATGATTATAAGTCTTGCATGTTTTGATAAATGCCGAAATCCCGGCATAATGACAGAAACCCAAAGAGGGTATAAGCAAATCACCAGGTTAGTGATTGTTCTGGTTAAATGACATAAGTATATTGATTGTATGTAATTGCATGGGTTGGGTTTGATGAAAGGAGGAAGTTATATGTTGTAGCGGTTTATACCGTGATCTGTTGTAGCGGTTTCTTACCGTGATCTGTTGTAGCGGCTTTTGCTGTGATCTGTTATATTGGCTACGGCCATGATCTGATGATGAGCAGCACGTCTACCATCAAGGCGTGTAGCGGTGTGGGTTGATTGTAGAAATCCCCAATGGTGTGAATGGCTGGTACGGGAGCGTGTAGCGGATGGACACCTAGGATATGGGTGGGGCTTTGCATGTTATTTTTGTTATTCATATTTTGATTAATATGTTTTATGAGGCTAAAGTCCAAATCTAATGGTGCATGAGGGTTGCACACTGAGTCTCGCGACTCACCCTTTTAATTTAACCATCTCAGGTGACACTTAGTGAAACGGACCGGGCGGGAGAGGAACGCGAGGTGGCCATGCATAAGAGCTATTGGATCCAGCAAAGAGGCTTTTAGTTTAATGTTTAGTTTTTTTTTATCTTTTATTAATGGGTTCTAGATATGGTTGTAATAAGGCCACGGGCCACTAGACTATTATTTTTGTTTTGGTTTTTACGTTGGGCTTTATTACTGGGTTTCCAAGTTTCATGTTTTCAATTAAGTTAAGACATGTATGAATTTTGGGTTTTTAGTTAAAGTCCACAAAGATAATTGGTAACTTAATATTTCATACTCTAATGAATTATTAAGCTTTCAGAATAAAGGTCTAAACCTAGTAAATGTTTTCCAAAATGCGACATGTGTTATAAATTTCCTTAAGTGACATACCAGATCCGGTTGTAGCGTTTGGGCCGGGTTTGGGGTGTTACAGTTTTCCTCCATTCTTATTCTCTTTTATGTTCTTTGGACTTTTTTTTTCTTTTATGTTCCATTCTCCATATTCCAATGGTGATTTCAAGAGTTGGTTCAAATGATTTTCGTGCAACAAGGTCCTTAAATCCATCGTATGGTTAAATGCTACACAATAACAAGTAACATTTTGTTGTCTGTTTGACATAATTTGCAGATGCCTCATGTTTGAAATCCTAATTCTTTGAATTAATTATTAGATCATTAAAGTGAAACAACTTCGCATATTCCTCATGTTTGAAATCCCATTTCTTTGAATTAATCATGTGGAAAACAGAGATAAAGAAGGAAGGAAAACAAAGGGAGAAGCAAAAAAGAATGGGAAAAAAAAGAAAAAAATTTGAAAAAACATAAAAGAAAAAAATTAAATTGCTCAAAACGAAAAAATATGGGGACCAATTATATAATTTAACCTAAAATTTTTGTTTGAAATGATGATTTACCATTATACCGTTAATGAGTGAGAATTAACAGCTCAGTGACTAAAATGTTACAACACGTTAACTTAAGTGACTAAGACATAACATTTCAAACATAAGTGACTAAAATGTAACCTGGGATAAACAAAAGTGACTATTTTGATAGTTTACCCAAACTTTAATTATGTTTTATGAAAAATATCAATGTTGTATAATTTTTAATTGAATTTATGCAAAAGATAAAATTGGACAACAATTTCTACTCTAAAAATGATATAGTATGGCCCAAAGTGCGTGAAGAAAGTTTCAAATAAACAGGGGTGAATCTAAGGGAACTGATAGGGCCCGACCCGCCTGAAATAGAAAATTTTTCATTTAGTCCTTTTAATATTTTTAAAATTTTAAATTAGCAAAAGTAAAATTGCACATTGGTCCCCCTAAAAATGATAAAATTTTGATTTAATCCTTAAAAATTATAAAGATATAGACTATTAAAATTGTGATATTGCACTTTTACCATTGTAAAAAATTACAATTTAATTTCGCCCCTCTAAAAAAAAAAATTTGGCTTCATCCTAGCAAATAAGGCTGATTCTCCACATAATCCTTATTTCCTGCCATAAACCCTTTCTACTTTGTTCAACTTCGTTTTCTATTATACCATGTTAAGTTAACCAATCAACAATTTACTAAACTAGTTCTCTTCCTTGAGCAACTCCACGGCCATAGTTAGAATTAGTATTAGCATTCTAAAAAAATCAGTTAAGTAATGGCTAAAATCATAAAATGGTATCTAAATTATTTTTTTTTTCAAGTTAGTATCTAATTTTTTTGCCACAAATGATACCTGAATTATACATCGTTATCCAAATTACAAAAAAAAAAAACTTTAACACCGTTAAAAAGCACCTCTTAGCAAATCATTTTGTGACATGTGACACTTTTAAATTAAAACTAAATTAAAAGATTATAATTAAATTAAAATATAAAAAACAAATTTAATTAAATTAAAGCTTTTCAAATATTTTTTATACTCTCTCCCTCCTCATCACGATTCTTTCTTTGCCTTTAATGTACTTTCTTTTAATTGTTAAATAGCTTTGATCTGTAAATATCTAAAAGAATGGATAAAGTTATTTTTAAGAAAAAAATACATGGGTTTTGAATCAAGGTTTAAAAACATAAAAGAAGCTTGTTGGAATTTGGGTTTTGCTGTCGAAAACTGAGTTTGGATAAGTTTTTCGATGGGTTCTTGAATTTTCCGTCATTGGAGTTATTGTGTTAAGAACGAAATAGATTAATATGTTTTTAAATTTGTTTTTTAAAAAATAAAGCTTGAGGAAATAATATTTTACTTTTTTTGGATTTATTTAGTTAAAAAGTGCCACATGTCACAAAACCATTGGTTAAGGCTTTTTTAACGGTGTTAATATTTTGGGGGTAATTTGGGTAATAAAGTATAATTTAGGTACCACTTGTGACAAAAAAAAAAGAGTTTAGGTACTAATTTGGGGAAAACAATATAGTTTAAGTACATTTTTTGGTTTAAGCATTAAACAATCTAAAGGCTTGTTGATACAATAGTGCAATAGGGAGGAGATAAGGAAGAGGATATGGTGGTTGTTACAAAGGCCGGTTCACCCAGTCGGGAAGGAGAGCCGAAGATTACAAAGAATGGAGGAGAGGAGAGTATTAAAGCTAAGTGTAGAAGGTAAGTTGGCAAAATATAGGCTTGGTATCTTTGGAGAGTCAACCCTTTCTTCATCATTCCTAAATGTATTTATAAGCAAGAGGTCCTGTGTGATGCAACGTTAATGTGTTAAACTTGCCATTTAATCGTCATTATGGAGCTCATGGGTGGATGTTTTCGACTGGACGAGGATGTCTGTGATGGGACAGACCCTACTATTCATTCTGACCTGATGGTATAAAGCAGTTGAACCCACGTGAGGTTTAGTAACCAACAATATAACGTTCCTAACGGAAGCCTGGGCTTGGAGCAACAAATGATCCTCGCTTGTCCATCTGGCTTGCCACATGTCTTTATTCGAATGGGGGTATAACGAGGCTAAACATGGGACATTCCTAAAGTTATGTGATACTTGGTTGTATGCCACTACCACTCAATAAGTTATATCTACTTAACCTCTGCATTAAGTCTCAAGAAGCATATGAATTGTAGATTTTTTTTCTTTACAATCAATAAAATTTTGTTAAAAACCCAAAAGGATAGAACTAATCAAAACGTTTGTGAAAACACTAAAACAAGCATAGCTAAGTGAAATCTTCATAAAACCATAAAACACATCAATAAAAAGGACACACATGACACAACTACACATGGAACAAAATGCAACTTCACACCAAAATTACAAGTAGTCTAGAAACTCTTGAAAGCATTGAACATTATAACAAAAACACTACATATAGGCACCTAAAGTTTTACAAGAAAACTAAGCATATTAAAAGATCATAAAGAAGACTAACACAAAATATCATAATCGAACACATTCCATAGAATCACAAAGCATTAGCAACAAAGAACCATTATAGGAAATTAGAGATGTAATGGTGGAAACTAGCGGCATTTACAAAAGAAACGCAATGAAGTAAGACCTTTTGTGGCACTTGGGCAAAAAATGCAACTAGAATGCAACCTATAGTGGCGTTTATGGACCAAAACGTCGTGACTAAGAAATAGCGCTGAGGCTTGGATTACCACAAAAAAATTTTGGTACCATAACTTTTTACAATGTTTACTATAAGAATCACTAAAATAGGTTATAAATGTCGCTAAATTTATTTCTTTAAAATTATTGTACTTTAATAAAAATTATTCTTTTTTCACATAGATTCAGTGGCATTTTCTTTAAAAAACGCCCCAATATGTTATGTGATACTAAGTATAAAATAATATTTAATTTATAATTAACAAAAATAATAAATATTATATTATTTTAAAATTATATAATTAGAAGAGATAATATTAATTTAGAGGAAATTTATGTGAATAATAATATTAATTTAAATTTTTTATTTTATATGAATAAAAAATGATAATTTATATTATAATTTAAATTAATGTTTCAATAAAAAATTTAAAAATATTAAATTACTGTGTAAATCACATTTTCATAATAATTATTTATAATATTTATGTTTTGAAGGTTTTTTTTCCATCTTTAAACTAAAATCTAAAAAGGAAATAAAATTTATGTTATAATAAAAATATTATAAATATATAATCTAATGTTTAATCTTATATACAATTATATTAATTTTCAAATATAATGATTTGAGAGATCTTTGGTTGAGGTATATTAAGATAGTGGACGTAGGAAATTAATGGTCAAACCACTATAAATCAAATTGTCTAATCTTTTCTTTCATTTCCTTATTATTTAGAAAATTTTGTGGAGTTTTTCTAAATACCAATTCACCACCCTCTTGGTATTTTTGGACCTAACATTTTCTAATACATGTAGAGAGCATTAGAGTGCAATGAAGTGGATTATGAGATATCTTTGAGGCACTTTTAACTTGAGACTTTGTTTCAATAATGAGAAACTTGCTTTAGTTGGTTACACAGATTTAGATAAGGTTGGAGATATTGACTCGAGAAGATCTACTTTGAGTCACTTAATCACTTTTGCAAGGAGAGTTGTGGTTTGACAATCTAGATTGCAAAAATGTGTTGCTTTATCCACTACCGAGTTTGAGTTTATTGTAGTTACTGTGGTGTGCAAAGAGTTGCTTTGGATAAAAAAAAATTGTGCAAGAACTCGTATTTGCTCAAGAGAGGTAATTCTTGTTTTGTGATAGCTAAAGTGCTATTCATCTTGGTAAGAATATTACTTTTTATGCTTGATCTAAACATTTTGACGTAAGGTATCATTGGATATGAGAAGTTATTTAAGCTAAGTTGTTAGAGCTTGAGAAAATTCACACTAATGATAATGGTATGCATATGTTGACCAAGGCTTTACCAAGAGGGAAGTTTGAAACTCGTTGCTTGAATGTCAATATGGCGAACATCCCCACATAGTGGGAGGGGGAGATTTGTTGAGCGCAGAGCCCATAAGTATTCCTTAGTATATATATGTAGTGGGGGCAACATTTTGAATCAATTTTTTTTTTTTTTTGTATATGCTGCAAACCAAAAAGGAAAAGAGAGAGGAAAAAAGTTTTATTCACCAAGTGAAGTTTTTATATCAACTCTTTGGGGGTCTATACTATATCCGTTTGAGCTGATTTTTAGTTAATAGTTAGTAGACTTGAGGTTTTCAATTGTGTATCGTGGGATTTTCCATACAACCATTATAGCTTCAGGTTCTTGTTTTTAGTGATATTATCAACTTTTCTCTTTAATTTGCTTGAGATTACTTGTTGATAGTTTTTGTTGAGTTATGTGCTCTTGTTGTGGCTTTGTGTTATAATCTTGTGGCAAGGTGGAGCTTTTGGTAGACTTTCAAGTCCTGTGGTTTTTACCCTTTGCTTTAAAGGGGTTTTCTACATAAAATTATGTGTCCCAATTTATTATTTGCTTGATTATGGTATTATGGTTGATTTGCCTTAATTGTTGATATATTATATTATTGGGGTTTGCCATAATTACCAAATTAATATTTTGGGATTGAAAGAATATTGATTGTGCTTCAACTGTAATGCCTCAGTGTCATTAACAGTAATATTTTGGGAATGGGGATCATGAAATTTCTATGAGAAAGAATTTAGAGTTATTAAAAAGATTTTTGAAGTTAGTTAGATACCAAAAATGATTATTTAAGGTGAAAAAATGTAATTTATTTTGAGATATTGGGTTTAATTTGGAAATTAGGGATTGATGAGATTTTTTCTCAATTTAGGAGGTTGAGTAATTTATAGAGGAATATTTTGTTAAAGGACTTATATACATGTAGGAATGAGATAAAATTTATTAAATTCTATTCACCGAAGTTACCAATTTTCAAGTTTGGAAAATCAGTCGACTTGTGATGACTTTTTGGATGGGATCCAGGCATTTATGGGTTGAGATGTGTCATAGCGTTCGAAAACTATCTCTTAGCTTCGAAATGCACTTTGACTAACTTAAATTTTAGTTTGGGAGCTCAAGTTATGACTGTTTTAGAGAAGACTGCGCGAGCAGAATTACTGGACGAGGTTATTGTGAAAATTACGAGTTTCAGGATTTGAATTTAAGTCTAAATCATATTGGGTTCAATTTTTAGGCTTAATTTTTATTATATATGAGTTCAATATAATATTTATTAGGTTTTATTATCTTATTACTTATTTCTTCCAAATTTTGGATATTTTTTTAAGTATTTTAAGTTATTTAGGAATTTTATGTTTCTTAGTTAACAAGAAAATTTAGTTTAAAACTATTTCTTGTTTAAATTAATTAAAGTTTCAGTATACTTAAGAGTTTTACTTGGTGTGGTTAGCTAGCCTATATAAAAGCCTCTTCATTGTTCATTAGATACACAATTGTTTGTCATTAATAAAGTTTTCCACTTTGGGAGTTAGTTTTTTTTTGTGCAAGATTGCTTTCCTATAAACTCGATCGATCTCTCATGGTTTATTCATTGAGATCGTAATAATTGAGTCCACCAACTTAAAGCACAATTGAAGAATTCTAAGGTAGCTAATTGAAATTTCTCTTCCTCCAAACATTTGCAATATTCAAACATCAGTTCAATTTTATTCTCCCAATCATTATAGGCATCAGGATCATGCTTGCCTTTAAATGGTGGAACACTGAATTTTTGTTTAGCCACAAAAAATTGGCCACGAGCACTAGTACTAGAAGTTTCATTACGAGTATGCGAGCCATCCAAAGGATTGTTGTGACTCATAACCATCATCATGATCATCAGTCTTATTGTAATGGTGAAGTGGCTGCTCATCATCATCATTGTTGGCATCCAATCGAGCCAAATTTTGGATAAATGTATGTTTAACCGCCTCGTTATGAAGGACACGATCTTGCAAAGTGTTGTACTTATTTTCCAAATGCTTCAGCGCCTCATTAAAATCTTTTTGAAGTTCTTCGAGCACTGTTGTAAGTTGTTTCATGGTAATTAAGATCCTTACTACATGTGCGTGCCATTAGTAGAGGTTGAAATAAAAAACACTTAAAAAAGAAAAGAAAAGTTGATCAAAGAAAATTAACTCTTACCAATATGCACTCTCAAATAAAAAAATAAACAACTCTAAGAGCAAAGAAAAGAAGTTAAGATTTTCTCACTTGAACTTTTAAAGAGTAACCAAACTCAATAATATTAAAAAAAATGTGGGATCACTCTCTAACAAAGCTGACCTACGGTTCTAAGAAGCCAAAGAAAAACTCAACTTTAAAATAAATAAGTTGCGTGAAGAAAGGAGAAACAACTCTTTTCGTACCTAGTAACACAAGAAGCAAAAATGTGTTAGAATTAGTAGTAGAATAAGGAAAACTAAAAACAGAAGAAAACCTAATGTTAGAATCAAAGAAGAAAACATGAAACAATGTTAGAATCAAAGCAGAAAACATGAAACAATGGAAAACAATTTGAATATCCCGTTCAAGTGGTTTCCAATGTGCTAAAATCACAAATATTAAAATGGAGCATCTTTATATGATAAATATAAGATTTGGAAATTTTGGCCACAAAATTCAACCCAAAATTTTTAATTTTTTTTTATCTTTTTCACTTTTTCTTGTTTTTTTTTTTATTTTTTTCTTTTTTTGTGGTGTCGAAACAATTTTTATAAGTTTTGAAAAAACGATGATCGACTTACAAAAACGAAAACGGGAGTCGCCACCGATCCTTTTTTGCTTAGGTGTGATCAGATCACCTTATAAAACATGTTTTGTTTAAAACATTAATTTTGGCCTACGAAATTCAAGGAAACAGGTTCGAGAGTTTGTTACGCATGAGGAAGGATTAGCACCCTCGTAACGCCCAAAATTGGTACCTAATTGCTTAATCAATGCCCTAATGTCAAAAATTTGAAAAGATTTTAAAATACGATCCTTTTGATTTTTAAAACTTATGTCCTTTAAATAGACATTCAATTATTTGGATTTTAAAAGAAAAATCGAAACTCAGTAAGTTAGAGCACGATCTTTCAAATTTTCCAAACACCGAATATCCTTTGCTTTTTAGAAATCCTTGCCTCGAGAAGACAAAACGTCGTATCCAGTGAGTTAGGACACAACATCTTAAATTCTCGAGAATATGTTTTTTTATTTAAAAATTCGTATGTTTTAATTTCAAAAAGGGTACTCAATCATTTAGACTTAATGAGAAAAATTGAAACCCAGTAAGTTAGGGCACGATTTTCTCAAAACTCCCAAATATCGAATATTGCCTTATTTTTAATTTTAAAAAAAATCATGGATTTTGAAATATGAAGGTATATTTGGCCACATTAATAAATAAAGATTAATGAATCTTTTTTTTTAAAAATAGCAAATCTAAAAAACAAATAAAAAACAAAATGTATGAAGCTTTCAAATAATAATGGAAAATGTTAAAACAAATAATGTGAAAGAAAAGGATTTTGAAATTGACAATAAAAGCAATTTAAAAATAAATTCATGTATAAAAATTTTAAAGTAGGTAATATATGTAAAAGTTTGAAATAAATGAAAAAAAAGATAAAATAAATAATATATGAAATAGTAATGAATAAATGACTTAAAGAAAATGATATGTGACAAATCCTAAAAAGATACGTATAAGTTTAAAATAAACAATATACGAAAACTTAAAATAGATAATATAAAACAGTTTAAAATGATATAAAATAAAACCAGTTTAAAATAATCGTTATATAAAACAATAAGGAAAATGAATGATATATAAGATAATTTAAAGTAATAATATAAAAAAAAAACTTAATCAAAATAAAACTATTTAAAATAAGTAATATCAAAGATAATAAATAAAACAGCTTGAAATAAATACCACATAAAAATTTGGAATAAATAAATAAAATAAAAATTTGCAAAAGTATAAAAATAAAATAAATCTCTATACCGAAATAATAAATAAACGAATAAAATAAAAAGAATAATTAATAATTAAACAATTAAATGGATAAATAAAAGAGGTTGAAAAAAATGAAGATGAATGAAGAATAAAATAAGAACAAACCGTAGAAAATAAGAACGCAAGAGGGAGAGAAATTTGAGTGAATACTCTCAAGAATTCTTATTGCTTACTCAAAACTCATGTGTGTTTTACAATGAAGGGAGAGGCCTCTATTTATAGTTGAGCCTCCCCAAATCCAACGGTACAAATCAATTACATCAACGGCTAAGATTAAAAGGTATCTACAAATTAAATCTCTAAGATTACAAAATCATATCTTATAAGATCGCATACCATATCTTCTAAGATTGCATATCATATCTAAGATTTGCATATCATATCTAAGATTGCATATCCTTGAAGATTGTGTTCCCATATACGTCAAGCTTGTAGATGGACCTTCAATCTTTTCAAGTAATGGGTCATTCCGATTGGGCCAAATGATATATTTTGGACTAGACTTGGACTTTGTTTTATTATTTTGGGTTTATTATTTTTTTGTATGGGCCCGGGCTAAATTGGCCTATTACAGCTGCCCCTCTTTGCTCATTGTCGTGTAACAAGAATGGA
This sequence comes from Gossypium australe, assembly GCA_005393395.2. Classification (NCBI taxonomy): domain Eukaryota; kingdom Viridiplantae; phylum Streptophyta; class Magnoliopsida; order Malvales; family Malvaceae; genus Gossypium; species Gossypium australe. Next base: position 13,845,124 of record CM016616.1, read on the forward strand.
GCAAAGACTATAAAAGGACCAATTTTACCCAATCTTGCCAAGCCTTAACTTCTTAATCCTCATCTTCTTCAAGTAGCCTCTAACCCAACTGCAACTTCAAAGAGATTAAATTTGTAGCTTTAATCTTATTGTACTGCAACTTCAAGGAGATAAGACCTGCTCTTGTAGATTTAATCCATCCTACTGTAACTTCAGGAAAGTGAAACTAGTATCTTTGATCTTGCTTCACTGCAATATTCAGAAAGACAAGATCTGCTGTCTTCAGTCTGCTCCGCTGCAACTTCAGAGAGGCAGGCTAATATCTTCGATCTTCTTCACTGCAACTTCAGGAAGGCCAGATCTGCTATTTTTAGTTTGCTCCACTACAAATTCAGGGAGACAAGGCTGACGTCTTCGATCTTCTTCCTGCAACTTCAAGAAGGTAAGATCTGTTGTCTTTAATCTACTCCACTCCTGCTCAGTGGAGATAAGATCTGCTATCTTCAGTCTGCTCCATTGCCAATACATGGAGATAAAACTTGCTCAAATTCGATCTGCTCGACTCCTGCTCAGTGGAGATAAGATCTGATTTCTTCAGTCTGCTCCATTGTCGATACATGGAGATAAGACTTGCTATCTTTGATCTACCCCACTCCTGCTTAGTAGGGATAAGATCTGCTATCTTCAGTCTGCTCCATTGCCAATACATGGAGATAAGACTTGCTCAAATTCGATCTGCTCCACTCCTGCTCAGTGGAGATAAGATCTGATTTCTTTAGTCTGCTCCATTGTCGATACATGGAGATAAGACTTGCTGTCTTTGATCTGCCCCACTCCTGATCAGTGGAGATAAGATCTGTTATCTTCAGTCTGCTCCATTGCCAATACATGGAGATAAGACTTGCTCAAATTCGATCTGCTCCACTCCTGCTCAGTGGAGATAAGATCTGATTTCTTTAGTCTGCTCCATTGCCGATACATGGAGATAAGACTTGCTGTCTTTGATCTGCCCCACTCCTGCTCAGTGGAGATAAGATCTGTTATCTTCAGTCTGCTCCATTGTCAATACATGGAGATAAGACTTTCTCAAATTCGACCTGCTCCACTCCTGCTCAGTGGAGATAAGATCTGTGAATTGACTGATGTTGCTACACCGTCCTTTAAGGGACATGTCCTGTAGACTCGGTTCCATATACATATGTTTATGCCAAATGATCAAGATGCTATAATCTAACTAAATGTATTATGGACGACATTCTGCACATTTGCATAAATGCAGAATGTCATGAGAATGATCCATTTTTTTTTAAAAGTACACTGATTAGGATGCAATAATCGGAATGAATCTAATGCTCCTAACTAAATGATATTAGGAATGACATTTGCTGAATGCAAAATGTCATGAAAATGATCTCCTTTTTTCTTCTTCTTTTTTTTTATGTACAACGATTAGGACACAATGATCGGAATGAATCAAATGCTCCTAATTGGAAATGTATTAATGATATTTACATAAATGCATGAGAATGATCCCTTTTTAATGTTTTAGGTTGTCACTGCTCATAGTTCATCAAGGTTCTTTCTCGGTCAGCTGGTATCTTTGACAGAAAATCCAAAGAAACGATCATATTCTGCTCAGCAAGCTTGCCCCGCTGTAATTTCAGAGTCCCTTCCACTGTACCTTCTGGGACATAAAGTTTGTACGTCCCACTGCAACTTCAGGGGAACAACATTTGGTTTCTTTCATCCAATCTGTTATTAATTTGATCTGTTGCACCATTTCCTGGGTGTAATAACCAAATGTATGTGTTTGAAATTTGCATAAATGCAGGGTATCATTTTTCTTTTCTCGAGAATGATCCCCTTTTACCCTTAAGTTGACATTGCTCATCATTTGTCGAGATGGTATCACCGACAAAATGTCTTATTCAATAAAAATCTGAAGAGATAATCATCTTTCATTGTTTCCAACCCTTAGGCTTGGTGAGTTCTAAACAATATTCCTGTTTCAGATTCTCATATTATTTAGAAGCTTCTAGAGTAATATGCGAAACTCCTTTTATGAAAGTATTATTAGTCCATTAATCATTATTTCAATATAAAATGCTTGAAAAAGATCACAACAATGGACGAGAAAGAAATTAATTAGGAGCATAGCTCGAAACAAATAAGTTAATCAAAGATAACCAAGGTAATAAAAGAAAATTGATTGGGGTGTATCTTGAAAAGAATAAAGTAATCAAAGATAGCCAAGGGCATAAAAGAAAAATTGATTGGGGCTTATCTTGAAAAAGAATAAAGTAATCAAAGATAGCAAATTCAAAATGGGTAAGATAGAAGTTAGGTGCCCCAGATATCGCAGCCTGAGCTTCTCTGTATAAATTCTTGAGGACCATTTTGAGCTCAATACGTGTTTAGAGGTTTCGGAGTACTTTGTCAATGCCCCAAGACGTAGCATACTTCCTCATTATTAATTCAGGCATAGCAAGACTACCACATGCCCTATCTTTGATCAAAATTTGAGTCGCCCTTTTGGGGTTTTCAGCTCAAAAAACCCCTTTGGTCTCAAAGCGCCCTTTGCGGGTTTTCGCCTTGGCCTCTCATCTTTTTTCTTTCTTTCTTTTTTTCTTTTCTTTTCTTTTCTTTTCTTTTTTTTTTAAATGATCTCAAGGCGCCATTTGTGGGTTTTCACCTTGGACTTTCCCCTTTGGTCTCAATGTTCCTCTAGAACAGGCCCTACATAAGTTCTTCCCAGTTTGGCATTTGCTTTCCTCTGAAGTTCTTTTGTATGAGAAGAGTCCTTCTTAATGCCAGGCCCCTATCATGAAATTCTCTTGGGCAAACCTTTTATCATAAGCTTGTACCATCCATTTTTGGTACATTTGACCATGAATACTTTTAATCAAACTTACTGGAGGCATTCTGCTTCATCTAATTCAAATAAAGTTTGGAGAAAAGGAATCTTAACCTCCCACACTTGCTTCCCTTTCATAAACCAATGGGAAAGATGTTTCCCTAGTAAAGGTCTCGGCCATCGTTCAAGAAACAAAGAGGGTAAATGGTGACTTCTTTATGACAACCTTTACAGATCTCAGTCATTTTTCCATGATTCTTATTTTGTTTTTTTTTTCTTTTTGGCTGCCTTTGTTGCTCTATGATATGGCGTCTGATCTTTGAACAGACTACAAACTTTTGACATTGTCCTTTTTGGCATTCTTTGTGTAACATCCCGAAATTGGGCCTAGAAGAATTGGGCCCAATGGGCCTTGGGCGTAGGAGTGTTTAAAATTTTTGAGAACAAGAGAATGGCATTATTGCAAATTGGACTTATTAGTTAAGTGAATTTGGAAGGTTACGGGGTTTCTATGAAGTCTTGGGTTCAAGTTAGGCTATAGGTAAAATTTTGTGTTTAAGCCTATTAAGGGGAGATGGTAAGTGACTTCAAGGTTTATGGAAATAAATGGGTAATGTGCTAGCATAAATGAGCAATTGGTAAAGAGGATATGGTGCCACATGAAGGACTTTAAGGGAAGAGGTTCAAATCCCATAATGTGCAAATTTGACTATTTTTTTGTATTCCTTCCCTAAGTGTCGGCCATGGGTGTATTTTTGGTAAGGTGGACTTTTTAATTTTGGCAAGGTGGCTAAGGAAATATGGTAAGGAAGAATGGATGGAAATGAGTAAAAGAAAAGGGAAGGAATAGGGAACATGTTGGCATTTTTCGTGGGGGATGTTTTGGAAATGTTTTATTTGGTCTATGTTCATCTTTTGGAAAAGATGATAATGGTTTGGAAGAGGGAGAGGGTAGCCGAATTTTGATGGGAGCATTTTGATAGTTTTGGTGCTTGATAGGTCTAATTCCTTTTGGCATCTTTTGTGTTCATTCTTCCAACTTCTCCTCCCATTGCCGCAACTTCAAGACTATAGTGGGCATTTTCTTTTTTTTTTTCTTTCTTGTATTGCCGAAAACACCTAGCCTTTGTAACCGATTATTTTTTCACTCATCTTCTCTTGAAAACCGAAACTACCGATCCTTCTTTGCTGTCTTGCTACTAGTGCCAAACCGTGTTCTTCATTTCTGTTCATCCCTATTATTAAGGTAAAGGTTCTTTCTTCTTATTCATGTTGTTTGTTCTTTCTTCTCTTGACTTGGCTAAGCCGAAACTCTCATCCCTTGGCTAAGCCGAACCTAGCCACTTGTTGTTATTTTAAACTCCTCTTATTCTCTTTTGATGAAGGCCGAATCAAGCCATCCTTTGCTGCTACTTATCTTTCTCTTAGCCTTGGTTTCGAAAGTTGATTGGGACTTGTTTCAATAGCCAAGGTGCAAGGCCGGATTTTTAGAATCTAGTAGGGAAGGATCGCGATTGTGGTAAGTGACTCTTGTGAGTGAGTACTTTTGGGCTTCTGGAAACTTTAAGAAATCGAGACTAACTTTTGATCGATTTTATTTTTAGGGGGCAACGAAGAGTGGTTCTTTAGGGAATCCTAATCAAGGTGTGTAATCCCGTACTTTAAGAATACATGTTTGAAATGGTGTCTAATCTCACACTTCTCTGAAAATTTGCATGAAATGTTCTGTAATTTGGTCGAAATACCAAAGAAAACCAGAAATCGGCATCCGTGATCACTCGGGCGTGCCTAGGTTCATAGTGATAACCATATTTTTGCAATGAAACAGTTTTGGTCAGTAGCAGTGACGTGAATTCGAAAAATCATGAAAAATAGGAGAAAGGAAATTACAAAGTGAATAAGATATCAAATAAAATCTTACTGTGTCTATTTTGATATGAAAGATATAGAGAAGGAAAAGGAATTTTATTTTCTGAGATGTTCTAATTTTAGTGAGACTAGTTCTGATTGACTTTGTGGTTCCTTGATCTGTTTTGGAAAAATCGTATAAAATTGTACAAAGTGAATTATGGGTTATAATTTATATGTATAGATTCTTTAGTGAGCCTATTTTCATTAGAAACAAGCGGGAGCAATATATGAAAACCGTATAGTGAGATATTTGAAATTAAGCTAAGAGAGGTCAGAATCGTTGGACAGTGAAACAAGGGAAATTTTGAGGAATAAACTGTACTAAACGACTAAGCCAAAAATTCTGGAAAAATTGTAGTAAGAAGATATATGAGTCTAGTTTCAAGGAAAATTTACGAATCTAGATTTTGAGTTTTCTAACTCAAATTATAGTCAATTTAGTTAGTACGACGCAGATGGACAGTTAAAATTTTTATGCCCAAATTAGTAGTTAAGTCTGGATTGCGAAATTACCGAATTACCCTTAGTGGGTAAATTATCGAATTACAAAAATGCCCCTAATGGGCCGAATGGATATATTGCTTAATGGGCCAAATTGATAATTGCCTTAAATGGGCCGATTTGATAGATTGCCTTAATGGGCCATTTTGACATATTGCCTTATGGGCCGAATGGACATATTGATTAATGGGCCAATTTGATATTTTGCTAAATAGGCTAATCTGATATTTTGCTAAATGGGCCGATCTGATATTTTGCTAAATGGGCCGATCTGATATTTTGCTAAATGGGCCAATCTGACATTTTGCTTAATGGGCCTATTTGATAAATTGTTATAATGGGTCGTACTTTTGAAATGAATATCCAAATAAATTACTGTTGTTATATTGAAACACCCCAAACCCGGCCCACGAGCTTTGACTAGATCTGGTATGTTCCTCAAGAAAACCGGTTCAAATTCTTTTGCTTCTTAGGAAAAACTTGTGCGATTTTTTTTTTAAATATTGTTTTGGGTTGGGTTTGAGTTGAAAACGAATTCGATTTTATATTGAAAACCCTTTTTAATTTTAAGTGATAAAACATATAGAGTATTTTCAAAAATAAATTACTTAATCTTTAAATGAATAAATATTTGTAACATAATAAATCAAAGTGAAGTAAAGAAATTCAACTATGGCCTTATTACATCAAATAATCCCAAAATTAAAATTTAAAATACTTAAAATAAAATAAAAGTCCAAATCGTAAATTTCTTGCTGTGCATGACCATCCCTAAGCTTCTGCCGAACCCGGTCCATTACTGCTCGTCACCTGAAAATAGTCCCACAACGGGGTGAGTCAACAGACTCAATGTGTACACAACACTAAGTCCAAATAGATTTAGGCATACCATACATATCAAACCATATAATAACCCATATAGCAAATAGTAATGCAACTTATTCACATGTGCTCACTTATTGGGCTTGGCCCATAACCATATCACATTCTTATAATACGGTAGTTAACCACATAATTTCCACATACTGGGCTTAGCCCATTTCCACACTGATCTACATTCATATACTGGGCTTGGCCCTTTTCTTAATAATCCACATATCAACTGGGCTTGGCCCATTTCCATATTAAATATTCATATCAGATATAATATGCAAAGTGCACCCAACCCAACCTAGGGTCCATCCTCTACACACCCCCGTATCCAGCCTACCACACACCAGGGGATTAACAAATCACCCTCTCCTTTTCACTCCAAAGGCAATCAATGCCGTCCACGTGCAATTAAGCACAATAATCCACAACGCGACCTCAGTCAGCGCCAATCCACGATGTAGCCGTAGCTAACACCAAAACCACGATGGGACACATAGTCACTCATCAACCACGATATGGCACATAGCCTATATCAACCACGATGAGGCACAGAGCTACTCATCAAACCACGCGAACTTAATCAGAAATAAATCCACGACGTGACCTCAATCAACGTCAATCCACGATGTAGCTCAAGGCTAACATCAAACCACGTACTCGAAGTACACCCGTACCTTCTTTCATATCCCAACCCATGCATATGCAACAAGTAATAGTGGCATAATAATAAATGCATGCACATGTTATTAAGGCAATCAATCACATTTCCACAGGCATAGTCACATTCACATCGGCACCTTCACATTCTTATCATTATTCTCATGTTACACATATCATATTTCATAATCCTAGTAGGAGTAAGAAACGTACCTGAGTACTTTTGTACCATAGCATGGTACTTAGCCATATTCACATTCTTATAACATACATGCATATTTAAATATTGCCATAAACTTATTAAGAATTAGTGTGGGGTACACACCTGATTCGCTTAGGCTTTCCAATCCAAATCCCGAAAAGCTTGATCTAAAGCCTTAGATCTTAGATCTCTACATTTAATCAATCATTTAATACTTAGTAAAGAACTATTCGGCCATAAATCCAAATCTTAGTAGGATTAGTACACTAAAACTTACCTTGCAATTTCCAAATCCTGAAAGTATTCCTTGCCTTATATGTCTGTCGAAATCCCTATAACTTCATGTTAGATCAATTTCTAACATTTATTCATAACAAATAACCCTTAGCCGAATGTTAAATATGACTTACCTTGTGGATTTTAAATTCTGAAATTCACCGAATAACTAGGGAACACGCGGCCTATGGTGTACCTTCGGGAAAAGAACTTCTCCTTCCTTGTAGTCGACACTTAGTAAATCCCGAAAGATCTCTTCAAGGTTTCGGCAACAAGATATTAATGGGGTTAGTCCTAGATTTCAGCAAATCTTAAAAGAAAAAGGATGAAACCGAATGAGATCTTACCCTTACTTTAGATATCGACAGTTCTTTTGCTTGAAGTCTCAAACTATTCGGCTATGGCCTTGATCTTAGCAAGCTTTCGGCTTTTGGAGGGATTAGAAAGAAAAGAGAAAAAGAGAATAATGGCAGAGAGAATTCGGCAGAGAGAAGAGGAGAAACTTTAGAGAATTTCGGCAGAGGTTTTCTTAAAGAGAAAAGTATGAATGAAGAATAGCCTTACTCTCCCTTTTATAGCCGAAATTAATAGGCTAGAGTCCCTTACTTGGCCACCACTCTTCTATTTTGATAGCTTTATCCCTTGAATTATCACTTTATAAAAAGAATTTAATCCAACTATTAACTCTTGAAAATAATGATAAATAGATCCCTTATTTATCCCCTATTTAGCCGAAATTTAAAGAGAATAAAACTCCTCTTTTAAGAGCCTTAATGCCGTCCACTTCTCTGCTTCTGGAAGCAAAAAATAAAACTTCTTTTATTTGCTTCCCAAGTGACTCGAACTCAGGCCCAACACCCTTGCATGTGGCGCCATTTCCAGAGGCCCTAAGTGGCATCTCCAGGCCACTTTTCCAAGCCCGTTTGTGTGTCAAATTCCTCTTACTAATTTTCTTAAGGCCACCTTGCCTTAATTTCCTCTTTTTAAACCTTAAAACTTGACATTTCTCTACATTTCCAAGTTTCCAAAAATTTTCGTTTGCCTCCTTTAAACTTAACATTTCCTTACATTTCCAAGTTTCCAGAAATGTTCACTTTCCTCTTTTGAACCATTTCCAAATCATTTCCTTACCTTTCTTAGTTTCCAAAAAGGTTTACTTTCCTCTTTTAAACTTAACATTTCCATACATTTCCAGGTTTCCAAAAATGTTCAAAACATAGTCATAACACATAAGACATGTCATTTCTTACAATTAAACCGAAAATGCATAGGCCCTTTTCAGGATGTTACATATATTGTTAAAATCATGATTTGTTATGCATTATATACATGATTTTGCATGGGATGGGATAATATTGAAGAGAAGTTCTGGTGGCTTTGCCACATATTTTGGTGGCTCTGCCACAAATCTGTATAGTGGCAGTGCCACGTATATTCTGTTATTCTAGTGGCTTGTCCACAATTAAATTTGTTATAAATGGCTTAATGCCTGCGATTGGTGTGTTGGCGGTGTGGGTTGACTTGATCCCCACAGGTGTGTTGGTTGGTACGGGTGGTGTGTAGCGGATGGATTACTAGGTTTTGTTTGGGAATTGCATTACATACACATGGTATAATTGATACATTATTATTGTAAATGGGCTTCGGCCCAAGTTATTGTTTTATGGGCTCAGGCCCAAGTTTTTGCTAAATGGGTTCAAGCCCAGTAGACATCGGTAAAGGGATTATACACTGAGTTCTTGTAACTCACCCCCTTTCTTTCTTAATCCTTGTAGGTAATGCTCAGTGACAAGGACTTGGGGCCATGGATGACTCGGTGGAGGCCATACTTTAGAAATGGTGTTTCTAACTTTATTAAATTTCCTTTTTCGTTTATTTCGTTGCTTTTACTATTCGGGTTTTAAAGTTGTAATAAGGCCTCTGGGATATTTTATTTGGTTTTATGTTTGCTGTACTTATATTTTTCTGCATTATTTTAAATGGGGATTTTTTCTAAAATCATAATTAACAGTTTTCTAAAAATTGATTAACAAATGATTTTCATAACAAACTTTTACAAATGATTTAACTCAGAAATTCTCTTTCAAATTATCGACGACATTTTCAAAAGTCACGGTTAAAGTTCACTACCTCGATTTTTGACTCATCAATCAACCTCTCAAAAATACTTGTATTTTATCTACATTTTCGCAATGTTTTCAAAATGCTTCTGCAACTCTATTTCCAAACGTCATATTTTCGTAAATTATTTTTTCCAAATATGTTTTCGCAACCAGAAAGGTTTTTTAAAGATAATTACGTTTTCAAGTAGATAACAATTGCTTAAGTGTTTTGGGTTTTAACAAAGAGGCTGTAATTCTCAAACAAGTTTTTAACAATCGCAAAGATGGTTTTAAAAAAAACACTTCCATGTGACACGCCAGATTCGGGCCTAACTTCTAGGCCGAGTTTGGGGTGTTACACTTTGTTGGCACCTTTTTTTTGACTATTTGATGACTATCGACTTTGTAACATTGGCATATGAAGCTACTTGTACCCTCTTAGTAAAGTAAATGATGACCACGACGATGAATCGATATCGACTAGAAGCTTTTGACGAGATTGGCTCCATAATATCCATTCCCCACATATAGAAAATCTGTGAAGAAATAGATAAGGCACTAAGTCTTGTCTTCCTCAATTTGGCATTTACGACATAACTAAAGCAATCTCCCTTTTATGGTGAACCAATAGTACCCGAACCTTATGATTAGTTTGACTAACGTAGAACCATTACCATGGGTTCTTTAAACATCATAGCCACATTTCAAGCCCGGCGTTCCTCGATAAGATTGTGCAAAAACATCTTAGAATTCTTGAAAATAGCTAAATGATGTATCGCCTTATTTTTGTGATGAGTTAAGCTTCGATCTTTACCCCTTTCCTAAGCTCACAACGTCCACTGACCCTTTGCAAAGTAGAGTTTATTTTCACTTGTTCTACCATCTTTAACAAATCAAAAGATAGGCTACAATCTCTGTCATCTTCAAAGTCCTTAGATCCCCTAGACCCATATCTCATTCAAAAAGGGAGTCAGTAACAACGTCGCTCAGGTCGTTGATATCTGGGTACTTAGGTACGAAGGCAAAAAATCCAAAGAATAATTGATTCTAAGGATGATTATTTGTATGGTATGGTCATGAATAAAGAATGAAAGAATATTGTAAAAAACAAAAGAATGTACAGTATGAAATGTAAAGAATAAAAAAATATTTGCTTAAAAAGATGCATTTTATTGAAATAAAAATTCTGGACATAAGCCTATTTCACAAAAGGATTCTTATTGCCTCTAGGCTTAAAGCAACAAGCATGTTCTAATATTACTCTAGATTAGCTCTAAAAATATAGGGATCCCTTCCACAGCCCATTGTCTAAAATCTTCCCAAGTATGTAAGGGCTTTGGAAACTTTTATTCCCCGATTCTCTCTTTGGATATGTCATTAATGTTCAGATTCCCTAATATTCCTTCGGGTCTTTGATCTCTTCAATTTATTATCCATCAAGCCTTGCACTAAGGCCCTGATCTCAATTCAGTAGACTTTCATCAGTTCCCAGGTTACTGAAATAATTTTTAATTAATTAGGATCTTTCTACAAATTTTAATGCATATAATGTGATGTAATGTGAATGCATGAAATGCAATGCAAATGCATGGAATGAATGCAAAAAAGAAAGAGAGGCGTTGATTCTGAATTCAATTCCATTAGAAGAACTTTTCTAGAAAATAAATTCCTTTACATAAAACGAATTACATATGCGGCTTTGTCCTCATAGTCCAAGTAAAGACACCAATCCTTTTCGTATCCGGATGTTATGATCGTGTCTCGTGAACTTTCTCAATAGATGCCTCTTCTAACTCCTTGTTGCTTGATCCAGGTCGTGACTCTTCACTCACTTATCCTCCACGACACTCATAAGCTTTTTTAAGAAAATTGAGACGTGATGACTCTCAAATAATCCTTGTTGGCTTGAATCCCCGGGCAACGAGGCAAAGTCATATACTATCAATCTTTTCTCGTTGTGTTTACTTGGACCATATTCGGACGATCGTATTATAATCCACTTTATCAAGAAATCCATTTTCTCATGACAAACTCTTCTATTTAGCAATCGAATTTGAATCAACACCTCTTTTCTATGATGTGAATGCAATGCAATAAAAAAAAAAGAGAACACGTTAGCACAAGAGAAATAAATAACAAAATAGGGCACCTATCTGAGTGACCACTAGGGTTTGGCATAGTTCTACCTAGGGTAAGCCCTTCGGTTCACTATATGCGGTTTAGCTCTAAAGTTGAGGTACCCAAACCAGCAGATTCCTCGATCTTCACCCATTATAGGCTTATACAAACCGAGTTCGGTTCAGGGGAATGCATTTCCCTATGGCTATGCGGAGGTGAAAACCTCACGAAACATAGGTACGGATGTATCCCAGAAGCAGTCCACTAGCCTATGCGGAGGTGAAAACCTCACAAAGGCATAGTTTTTCACTCCCACTTAAAAGGTGCGACCACAACGGTCATGCAATATGATGCAAGAGTACCCTACGAGACATAAACCATAACAAACATATGACACGACACAAACTCATGTAGTGAAAGAATCAAAATCAAATTTTAATTTTCGATAAAAGGACAAAAATAATCAATTTATGGCTTGAATCTCTGATAACGTCCCCAGTGGAGTCACCAAGCTGTCGAAACCATTTTTATAAGTTTTGAAAAAACGGGGATCGACTTACAAAAACGAAAACGAGAGTCGCCACCGATCCTTTTTTGCTTAGGTGTGATCGGATCACCTTATAAAACATGTTTTGTTTAAAACATTAATTTGGCCTACGAAATTCAAGGAAACAAGTTCGGGAGTCGGTTACGCACGAGGAAGGATTAGCACCATCGTAACGCCCAAAATTGGTACCTAATTGATTAACTAATGTCCTAATGTCAAAAATTTGAAAAGATTTTAAAACACGATCCTTTTGATTTTTAAAACTTATGTCCTTTAAATGGACATTCAATTATTTGGATTTTAAAAGAAAAATCGAAACTCAGTAAGTTAGAGCACGATCTTTCAAATTTTTCAAACACCGAATATCCTTTGCTTTTTAAAAATCCTTGCCTCGAGATGACAAAACGTCGTATCCAGTGAGTTAGGACACAACATCTTAAAGTCCCGAGAATATTTTTTTATTTAAAAATTCGTATGTTTTAATTTCAAAAAGGGTACTCAATCATTTGGGCTTAATGAGAAAAATTGAAACCCAGTAAGTTAGGGCACGATTTTCTCAAAACTCCCAAATATCGAATATTGCCTTATTTTTAAATTTAAAAAAAATCATGGATTTTGAAATACGAAGGTATATTTGGCCACATTAATAAATAAAGATTAATGATTTTTTTAAAAAAAATAACAAATCTAAAAAACAAATAAAAAAACAAAATGTACCAAGCTTTCAAATAATAATGGACAATGTTAAAACAAAGAATGTGAAAGAAAAGGATTTTGAAATCGACAATAAAAGCAATTTAAAAAATAAATTCATGTATAAAAATTTTAAAGTAGGTAATATATGTAAAAGTTTGAAATAAATGAAAAAAAAAAGATAAAAATAAATAATATATGAAATAGTAATGAATAAATGACTTAAAGAAAATGATATGTGACAAATCCTAAAAAGATACGTATAAGTTTAAAAAAACAATATACGAAAACTTAAAATAGATAATATAAAACAGTTTAAAATGATATAAAATAAAACCACTTTAAAATAATAGTTATATAAAACAATAAGGAAAATGAATGATATATAAGATAATTTAAAGTAATAATAAAAAAAAACTTAATCAAAATAAAACTATTTAAAATAAGTAATATCAAAGATAATAAATAAAACAACTTGAAATAAATACCACATAAAAATTTGGAATAAATAAATAAAATACAAATTTGCAAAAGTGTAAAAATAAAATAAATCTCTATACCGAAATAATAAATAAACGAATAAAATAAAAAGAATAATTAAAAATTAAAAATTAAATGGATAAATAAAAGAGGTTGAAAAAACGAAGATGAATGAAGAATAAAATAAGAACAAACCGTACAAAATAAGAACGCAAGAGGGTGAGAAATTTGAGTGAATGCTCTCAAGAATTCTTATTGCTTACTAAAAACTCATGTGTGTTTTACAATGAAGGGAGATGCCTCTATTTAAAGTTGAGCCTCCCCAAATCCAACGGTACAGATCAATTACATCAACGGCTAAGATTAAAAATGTATCTACAAATTAAATCTCTAAGATTACAAAATCATATCTTCTAAGATTGCATATTATATCTTCTAAGATTGCATATCATACCTAAGATTTGCATATCATATCTAAGATTGCATATCATATCTTCTAAGATTACATACCATATCTTCTAAGATTTGCATATCATATCTAAGATTGCATATTCTTGAAGATTGTGTTCCCATATAAGTCAAGCTTGTATATGGACCTTCAATCTTTTCAAGTAATGGGTCATTCCGATTGGGCCAAATGATATATTTTGGACTAGACTTGGACTTTGTTTTATTATTTTGGGTTTATATTTTTTTGTATAGGCCCGGGCTAAATTAGCCTATTACATGTAGGATATATTTTTTTTCAATGTATCAAAGTGTTAAGAAATAGTACACAATTTCAAATCAATTTGAGTTCATTTACCTACAGAAATCAATGTTTTTTTTCCAAAAATGAAAAGATCCAAATTGTTCGCGATCAGTAAAGAAGAGTAAGCGAAGCCAAAAAGTAAGATTTTAAAGCTTGTTTCAATGATACTCAATTCTGCTAGTGAAAAGGGATCGTAAGCAAAAAGGGTTGATATTTGTGGAAATCAACACAGCAAGCCGAAGGAGGAGTGCTCTTATTGATACGGGGACATCTAATTTGTTCATACCAGATAAAGTCGTGGGTAAACTTGGCCTCTCAGTTAGCAAGTCAGTGAGTGGAAAGGCAAAGAAGACTTCGAGATAATTCATTTAAATGATTACGAATTCGTGTTGGGCTTGAATTTCCTTGATCGAATTAATACTCTTTTGGTCCCTTTTGTTTATTGTATATGTATCTTAGGTACTCGTCAACGATAATACGTTGGGCTTGTGAATCATAATAAGAAAGCTGGAACCAAGGTATTATCAGCAATCCAACTACCCGGTGATGTTTATTGTGGTGAGAACATTGACTTGGTAGATCGGAGTGGGGCTACAACATGTGAGAGAGGTGGTTCGTGCACCAAACTTTGGGGGAAAAGTAGTGATACAAACTGGGCAATTGAACAAAGTAAATGTTATGAGTGAGGTACATCTCAAACATATATCTAGTGTTTTACATTATGACTTATCGTTGGCTTGTTAAATATGCAGGGGCCCTTTTAGAGTTTTGAAGCAGGTAAGTCAAGAGGCTTCTTATAAACCAGAGTTGACAGTAATACTCAAGGTTAACTCGATATTCAATGTGGGTGTATTAACTCGATATTCAATGTGGGTGTATTGAAGCCTATTTGTGAGGATCAAGGGGATTCCGATCGAGACATGTCACAATAGGGCCAAGTAAGAGCGATAGCCTTACAATTAAGATGTACAAGAGAGAAATACAGTTCAAGTTAAGCGACGGTGGAGACATAAGCTGAGGCAAATGTTTTGAGAGGCGGAACTACCCGACTAAGAGGCTAGTTGGGAATCAACCAAGACATTGGGGTAGTTCCAAGACAAATCAAATCAGTGTAATTTCGAAGACGCGACAAGGGTGTCAGTAGAATAGGTGGGGAGAATGCCATGGCCGTTGATCAAACCTCGTGATAAATGCACACAAATCGTTCCATAGAGGTCAAGTAATCAAATAGGGCCTATTTAATCCACTTGAACTGACCCAATTCATGAAACAAATGGAGAAGTCAATCTACTTGAAGCCTTGATGGCCCAATGGAACACTTTAGTAAAACTAGAGTTACCATAGTTAATATTTGTAATCCTAAGGGATAAGATTGTATAAAGTTTAAATCCCTTAGAACTCTCATCTTGTAGATAAGCTTTAATCTCAATCGTCGATGTAATTTAAACTATACCATTGGATTTGAGAGAGCTCAACTATAAATAGATTTCTTCCGCCTCTTTTGTAATTCTCCTATTGTATCTCATTTAGAGTTATTAAATATACATTGAGAGTATTTACTCAAACATTTGGTGTGCTATTATTTTCTTGTGGTTTTTCTGTTCGATTTGTGTTCCTTTATCTCTTCGAGTTTTGCTTCCGCTTTATTTCAGCGCCTTCGAAAAAATTCCATTGTGAATTCTCATTAAAGAGTATGACTGACTTAGACGGGTTTAAAGCAAAAAAATCGCCTAAGGTTGTGCGATTTGCCAGACTTTAAGTTCTAACCCCGTGACACTTGTATTGATATGTTCTAGTCTATTATTTTGGATTTATTGATATCTTAAAATATCTGTTATATAAATATTTATAATCTAATTTTTAGTTTCATAACAAAATATATATTAATATACATACAAATATACCTCAATTATATATGAAAAAGAATATGTTTATATAGAAATATTTTAAAATTATTAATTAAGTTAAATAAGTTAATTTTATGAATGTAATTATATAAATTAAAAAATCAAAATCTCCTTAAGCAATTGAAACGGTTTTAAAAAAGAAAGCAAGCAAAACACATTAAAACGATCCAAATAGACGGAAGTGAAGAGAAAATTATTTATAAAGACTGATACGGATCCATCATGCATTTGGTACAATAAGGTAAAAGTGTAACATCACTAACATCCATCTAATTTCATTGAATTTTTCTTGTCTGCTTTTTTATTAAATTTGGGATTTTATTCCTCAATGTTTAATCGGTAAAATTGGATGTCAGCGGCAATATTGATAGATTAAAATATGATTTAAGTTTTTATATCGAAATTTAATTTTAATTTAGTTTTTTCATATTTTAAATTTAATTAGTAATATTGTTTAAATTTTTAATTTACATTTATTCAACATTATTCATTTATTGTATAAGTATCAAAATGAGTATTTGTTTATTTCAAACTGTTAAATTAACAAATTCAGTGAGGTTTACCATTGGATTAAATTTTAAATTTAATCTAAATTATAATATTTGTTAGGAATAAAGTAAAAGTAAAAAATGAAAAATTGAAAGTGGGTACCAATCTCCAACTTTTAATTAACCAAGACGGAAAAGGTGTTTGATTTTTGGTTTTCAAAGTTCAAAATCACAAGATTGCATCAAAGTTTGATAATCTGATCGTACGGACAATATTCAGAATCGGACATTTCCTTCAAACACCTTGGCGAGATTCGCGGTCAACTTCCTCGGCTTCTCCCATGTTTTCACCATTTTTTTAGTTTTTTTGAATAGTTTATTAGTACAATTTTTATTTTATGAATCTTGTTTGTACAATTAATTTATGTTTGATAGATGTATCATCATTAAAAATATCAATTTCCTTTTTATTTTAATTATAGATTTATATTTTATTTATACTCTTACAATTGTAAATCTCACTTTCTGTATCACCCCCTTTTCTTAACTTTTTCAATCATTTATTCCTTTTAAACAAATTTATTTAAATTATAAATCATAATTCGAATCAATTTGTTTTTATTTTTTAGATTAAACTAAATAAATCTACTTCATTAAAATAAATAATACAATATTCTATCTTTTCTCTTTCTTTATTACAAGTTTTTGTTCGAAAAAAATTAGATAATTAATCTCTTAGTTTACAAAAAGATTGAAAGTAAGAGATTAAGTTATCAAAATTAAGCAAGTATTTTACATTTGTTTTTCTTTCTTAACAAAATGCAAAGCAATTCACTCTAAATAATTTGTCATCTTTTTTTCTTGATTTATAAAAATTACTCGAACAAGTTCAAGCATACAACCAATCACCGAATACTAAATACTGAATTTTTTTTAAGTGAAATTCCTTACAATTTTACTGGAAAGAAAAATAAATATTGAATACTGAAATTGCTTATCTTGATAACTTGAATATCTTACTTTCCATCCCATTGTAAATCGGCTTTGAATTTTTTTCTTCAAAAACGAAATCAAATTTGAAAGTTTTAGAGAGTATCCAAAAAAATTTTACCCTAAAACTTTTTTATATGGTGAAAAGGAAAAAGGGGAGAGATTGGTTGTTTTAAGGCTTATATTTATTCATTTTAATTTAAGGGTTAAAAACAATTTCATTCTCATTTTTAGAATTCTCACCTTAGATGTCATCCAATCGTTAATATGTAAAAGATAACAACTACATTTTTTAAAACCAAATTTGAGTTAGCTGCTACTTGATAAATTCAATAGTTAAGTGCCAAAGAGTTTGAATTTTTAGTATTTATATTTGAAAGTTTTTTGCTATATTAATATTTTTTTTGGGTATTCTTCATATCCATTTTACAATTTATTTTCAAGATTCATTGCTTCCCCTTTCAACAATATCATCCTCAAGGTTTGAACTTACGTCTCTTTGTCTATTTTACGATCTATGTTTGGGATTCATGGCTGCTCCTTCCAAAAATATCGTTCTCAGGGTTTGAACTTACGTCTCTGTGTCCATTTTATGATCTATGTTTGGGATTTATGGCTGCCCCTCTCGACAATGTAGTCCTCAAGATTTGAACCTACTCCGCCCTTTGAAAATACAATATGTCTTACCACTGCACTTAACACTAATTGATAATTTAATCTTGATAGTATAATATATTAGTTTATTTTGTATAGTTTTAGGATAAAACATTAATATAGTAATTTGAATATTTCATTCTTTAAAAAAAACATAATTTATATTAAACACATTTTTTAAATAAAATTACCTATATATCTTATTCAACACACTTTATTGAAAATTTATAATTAAAAATATTTAATTTCAATAAAATAATTTTTTTAATAATTTATCAAACATGAATTATTTTTCTTTAAATTGAAGGTACATTTGGATGTCACTCCATTGAAACTTTTTAATTCAACGAAGCCTCCAATTTCACTTGAGGAAGGGATATGTCCTGAATTTAACCTTCTTATTTTGTATTTTTTATTTAAAATTATTTAAAATTTTATTATATATTTTATTAATGTATGTTTAATAAAATATTGTTTTATTGAATTTAATTGTTTATTATTTAACATAAATATAAATCTTCATATAAAAAAACATAAATATAAAATTAGTGTATTTTTGTTAGTAATTAATATATAACTTTTAATATTTTGTAATTATTATTTAACATATTTATTTAATATATATTTTATCAAATAATATAAATGTAATTTTAATGAATCTTACTAATTTATTCTATATAGATACATATTTTAATATAATATTTTTAATGATTATTTGCTTCTAAATCTAAATATTATTTTAACACTAAGGTTGGATAGGGTCTTAAATGATACTATGAGTGCACTTCACATCATATTGTAAAGATTTTAAATTCAATGATGTCGAAAGATGCGGTTTTAGGATCTCATTTTTTATAAATTAAGTCCGTAAATATTAAATAAAAATATTTACGGAGTTATTATGAAAACATATTGAAGTGCAATTAAATAATTTAGCAGGAAAAGTGGTTAATTAAGGCCTAGAGACTAAATCTCAAAGTCTAATTGCTATAGAGTTTTAATTAACAAAAAACTTGAAGACTTAAATTGCAATTAGCCAAACATCCAAAATGGTAATTAAACCATTTATAAACAAGAGGTAGTGGATGATGATGGCAAAATTTACTAAAAATGATTAAATTTAAATTAAATTAATTAATCCATGTTAATGTTAATTAAGTTAGTTTAATTAAGTAACAATCAAAGTAAAATAATAAAATTAGTCATCTTCTCCAACCTATTCCATTGTTCACATAAGTAAGAAAAACAAAAGGTTTGAAACTTTCGGCCATAAATAGGTAAGCAAAATTAGGTCATTTTCTTGTAATTCTTATAGATTTGTGGTCATGGGAGCTTAATTTAGCTAGCACATGTATCAATTTCTGAAACTATTAGAGTATTAGAAAGTTATTATTGTTGATTTCTTGAAGAATTAGGTTTGAAATTAATAGAATTTAAGCTTAGGCTACGAAAAAGACTAAATTGTAAAGTTAATTTAGATTGGTTGTTAATGTTGCTACATTAGGGACCAAATTGAATAAATGTAAAACTATCGTGAAATTTTTCTAGAAGTAGGAAATATAAGGTCCTTGATAAAAATATGTGAAATCGAATTTTAATCCGAAGTTAGGAATCGAAAGTTATGTATGTCTCGAGTTCAGGGACTAAATTAAATAAAATGTAAAATATGTGTGGCTTTGCATTTAAGTGTGAATTGGATGAAAATTGATAATTGTTTATCTTCCATATTATTGTACGTAATTATAGACAACGTCAAGCCGTCGAAAGGGGAAGGAAAATCAAGAGATGCCAACGAGTGACGCGAGATATCTGTTTGTACTTTTATGATTCAAGATAGATTTAATTGCTTGCATTTATATATTAGTTGCATGATTTAATATCGAGGTGAAAATATAATTGTCGTATGAACTGATTTGCTGTGATTGTTATTGAATATCGTGATAATGGACTAAATTGAATAAAATGGAAAGTAAGTATGATTTTATGAAACATGATTTGTAATATTTGAATGGATTGAATTATGTTATATGGTATTAATTAATTGTGGATTGATGATGGTTTGGGATACGATTATGAAATTGAATGTGAAATTATACATATAAATTGGATTAAGTTGAAATGAAAGAGATAAATAGCTGTCATACAATAGAACAATATATAGAGTACGGAATGCAAACGTGATTGAACATAAGATATGACAAGTGAGTAAGAATGGTTACAGGTATGATAATACATATATGTATAAATGCTACCCGTATAAACCTAGTAAATGTTAGGATACGTTTAGCATGCCAATAAGGTTATATGCGCGCTTGATCAGAGATTTTACATGTTATAATGAGGTCTAGAATTTGTTGCATATTCTCGAGTTATATGTATCATAGGTTTAGCTCAGACAGGTAACTTGATATAAATTTCAGCTTATGTGAGCAACCTTGATATAATGTTAGCTTGTGTGAGCAACCCTGATATAATGTCAGCTTGTGTGAGCAACTTAATTCACCTATGTACCCGAGTCCATTTTACTAAGGTTCTATTGGGTGAATCATAATAAATGAAATCAGAAACTTGAAAATGTAATGAAATATATTGATAAGAAAATATGGTAGTGAAATGAATTATGTGAAAATGTTAAATAAATGTATATGGAAACTATATGTGTGCTTTTATGTGACTTGTATTCTATGTGATTCATGCTAAAGAGAATGGATAAAAAAGATTATGAAATGGTTGGGAACGAGTCCTATGGGCCGAAATGAGTACGAATAGGTTGGTAGATTCCAAAAAGGGGTTGAAAGGTAAGTTATAAAGGTATATGATATGGATTAATCATGAGATTTAGATGACTTAATGTTAATGAATTAAATGTATAGGTGTTGAATATGAAAGCTAAATGGTTAAATGATACTAATTGATCATAGAATTGGATGGCTTAATGTTAAAGGTATGTATGTTTGTTTGATAAATGGAATGGAATGTTAAATGATATAAAGTTTGGTATTTGATAACTAGTATCAATTGGTTAATTCTATTACAATAATGAATGGATTGATTTGATGTTAATTGCAACAAGTATACTCCTATATAAAGTTGATAGTGAAATTGCTTGACATGATAGGAATATAAATTGAGTAGAAATTGTATTTGTACTTATTATGATTAATTGTTTAAGTTAATATATTGTAACATGAAAGTACCAGTGAGCTTTATTACTTAGCGTGTGGTTTGTTTTCTCCGTGCATAGGTATATGTTAATCCTAAGTTATGAGAAGTGATTTCCAGCATCCAGCTAGTGGTCCTCGGCTCAACAATGTTTGTACAGTCACATTTTGTTAAATATATGGCATAGGTTGAGTCGGTTTTTAATCTTGTGTACATTTGAAGTTGGAATTGATATTTTGAGTTAGTTATATGTTTGATAATTCATGATTTGTTGATATGTTTTTAACTTGTATAGAAATGTATAGACATGTATCCTTATACCAAGTAGATTAAAGGGTTGGCTTATGAATTTAAATATGTCACAAAGTTAGAAAGGTATAAAAAATGTTGTTACATTTATGGTTTATTAAGTTGGTATACATGTCAAAAGTTTTGAATTGTTTGTGCCAGCCTATATGTTGTATGGTAATTATGAAGTGGTTGATTGGTATTTTTACATTGTGAATAAGGTAGTATTGTATAAAATTGAACTTTTGGAACATATGTATTTGGCTGGAAAAATATATTAGAAATGTTGAATTGCTTTTTAGGTAAGTGCGAATTGGTGTCATTTTAAGTTATTTGAAAATAGGAGGTCATGTCGCGACGCCAACCTCTTATCATCGTGACAAGACCTAGTCAGTAAGTTGCATTGCGATGAGAAACCCCCGAAGTCGCGACGTCAACTCGTTATTTTGGAAACTTTATGATTTAGTTCTAATTCGACCTCAAGTTAAAAAAAGAGCTTTCATAAGCTCATTTGAGACCTGGAAATGAATATGTATCATATTATAATCATGTAATATATTTGTAAGCATATTAATATGATCATATTATGTATTTAATTGATCGCAGTTGCTATGGCAACGAATGTGACATCCCATAGCTCGATGCAACGATCATGTCGGGTATGGGGTATTGCACATATGGTGTGGGGAAAACCACTATAATATGTGTGGTTCATGCTATGAATGATGCCGAGAGTCGTCAGGTTTGGTGGTTGGAGAAGGTTTAGGTGATGCTAGAGTAGAATTCTTGTACTTTGTTCTAGCTTATGCCTTTCTTCTTAGAGGAGGGGGTATTTATAGACAAAAAAAGGGCTTGAAATAAACCATTATATCATGATTACCTCTTTGTAGAGTCCAATCTTAGGCCCAGTTTAGGGTGTGGGTGGATGTGACCTTCTTGGGGCTGATGAGCATAGGAACTTGGAATCATTAAATGAGATAGAATTTCAAGTGACAGTTGTACTTGTTGGTGTCGTGGTGATCTCTTTTAAGCATTTTTCATAGTGAGGGATCTGGCATGGGAGGTATCCTGGCATAAGGGTGTTACAATTACCCCCTAGTCATAGAGAAGTTAGAAGTTTACAAACTTCTCTGATGTTATTTTAGGGCAATGGTTCCTTGGAGAACAGTTATTTCGCTCTCGGGGCCATTTTTTTTTCACCGTCCTATCGCTATTTCATCTAAAATAGACTTAGGTTCCTTAAAAGGCATCTTAGTTGTCTTTTTTTTTTTTAATATTTCCTGTGCTCCGAGTGTCCGTTCTATCGTGTTTGCTCTCTCTACTTTCAAAGTTCATCAAGATTTCCTTTTTTCTAGCAAGTTTTTGCTTTGCTCTTTGTTACTCGTTGGATCTCTTTTGTTTGCTTTTTCCTTTTTTCTTTTACATTATAACCACGGTGGCTCCATTTGCAAAATCTAGTAGGGGGAGGGGGAAGTGACAATGGGATGATATTCCCACCATATTTGAAGTAAAAAAGAAAGCCTCCATGAAACAAGGAGTTGTTAATGCCCATTGTTATTCCCCTACGACAAGATATCTCCCACGCCATGACGAATTTTTAAGTAATATCATCACAATGCCATCAAGAATAGTCGACACATCAAACCCAATCTCGTTTAATGATTCCAATTTCCTAGGCTCACCAACCTTTAAAGATGTCAAATTCGACCCACACCCTAAACTCGCCCTAAATTGGACTTTACAATGAGGTAATAATGAGATAAAGGTCCACTCAGGCTTTTTTCTGCCAATCAATACCCCTTTCCTCCAAGAAGAAGGGCATAAACTAGAACTAAGTACGAAACCTCTACTCTGGTATCCCTCAAACTTCTCCAACCATCAAATCTGACGGTTCTTCGCACCATTCATGGTTTGAACCTTGCCTACTCTAGTGGCTCTACACACTTCATACACTGTGAATCATCTTTGTTGTATTTTCATGACCTAGTGTAACCTTAGTGTTATAACAAACATATATCTCATCATTGATTTTAAGCTCACCACCGTAATACTCAATCTCATTATTACTATTAGGATCAATTCGATTAAGCAACAAGTAAAAAAATAGCAGAATAAATTGAGAAATTGAACACACAAATTTAATGTAAAAAAACCCCTCCAAAGAGGATAAAAAACCACGGGCAAAGATAATTTTACTATAATGGTAAAAGAACGAAGAGTACAAAAGACGGAGATAAAAATTAAACCCCGAAAACAAAGAACCCTCAAAACTAAACACAAAATTCTCTAAATGTGTTATGAGTTTTAATATCTAATAGGTGTATTTTCTAATGTTGTAAAAGAGCCTATTTATAGGCTAAATTCATAGGTCAAATAATAATAAAATAATCTAAACTAATTAGTGTTTGATTGATTCAAGTCTAAAATACTCAATGAGATGAGATTCTTTCGTAAATCAAGTACATATCTGACATTTGAGAGTGTCCTAATCGTCTCATCGTGTATCCTAATTTTAACGGTACCAATACCAATTACCTTACTAGATGAATTGTTTCCCATGCACACAACTCCACCTTCAACCGAACTATATGTGGAGAACAATTCTCTATTGGGACATATGTGGAAAGAACATTCCGAATCTAGGATCCACTCGGACATGAGCTTGGAGTTATCGCTCGTTGACACTAACAAGAAATCATCACCACTTTCATCGGCCAAATTAGAACCAGCTACATCTTCCTCGTTACTCTCAGTAGCTCTTTTATTCGCAGTTTATAACAATCTGCTTTTACATGACCTAACTTTTTACAATAGCGGCACCTTTTGTCTCATTTCTTTGATGCTACCAAAATGGAAGCTTGCTTATCTGCCTTGCTATCCAAACCAAACTCATTGTCAAGTTTGTCTCTACTCAACAAATGACCCTTCACATCTTCGAATGAGAGTTTGTCTCTGCCATAAATCAGGGCCCCCCTGAAAAACTTGTATGAAGGGGATAAAAAGCACAATAATAGCATAGCCTAATCTTCATCATTAATATGAACCTCAACATTCTTTAAATCATTTAAAAGAGTATTGAATTGACTGATGTGATCTCTAAGAAGCTCACCTTCATTCATGTGAAACGTAAATAGACGTTGTTTCAACACTAAACGGTTAACCAAAGACTTAGTCGCATAAAGAGTTTCTAACCTTTTCCACAAGGCGAATGAGGTCTTCTCCAACAATACCTCCTGCAATACCCTATTCACGAAGCACAACCAAATTGCAGACAAGGCCTTTTCATCAAGCTCTTCCCATTCTGTTTGATTTAGATTCTCAGGCTTTTTCCTAGTAACAAGCTTTTTTAAGCCGGTTTGAACTAGAATTGTCATCATCCGAACTTACCACAGATTGAAATTTGTCTCACCATCGAACTTCTCAATTTCAAACCTTGTTGCTGCCATCTTTGAATGGACTGATCTATGAAAATTGAACTAGCTCTAATACCACTTGTTTGGATCGACCCGATTAAGCAACAAGTAAAAAAATAGCAGAATAAATTGAGAAATTGAACACACAAATTTAACGTGGAAAAACTCCTCCAAAGAGGATAAAAAACCACAGGCAAAGATAATTTTACTATAATGGCAAAAGAACGAATAGTACAAAAGATGGAGATAAAAACTAAACCCCGAAAACAAAGAACCCTCAAAACGTAAACACAAAATTCTCTAAATGTGTTATGAGTTCTAATATCTAATGGGTGTATTTCTAAGGTTGTAAAAGAGTCTATTTATAGGCTAAATTCATAGGTCAAATAATAATAAAATAATCTAAACTAATCAGTGTTTGATTGAAACAAATAAACAGAGTTTAACTAGAAGATTGTTTCTCAAATTTGACTGAAATAGGAGTTATACTTAACAAGTACAATAATTATTTTCAATCTTACTGCCCCTTCTAAATAGACCCTAAAATATCTCACTTAAACAAATTTCAAATTATTTAATACACTACTTGTGCACAAATTTAATTCCACAAATAGGATAAAAGGGTGACACATACTCCTTTTAACTCCTTTTAGGTAGTAGTAAAAATATTAAGTATTTAAAAGACTGAGATATGTGATGGCATTTGAACATTGTTTCTGGAATTATGATTTTCTACTCACAGTGCCACATAGGAGATATTGGGGTCAATTGAAAAAGTAAATAAACAAATACCTATAATTTTTTTAATATATATATATATAATTGGTGAATTGATCTTACAAAAAATAGAAGGACCCACCAAAATTTTTGAAAAAGAATCATTTTATATAAAAATAAATGAATATCTCTGCACTGCTAAATTCCAAAAATTCCTAATCCTTTTATTTTCCTTCAATAGTGATCACTTTTCTTTAAAGTTTCTCTTATTCTCTCACACACATTCTCTAGATTTTTTACAAGATAGGTCCAATCTTTTAATACTTTCAAGTGAGTATCCTTAAGTTGATAACAACTCTTCCTTTCTTTTCAGTCTTTATTGACTAATCTCTAGAATATTAGGATTGTAGCTAACCCTTTGAAAATTAGGATTATGGTTTTTTCTTGTGATAGATTAGGATTTTTATGCAAGATTTAGTTTTTCATTTATCAAAAGAGTGGAATGTTGATTTTGTATGGGACTCCTAATATCTTGATTGTGCAATAATTTTTAGAGGTTGATTAAATTGTATTTATAATCTTGATTTTTTTAATATTGATTAGAAACTTATCCTTTTTTTTAGAAATAGTTGTTGCTGGTGCAATTATTGTGAATCTTGTGTTTGAAAATTTTATTTTTGTAAAAGAAAATTACCAGTTCTATGTTAGCTTCGTGATAACCTTTGTGTTTAAAACTTAAATTTAATTGTTCTAACTGTTTAACAGAAATGAAAAAATATTTTAAAAGAAAGTCTAATAGTAAAGTAGAGTATTTTCTAAAAGAAAAGCTTCAATTTATTTGTTCTAAATGTTGGCTTGCGTTGATTTTGCTAGTTGCTACAAGTGTGGAAAGAGTACTTTTTGCAATGAAATTGTGAAAAATCTTTAAAGAATTGAAATGGAGACCAATGGATGAATAATTGTTTGATTATATATGTTTAGAAATATATTTTTAACAAACATTGACAATGAAAAGAAAATTCAATAGTTTTAACATATCAAAAAGGGTGTGGACAATTATAAAAAAAGGCACATGTTATTCATATTTATTTGATTACATATTTTTTTTAGTTATTGTTTTAATAGTTTAGTAATAGTCTTCCATTTCACCAAATACATTGGTTTATTCATGATTAATATTATGTATTAGTTTATATAACTTTTATAAACATTTTAATTTTAAAACAATTGATTCAACAAATCTAAATTTCTTGGCACCGCATTTACTCATAGTATATCAAGTTAATGTATACATAATAAGAAATTTTTTTTTTAATTGGGGAGGGAAATATAGTTACTTGAGATCGAATCTAAGCTCTCATACTTACAATATAATACTTTTACCGCTAGACCAAGAGATTGTTGACATGTATAATGAGAGTTGAATGTAAAACATAAAATTCTTTAAACACCAAACTTTATTTTATTTTTTATAACCATAATGCCTCGATTAGTAACTCTTGTAATAACATAAAAAAGAAGTTTTTTTATTCTATATGTATTGCGGTAGTTAGCTATTAAATAAAATTAAGAATAGTTAGTATAAATTTAAACTTGGAATTAGGAAGATCAGTAAAAATTATTGTAAAAAATAAAACATTTTTAAAATAAGCAAAAAACATTTATTTTCTCTTTTTTAAAAATATGTCACCGAAGTAACTAAATATTATCAATTAAATTAATTTATTAATAAATTATATACTAAAACGTTTATAAAAAATAATACTCATATTAAACATAGTATAAATATGCTCGACTGTTTTACGGTGTAAGCATAACATTTCAACTAAAACTCACTATTATTTTAAATACTTTTTTACCATATAATGAGTATCCGACAATCTAATGTAGGTTAGGTTTCTATTTTCTACTAATGAAAGAAAAGATGCCTCAAACTTAGTCACCGACATGCAGATTTTTTTAACAGAATCAACTCATGCCACTTAGTATTATTATTTTTGGTTATTTTGGGCCCTAGCTACATGGTTAAATAATTTAATTAGGATGAACGGCCGAAGTCAAACGAACGGATCAGAAATATAATTGTGCTAATCTGGCTACATGGCTAGGTACGACAGTGAGTGAATAGTGTGGTGATTGTAGAGAGCTATAGATTGCTATTGTATTCTCTCATCACGTGGGCCACTGCGACTTGCATGAACCATCCATGGCTCCATCTATCCTTCTATCTATCTATCTCTCCCTCTCTCTTTTCTCTTACCTAAATTAGCCCCTTTCCATTCATATCTTATACTCCTCCTCCAGAGA
Organism: Gossypium australe; assembly: GCA_005393395.2. Lineage (NCBI taxonomy): Eukaryota > Viridiplantae > Streptophyta > Magnoliopsida > Malvales > Malvaceae > Gossypium > Gossypium australe. The sequence goes on from CM016616.1 coordinate 13,872,994, forward strand.
AAACAGAGACACACAGCTGCCCTAAGAAAACCTACCTCAACTTTCTTTACAGAAACAGTTTTTGGTTGTTGTTAGATTTCGAAAAGAGTAGGTTTTCTTCAACTTTTCTCCCAATAGTTTTTCAAGGAAATTAAAGAGGAGAGGAGGAGGCATACATGTTTATGTGGATTTTTGTATGGGAATGTGGTTTTTCAGCAGCAGGAGAGTTTTGAATTCTTCTATGGTGGTGATGTTGATTATTTCCGTCTTACAGATTTGGATTTGCAGTGATTGCCGAGCGGGAGCCATAAGGGTTTTTCCAGGGAACGAAATGAGGAAGATGATAGAGAGGCAGGAGTTGTTTCAAACCTACTTCAATGGAACATCTTTCAGTTTCAAGGGAAGCGATAAAGGATTTGAAGATAGCAAACGAAGAGTTCCCAGTTGCCCAGATCCTCTCCACAACTAGTAGCCTGCTACAAAAGCCTTTTCGCTTCTTCTTCCCCCCCCCCCCCCCCCCCCCAATTAATGGTATCCAAAATACCCACGTTTTTCTCATCATTACAGTGCTAGTGTTTTGAATGATTTTTGGTGGAAAAACGACGGTATTTTGCAGTTTTAGAACTTCTGTTTCAGTTCTTCTGATTGAGTGGAGGAGGATCCAGGAGTGGCAAGTGTATATATAGTAGTAGTAGAGAATTCAGTTTTATAGTTATTACAATCAAACACTGAATGTCTAGATTTTCTATATGTACTTCCTTTTGGATCCCTTTTCTCTAGAAAAAAAAATTTACTTAGCATTTCTCTAAAGAAGAAGAAAAAGAAAGAAAAGAGTGGTAAATAAAAATGTAAGAGCAGATCAGAGATCCATGTCCTCTCACTCCAACAATACAAAGATTTCCCATTTTATTTTCGTCACTGTGGAGATGCATCATAAACATAGTAAATACTGAATATTGTTGGTTCAACTTGTGCTTCTTACCTTTTTAACAGAAAGAAAGAAGTTTTATATAGATTTTTGATTTGAAAGCTTTACTAAATCTAGCTTAGAAATTTCTTGAAAGTTTTACTAATTACCATAAAAAAAAAAGAAACAATGTAGCCGTCAGATCCATAAGACTTTAAAATTCACTACCCAATGGTTGACTCCACACAAATATAGAAAAAGGGAAATCAAAAAGAGAAAGCTGAAAGGCATGGAACAATATAACAGAGAGGATCTTTAAAAAGTTCACAGCTTTTTCTTGCGTCTTTTAATTCTTTCTGCACCATTTGGAATGTCACTGTTATAACTTACATACAAGGCCTAGAAAGGTGTTTTAACTTAAGTAATAATAAAAAAAGGGGGAAAATGAAGTATTAGAAAAAGAGCAATATATATGGCAACAAAGACGTCCTAAATCAGAGTACAGAAAAATTTGTGAAAGTTTTGAACGTTAGATGGAGTGTAGCGGTTGGATACTAGTATAGTTTGGAAACATATGCAAATTTGTATTGCTTCTTGCAGTTTGAAATTTGTCTTGTTGAGGATAAAGTGGGTAAAAGACAATCCATAATCGAGTGCAGACTGAAGAAATTATTTTCTTTTTAAATTTGGGTATTCTTCCATTTTATAGCGCATCTTTGTATTTAGTGTTGTTTTATCAAGTTATAAAAAAATATGAAAGCATTTTAACAAAGAGAAAAAAGGAAAACAATAAAACTAAAGCATGGAAATTGATGTTTGAAAATAGGCAGTTAAAAAAGCTGCTTTTCATTTCCTAGCCGTGGTGATTTGTTTGCTAGTGTTTTGGATTTGGAATCAAATTCACTCCAAGACAACTCACCTCACCAATGCATGCAAGTTTGCCCTCTCTCTTCTTTTCCTCTATTTCTTCCTCAATAAGTGTAATCCATATTATCCGTTTTGAATGTAGGAATATTTTCTAAAAAAACTTATTGTAATTCATATATCAACTGAATTATAAGTGTAGGTATATCAGTTACCTAACCATGTTCCCTATTAATAAGAAAAGACAGAATGCTTAGGTTTGATTTGCCATATGAAATTTGAGTTGTGGTGCCAGGTTTGTATCCTCAAATGGGACCGACAAATTATTAATAATGAAACTATACCCCCATCCCAACCCAACCCAACCCAACAAATGTGTTTTGCTACAAATCTTTACAGTGTTTGGAGTGGGGCTAATGGCTTTACACGTTTGCCAACCTCACTACCTTTGGGCGGCCCAACCAGCTAGCTAAACTCTAATCCACCATCCAAACCACGACACTTTGAAATAAATATAATAAATAGTCACCTAATTATTAATGTGTATATATTTTGATCATTAATTTTAAATATATATATATATATATATATATATATAAAATTATCGTTTTGTTTCTGTTTTGATCACCTTCCATTAAATTAGTAACGAAAATAATGACATTTAATTAATATAATAATACCTTTAAGTCAACGACACCTACAAATAAAGTAAGAAAAGGAACAGGAAGACCTCCCATTAAGTCATCGACGAGGGGTGCAAAGTAATTTTTGAGTTATGTCAGTTACTTCCTTTTCTAAAAGGTACTTGACTAACTATGGTGGTAGAAATTAACAAAGAACCAAGCATAATTTCTTCTAATGGTTCCGGAACTAAGCTCAACTTTTCAAGATCATGAAGTAAAAGAATAGTTCAACAATAATATTAGTGATTAAAACAGAATCCAACGATAATATTAGTGAAGAAATTGACAGTTTTATAATTCGATGAATTTATGATTTTAAATATCATGAACAAAACAAAATTAAATTATAGTAGTATGTTATGCAAATAAGATGGTAATGTAAGGACAAGGTGATGTACCATTTTGGAAGGTAATTACACGGTTGGTGAAAGGATGGCCCAAAGTACAATTGAACGTGCATGGGCTCCTATTAGGCCTTAATCATTAAAACCCAATTCTCTGTTTCAATTAATGCCCATATCCCCATCTGCTTCCTTTTTAAGCACAATGTGGGGTACTTGTGTCCGACGGAAAAATGATCATTCAAAAGCCATCTCATAGAAAAGGTGGAATGTTTATTATACCTTTTAACCACTCCAGGATGTGCACATTTTTTGCAACAACTCTTTATACCTCATTAGTAAAACTCATATTGCATCAATGTGGTTATGTTTAGCTGTATTTAATTTTATTGTTATAAATATTAACTCACACCGGAATTAAAAATAATTTTTTTTCTATATATACGAATGAAGAGTATACATTTTTATGTTGGTGTGATTGTATATATTGTGTTGATACCAAAGGAGACTAGAGATAAAATCAAAATAGAAATCAGGCTATTTGTTAAAACCACAGGCAGTATCTCTTTAGGCGCCCACAGTCTTACATAAAATACTGGACATAACTGATTCCCCCCCCCCCCCCCCTTTTTTTCTTTAAAGGAAAAAAATAAAATGTATAGAAAATAGAAAAAAATACCGATTATTTTAGGATTGCGTAGATATATTATTCAAAATTTGTAAAAAAAAAATAGCATTTTAGAAAATACCCAGTCTGATATATAGTAGAAGAATTAGCAAGAAGTAAAAAGAAAAGAACAAATTACTGAGTGATTTGAAGTGAAAATAAGACCCAGGTAGGTCATTTGTACGGACGGACTCCTGAAAACCAGGAGGTATATATTATAAGATGGTTTCTGGGTAGAGCTCGCAATGAGATGTGGCGAGATGCACGCAGTTCTAAGATAAAGGGAGCTTGCGCTTGGCACGTGCATCTGTTGCGGATTTTCTGCCTCTCTCTTCCCTTTTGCTTGCTTGCATGGCTTCCACTTCTCAACTGCTGTCCTCTTTCTGTTTTTGTATTTATCCCTTTATTTGTATTTCAATAAAACCTTATTCTTAATAAAACTCCTAACAAATTCAAAATTTATTTGGACATAAATTACTTATTTACCGGTTAAAATATTAAGGAATTGTTCAATGTGTACAAGAAAAAGAAGAAGAAAATAAAGGTTGTAGAGTTATATATATATATATATATTATTGGCATTTTGGCCTCTTTGTTTCTCAAATTACAGCATAAATTAGAAGACATAATAATTTATTTGTAGAAAATTCCATTATCCTATAATCAAGAAAAAACCTCTAATGGGTAATGATGGTATATAATATAAGAAATGAAGAAGTAAAGCTTTGCAAATTTAAAAAGAACTAAAATAAATGATTGGAGTATGAAGTTAATATAAAATTTGGAAAGAGTACATATTGATATTTAATTAAGGAGTTAAAAGCAAGATGGATGGTAGATTATGTAATAAAATCGTGCATGTAGGGTTGTTTGGAAAAGGAGGAAAGCGCCAAAACCAATCTCATTTACCAAAGAGGGGCAGTCCCCAACTTTACCTAAACAAGAAGAAGAAGGGAAATTAAAGAACACACTCCTCACTCACCCCCGGTTTTCAGGTCTTTTACTCCTTTGGAAACCACTGCGCTGCCCACCTTTATATTAACCTTAATCTTTCACTTCTCCTTCTCCTCCTTCTCCCTCGATCTCTCTCTGAAATATAATTACGATGAGGATGAGCTGTAATGGCTGCAGGGTCCTGCGTAAGGGCTGCACCGAAAACTGCACCATTAGACCTTGTCTTCAATGGATCAAGTCCTCTGATTCTCAAGCCAATGCTACTCTCTTCCTTGCCAAATTCTATGGCCGAGCTGGTCTCCTCAACCTAATTGAAGCCGGCCCTGAAAACCTTCGCCCTGGTACGTACTTCATTAACCCCACCCAACCAAAAACAAGATTTCATTAATTGCTTTTAACTTTTTTTATATGCATTTTGTTTGTAGCTATTTTTAGGTCACTTTTATACGAGGCCTGTGGGCGTGTGGTAAATCCAGTTTATGGGTCAATTGGGATGCTTTGGTCCGGGAACTGGGGTGAGTGCCAAGCAGCCGTTGATGCTGTGCTGAAAGGCTCCCCCATAACCCAAACTTCATCATCTTTGGAATCAGTTGAAGAAGAGCAACCGATTTCCCCTCTCAAGACCTACGACATCCGCCATGTCTTCAAGGACACCAAACCAGCTGCAGCAGCAGACATCGACAAGGGCAAGACCCGCACTCGTTTCAAGCGATCCAGGACTCGCTCCAAGCGACAGGTGGTTGACTCGTGGATGAGCCAACTCGGAAATGGTGACAGCAAAGAAGATGAGAGCACCTTCTCTGTGGAGACCGTGGAGGGATCGCTGGTAAACCACGCCAAAAGGGGTCCTATCTTGAAGTTTGAGGATAGTAGTAATGTTGGCTTAGAACTCACTCTTGCTTTGCTTCCTGAGGCGACGCACTTAGGATGAAATAATCCACCCTTAAACAAAAAATGAATCCTCCTTTTTTTGCTTCTTTCATTATAGATTGAAGAAATTTTGGCGGCTATAAAACTATCACCTCTAGTTTCAACCTCATCGTATGATAGAATATTAGAATGCTGCAAGTATTTTAAACTTTGTTTCGTTTCTGTTTCGGTCAAAAACAAATGTTGATGGTTCTTTTTATTTTAAAGACAGCTATATGAAGTTGATAGAATTATTGAATGGTGCTTTCTAGTTTGGTGATATGGTTAGGTGTGATATACTTTCCATATATGGGTTTGTTTAAATTTGTAGGTTTTGATTTATGAGTAGGTTATCACGATGCTGACAAGGCTGCAATAAGAAAATATGACTGGCAGTGGCACCCCAATTTAGATTCTTCTTGGTGCTTGCTGCTGTAAGTTGTAGGCTTCAATTTATTTGTTCATTTGTTTATCTTTTTAATCTAAAATTCTATTCGTACTCTTTTAAATTAGGTACAACTTTTTTTATTAAAACCAAGTAAATATATTCAGAAACATTAAACAAAGATATTCATCAATATTTTATAACGCTCTATTCATTAAAAGGAAATAACGCTTTAGAGTCTCGGGCAGAAGGCAAGACAGGAGCCTTTGAGCATGGTGGCCACCACAGGGTTCCAAGGCAGTGGGGTCATTCCACGTAGACTTGTGCGTTTACAGTTTCGGACAGCTGCTCCTCATGCACCGGTTCTTGGTGTTTGGGAGTTTCCTAGTATTATTGCTTTGCATATGTTTCTCACACGTGGGAACAAAAATCAACTTGCTTTCGTTTGGATAAAATTGATTTTGGTTAGATTCAAAAACCAGTTATGGTAAGATTAGATTAGATACTAATGGAGTAAGATTAATTTTTTTAAGGAGACGTACGGACAGGTTTGAATCGGGTTTTTTTGGATTCATATTCTTTCGAGCTTGAATCAATTTAGGCTTAAATATTTTGGACTCAAGTTTTTTCTTCAAGCTTAGATTTTTTAGATTATTTAATTTTTAATTCAGATTAATTTGGGTAAGATAGACTTTGACAGATTTAAATAATTTTAAATTATGAAAATTTTAATCGTAATAATTAATTTTATTTTTATATTTGTTAATGCAATCCAAATTCGTCATAAAAAAACATAAATTATATATATTTAATAGAGATAATGATAGTCGGTATCGTATTGGCTAGTATGTACCAAGCTGTTTCTCAATCAATACCGAATAATTTAGGTTCTTTACAATCAAGATTTCAATGTGTTTTGACCATATTGATGTGTTTTGGCTCATTTCAGACAATACTAGCTTGTACTGGTGCACATCAGCCCATACTAATTGATACATAATTTTGATATTTTAAACTTAACTTTTTTTTTTGATCTAAAACATTTTAAAGTTATTGAACTTGATTAATAATTTTAAAATTTATAGTTGTATATAAATATATTTACATTAATGTAATTTATTAAAAAACTAAAGATTAATAATTAAGATATATCTGTATGCATATATTATATATAATTTATGAAAAAATTAAAAATTAGTGTAACACCCCTTAGCCCATCAAGAAAGTAATAAGAATTAATATAAACGACCTATTAATCAAACCCTACCATCAAAGGTGAATACACTTAAGAAAAGACTGATTTGTAAACTGCAAATCAGAGGAGTTTGGCGTTCACCCTTTACAATTTGGGACAATTTCACTTTATATGACAACATAATACAGTTGCAAAGTAAAAGCAAAAGTTAAATACAAAACGTATGTATACGCCATCCGTCAATAAGTCATGCATGATACAAAACAGGCAAGTGACTCACTTGCAGATGCAGCTTTGGCGCAGTCCCTTTCTACGGATCTTATTCTACTAATCAATTGCCTGAGAAAGAAGGGTAACAGAGTAAGTTCAATTGAACTTAGTGAGTTCCAGGTAGACAAATATTGTTTATCGAATAATCGATAATTGACCCAAAAATAAAGATATTTTCGAGACTCAGTCTTATAGACACATTATGCCAAGTTGGCAATACAGTTTTCTGATAATGACACTTAGTCAAAACAAAGCACACGGTATCCCTAGCGGACACATGCCGCCAGCTTATATGCACTTCTTACAAACATGTATGTTTACCTATAACCCAACCTTGTGCCAGCCTCGGGTCCATTATTAGAATCCAAAATCGCATATCAACCAAATTATATTTATTTTCATATTCCTTGTCAGGTTGAACATGTGTTCTCCCGCAAGGTCAGGCTGTGATCTACCTATCCGGTTTACAATAAAGCTGCCTTACCGGAGGCATCACAAATAAAGCTTCTTTCCATATTTTCACATATCACAAACAGTCTAGCACTGGGTTCGCACACAAGGTGATTATTTTTACCTTGACTATGGCCATGCTCACACACACAACACGAACTTATTACACACTCGTCAATACAAGACACACCAACCCATCTTCAGTAGGGACAACTTACCTTTCATAACCCACATATCATAGAATTTTCATAACTCAAAGGAAGCAAAAAGGAACCACCATGAACTTCAAGATAGAATCTACACTATTGGTCCTTTGCCTTGATTGCCCAGACTTTCGCTAGCTTCTTGAGCAGTCAACTAGTACTATTAATGGCGTTTGACAAAATTCTAGAAACCTTTCTCATCTCCTCTGGCACAGTTAACTAAAAATTTTAGAGACGTATGGAAGAACACAGAGATACAATGGTGAAACATGCTGGCTATAGGCATCCTTATATAGCACAGATAGTGAGAAATAAGTTTGGGAAGGTAAAAAAATCCCACTATTGCCCTGAAATTTTGAGACTAGGCTTGCCTAATTAGATTTGAAATCTAATCTTTTACCAAACACAACTTCTACCACTAATCAGAGGGGTAAAACATTGCTTGTACACTTAAACAACCAACTAAATAGATCATTTAGTTACCTAAACATATCAAGCTGTCATCTACAGTATCTAGTTCAATTCCAACTAGATTTCAACTAAACTCTAACGATACTCACTGAGCTATCGTTTTCACGTAAAATAATTCTATTGTTCCGCGAACTGACAAGTTCGGCCAGAACATCTAGGGTTGGGAGATCATTTCGTAAAAGAGTCCACCAAACCCAACACTTTAACTGATAATTCACCCTATTACTACTCTGGCTTACTCAATTATACGCCAACATCATATCGATATGATCTATGTCAGGCGGGCTGTTACAATTAGACTATAAATATATGCATATATGTGAAAATAAAAATACCAATAAACTCACAATGTGTAACAGTTTGATTTTTGACAGTATCAAAAAAGTTATTTGTGGGACCAAAATAGTTAAATCGAGCCATCCAAAATTTTTAATCGAGCGGTTACGAAGCAAGTATGAAATTATGCAATAAAAATATTAGTAATGAAATTAGAAATGAACTTATTTAGTAAATAATTAAATGGGATATTAAATAATACAAGAATTAAATTGATGGTGTATTAAATTAGTTGAAACTAATTTAGAATTGAACAAGGACTTAAATGGTTATTTAACCAAGAATCAAATGTTAATAAAACCATATAAAAAATATTTGGCTTGTGAAATTATTAATATTAATTATTTTTTATTATGAATTATAAGAGAAACTAGAATAAGTTTATAGTTAAGCATGAGAGAATTTTATATATATGTGATACCTTGAAAGAAAAAACATCAAATTAGATGAAATTAGAAAGATAACGATGGTGAACATGTTTAAAAGGTAAATATATCCTTGACTCCTTGACACGTATGAGGTATATTAAATAAGTATGTGTATTATAGACTACTCGATATGTTTGAGATATGTTTAATGGATGTGTATATTCTTACTATATGATATCTAATCACTATCTCGTAGGATATAAGTTCTGTCATGCAATAGAATATCAAATGTAGTTTGAGGTATATACGAATGTAACTACTTAAGCTCAACTGTGTTATGTCAAGATATGTTTATATTTTTTATACTTGAAATTTTGTTATCTTATGATGATAATGGTAAGTTATTTGATTACAATATGTTTTAATGAATTATTGATAAAGAAAAACATGCCCTATTAATAGTTTCAAATAGAGTTATGGGTATAGTTGGCATGCCACAGGGTCCTTTTGATAGGCGAGAGATCTAACGCTTTATGCGTGTTATATGGATCCAATGCTTTATGTGTGTTATATTTGATTAATTCAGTGCTTTATGTATGTTATACTTGATTCAACTCAATTCCCTGAGGGTGAGATCGATGCATTATGCTCAATTAGCACTTCGGTGCATATTTTGGTGTATTGGTGGATTGATCCATGTATCTATCCTCAAATCTAATCAATTAATAAGGGTTGAAATAATTAAATGAATGTGAAATATAAATGATAAATGATTATAAGTAAAATATGAATAATTCATGATGAAATATGTTATATAATCGAGACAGACAACATTGTAGATATCAATTGTGTAAACTGAATACCCTCATGGTGCTTCATTATAGTAATAACAAGAAAACTCAATGGTTAATTGGATTGATTTTATATATATAGGTGTTTGATAAACCGTAATATGTTTATATTTTAATCCCACATTTAGCATACTTTAGGATGATTTATTCCCCGAATTGTGGAATTTGGTGCTTCTAATCCTTTAATTTCATGTTTTATACTTAGGGAAGCACAGGAGGATGAAAAGAACGAGAAATGGGCCAAAAATGGAGAAAATGGGCCAAAGTACGAAATTGACACGGCCTGGGTCCAAGCCACACGGTTGTGCCTCCTTAGCAGACTCGAACACGGCCTGGCCTCGATTTACACGGGCGTGTGCCACGAGCGAGTCCCTGCCGTGACCTATTTTAATTCCACTCAGATTAGGATACTTAGGGGCGAAGAAAGATATTTCGGAAGCCTATATAAACACCCTAAGTGTGACCTAAGAGGGGGGTGTCCAAGTAGGCTTAGGAGCCAAGCCAGAGAGGCCAGGATTGTGGGATTTACTCGAAGAAAGCCAGTTGATTCATCTCAACAAGCCGGTGTCATACTCAAGAAGGAGGATCTTCCCTTCAATTTCCTTAAGGGGGTTTTAGGGTTTTTCTTATGTTTTGTTTTATATTTTCTTCTGAGATGTATTCTTTTATGATTATGAACTAAACCCCTCAAATATCTGAGGGGGATGAAACCTAAGACGGATCTTGTTATTGTTTTCTGAACTATATGATAAATACTTGATTTGTTCTTAATTATGTGTTCTTAATTCTTGCTTTGATATTTCAGGATATTGATTCAAGTATTGATGTGCTTAGGCAGTGGAGCAAAAGTCCCTGTTTAAGAGTAGATCTAGCATAGTTAAGCGGAGTTGATCGCAACCCTAGAAATAGGATGACATAAATCTGCCGGATTAGGGTCAAACCTAATATGGGAGTCCATAGATCGAGTTAATGCAATACTAGGGGTTTTAATTAGAAAGAGATTTCAATTAACCAACCTAGGGTTAGACGTTAGTAGCCTCGAAAGAGGTATTAATATAAATTAGGGAATCCTACGGATCAAGTCAAGTGAATAAATCGTCTGGTTCAGAGTTAAATAACAAGTGAAGTCAAGGTGGATTCTTCCTCGGGTATTGTCCTAATCAATTGGTTTTTCCCAAAAGTATTTTCCCCAATTCATTCTCTGTGTCTTAGCATCCTTAGCTTGGTAGTTAGTTAATTTTAGATTAAACAACAATTCCTTTAATTTTTAGGCTAAATATTAAAGAGAGAGTTAGTATTAGTACTTTTGGTTCCCTTGGGTTCGACACTCTGGTCTTGCCAGTAAACTATACTACTATTCGATAGGTGCGCTTGCCTCAATCGTGGTGATAGCTAGTTTCTAGGCTCGATCATTCATTATATAAAATTTAAGACTTTCCCACTACGATCAAGTTTTTGACGCTGTTGCCGGGGAACTGAAATATTAAGAACGCTCAATTTTTATTACTTTAGCCATATTTTATTTTCACAATTAAATTTTATTTTTACTTTTCTAAATTTTCTTCTTTACTTCTGGTAGGTATTCTAGTTTATGACTAGAAGAAACCCGTTAAGACCTCTACTTTACGATAGTGAAATTGAAAGCACAGTTTGCAGAAACTGGAAAGAAATAAGGAGAAGCCTACAATACATACAAGAAGAGCAAGAAGACAAAATGAATACTACCAAAGAGATGGCTGAGAATAATCCGCTACCTCTAGAGGTGGCCGAAAATCATGCTTTTTGAACTATGTATGATTATGCTAAACCTAATTTAACAGGAACTGAGTCAAGTATTGTTAGACCTGCTATTGCTGCAAATAATTTTGAATTGAAACCTAACACAATTTAGATGATACATCATTTTGTTCAGTTTGATGGTTTGCAGGATGAAGATCCAAATAATCACTTGGCGAATTTCATAGAATTTTGCGACACTTTCAAAATAAATAGCATTTCTGATGATGCTATTTGTCTTTGATTGTTTCCCTTTTCTTTGAGGAATAAAGCTAAACAGTGGTTGAATTCTCTTCCACGAGGATCAATCACTACATGGGAACAAATGACCGAAAAATTTTTGTTGAAATATTTTTTCGCTGGCTAAAACGGCTAAGTTGAGGAATGATATCTCTTCTTTTGCGCAGATGGATTTAGAGACATTTTACGATGCATGGGAGAGATACAAAGATCTATTGAGAAGGTGCCCACACCATGGATACCCTTGTGGCTACAGGTCCAAACTTTTTATAATGGTGTGAACCCGTCAACCAGGCACTTAATTAATTTAGCCACCGGTGGAACCCTGAATAACAAAACCCCTGAGGCTGCCTATAAATTCATTGAAGAGATGTCACTGAATAACTATCAGTGGCAAGTCATGAGGACAAGGCCAACAAAAGCCGCCAGTGTTTTCAACCTCGACGCAGTAACCATGCTATCAAACCAGGTAGAACTTTTGACTAAGAAAATTGATGGTTTATGTGGTCCTTCACAGGTACATCCAGCTATGCTGTGCGAGATGAATGGAGGAGAGATGAGCAATACAGAATATCTACCTTAGAACCCGAGTGCTGAAAACGAGCAAGTTCACTATATGGGTAACAATTTTAAACCTCAAAATAACCCTTATAGTAATACTTATAATCCAGGTTAGAGGAACCACCCCAATTTTTCATGAGGTGGTCAAGGAAATTAAAGACAACAACCCCCTCTAAACTTCCAACAACATCCCTACCCATAGGAAAAGAAGCCGAACCTTGAGGAGATGCTGACAAAATTCATAGCGGTGTCAGAAACACGTTTCCAAAACACCGAAACAACTTTTAAAAATCAACAAGCATCGATTCAAGGGATCGAGAACCAATTAGGTCAACTTGCTAAGATCATATCCGAACGACCACAAGGCAGCTTGCCAAGTAACACTGAAACTAACCTGAAGGAGCAACTTCAAGCCATAACAGCTCATGACAGTGAAAGGTTAGATAAGCCCAAATTAAGGCAAGAAAGTGGTAGAGGAAGGAAAGGTTGAGGTAAACCATGACAAGCCAAAACCGGTAATTAAAGAGTACCAACCTCGTATACCATATCCCGATGCGATGAAGAAAGACAACATAGATGAACAATTCGGTAAATTTCTTAAACTTCTAAAGAAATTACATATTAACTTACCGTTTCTTAAAGCTCTTTCGCAGATGCCAGATTCAAGGAAATTTTTAAAAGAGCTTTTAACAAACAATCGGAAGTTAGACGAGGAGTCGCATGTGAAACTAAACGCAATGTGCTCAGCAATGTCACAAAATAGACTACCATAAAAATTAAAAGATCCAGGGAGTTTTACAATTCCATGCTTAATTGGTAGTTTATCTGTTGATAATGCTTTAGCTGATTTAGGGGCAAGCATAAATGTTGTGCCTTATAAAATGTTTAAACAGCTAGGTCTAGGGAAACCCAAACAAACTAGGATGAGCATTCAATTAGCTGATGAAACTATTCAAATTCCTAGGGGTATAATTGATGATGTACTAGTCAAAATTGGCAAATTCATATTCCCGGTAGACTTTGTCGTTTTAGACATGGATGAGGACAATAGTATCCCCTTAATTTTAGGAAGACCCTTTTTAGCAACTGCTAGAACTAAAATTGAAGTTGATACCGGAGAACTCATACTTCGTGTAGGTGACGAATCAATCAGTCTTCAGGATCTTGACTCATCTAGGAAATCAAGTAATCAAGGTGAGAAAATTAATTTTATTAATGACCATTCGGTTAAACCTTCTTTTCGGGAAGCACCATGGAACTACACAACTGAGCCAGATCCTATACCTCATGAAAGTAAAGAAATAACTCACGAGGAACGACGGCTTCAGATCGATGAACTAGACGAGTGGAAGACACATTTCAAGGAGAAACTAGGAATACACGAAGCAAAACCAACGCTATTCCGTGGGACAAATGAATTTAAGATCGGGGATCAGGTATTGTACGCTAAAACAGACCCTCAGATCGCCACCTCAGACCTTGATACAAACGAAAAGATCCCTTTTAAGGTACTCAATGTATTCCCTTACAGAACAGTCGAGGTAAGTAATCCTATATTCAGCACTTTTAAAGTAAATGATACTCGACTCGAGCTATATATTGATAATAGAACTAATAGCATGAGAAAGGAATTTCAACTCCTCAAACCACCATGATTATGTAAATGAGAGGTAAGTCTAGCTTAAGACTTTAAACGAGCGCTTCTCAGGAGGCAATCTGAGCACTAACCCCATTAATTTTTACATTTTTATTTTTACTTTTATTTTCCCTTTTTAGCACCTAACTACAAACTACCAAAGTGTAGATTTCCATACCACACGGCCTTGCACACGGCCGTGGCCCTGGCCGTGTGGACACCACAGATTTCCGTACAAATGGGGCAGAGAGAGTACGAAACAAGACGAAAAATATCTTCAAGCCACGGGCTCCGATTAAACACCACGACCGTGCGATACAGCCGTGGTCGACACTGTTTTAGCAGCACGGGGGTGACAACCTACACGCAAGCGTGGGAGAAACGAACGAAGCACAACACGGCTATGCGATACAGCCGTGTGGCACAACACGCACACGGTACACGGGCGTGGGGATGTACCAGATCTGGAATTTCTATTTAAAACACCCCTCTCCCCTTCTCACCTACTCCCCATTCCCCTTCTTCCACATCCTTTACACTCCCCTCCCTTTTCATTTTCATTCTTCTAACTCTTGATCTACACCATATCCATGTCGAAGAAACGGAAGGATCCTAGCACAGTCTCCCTCTGCGAGACCGATCTACATAAGTTCATGCCGGCCGCTTCATCCACTCGACAGGACAAGGACCTTTGAGTCCATTTCATTCTTCTTTTTCTTTTCTCTTCTCCTTTATTTTCCTTTTCTTTATTTCTCTTTTACTTAATTTAATCTATTTTATTTTGTTTTCTTTGATTTAAGTTCTAAAGGCTATTAGGGAATCACCACACCACGCCTTAGAAATCACACCCACCTCGCGAACCATCTAACAATAAGGACTTTTTAGTCCATTAATCTTTTCTTTTAGTCTTATTTCACTTTTTATTTTCTTTCTCTTTATCTTTCTTGTCTTTAAATATATAATTAGTATATTTTGAATTATTCTTATTATTTCCTGGCTAATTCTTCACGAGTTTCCCAATTTCTTCATTTAGCGTAGAGATTGTGGGCGACCACAATACCACCACCGAAGACGCCTCATCCAACTTATCTTTCACCTCCGAATCAAGTGTCCACACTTCCAACTCAAGGAGCCCATCCGAAATTCAGGAAGTTTCACCTCTTTCCCTATCTTTTGATGTTTCTACTGTATTGTGAATATCTATCTTTGTACATTGAGGGCAATGTACATCTTAAGTGTAGGGGGTGAATTTTATTTTGAAAAGTTCCTAACTTTTTGCATTATTCTCAAATCCCTGAATTATGTCTTGTTTTTAAGTAATTTTCTCATATTACTATTAGAACGAAATTTCCTTTGATACATGATTTTTATTGATATGTTTTGGATTAATTCATTGATAATTGTGCAGTGATGATTTAAACTTTAGGAGACTAGAGAATCAAGCATGATGAGTCTATTTTCGAAATTAAAATTTTGTTAGGTTGTCTACCTAAATCTAATTATTACCTTGAAGTTTGAAATTTACAAAGTTGATATAAAAAACCCATAATTTTTGTGAGATTTTGAGCCTTTTAGAGCATACATTCTTTCGTGCTCACTTTTTGATTATGAGTGTGTCAACATTGATTTGTTATTCTAGAACTTGCTTCGATTATACATGTCAAGACCACATTATTGATTTAATATACAGAGATGATAAAGGCACTTAGGATTTAACCCACTTACTCCACTAAAAGCCTACCCTCACAATTAACCCCTAGTGAACCCCTTTGATCTTAACAACCCTTTTTATTGACTCAGCCACTAATATTAACCCAAAGCCCATCTTGTATTTGTTATAACCATTTCTTGACTCCCTTTTTGTTGAGATTTGATTTTGAGCAATTGCCTAACTATGTTCTATATTTCAGTTGTTAACATTCTTTCTTCTTAATTGTATATATTGTTTTTAAAAAGAAAACAAAGTTATTCATTGTTATTTCTTTGTTTGAGCTTAAGCAATTAATTTCATATTCTGAGAAGAACCTCGTGTTATTAGTGTTTCAATTTTTCAATTGATGTAATTATTCATGATTAGTTCATTTTTCTAGTTAGGTATCTAACCCTTTAATTTAGCCTTTATCTGCACCTTTAACCTAAGCCTCGTTACAACCCTTTTTAAAGACCTTTTGATCTATGTATCATTTCATTCTATAGTGGTGGAGATTTGATTTTAATGCAAGCCAATGGGATTAACTTTTCACGTTCGACTTTTGAGTGCTTAATTTTGAACCTTAAACACTTTGAGTGATTTGAGTAAATCTTTAGTGAGAATGTCAACTCTTGTCGATTTTGAACTAAAGGTGATTAGTTAGGTAAAGGGAAACGCCTATATTTTCATGCTACAAAAACTATGACTTTGATTGTTTGAATCTTTAGGACCCTTTGAGTTAAATTATCAATGTATGAATTACTTTTAAATTATGATGAAACAATATTAATGAATATTATGAATTAGGGAAGTTCATCTTAATTGTGAGTTGAGAGCTTTGCTTGAGGACAAGCAAATGCTTAAGTGTGGGGGTATTTGATAAACCGTAATATGTTTATATTTTAATCCTACATTTAGCATACTTTTGGATGATTTATTCCCCGAATTGTGGAATTTGGTGCTCCCAGTCTTTTAATTTCATGTTTTATACTTAGGGAAGCACCAGAGGATGAAAAGAACAAGAAACGGGCCAAAAATGGAGAAAATGGTCCAAAGTACGAAATCGACACAGCCTGGGCCCAAGCCACATGGCTGTGCCTCCTTAGCAGACCCGAACACAGCCTATCCTCGATTTACGCGGGCGTATGCCACGGGCGTGTCCCTGCCGTGACCTGTTTTAATTCCACTCGGATTAGGATACTTAGGGGCGAAGAAAGATATTTCGGAAGCCTATATAAACACCCTAAGTGTGACCTAAGAGGGGGCATCCAGGTAGGCTTTGGAGCCATGCCAGAGAGGCCAGAATTGTGAGATTTACTCGAAGAAAGCTAGTTGATTCATCTCAAGAAGCCGGAGTCATACTCAAGACGGAGGATCTTCCCTTCAATTTCCTTCAGGGGGTTTTAGGGTTTTTCTTATGTTTTGTTTTATATTTTCTTCTGAGATGTATTCTTTTATGATTATGAACTAAACCCCTCAAATACCTGAGGGGGATGAAACCTAAGTCGGGTCTTGTTATTGTTTTTTGAACTATATAATAAATACTTGATTTGTTCTTAATTATGTGTTCTTAATTCTTGCTTTGATATTTCAGGATATTGATTCAAGTATTGATGTCCTTAGGCAGTCGAGCAAAAGTCCCTGTTTAAGAGTAGATCTAGCATAGTTAAGCGGAGTTGATCGCAACCCTAGAAATAGGATGACAAAAATCTACCGGATTAGGGTCAAACCTAATATGGGAGTCCATAAATCGAGTTAATGCAATTCTAGGGGTTTTAATTAGAAAGAGATTTCAATTAATCAACCTAGGGTAAGACGTTAGTAGCCTCGAAAGAGGTATTAATATAAATTATGGAATCCTACGGATTAAGTCAAGTGAATAAATCGTCTAGTTCAGAGTTAAATAACAAGTGAAGTCTAGGTGGATTCTTCCTCGGGTATTGTCCTAATCAATTGGTTTTTCCCAAAAGTATTTTCCCCAATTCATTCTTTGTGTCTTAGCGTCCTTAGATTGGTAGTTAGTTAATTTTAGATTAAACGACAATTCCCTTAATTTTTAGGCTAAATAATAAAGAGAGAGTTAGTATTAGTACTTTTGGTTCCCTTGGGTTCGACATTCCGGTCTTGCCACTAAACTATACTACTGTTCGATAGGTGCGCTTGCCTCAATCGTGGTGATAGTTAGTTTCTAGGCTCGATCGTTCATTATATAAGTTTTAAGACTTTCCCAATACAATCAGTGTTTCTTAATTATGTTTCATTATTTAAATATATTGAATTTAAATTATGTTAGCACCTATGAGCATTCAATACTCCGCATATGATTATGTTTGTTTTCCATGCATAGGTCTAGGACAGGTTCCTAATAGATTAAAGTAGTAAAGGATCCAAGGTTAGTAGCTTAGCTTAGCTTAACTCGGGTCAAGTTCGTGTTCTTTTGTTGGTATAATCATAACTAATGGCATGTACCTAAGTCGAATATTGTGGCTTAATGCATTATTTTGATGGATTGGTATTTTTTGGTAATTGACTTTATAAAGTTTAAAATGATGGATTTCTATGCTCAATTAGTTGACGAATAATTTACTTGGCTAGGATATGATACATTAATTGTCCTGTTGGGAAGTATATGTGATTATGTTTAAATATGTTAAATTGATGTTTATGTATTTGGTTATATAATGACATAAGTTAAGTGTGCAATAGGTGGTAAGTTACATGCTTGGAAATGTACATTTTGGGCCATTTTGCGTTAGTGTCTTGAGATAGCACGAACATGTCTTGAGACCACAAGAATAAAATTGATCATTTGGTGCATTTCGTTGCTTTAGTCTTGAGAATAGGTGAATTATGTCTCGAGACATGGGAACATTGAAGCTAAAATAGATTTTCCATGTTCCAGGCCTCGAGACAAGAACCCCTTGTCTCGTGGCATCCAAACATTGAAGCTAAATTAATAAAATAGAAGATTTGTGTCCCTAGCCCTGTCTTGAGACATGGAAGATCTAGTCTCGAGACATGAATCCAGTGTCTCGAGACATATCCACATTAAAGCAAAAATAATGAAATTGGAAAAACATGTCTCGAGGTATAGTGTCATTGTCTCGAAATACACTATTGGACTTTGTCATTTAGAGTTTAAATTTGAAACTTAACTTCAAATTTGATTATGTTCAATTCCTAAATGCATTAAATGATTTTATTTGACGATCATTGAACACATTTATTTGTATAGTTTGAAATGTATGAGATTTAATTTCTTTGATTTCCTATCACAATGATAAATGAAATAAAAGTTAGCATGAGTTGATTCGACAAAGTAATGTGATGCCATACATTTAGATTCTGCGATCGGGTTGAGTACGAGGTGTTACAAAAATGGTACACTGAAACACATTGACACTGGTATGTATCAGTATCGAGACAAAAATAGTACTCTTATTGGTACGGTGCTGACTACCTTTTGGTGGCCTTACATCACCATAAACGGTGGCGGTGGTAGTGTCAGTGATCGAAGGGGACATGTAACGACTCGATTTCTAGTGGTGTTGGAAACTCCAATTCTGAAATGCCATTTCAGTAAACTATATAGGCTAGTATAGAAATATGTTAAGGTTTGGTTTGGTAATGTTATTTAATTGATAGTTAATTATGGTATAAGTGCAACGATCCTAAAGTTAATGGTGTCAAAAAATGCAGTTTTGAGACCTCCTTTCCTTAAACTGAACCCGTAAAATATTTAAAAATATTTACAAAATTCTATTTTATAGGTGAATTGAATTTTGGATAGGTAATTTTTTCGAATTAGTGATTATTTAAGGTGTAGGGACTAAATTGTAAATGCGGTAAAAGTTCAAAATTTGCTAGAGAATCTTTAATTAGAACTTTGATAAGGGACTTAAGTGGAAATTATAACACTACATAAATGAAAGTATATGGTGGTAGGTTTTGTAAGGATGAATGTTATAAATTTTAATTAATCAAATAAAACTTAATAATGGAATATGATAAAACAAAGATAGTGGAGAAACAAAACACATTTCTTATCTTTTTCATGCAAAAAAAAAAAAAAAAAAAAACAAGAACAAGAAAAAGAGAGGAAAAGTTTTGGCTATGAAGGGTTTCAATCTTTGATCTTCAGTTGGTTAGTGCAATTTAGTATTTTTCTTATAATTTTTATGTTTCTAAAGTCCTGGGAGCTTAATCTAGTTGACCCTTGTGTTATTTCTTAAAACTGTTAAAGTTTTTAAGAGATGTTATTGATGATTTCTTAAAGTGGTGCTAGAAACAAGGAATAAGAGGTCCAAATTGGAATATAGTGAAATCGGGGTGAAGTTTTGAGTTCTAAATTGAAAGTTAGGCTAGTTTTTTTAGGGGCTAAATTGAATAGAATGTAACATTTGTGTAAATTTACAATTGAGTGTAGAATTGACTGTATATTGAAGATTTTTGTAACACCCCAAACCCGGCCTAGACGTTGCGACCGGATCTGACGTGTCACATCGATGTGTTAATTTGAAAATTGGTCTTGTCGAAGAAAATTCGCGACTAAGGTTTTAAATCCTTTTTAAAACTAATTGCTATTGAAAACGTTGGGGTTGTAAAATCAATACTTGTTAATCACTTATTGGTCATATCATTTATTACAAGTTTATTAATCTAAATTAAAAACCGTGGAAGCTTTTCTAATTATAAACCGTTTAAATTTGAAATGCGTGATTTTCTTTGGAAACAATTATTATTTTGAAAAGCCGTTTTTCCTAATCTAGCAGGTAGAAATAAGGGGTGAAAATCGAATAAAAGTTAAACCTCAAATGGCCTTATTACATAAACAAACCCAAATATAAATTAAATATTTAAAAAGCTAGGTATAAATTAAAACACTCGCGAACATGTGGCCACCTTCGAGTCCCTCGCAGCTCCAAATCATCTAAGGCTAGGGATTACTTGTACAGTTAAAAGAAAAGGGCGAGTTACGAGAACTTGTGTGTAATCCCCTATTATGCAGTAACAGTCTGGGCCAGAGCCTTATTCAGTAACTGTATAGTGTGGGCCTTAGCCCAATACAGTAACAGTGTGGGTATAAGCCTAAAATAATAACAGTACAGAACAGTGATGCAGCCCAACCGAATCCAGCCAACACACCAGCCGTACCAACCAACACACCATGTGGGGACTACGTCGATCCACCCATCCAACACACTAATATCCCAGCATAACTGCTAATAGTAACGTAGCAAAACTGCTAATAACAGTAAACGTGGCTAAGCCACTAATATCAAAACACGTGGTGAAGCCACTAGAACAGTAAAAACGTGGCAGAGCCACTAGTACAGTACTTCCTCCAAATCAGAATCCCAACCCCAATGCAGAGTGTCGTGTCATAAATATTACGTGTATGCAGTATGTCATATTCATAACCAGTCATATAGATATCATACACACATCAACTAAACTACCACTAGGGGTATAATAGTCATTTCGTCGGTTAGGGGGAAAACGGTAATTTCACCCCTCAGGGGTATTTCGGTAATTCTACCCTACAAGGGTATTTCAGTCATTTTACTCATTAAGGTTATTTTAATCATTTTATTCATTAAAGGTATTTCAGTCATTTTACTACCTTTCTTAAGGCTTACAGTCGCCTCGAGCGACACAGATAGTCTATTTGGTCGAAACAGTGTAAATGGGCTCTAAGCCCGATATTCGGCCTAAATGGGCCCACACACTCGTGTGGCCCATTTGGCCCAATTCAATCACGGCTATGTGATCTATATAGCCCAATCTAGTTTCTGCCATATTTCGTAGATTTTATCCGTGTAGGGCCCAATAGCCCATTGGGCCCACACGGCCCATTTCGGCCCGACGAGGCCCATAATGGCCCAAGTGCACGGAAACACTCATGGTGGACTCTACAGTCTATCGCCCATGTTTGTGGGCTCGGTTTACCATACAAGCGATTGCACGCTCGTGAGGCCTCGAATGTCGAAGTTTCGGCTTTTCGGCTTTTGCCGACTTACAGAAACGATAGTGTGATTACACACCTTTTTTCGGAGTCGTTCCAAGATCCACAAGCACCCAACCTAGAATCATCGAAATCCGATGTTAGTCCTTAATCGTTAGGGTAACGCCCTCTTAATAGCACTTAATCCGAAATATCTCCCTTACCTTGCTCGACGACAGACTTTAATCTCTTAAGGCCACCGATTAGGATTGATCACACGCTTATGCCGAATATCTGTATCAAAATAGTTCTTATTAATCAAAATAGTGATCCAATATGTGGCCTTAATCCACATATGCTACTTAACAACCGCCAGAATATTCGACCTAATCTAAGAGTAGGGTATTGATTTTACCCTTAACGAGAGACAGAGTTTGATGACTTAAATAACTTCTGCACTTTTCCACTCATCGGGAATACCTAAACCCATCGATCACCACACCAAGAGGAAGGGATCACCATTCTGCCATCATAGAGCATGAAGGAAAAATATTCGGCTTTTAGAAAAAAAGGGAATAGGAGAGAACAATTTTAAACAAAAAGTGAAAAATATGAACACCTACCGATTTCAGGAACACTTACAGAACTACAGCAGAGAGGGAAAGAAAATGAAGAATTTGGTCACCACAGAACTAATCAAGAAAAGATTTGGTTCACAAGCTAATAGGAAACCGAAACCAGAAGAAGATGGATGGTATTCGGCCTAAGAGAAGAAAGGGAGAAGATGGAAGAAGGAAAGAAAGAAAAAGAGAAAATAAATGAACGAAGAGGGAAGGGAGAGGAAGTGTATTCGGCTAGATTGGGAGAGGGAGAGGGAAGCAAAGATTTGACCAACAATGCTTAAAGAAAAAGGTGCAAAACTCAAGCAACAAAATGCCTGAGTGGTAAGTTGCTATTTCGGCACTTAGAGAGAAATGAAAGAAAACTCTTCAGTAAGGAATTCTGGTACACCCAAAAAGTGCCCAAAACCGAACAAGTGCAGAGAAAAGCACTCAGAAATCCCCCTTGCTGAAATTGCATGCTCAAGACTCCTTGTTTGGCTACAACACACCCACCTTTGAATTTGCTTGATTCTCTCCACAATTCTCTCCTTGATTTGCTCCCAACCTCCTATCCAAAACCATTCAAATTTGATGACCAAGTCTCCAACCACCTCTGCAGAGTTCGAATCAAACTCTACCTCTCATGCATCAGAGATATAAAATAAAACTCCATCTTTGCATGCCATTGGATTTGAACCCACTCCCTCTTAAAAGCCCCAAAACGCCACTTGCCACCACAACACAAGGTATCTTGTGTCACAAAATAACCACAACTTAATATTTGCCCTTCAAGCAAACATCCAAGTTTCCCAAAAGAGCAAAAATCAAAATTTTGCCAAAGGCAATACTTGAACCCAGGCTTCCTAAATACCCCCATACACACCCAAAACACTTAGCCATTGAAGTAGACAAGCAATTTTGTCAAAACATAAAAAATTAAAGACCCTATATTTTTGGGGCATTACAATTTTGTATATTTATGTTAATCCGTAGCTAACGACGACTTGGATTCCTCAAAAAGGAAGGGAAAGAATAAGGTCGTCGATTTGTATTTCTATAATTCAAACCTTTTCAATTGTTACGCTTATGAACTGTGTTGCATGGTAAGATCATAAGGTAAGTTGGAAATGATAAAATGAGCTGAATTGAGGTTATTTGAATTGATTGTTAATGATAAGGACTAAATTGGATAGTTTTAAAAATATTGTATATTGTTATAAATGTGCAATTGAATCAGTTTTGTGATGAAATAAGTTGTCACATATGTCGAATTGAGAAATTTATTATATATATGAAACTGAAATAAGGGTGGGTAGTGGATATCATATTATAAGTTCAGAAATGTTAACTTGATATTGCATGATTTAATTGATTCGATTGATGTATGGGGAAATGCATATATTGCAACTATGATAGCTTGATTTAATATAAACAAAATAAATTGTATAATCAAGTGATGTATTAGGACTTGTAGCTTGACATATTAATTTGCATTTGCATTTTTGTTTGTTGGTTTATTTATTACATGATTTATATTATGTTTTAATATTCGAATATAGAAATACCACTAATTTACATTCAGTGTACGAATTTATTTATGCGTGCAAGTTAGGTGTTTTGGACTATCGAAAAATGACTTTCAGCATCCACCAAGAATCTCAAACTCATAAATCTCGATTAATTTCTTTTTCTAGTTAGGGCGTCTACTTAAGAGTCTTATATTTATAACACATGAAGTTAAAAGGATGAATTGGTATTTTGTTATAGTATGTGTATATGTTAAGGTTTTTGGTTATGACATGAATCATATATGTGTGTATATATATATATATATATAGATATATGTATGTGGAGATTGGTTGAATGTTCTGATGATGCTTGGTATGGAAAATGTTGTGGATATGTGCTACGTATGAACTAATCATGGTTGAATGGGTTAAACATACATATTTGAGAAGATTATGTTATTTAGGTATGAATGCACAAACATGTTTGAGAATACTTAGATGATGAACAAGTAGGCTTGTAAGCACCCTTAGTTGATTGATGTTATAGAAGTGAATTGATAAGGTTAGATAGTGCTTGAATGGTTTAATATGGTATTGAATGAAATTGTAACACCCCTTACTCAACCTGGTCGCCAGATCTGAATAACGGAATGTCACATTCTTTGCAAAAGCAATCCACATCAAGAACATTCAAATTTAAATACAATTTCATAATCATTACAAATCACATACCATATATACATAGTAAATTGAGATTAGTAAGGACCTAATTATGAAAATCTAGACATGAGATGGGATTAGATTGTAAAATTTCAAGTTTTAAAGTTAATATCAAAATTCATAGTTGGTATTAGACCTATTTATGGGCCCGAAGGCTCGCCCGAAAAGTGGGAGGGTTTATGTAAAAAAGAGGCCCCAAAAATGGGCTTCGACAAAAAATAAAGCCCGTTTAGAAAACAAGCCAGGCATCGGGTAAGGCTTTTTTTGGCCCAAGCTTGGCCCGAATATGCAAAAAAAAAACTATCTTTTTACTATTTTTTTGCTATTTGTTACTGTTTTGTTGTTATTTTCTTATTGTTGTTTCACTATTTTGCTACCATTTCACTATTATGTTGCTACTATTTTGCTTTTATTGTTTGGATATTGTATAACTCTTATTTTATTGTTAATTTTGTTACTATTTTAGAGGCATTTGCTTGTTAAGTATACATATTTTTTTTAATTTATTTTCAATTTGTTGGGAAACATTTATTTTAATATTTTTAGTATTTTTATGTATAATAGTTTTTTTAAAATTTATATAAATAAAACTAATATAGGCGGGTCGAGCCTAGGTTTTAGCATTTTTATTTGAGCTGGGCTTGGGCAATATTTTAGGCCCATTTTTCGGGCTTGGTTGGGCCCTTCTCGAACCTAACCCATGACCACCTCTAGTTGGTATCGATACTGTATCGACACCTTTTTAAAAATCGATACCAAATTACGTTTATGTTTCCTTTGCAAATCAAAGGTATCGATATTTATCAATTGGTATCAATAGTTTATGAAAAAATATCAATACTTAAATAAATATCGATACCATTTTGGCATTATGTTTATTTTAAAACTATTCATATGGTTAAGTATTGATACCAAATGCCAAAATATCGATACTTAAGTTCAAAAATGGTAAAATCTCATCTTTAAAATGTCTATTACATGCCAAAAACACCTAAACTCAAATGGTACCTTATAAACACAATTATAACATAAAAATCATCAACTAAATACAATTCTATTCATTTCCAATATGTCAAAAACATCACTTTGAACAATCAACCTAATTGTCTAATCAATATGTCACAATTGGCACCTCAAAACATTGAGCCTAACATGCAATCATCCAACCATTCAAACCATCTTTCAATTGATTCCATATTAGCCCTATAACTTAGATGCAAGAATTAACGAATCATTTCAAACATGGCATAGTATAATCATCATCTTTGCATACCTATATCTTAGTATATCACCTAAATAACTTATAATCACATAACATACTCATCAACTACTTAACAAGTTACCATTATCATGAATTTACCAACACACACACAAATGTTTACATATGATTCACAAAATGCCAATATAACCCAAAATGGACATCATATAACCATAATACTTATTAGGTACATGCTTAGACCCAAAATGAAACACATCACCAACACTTGAGTTTGGGATTGCTGCTGGATGCTGAGTTGACACTTGAACCGATAAGTACCTAACTTGCACACGGGAAAAATAAACCGTATGCGGAGTATAACTCAGTGGTATTTCTATAATTCGAACATAAAAGCAAAACATAGATCATAAAAATGTATGAGTTAAAATCAAAATGTTATGCAACTTAACAAATTCAAAATATCAATTCAAATATTAATGGATTCAAAACCAATTCATTTCCATGATATTAGTATACATGAATATCAAATTTCACAAGTCATTTTATAACACAATCCTTTTAATGGCTCATTTCATTTCAATTTCTAATCTCATGTTTTCATGGAACATGATATTTCAATGTTTACAAATCAGCCCACACTTTCACATTTTATTTTCTATTCAATTCAATTCCATTTCTTATTCTTTTGACATATCAAAATAAAAATAACTCATTTTATCATTTATATCCCTATTAACATGACTTGGACTCGAACGGATACACAAATACAACCAACATACCATTTTGATACCCAGTGCCTCATCGGATAAATCCGAAGCAAATAGTTGTGCTCAGCCCTATAAATAAGTTGACACCAAGTGTCTCATCGGTTGAACCGAAGTAAATTGGCACCCAGTGCCTCATCGACTCATAGTCGAAGTAACCTTGAACTCTTCCTATCCTATAACATGCCATTCATATCTGACTCAGCCCGAACAATTAATAGGGTTTTCATTACTTACTTCATACACAACCAATATATATATTTACCTTAATTTATATCATGAATTCATCTATTAAATAATATGAAAACATCAAATGCCTCAATATGCATTCAATTTCATAATTATACAAATATTTGCATCTTTCACATATATTCAATTTAGTCCTCAAGAACATCAATTATTTTGAAACAACCCAAGTACATCTCATCATCACAAATTGTCTCACCTTATGTTCTTACCATGCATAAGTAGTTCAATATGCAACAATTCACAAGTAGTTTGGATTATAGAAACACAAACCGTAAATTCCGAGCTATTCATCGACGATTTTATCTTTTCCTTTCTTTTTTGAAGAATTCGGATCGACGTTAGCTTCAGATTAAAAACAACACATAAAATTATCAATTACAACCATTTTCACATTCAATTTCTAATTCATACAACTTTTGCATTTTATTCAATTTAGTTCCAAAATTGAGACTAACATAACTTCCAAATTTAACCCTAAATTTTTATACCAATTTCACTCTAAACCTATTTTAACTTCCTAGTTCTCATTTCTACCCCAAGATTTTAAAATTTTCGTAATTTGGTCCCTATTGTACAAAATCATTAATTGACTTTACAATTTAGTCCTTTTTCATTTCTGAACTTAAAATCTATCAAATTAATCCCTAAAACTTCAATTGTTCAACTATAGTAACATTCTCAAACTTTAACAATATCAAAAAATATGATATGGGTCTGCTAGCTCGAGGTACCAAGATTCTGAAAATATAAAAATTACAAGAAAATGACTAAGTTGAACTAACCAATTGAAGCTTGAAACTTTTAAACCCTAAGGTCGTGCATTGAGCATTATTATTCTCCTAAAATCGATTGAAACATGAAAACTTTCATTTTTTTCTCTTTTTCCCCACTTTCTTCTTTAATTACTAATGTTTTTATTTTATTTTAATATACATTAATCTTTGTTTTTCATTTTAATTCAACAAAAATTGTATTATACTCACAATTAGAAACCAAACATTAAGTTCTAAGGGTATAATTACTATATAAGACATTTAATTTAGGTTCTAATTATAATTCTTTAAGTAATTACACTTTTATCACTTATGCGATTTACTCCCTGTACTTAAATTAAGCTTTAATTTTATGAAATTAGCTAACAGAAGTTCAATTCACTTAAATTATAACTCCGTAAAATATTTATGAGTCCTATTTATTGAATCAAAATCCCAAAACCGCACTTTTTAATATCACTGGCGTTCAAGTCGTTACAAAAATGGTTAGTATATGAATGCCAAAATGATGTATTTGAGTATTAAATGTGCTATAGTAACTTGTGGGTATGAATTGGACTTAGAAAGTATGTTTTGAGGTGTTATGAAATAGTTTTATGTTGGCCCTATTTGTGCTTAAAGGCATCCTTGAACTGTTGTAGTTTGGGCATGAAATGGGAACTTTAAAAGGTGTTTTTGACAATTTCTACATGTATCAATACCCTGTCATAGGTATCAATACTTGACCATTTGAATCAATTTATCAGACAAAATAATGCCAATTTGGTATCGATACTAGGTCAAGGTATCTATACTTTGCACAGAGTATCGATGCTTTGCACAAAGTATTTATACTTTTTACAAAATATAGTTTCATATAGTATCGATTCCTATTTCCTAAGTTTTAAAAATTTTACAACTCAAATCCTATTACATGCTCAGACATTAAAATAGTAACGCCCTTACCCGACCTGATCGTCAAGTCCGAGAATGGAGTGCCACAATTGAACCGGTTTGGTTTAATACTTTAATTGGAAAATTCGCCAAAAGACTTTAGTACGAATAGGAACCTTAAACCAAACGTAATTTGACTATATTAAAACTTTTAATTCTAAGAAAACTACTTAATTACAATATATCTAACCTCGAGGAAAAGCCTCTGAAAGTACCCCTTTTATGTGCATGACATCTTACTGATGATGATCCTTGATTTAACACAGTCTGGCTTGGACCATCTGATCGTCGAAATCAAAGCTTTAAAATTTATAATAAAAATGATCGAACCTGGAAAGTAACTCTGACAACGATTATAAGGCAAGCGCACCTATCGAACAGTAGTATAGCTTAGGCAAGACCGGAATATCGAATCCCAAAGGAACCAAAAGTACTAATACTAACTCTCTTTCTATTATTTAGCCTAAGAATTAAGTCAATGGTTATCTAATCTAAGTTTAACTATCAACTAAACTAAAGACGCAAAGACAAAAATAATGAATTGAGGAAAAATAACTTGGAAGAAAAACCAATTGATTATAGGATGAATCCACCTAGACTTCTCTTGTTATCTAACACTGAACCAGACGATTTATTCATTTGACTTGATCCGTAAGATTCCCTAAGTTATATTAAACCCTCTCTCGAAGCGAATAACGTCTAACCTTAGGTTGATTAATTGAAATCTCTTTCTAATTAAAACCCCTAGAATCGCATTAACTCGATCTATGGACTCCCATATTAGGTTTCACCCTAATCTGGCAAAACCTCTTCACCCTATCTCTAGGCGCGCAATCAACTCCGTTTAATTATGCTAGATCTACTCTTAAGCAGGGACTTTTTCTCCTTCACCTAAGCACTTCATACTTGAATCAATATCTCGGAAATATCAACACAAGAATTAAGCACGCATAATTAAGAACAAGTCAAATATTTATCATATAGATTAGAAAATAATAACAAGATCTGTCTTAGGTTTCATCCCCCTCAGGTATCTGAAGGGTTTAGTTCATATCAAATAAAGAAAACATCTCAGAAGAAAAGATAAAACAAAACATAAGAAATCCCTAAAACTCCCTGAAGGAATTGAAGGAGAGATCCACCGTCTTGAGTAGAATTCTGGCTTCTCGAGATGGATCAACTGGCTATCTTCGAGTGAGTCTCCACAAATCTGGTCTTTCTGGCTCGGCTCATTGGCCTAGCTAACCGCCCTCTTTCAGGTAACACTTAGGGGGTTTATATAGGCTTTCGAAATATGTTTCTTCGCCCCAAAGTATCCAAACCCGAATGAAATTGCTCTTTGCCACGACAGGGACACAGCCATGGCACATGCCTAAGTGGATCATGGCCATGTGGATCGTGGCCAGGCCATGCTCGGGCTTCTTTAATGAGACACGGCCATGTGAATCGAGATCAGGCCGTGTTCTAGTAGATTGGCGTGGCACGGACGTGTGGGCTTAAGTCCAGGCCGTGTCGATTTCCTCTTTGGCCCAATTTGGTCCTTTTTAGGCCCGTTTCTCGTTCTTTTCATCCTTTGGTGCTTCCCTGGGTATAAAACATGAAAGAAAGGATTAAGAGCACCTTTTTACATAAATCGAGGCTTAATTCATCCAAAAGCATACTAAATGTGGGCTTAAAATATGTTACTTTTACGATTTATCACCCTCCACCAGCTCTTTACTCACACAATGAGTCTTGCAAACATAAGCCAAAATCTTGTAAGTTCAAAAGAACTTAGCGAGTTTCTCCACTACATTACTCAAAAATAGACCCCATCTTGCAAGGGTAGTAAATGAAAAAAACTAAACATGTTTAACTCCCTGATCATTTTGGGACGATTTCTTTTAATTTGGGATTGTAGGCTCTAATTCATTTTCTGAGCTTATCTATTGGCAGATAGATCATCAAGTGATCTTCCCCTGGCCAATCATATAGCCATCAGACTAGTTTTGGTGGTTTCTTAGATGTCTTGCCATAATCGTAGACTTTGTCCTTTATTCACATACATTCTTTCTTTCACCCATCCCCAATTCAGGGTATCTATCTATTTGTAACTTTTATGTTTAATCTTTAATTACAAAGTTTGATGGTCAGTTACCAATATGGTTCCTCTTCTCTACCATATACTTATAAGGTTGTCCTCCTAAACTTTAATTCTAAGGACCCTTTGGTTTTGTCTTCATTGGCAAAAACATTCCAAATCTAACTAGTCCTTGGCGGACTCCCTCTTCTTACTATAGTCCTGAAGGACTTGCTGATATCCCATCAGTCAGGTTAACTAATGAGAACCCATGCCACACTGGCGAACTTAATCTCATTTAATCCTACACTCGGGTTGAAGAGTTGTTTGGATCACCACATTGTAGTTTGCCCTATTTGTTATACCTTACTTTTAAGGTGTAACATGTCCATCTGTAGTGGACCATTTGGCCTACAGTATCTAGCAGACTATTATCTGAGTGACCATTCGAGTTTATGATTTCTCTTATATGATGGTTCCCTTCAAAACTAACTCTATGGCGAATATACTTGCATTAAGTTCTCCTCAAAGATGAATAGGCTTGACAGACATAACTGTCACTTAGATAATCCTATTAATACATTTTCCTATCAATAGGTTCCAACTAACCCTCTTTAAAAATTAGACTATCCGAGTTACGTACAATTGAATGTAACACCTTATATCCAGCCTGATCGCCAAGCCTGAATATCCAGATGCCACACCACCGTCTCTGAAACACCCCAAACCCGGCCTATGCATTTCGACCGGATCTGGCGTGCTACGGGTTGTACATTGAAAACTTTTACTTCATTGGTTTCAGAAATCGTAAGTTAATTAGACAATATTTGAATAAATAGGTGACCTTTTGAAAAAAAACATGTATTATTATTATTTTGAATAATTAAACCTTTTGACAAAATTTCATAAGTTGCAAATATTAAAAATTAAGCAGTGAAATATAAACTATGGGGCCTTACTACATAAATATTCCAAAAATTAAAACTTAAAGAAAAGCCGAAATAATCTATAAAAATAAAAACTTGATGGCCCCTCGAGTCCGTCTCGGCTCCAATGTCCACGATCTACTACTCATCTGAAAAGTTAGGGAAAAAATAATAGGGTGAGTCACCAAGACTCAGTGTGTAAATCCCGAAAACACATAAAAGGCTTGGGCCCACAAACACATTATGAGCCCTGGCCCTTACACAATGGCAACAATCATAATCACATGACAGATAATAAATGATGCAAAGCCCAACCCATCCTAGAATTCTATCCTCTACACACCAACCCGTACCAACCATCACACCTTGGAGATTTCTACAATCAACCCTCCATCCGCTACACACCAAAATGACAGTCGTACTACCTATTCCTATCAATCAAGAATTTTAACGTGGTTTTCTACCACTGATCACCAAGTGACCTAACATTTCATTACGTGGGTTTTCTACCACCAATCACTATGTGACCTTAACATTTCATTACGTGGGTTTTCTACCACCGATCACCATGTGACCAATCATTTCATTACGTGGGTTTTCTACCACCGATCACTATGTGACCAATCATGCTCTTCCCCTTTTCATATCAAACCCATCCCATGCATACATTCATGCAAAATCAGACAATATACTACCTAAGAGATTACAGTCTTTCATATACATTGATACACATAGAGAAGTTTCTATGGTTACATACCTGGCATCCTTTGCCTACCCTTTTTGGGTATCGCAACTGTTTACACAGCCCATTTTCTGGCTTTTAGCCCATAACATAAACATATATATATATATATATATATATATATATTCATACAGATTATTAGTGTGCTAGAGATCTACACACGACTGTTCATACAACCTCATTTTCCGGCTTTTCAGCCCCTAACAGGTATAATACAAAGTAAAACTTATGTGATAAGGATCTACACACGACTGTTCATACAGCCTCATTTTCCGGCTTTTCAGCCCCTAACAGGTATAATACAAAATTAAACTTATGTGATAAGGATCTACACACGACTGTTCATACAGCCTCATTTTCCAGCTTTTCAGCCCCTAACAGGTATAATACAAAATAAAACTTATGTGATAAGGATCTACACACGACTGTTCATACAGCCTCATTTTTCGGCTTTTCAGCCCCTAATAGGTATAATACAAAATAAAACTTATGTGATAAGGATCTACACACGGCTGTTCATACAGCCTCATTTTCTGGCTTTTCAGCCCCTAACAGGTATAATACAAAATAAAACTTATGTGATAAGGATCTAGACATGACTGTTCATATAGCCTCATTTTCTGGCTTTCAGAAGAAAGAAGAGAAGAGAATAATGGAGTTTTTGGCTTTTAGAAGAAAGAAGAGAATGATGGAGTTTTCGGCTTTTAGAAGAAAGAAGAGAATAATGGAGTTTTCGGCTTTTAGAAGAAAGAAGAGAATAATGGAGTTTTCAGCTTTTAGAAGAAAGAAGAGAAGAGAATAATGGAGTTTTCGGCTTTTAGAAGAAAGAAGAGAATGATGGAGTTTTCGGCTTTTAGAAGAAAGAAGAGAATAATAGAGTTTTCGGCTTTTAGAAGAAAGAAGAGAGTAATAGAGTTTTCAGCTTTTAGAAGAAAGAAGAGAATAACAGAGTTTTCGGCTTTTAGAAGAAAGAAGAGAATAATGGAGTTTTCGGCTTTTAGAAGAAAGAAGAGAAAAGAATAATAGAGTTTTCGGCTTTTAGAAGAAAGAAGAGAAAGAAATGGTGGAAACCCTAAATGTCGCAAAATAAAGAAGAGAACCCTCCCTATTTATAGAAATTTCGGCTAACTCCTAGCCTTGTAGATAGCTCCTATTTTTTCTCCTTTTATCTTCCATATTATCAACTATAATATCTACATTATCTTATTCATATAAATCATCCTATTTTTGAGCCTTGTTGCCATCCACTCCACCTAACCCAAATGCCGAAAATTAGCTAACTTAAACTAAAAGAACTGGGCTCCATGAAACTTAAACTTGGGCCCCTTATTCCCTTGTGTGGCGTCACCTCTCTGCTCCCTAAGTGGTGCCACTGACCACTGGGCCACAAGCCCATTTTGATGTTTTAAACACAGATACTACCTTTTAAACCCCTATAATGCCCAAACAGATAATTTTAACCAAGGCCTCTGCCTAAGCTTGAGCCCAACTTGGACCTCTAACACTTAAATTAACTCATTACACATGTTCACCCATTAAACGCATAGGCCCAAAAATTTAGAATGTTACAGTCTCATGTCATACACAACAAGTAAAAGCTCATTCTAAACGAAGCGTCTTTCATATTAGCATTCGTATAGGTTCTTGATCGAACATATTCTTATTTATCGATTATACATGTTGAATATACATAAAAAGGTCTTAAAATAATAATTAAACATGCATAAGGTCCATTTAACAAAAACTCAAAACTGCCACATAGGTATCGATACTGACACTGGGGTATTGATATTTTCGTAAAGTGGTATCGATACCACCTAGAAAAATGATACTGAACTTGCATTCTGTTTCTCGATTAAAAACCCAAAGTCTCAAAAATTATCGATACTTGTCATGAAATATCGATACTTTAACCCCGAGTATCGATACTCGAGCAAATGTATCAATACCAAATCTCAATTCTGACTTCCTGTATGCCTCAAAACACAGAGGTACCAATTTTAAAACCCGACTACCGGTACCTCTACTCCAGACCTAAAAAATGTAGCATACTTAAGCAATTAATCCATTCCAATTTAGCTCCTCAACATCATACATCAATTACTTTGACAAATAATCACTCAACAACCTAATTAACAGTTCAATATCATAAAATTGTGTTCGAGCAAGTAACGTCAATCCATCTTCATGTTCATGAACCCGAACATAACACTTGTAACACCTCAAACCCAGCTTAGAAGTTATGGTCGAATCTAAAGATATCACAAAGAAGGGTTTTGAAAATGGAGTCGTTACGATAAATCATTCCAGCTTTATAACTCATATTCGCTTATATCTAATGCCAAAAGCGTTATTTAATTATTTTATTTACCAAAACAAGATTTACAGTGAAAGTTATAGAAAACGTTGTTTTTGAAAATCCCTTTCATAATTTTGGAAAACCTTTTTTGTCGTAAAAACCATGGTTTTAAATATTCGTCGCATATAAAATGTTAAAACAAGAGTCCAAATCCCAAAATTAAACCAAATAGTCTAGAGAGTCCAATTATTACAAACTCCAAAAATAATCCTTAAATTAAAATAAAATCCATAAACCTTAACCGTTTATGAACTTGTGGTCACCGTGAGGCACCGTCACACCGATCCGCCTAAGTCTGTGGATTACCTAACAGAACGGAAAAATAGATGTGAATTTTCGTAAACTCAGTGTGTAACCCAACAGAAATAGGCTTGCAATTCATATAATTATCATATACACAGTAAGATTTAGATTCAGATTCGGACTTACGTCCTTTACAGATACAGATAACAGAATCAGATATGCAGAACAAATATACAGAATCCTACCTCCATCCTCTACACACCAACTCCAACCAACCCATCATACCATATGGGGTTAGAACACCCACCCATCCCTACACACCATATCGTGCCACTACGTGTAACAGTTCGGTTTAGGCCCTAGTTAAAATAGTAGTTTCGAGACCACAAATCCGAGTTAGAAAAATATTTTAATATTATTTTCTGTGTCTACTGTATGTGATTAAGCATGTGTTAAAGTTCTGTGAATTAATTTTGTCGTTTGTGTGTTTAATTTGAGAAATTGAATAAGTTGTGAAAAAGGTAAAGGTAGCAATTCATATGTTAATGTGTTGATTTGATATGGCTTATTAAAGGTGAAGTCCTTAAATAGAAATTTGACCATTTTACATTGGTATGGACGGTTATAGTCATTAGTTAAAAGGTTGATGCATTAAAATTATGATGGTCAAAATAGTAATTGTTATAATAATACATGTTATAATAAAAATAAATGAAAGATGATAGTGGATTGTTCATCCATCTATCACCGAAAATAGAAAAGAAAATAAGGTTTAAGTTCTTCAAAATATTCGGCCATAAAGCTCTTAATTCAAGGTCAAGAACCGAAGAAAACGGACTTAGATCGCAGAAAGTTGAAAGTGATCGAATAGTTGAGTCTGTACGTTAACCGAATCCGAGGTAAGTCTATATACAAATAAATGTATTTACATTGATATTTGAATGTTCATAAGAAAATTTATCATTATGAATGTATATGAGATGATGAGTACATGAAATCCGAAGAAGAATCGATGGTATAACAAAGTATGAGAAGTCCCGTATGAACCTAGGAATAGATAGGATTATATATGTCATGACATAGGTTTCCAATATGTGAGATCATGTAAGACCACGTCTGGGACGTTGGCTTTGATTCGAGATTTCGTGTAAGACCACATTTGGGACGTTAGCATTGATATGAGATTTACGTGTAATACCATGTCTGGGACATTGGCATCGAATTTGATTCGTGTAAGACCCTGTCTGGGACAGTGGCATCGATATATGAGTGCATATAAGACCACGTCTGGGATGTTGGTATTGTACGATTATTCTGAGTACTCTGAGTATCCTATTTAGTTTCGAACGGTTCAATGGGCAAATCCGAGAAAAGTGAGATTATGTGAAACGTACAAACGATTCAGGTACGTTTGAAAAGTACACTATGTATGTGTATGAAACGTAAGTGTTTACATGAGCTTACTAAAGTGATTATGTGTATAGATTTGATGAGATAATATGTGATACATGCTTGAATGAGCTATGAGTAAAGTGATACTTTGAGCTATGAAATGTGGGTAAGTAATGACTAAACAAATGAGCCAAAGGATATGTGATGAATTTGCTAATTAGAAACATTAATGTCAATGTATCAACGTGGCTATGTGTATTTTATGTTAAGTTTATTTGTATATGGCTTACTAATCTTTTGAAAGCTTACTTTGTGTGCATGTTTACTCTGTTTTATAGATCGTAAAAGCTACGAAAGGCTCAGGAATTGTCGAGGATCATCACCACACTATCAAACTCTATTTTGGTACTCTTGAATGTGAATATAGTTTAATATGGCATGTATAGGCTAGTTATCTTGAGATATATTTGAAATATGTGTTTAGCCATGTGATTTGGCTAGTTAAATGGTTGTGTAATGAATGAAGAGTCTTGCTTATGATGCTTGGTTTTGGTATGATTCCATGATTATGAAATAGTCAAGGTAATGGTAAGCTTGCTGATGCAAAGTGAGTATATGTGTTTGATGAACAATGGTTATGTTCAAGTGGTAAGTTGTGGATGAATCATGCTTAGTTTATTTGTGAATTAGTTGAGTTATTGGCATATAAGTCGGTATGCTTAGAAATGAGATTGAATGGGATAATATGATGACCATTTGGTGTGTTTTTGGTTGCCAATTGTGTTTAGAAATATGCTTGTATGTGCTTGTCAGGATAACCCAATGTGTGGGTGGCAATTTGGCCTTGAAAATGGTCTGTAATTTCCTACACGGTTGAGCACACGGGTGTGTGGCTCGACCGTGTCCCTCGTGGTTGAAATTCAAAACAAGTCAGACTCGACCACGGGCAAGACATATGGGCGTGTGACTGGCCGTGTGGGTCAAGTCAGTAGCGACCACGGGCTGGACACACGGGCGTGTGACTGGCCGTGTGGTGCAAGTCAGTATGTATGCCCTGTTTTGACACGGCTTAGACACACGGACGTGTTTGAGGCTGTGTGAGGCACACGGCCTGCCCACACGGGCGTTGACCTCTATAACTTTAAAAAATTTTTAAATTTCTGAGAATTTTTGTATGTGTTCGGTTTAGTTTCGGCCCTATTCTAAAGCATGTTTAAGGTCTCGTAGACCTACTTAAGGGACACTTTGATGTGATTTGTCAGATTTTGCTATGAAATGTCAGTAAAAGATTCCATTTGTCTGGTAATGCCTCTTAACCTTAATCCAGCGACGGATACGGGTTCGGGGTGTTACATTTGATTGGTATCAGAGCTACAGTTTAGTCGATTCTCAGACTAACGTAGCGTGTGAGAGTCTAGCTATACATGCCATTTATATGAAATGTGATAGTGTGATGGATCCTGATGTTTAAAATGTGGTTATCATATAATAATGGATCCTGAAAGAGTCGTAGCTGACGATGTAGAAAGTAACGCGCCTGCTCCCACTCAAGGGACAACGCCATCTGAATCGAGACCGGCTACTAGCGGTCAAGAGGGAGAAGCTAAACAAGCTTTCTTCCAAATGATGAACGAATGGTTCACTCAGTATGTGAGAAATAATCCGGCTATTTCGCAACCTCCACCCCCGCCTACTCCCCATTAGACCTCAGTTGTGCCTCCGGTTATGAGTATGAATCTGTTGAATAAATCTTCGGTCAACAAAATCCGTAAATATAGGGCTGAAGAGTTCAGGACCAATAGTGATGATGATGCTGAGAAAGCAGAGTTTTGGTTAGAGAACACTATCTGAGTATTCGATGAGATGTCGCTGAGTTCTGAAGAATGTATAAAATGTGTTGTTTCCTTGCTACGAGACGCAGCCTATCAATGGTGGAAGACCTTGATTTCTGTTATTCCGAAAGAACAGGTCACATGGGATTTCTTTTAGACTAAATTCCAAAAGAAATACACCAGTCAGAGATTTATTGATCAGAAACGAAAAGAATTTCTGGAATTGAAACAGGGTCACATGTTTGTTACCGAATATGAAAGAGAATTCGTGAGATTAAGTCAGTATGCTCAGGAATGTGTATCAACTGAGGCAATAATGTGCAAAAGATTTGAAGATGGTCTAAATGAGAATATTAAACTGTTAGTAGGCATACTAGAGATAAAAGAGTTTGTAGTTCTGGTTGAATGAGCTTGCAAAGCTGAGGCACTTGAGAAAGAGAAAAGAAAAGCTGACTTTGAAACTAGAGATGCGAGAAAAAGATTTCCAAGTAAAACATTTCAATCTGCTTCAAAGAAATTCAAAGATGAACAAAGTCGATCAAAGGCTAGTGTGGGACATTCGAGCAGATATCGAGTTAAATCATAATCAAATTTCAAAACTCCTGCTACTTCAATGTCCAGTGTTGGAAATGTCCGATCTGAGCGACCTGAATGTAAACACTATGGTAAAAGACATCCGGGAAGTTGTAGGTTGAATGACAGAGCCTGTTTTAGATGTGGATTGTTAGACCATTTCATCCGAGACTGCCCAGAATCTGTTGAGCAAGAGAATCTTCAGAATCCGAGATCTAATAATGTTTCAGCTAGAGGTAGACCTTTCCGAAATACAAGAAATATCAGTGGAAGTCAAAGAGCTACAAAAGACTCAGTTGCGAGATCTAAAGTTAGAATGCCTTCCAGAGCATATGCCATTTGAGCTCGTGAGGAAGCTTCATCTCCAGATGTTATAACGGGTACATTTACTCTTTATGATACTTCTGTGATTGCATTGATAGACCTAGGTTCTACACATTCGTATATATGCATGAACTTAGTATCCAGTAAGACCTTGCCTATAGAGTCTACTGAGTTTGTTATAAAAGTATCGAACCCCTTAGGTAAAAGTGTCTTGGTTGCTAAAGTATGCAAGAACTATCCGTTAATGTTTCGAGATGTTTGTTTTCCGGCTGATCTAATGCTATTACCCTTTGATGAGTCTGACATAATTTTGGGTATGGACTGGTTGACACTACATGATGCTATTGTGAGTTGTAGAAGAAAGATTATTGATTTGAGATGTCAGAATGATGAAATAGTTTAGATTGAGTCTAATGATTTGATTGGGTTACCTGCTGTGATATCTGTGTTGAAAGCTCAGAATTATTTGAGAAAGGGTTATGAAGCTTATTTTTCTTATGTGATTGACTCGAAAGTAACTGAAAGGAAAGTTGAATCAGTGCTAGTTGTCTGTGAATTCCCTGATGTGTTTCCTGAAGAATTGTCGGGATTACCTCCGATACGTGAAGTTGAATTTGGTATTGATTTATTACCGCGAATGACTCCTATTTCGATAGCTCAGTATAGAATGGCATCGACAGAGTTAAAAGAGTTAAAGTCACAGTTGCAAGAATTGACCGATAGACGATTCGCAAGACCGAGTTTCTCACTTTGGGGTGCTCCTGTTCTGTTTGTGAAGAAGAAAGATGGCACAATGAGAATGTGCATTGATTATCGTCAGTTTCACAAGGTGACCATAAAGAATAAATATCCCCTACCTAGAATCAATGATTTTTTTGATCAACTTAAAGGAGCCACTGTGTTCTCAAAAATAGATATGAGATCGGGATACTACCAATTGAGAGTAAAAGATTCAGATATTCCGAAGACATCTTTCAGAACAAGGTATGGGCATTATGAGTTTTTAGTTATGCCTTTCGGACTAACGAATGCTTCTGTTGTGTTTATGGATCTGATGAACAGAATTTTCAGACCGTACCTAGATCAATTTGTTTTTGTATTCATTGACGACATTTTGATATATTCTTGTAATGAGATTGAGCATGCTGAACATCTGAGAATTGTGTTGCAAACTCTGCGAGATAAAAAATTGTATGTAAAGTTCAGTAAATGTGAATTTTGGCTGCGAGAAGTTAGTTTTCTGGGACATATTGTATCAGCCTCTGGTATACGAGTTGATCCGAGTAAGATTTCTGCTATTCTGGAATGGAACCCTCCGAAAAATGTGTCTAAAGTCCACAGTTTTCTGGGACTTGCTGGTTATTACCAAAGGTTCGTAAAAGGCTTCTCGATGATTGGTACTCCATTGACTAGATTGCTTCAAAAAGATGTGAGATTTGAATGGTCTGATCAATGTCAGAAAAGCTTTGATCAGCTGAAAACTTTATTGACTGAAGCTCCAGTTTTGGTACAACCAGAATCGGGTAAAGCATTCGTGATCTATAGTGATGCTTCATTAAATGGTCTGGGATGTTTTTGATGTAGGAAGGCAAAGTTATAGCTTATGCCTCGAGGCAACTGAAATCCAATGAGAACTACCCGACACACGATCTTGAACTAGCTGCTATTGTTTTTGCATTAAAGATTTGGCATCATTATCTTTTCGGTGAGAAATGCCACGTGTTTTCAGATTATAAAAGTTTGAAGTATCTGATGACTTAGAAAGACTTGAATCTGTGTCAGAGAAGATGGTTAGAGCTGTTGAAAGATTACGAGCTTGTGATAGACTATCATCCGGGTAAGGCAAATGTCGTTGCTGATGCATTGAGTCAGAAATCACTGTTTGCATTACGTGTTATGAATGCTCATTTAGACTTGTCTGATGATGGTATAGTTTTAGCTGAATTAAAAGTGAAACCATTTTTCTACAACAAATTTGTAATGCTCAGAAAGTTGAAAACGAAATGTTAGCGAAACGAGCTCAGTGTGATTCGAACTCTAATTCTAAATTTTGAGTTGATGATAATAACTGCTTGAGATTTCGAGATCGAATTTGTGTTCCGAGTAATCCAAACTTGATTAGGGTAAATTTGAATGAAGCTCATAATAGTCGTCTATCTGTTCATCCGGGAAGTACAAAGATGTATCATGATTTGAAGAAATGATAAATCATAATATGTTCATATTTTAATCCCACATTTAGCATACTTTTGGATGATTTATTCCCCAAATTGTGGAATTTGGTGCTCCTAATCCTTTAATTTCATTTTTTATACTTAGGGAAGCACCGGAAGATGAAAATAACGAGAAACGAGCCAAAAATGGAGAAAATGGGCAAAGGATGAAATCAACACGGCCTGGGCCCAAGCCACACAGTCGTGCCTCCTTAGCAGACCCGAACACGGCCTGGCCTCGATTTACACGGGCTTGTGCCACGGGCGTGTCCCTGCCGTGACCTGTTTTAATTCCACTCGGATTATGATACTTAGGGGCAAAGAAAGATATTTCGAAAGCCTATATAAACACCCTAAGTGTGACCTAAGAGGGGGGCATCTAGGTAGGCTTAGGAGCCAAGCCAGAAAGGCCAGAATTGTGGGATTTACTCGAAGAAAGCCATTTGATTAATCTCAAGAAGCCGGAGTCATACTCAAGACGGAGGATCTTCCCTTCAATTTCCTTCAGGGGGTTTTAGCGTTTTTCTTATGTTTTGTTTTATATTTTCTTCTGAGATGTATTCTTTTATGATTATGAAATAAACCCCTCAAATACCTGAGGGGGATGAAACCTAAGTCGGATCTTGTTATTGTTTTCTGAACTATATGATAAATACTTGATTTGTTCTTAATTATGTGTTCATAATTCATGCTTTGATATTTCAGGATATTGATTCAAGTATTGATGTGCTTAGGTAGTGGAGCAAA
This sequence comes from Gossypium australe, assembly GCA_005393395.2. Taxonomy (NCBI): domain Eukaryota; kingdom Viridiplantae; phylum Streptophyta; class Magnoliopsida; order Malvales; family Malvaceae; genus Gossypium; species Gossypium australe. The sequence goes on from CM016616.1 coordinate 13,914,852, forward strand.
AGTCCCTATTTAAGAGTAGATCTAGCATAGTTAAGCGGAGTTGATCGCAACCCTAGAAATAGGATGACGAAAATCTGCTAGATTAGGGTCAAACCTAATATGGGAGTCCATAAATCGAGTTAATGCAATTCTAGGGGTTTTAATTAGAAAGAGATTTCAATTAATCAACCTAGGGTTAGACGTTTGTAGCCTCGAAAGAGGTATTAATATGAATTAGGGAATCCTACGGATCAAGTCAAGTGAATAAGTCGTCTGGTTCAGAGTTAAATAACAAGTGAAGTCTAGGTGGATTCTTCCTCGGGAATTGTCCTAATCAATTGGTTTTTGCCAACAGTATTTTCCCCAATTCATTCTCTGTGTCTTAGCATCCTTAGCTTGGTAGTTAGTTAATTTTAGATTAAACAACAATTCCTTTAATTTTTAGGCTAAATAATAAAGAGAGAGTTAGTATTAGTACTTTTGGTTCCCTTGGGTTCGACATTCCGGTCTTGCCAGTAAACTATACTACTGTTCGATAGGTGCGCTTTCCTCAATCGTGGTGATAGTTAGTTTCTAAGCTTGATCATTCATTATATAAATTTTAAGACTTTCCCACTACGATCAAGTTTTTGGCGTCGTTGCCGGGGAACTGAAATATTAAGAACGCTCAATTTTTATTACTTTAGCCATATTTTATTTTCGCAATTAAATTTTATTTTTACTTTTCTAAATTTTTTTCTTTACTTCTGGCAGGTATTCTAGTTTATGACTAGAAGAAACCCGTCAAGACCTCTACTTTACGATAGTGAAATTGAAAGCAGAGTTCGCAAAAACTGGAGAGAAATAAGGAGAAGCCTACAATACATACAAGAAGAGCAAGAAGACAAAATTAATACTACCGAAGAGATGGTTGAGAATAATCCGCAACCTCCAGAAGTGGCCGAAAATCATGCTTCTCGAACTATGTATGATTATTCTAAACCTAATTTAACAGGAACTGAGTCAAGTATTGTTAGACCTGCTATTGCTGCAAATAATTTTTAACTGAAACCTAATACAATTCAGATGATATAGCAATTTGTTCAGTTTGATGGTTTGCAGGATGAAGATCCAAATAATCACTTGGCGAATTTCATAGAATTTTGCGACACTTTCAAAATAAATGGCGTTTCTGATGATGCCATTCATCTTTGATTGTTTCCCTTCTCTTTGAGGAAAAAAGCTAAACTGTGGTTGAATTCTCTTCCACGAGGATCAATCACTACATGGGAACAAATGACCGAAAAAATTTTGTTGAAATATTTTTCCACCGACTAAAACAGCTAAGTTGAGGAATGATATCTCTTCTTTTGCGCAGATGGATTTAGAGACACTTTACGATGCATGGGAGAGATACAAAGATTTATTGAGAAGGTGCCCACACCATGGATTACCCTTGTGGCTACTGGTCTAAACTTTTTGTAACTGTGTGAACCCCTCAACCAAGCAGTTAATTGATTCAGTCACCGGTGAAACCCTGAATAACAAAACACCTAAGGCTGCCTATGAATTCATTAAAGAGATGTCACTGAATAACTATCAGTGGCATGTCACGAGGACAAGGCCAACAAAAGCCGCCAGTGTTTTCAACCTCGACGCAGTAGCCATGCTATCAAACAGGTAGAACTTTTGACTAAGAAAATTGATGGTTTATGAGGTCCTTCGCAGGTACATCCAGCTATGCAGTGCAAGATGAATGAAGGAGAGATGAGCAAAACAGAATATCCACCTTACAACCCGAGCGCTGAAAACGAGCAAGTTCACTATATGTGTAACACCCCAAACCCGAACAAAACACCACGGCCGAATCTGGTATGTTACGGGAATAAACGTATTTGAGAGGTTAGAATTTTTCGTTTAAAAACTGGATGAAAACATAGTGTATTTGAAGAAAATTTGAGTAGGCTTGTTTGAAATCAAATGATGTATTTGATACCCGGAAATTTTGAAAACTTAATCAAAGTGTGTAGTGAAAAATGAGTTTTATTCATTTAAAACTTCAAGTAGTTTCTTAGTGTTACTTAAAACATTTTTAACTTAGTAGAACATCGAGTTTGATTTAAAAATCATTAGAGTTTACTTAATATCAAAACGTAGGGTGATACCCGATGGTATAGTTGAAAACACATTGCGTTACAGTTTTGAAAACATCGTCTTTCCAAATTTTAGTAAAATTCATACCCAATTATTTTGTTAAAGCATATTGAAATCTATTTAAAACATAAACATCATAAAACATAATTTAAAGGCCTTCCAAAATAAAACCCAAATAAAAGTAATTAAACTATAGTACCCAAATGATAGAGTCTGAGTAAAACTTTATTAAGCATGGCATAAGCACCCCGAGTCCATCCCGGCTCCATGTCCGCGTCTACTAGTCACCTGAAATGTCAAAGGAGAGGGTGAGTCGAATGACTCAGTGCATAAATCCCGCTCCCGATAAAACAACATGCTAACACACATCATATCATAGCAACATAATTAATGCAACCCGATCCTAGCCATCCATACACCTTTTCTACCCCGTGTGGTACCAAACCACTGGTGGTGCCAAACCACTGGTGACATATAGTCACAATGTGTTACCAAAACACTGGTGTCCCAAAGACACAATATCCGCCAATGTGGTGCCAAACCACTGGTGTCCCAAAGACACGATTGTGATACCAAATCACTGGTGACCGCAGTCACAATCAATTGATGGGGCCAACCCATCGTGTGATACCAAATCACTAGCAGACGATCCCATATCTCAAGTGGGGCCAACCCACGGTGGTGTCAAACCACAGGGACGAGTCGCAATGAGGTGCCAAACCTCTGGTGTCCCAAAGACACAAATGTGGTACCAAACCACTGGTGACCGTAGTCACAATAATCGAGTGATGGGGCCAACCCATCGTGTGATACCAAATCACTGGCGTCAATCCCTCAATACCGCCTTGTGGGGCCAACCCACTGTGGTGCGAAACCACGGGGACGAGACGCTGAGGTGCCAAACCTCTGGAGGTGCCAAACCTCTGGTGACCCAAAGTCACAAAGTTGTGTTACCAAAACACTGGTGCTCGTCAGCACAAAATATCATTGCCCCCTCCACTCATATCACCCATCATTATACCAACTCATGTGATCATGCATATCATACAAGTCATACATATCATGCTAATATGTTTAACATCATTATCCCGTATCACATACATCCATAATCATGGTACCATATAGATCATCAGTAAGCTCATAATAATACTGACTTACCCGAGTCCAAGATCATACCCAACAGGGTATCACCTCAATCATCACTGTTTCACTAATTACAACAAGGTTATCAATCACATTACTAAATAGAAGTGTGTTAGTTTACACACCTGGTATAACGAAGGCCTTAATCCCAAAGAAACGATCTAAAATCTTTAAACTCCTTGCTCCTAGAATCGGCCAAACTTAAGGGTTAGGTACTAAGACCGTTCGGCCAAAGACTAAATAACCAAAGGGATCAATATTAAGCCATTACCTTACTCTTGCGAATGGTTTGGTTTCCAACCAAACCTCGAACCAAGCAGTGGTTCTTCTGATGATCGGCCACCCCTAAAAAGAGAACCATTAACCCTTTGATACCTTAAACTTAATCGAAACTTAAAAGATTGAACTAACAATACTAATACCGATCACTTACCCCTTACTTACCAATCGATTAACAAAGGGGAAAGGCTCCAACTGACTGCTTTGAAATCTTTGATTGCCCTAAGATGAGATGTTTAAACGAATGGTTAACCCTCTTCCATAAACCAAAATCAAAATAACACTTGAGAGATAAGGAGAATGGCCATTCGGCCAAGAGCTTACCAACACCCAATATTCGGCCAAAAGAGGACTTCCAGGAGAGGAGAGATTCGGCCTAAGTGTTTGACACACACTTATATTCAATTCTTAGTGAAAAAGAAAAGAAAGAGAATGGAAGATGGAAATATAGGTTCGGCACAAAAGAAATGAGGAAAGCAAATGGAAAAACGACTAAGGGTTTTGAAAAAATAAAGAAACAAAAGATGGATAGGAGATGGGAACTTTCGATTTTGAGCAAGAAAAAGAATGTTAAAGGTGTTTGGGAAGTGAAAGTTTCGGCTCAACTCAAATGAAAGAAAGAAGAAAGAGTGGGGAGGAGCATTCGGCTAGCCAATAGAGTTAGAAGAAAACTAGCAAAGTTTCGGCAACAAACACATGGACTATCGGTTTGACAAAAAAAAGAAAACAAGAAAATGTGAAGAAGTTCTATTGACATTCGGCTAACAAAAAAAACCAAAAAGAACTTTTGCTTACCAAAAAGAAGACCGAAAATGTACCAAAAAGCAAAAGTACATTCGGCCTTCCCCCTCTCCCACACAAAGCCGTCCACTCCCCACTCCAAGCACCCCTAAATTTCGGCCAAATCCCCCACATGCACTCCACTCCACACATTTCAAATGTGTTTACCAAGTCTTACTCCTACAATTACTCTCCACCCAACATTTGAATGGGAAGACCAAGTCCAAAGTAGAATTCTAATTGCCTTCTACCTCTCCCTCCATGCCGTCCAAAATGGGAACCAAAATGTGAGGTCTTTGCAACTCGAACACTAGACCTCCACCCCATGCAGTTGACGCCACACCTAGCTCCCCAAGTAACGCATGCTTGCCACTTTGCCAGCTCACTTTTTGTTCAACAAAACACCAAATAGAACTCTTATACCCCAGCTCCATCAGCTCCCCTGACTTAGGCCTAAAACAAAAATTTTCCTACCTACTCAGGCACACTCCTAGCCTACAATTAAGCCCCGACACTACACAAACAACAACACAGCACACTTGACACATGCAATATCATGCAACAACAAAATAGCCCCTAACCCGGGATATTACAATATGGGTAACAATTTTAAACCTCAAAATAACCCTTATAGTAATACTTATAATCCAGGTTGGAGGAACCACTCCAATTTTTCATGGAGTGGTCAAGGAAATCAGAGACAACAACCCCTTCCAAACTTCCAACAATAGCCCTGCCCATAGGAAAAGAAGCCAAACCTTGAGGAGATGCTGATAAAATTCATAGTGGTGTCAGAAACACGTTTCCAAAACACCGAAACAACTTTTAAAAATCAACAAGCATCGATTCAAGGGATCGAGAACCAATTAGGTCAACTTGCTAAGATCATATCCGAACGACCACAAGGCAACTTGCCAAGTAACACTGAAACTAACCCAAAGGAGCAACTTCAAGCCATAACAGCTCATGACAGTGAAAGGTTAGATAAGCCCAAATTAAGGCAAGAGAAAATGGTAAAGGAAGGAAAGGTTGAGGTAAACCATGACAAGCCAAAACTGGTATTTAAAGAGTACCAACCTCGTATACCATATTCCGATGCGATGAAGAAAGACAACACAGATGAACAATTCGATAAATTTCTTAAACTTCTAAAGAAATTACATATTAACTTACCATTTCTTGAAGCTCTTTCGCAGATGCCAGATTCAAGGAAACTTTTAAAAGAGCTTTTAACAAACAAACGGAAGTTAGACGAGGAGTCGCATGTGGAGCTAAACGCAGTGTGCTCAGCAATGTCACAAAATAGACTACCACGAAAATTAAAAGATCCAGGGAGTTTTACAATTCCATGCTTAATTGGTAGTTTATCTGTTGATAATGCTTTAGCTGATTTAGGGGCAAGCATAAATGTTGTTCCTTATAAAATGTTTAAACAGCTAGGTCTAGGGAAATCCAAACAAACTAGGATGAGCATTCAATTAGCTGATAAAACTATCCGAATTCCTAGGGGTATAATTGAAGATGTACTAGTCAAAATTGACAAATTCATAATCCCGGTAAACTTTGTCGTTTTAGACATGGATGAGGACAATAGTATCCCCTTAATTTTAGGAAGACCCTTTTTAGCAACTGCTAGAAATAAAATTGATGTTGGTACAGGAGAACTCATACTTCGTGTAGGTGACAAATCAATCAGTCTTCAGGCTCTTAACTCGTCTAGGACATCAAGAAATCAAGGTGAGAAAATTAATTTTATTAATGACCATTTGGTTAAACCTTCTTTTCAGGAAGCACCACAGAACTACACAACTGAGCCAGATCCTATACCTCATGACAATAAAGAAATAACTCACAAGGAACGACGGCTTCAGATCGATGAACTAAACGAGTGGAAGACACATTTCAAGGAGAAACTAGGAATACACGAAGCAGAACCAACGCCATTCCGTGGGACAAACGAATTTAAGATCGGGGATCAAGTTTTGTTGGCTAAAACAGATCCTCGGATCGCCACCTCAGACCTTGATACAAACGAAAAGATCCCTTTTAAGATACTCAATGTCTTCCCTTACGGAACAGTCGGGGTAAGTAATCCTATATTCGGCACTTTTAAAGTAAATGCTACTCGACTCGAGCTATATATTGATAATAGAACTGATTGCATGAGAAAGGATTTTCAATTCTTCAAACCACCATGATTATGTAAATGAGAGGTAAGTCTAGCTTAAGACTTTAAACGAGCGCTTCTCGGGAGGCAACCCGAGCACTAACCCCATTAATTTTTACATTTTTATTTTTACTTTTATTTTTCCTTTTTAGCACCTAACTACAAACTAACCAACGTGTAGACTTCCATACCACACGGCCTTGCACACGGCCGTGGCCGTGGCCATGTGGACACCACAGATTTCCGTACCAATGTGGCAGAGAGAGTACGAAACAGGACAAAAAATATCTTCAAGCCACGGGCTACGATTAAACACCACGACCGTGCGATATAGCCGTGGTCAACACTGTTTTAGCAACACGGGCGTGGGAGAAATGAACGAAGCACAACACGGCCGTGCGGTACGGCCGTGTGGCACAACACGCCCCTGGTTCACGGACGTGGGGATGTACCAGATCTGAAATTTCTATTTAAAACACCCCTCTCCCCTTCTCACCTACTCCCCATTCCCCTTCTTCCATATCCTTTACACTCCCCTCCCTTTTCATTTTCATTCTTCTAACTCTTGATCTACACCATATCCATGTCGAAGAAACGGAAGGATCCTAGCACAGTCTCCCTCTGCGAGACCGATCTACATAAGTTCATGTTGGCCGCTTCATCCGCTCGACAGGACGAGGACCTTTGAGTCCATTTCATTCTTCTTTTTCTTTTTTCTTCTCCTTTATTTTCCTTTTCTTTATTTATCTTTTACTTAATTTAATCTATTTTATTTTGTTTTCTTTGATTTAGGTTCTAAAGGCTGTTAGGGAATCACCACACCACACCTTAGAATTCACACCCACCTTGCGAACCATCTAACAATAAGGACTTTTCAGTCCATTGATCTTTTCTTTTAGTCTTATTTCACTTTTTATTTTCTTTCTCTTTATATTTCTTGTCTTTGAATATATAATTAGTATATTTTGAATTATTCTTATTATTTCCTGGCTAATTCTTCACGAGTTTCCCAATTTCTTCATCTAGCACAGAGATTGTGGGCGGCCACCATACCACCACCAAAGACGCCTCATCCAACTTATCCTTCACCTCCAAATCAAGTTTCCACACTTCCAACTCAAGGAACCCTTCTGAAATTCTAGATGTTTCACCTCTCTCCCTCTCTTTTGATGTTTCTACTGTATTGTGAATATCTATCTTTGTACATTGAGGGCAATGTACATCTTAAGTGTGGGGGGTGAATTTTATTTTGAAAAGTTCCTAACTTTTTGCATTATTCTCAAATCCCTGAATTATATCTTATTTTAAGCAATTTTCTCATACTACTATTAGAACGAAATTTCCTTTGATTCATGATTTTTATTGATATGTTTTGGATTAAGTCATTGATAATTGTGCAGTGATGATTTAAACTTTAGGAGACTAGAGAATCAAGCATGATAAGTCTATTTTCAAAATTAAAATTTTGTTAGGTTGTCTACCTGAATCTAATTATTACCTTGAAGTTTGAAATTTACAAAGTTGATATCAAAAGCCCATAATTTTTATGAGATTTTGAGCCTTTTAGAGCATACATTCTTTCATGCTCACTTTTTGATTATGAGTGTGTCAACATTGATTTGTTATTCTAGATCTTAATTCGATTATACATGTTTAGACCACATTATTGATTTAATATACAGAGATGATAAAGGCACTTAGGATTTAACCCACTTACTCCACTAAAAGCCTACCCTCACAATTAACCCCTAGTGAACCCCTTTGATCTTAACAACCCTTTTTATTGACTCACCCACTAATACTAACCCAAAACCCATCTTGTATTTGTTATCACCATTTCTTGACTCCCTTTTAGTCGAGATTTGATTTTGAGCAATTGCCTAATTATGTTTTATATTTCAGTTGTTAAAGTTCTTTCTTCTTAATTGTAAATATTATTTAAAAAAACGAAGTTATTCATTGTTATTTCTATGTTTGAGCTTAAGTAATTAATTCCACATTCTGAGAAGAAGCTCGTGTTATTAGTGTTTCAATTTTTCAATTGATGTAATTATTCAGGATTAGTTCATTTTTCTAATTAGGTAAATTGTCAATTCAATCTCGATTCTAACCCTTTAATTTAGCCTTTATCCGCACCTTTAACCTAAGCCCCGTTACAACCCTTTTTAAAGACCTTTTGATCTGTGTATCATTTCATTCTATAGTGGTGGAGATTTGACTTTCATGCAAGCCTATGTGATTAACTTTTCATGTTCGACTTTTGAGTGCTTAATTTTTAACCTTAAACACTTTGAGTGATTTGAGTAAATCTTTAGTGAGAATGTCAACTCTTGTCGATTTTGAACTAAAGGTGATTAGTTAGGTAAAGGGAAACACCTATATTTTCATGCTAGAAAAACTATGACTTTGATTGTTTGAATCTTTAGGACCCTTTGAGTTAAATTATCAATGTATGAATTACTTTTGAATTATGATGAAACACTATTAATGAATATTATGAATTAAGGAAGTTCATCTTAATTGTGAGTTGAGAACTTTGCTTGAGGACAAGCAAATGCATAAGTGTGGGGGTATTTGATAAACCGTAATATGCTCATATTTTAATCCCATATTTAGCATACTTTTGGATGATTTATTCCTCGAATTGTGGAATTTGGTGCTCCTAATCCTTTAATTTCATGTTTTATACGTAGGGAAGCACCGGAGGATGCAAAGAACGAGAAACGGGCCAAAAACGGAGAAAATGGGACAAAGTACGAAATCGACACGGCCTGGGCACAAGCCACACGACCGTGCCTCCTTAGCAGACCTGAACATGGCCTGGCCACGATTTACACGGGCGTGTGCCACGGGCTTGTCCCTGCCGTGACCTGTTTTAATTCCACTCAGATTAGGAAACTTAGGGGCAAAGAAAGACATTTTGAAAGCCTATATAAACACCCTAAGTGTGACCTAAGAGGGGGCCATCCAAGTAGGCTTAGGAGCTGAGCCAGAGAGGCTAGAATTGTGAGATTTACTTGAAGAAAGCTAGTTGATTCATCTCAAGAAGCCGGAGTCATACTCAAGACGGAGGATCTTCCCTTCAATTTCCTTCAGGGGGTTTTAGGGTTTTTCTTATGTTTTGTTTTATATTTTCTTCTGAGATGTATTCTTTTATGATTATGAACTAAACCCCTCAAATACCTGAGGGGGATGAAACCTAAGTCGGGTCTTGTTATTGTTTTTTGAACTATATGATAAATACTTGATTTGTTCTTAATTATGTGTTCTTAATTCTTGCTTTGATATTTCAGGATATTGATTCAAGTATTGATGTCCTTAGGCAGTAGAGCAAAAGTCCCTGTTTAAGAGTAGATCTAGCATAGTTAAGCGGAGTTGATCGTAACCCTAGAAATAGGATGACAAAAATCTACCGGATTAGGGTCAAACCTAATATGGGAGTCCATAAATCGAGTTAATGCAATTCTAGGGGTTTTAATTAGAAAGAGATTTCAATTAATCAACCTAGGGTAAGACGTTAGTAGCCTCGAAAGAGGTATTAATATAAATTATGGAATCCTACGGATTAAGTCAAGTGAATAAATCGTCTGGTTCAGAGTTAAATAACAGGTGAAGTCTAGGTGGATTCTTTCTCGGGTATTGTCCTGATCAAATGGTTTTTCCCAAAAGTATTTTCCCCAATCCATTCTCTGTGTCTTAGCATCCTTAGCTTCGTAGTTAGTTAATTTTAGATTAAACAACAATTCCCTTAATTTTTAGGCTAAATAATAAAGAGAGAGTTAGTATTAGTACTTTTGGTTCCCTTGGGTTCGACATTCCGGTCTTGCCAGTAAACTATACTACTGTTCGATAAGTGCGCTTGCCTCAATCGTGGTGATAGTTAGTTTCTAGGCTCGATCATTCATTATATAAATTTTAAGACTTTCCCACTACGATCAAGAAACACTATTGATGATCTGGTTTGAAAAGAGATATCTCAGATTTTGTCTCGAAATGTTTAGTCTGTCAGCAAGTAAAGCTGAACATCAGGTTCCATCTGGTTTATTACAATCGATAATGATTCCCGAATGGAAATGGGACAGAGTGATAATGGATTTTGTTTCTAGGTTACCTTTGACTCCGAGAAAGAAAGATGCAATTTGGGTCGTAGTTGATCGATTGACGAAATCTGCCCATTTTATTTCGGTACGATCTGATTACTCACTTGATAAGTTGGTTGAGCTTTATATTTCCGATATTGTGAGATTGCACGGGGTGCCGTTGTCTATTATGTCTGACAGAGATATGATATTTACTTTACGATTCTAAAAGAAACTGCAATAAGCTTTAGGCACGAAATTACATTTCAGTACAGCTTTTCTCCCATAAATAGATGGCTAGTCTGAGCGGATCATTCAGATACTCGAGGATATGTTAAGATGTTGCATTCTTGAGTTTGATGGTACGTGAGAACAATATTTGCCATTAATTGAATTTGTATATAATAATAGTTTTCAGTCGAGCATCAAAATGACACCTTATGAAGCTTTGTACAGACGTAAATGTCGGACACCTCTATATTGGACTGAGCTCAGTGAAAGTAAGATACACGGGGTTGATTTGATAAAAGACACTAAACAGAAAGTGAAAGTAATCTGTGATAGTCTAAAAGCAGCATCGGATCGTCAGAAATCCTATACAGATTTGAAAAGAAAGGACATTGAATTTGAAATTGGTGATAAATTTTTCTTGGAAGTATCTCGGTGGAAGAAAGTGCTCAGATTCAGACGTAAAGGCAAATTTAGCTCGAGGTTCATCGGGCTGTATGAGATTATTGAGCGTGTTGGACCTGTTGCGTATAGATTGATGTTGCCACCAGAGTTGGAAAAGATACATAATGTATTTCACGTATTAATGCTTCGTCGATACAGATCCGATCCATTACATGTGATTCCTCCCTCTGAGATTGAAATTTGATCTAATATGACTTACGAAGAAGAACCAATCCGTATCTTAGCTCATGAAGTGAAAGAATTGAGAAATAAGAAAATCTCAATAGTGAAAGTACTGTGGCATCGAAATGAAGTGGAAGAGTCTATACGGGAGCCCGAAGATGTAATGAGACAACAATATTCGAATCTGTTTAACGGTAAGATTTTCGGGGACGAAAATCCCTAAGGGTTCCGGTTTAGGCCCTAGTCGGAATAGTGGTTTCGGGACCACAAATCTAAGTTAGAAAAAATATTTTAATATTATTTTCTGTGTCTACTGTATGTGGTTAAGCATGTGTTAAAGTTCCGTGAATTAATTTTATCGTTTGTGTGTCTAATTTGAGAAAAAGGACTAAATTGTGAAAAAGGTAAAGGTGACAATTCATATGTTAATGTGTTGATTTGATATGGCTTATTAAAGGTGAAGTCCTTAAATAGAAATTTGACCATTTTACATTGGTATGGATGGTTATAGTCATTAGTTAAAAGGTTGATGCTTTAAAATTATGATGGTCAAAATAGTAATTGTTATAATAATACATGTTATAATAAAAATAAATGAAAGATGATAGTGGATTGTTCATCCATCTATCACCGAAAATAGAAAAGAAAATAAGGTTTAAGTTTTTCAAAGTATTCGGCCATAAAGCTCTAAATTCAAGGTCAAGAACCGAAGAAAATGGACTTAGATCGCGGAAAGCCGAAAGTGATCGAATACTCGAGTCCGTACGTTAACCAAATCCGAGGTAAGTCTATATAAAAATAAATGTAATTACATTGATATTTAAATGTTCATAAGAAAATTTATCATGATGAATGTATATGAGATGATGAGTACATGAAATCCGAAGAAGAATCGATGGTATAACAAAGTCCAAGAAGTCCTGTACGAACCTAGGAATTGTCATGACATAGGTTTCCGATATGTGAGATCATGTAAGACCACGTTTGGGACGTTGGCATTGATTCGAGATTTCGTGTAAGACCACTTCTGGGACGTTGGCATCGATATGAGATTTACGTGAAATACCATGTCTGGGACATTGGCATCGTATTTGATTCGTGTAAGACCCTGTCTGGGATAGTGGCATCGGTATCTGAGTACATATAAGATCACGTCTGGGACGTTGGCATTGTACGATTATTCTGAGTACTCTGAGTATCCTATTTAGTTCCAAACGGTTCAACGGGTAAATCTGAGAAAAGAGAGATTATGTGAAATGTATAAACGATTCAGGTACGTTTGAAAAGTACACTATGTATGTGTATGAAAGGTAAATGTTTATATGAGCTTACTAAAGTGATTATGTGCATAGATTTGATGAGATAATATGTGATACATGCTTGAATGAACTATGAGTAAAGTGATACTTTGAGCTATGAAATGTGGGTAAGTAATGACTAAACAAATGAGCCAAAGGATATGTGATGAATTTGCTAATGAGAAACATTAATGTCAACGTATCAATGTGGCTATGTGCATTTTATGTGAAGTTTATCTGTATATGGCTTACTAAGCTTTTGAAAGCTTACTTTATGTGTGTGTTTACTCTATTTTACAGATCGTCAAAACTACGAAAGGCTCGGGAATTGTCGAGGATCATCACCACACTATCAAACTCAATTTTGGTACTCTTGAATGTGAATATAGTTTAATATGGCATGTATAGGCTAGTTATCTTGAGATATATTTGAAATATGTGTTTAGCCATGTGATTTGGCTAGTTAAATGATTGTGTAATGAATGAAGAATCTTGCTTATGATGTTTGGTTTTGGTATGATTCCATGATTATGAAATAGTCAAGGTAATGGTGTGCTTGTTGATGCAAAGTGAATATATGTGTTTGGTGAACAATAGTTATGGTAAAGTGGTAAGTTGTGGATGAATCATGCTTAGTTTATTTGTGAATTAGTTGAGCTATTTGGCATATAAGTCGCTTTGCTTAGAAATAAGATTGAATGGGATAATATGATGACCATTTGGTGTGTTTTTGGTTGCCAATTGTGTTTAGAAATATGCTTGTATGTGCTTGTTGGGATAACCCAATGTGTGGGTGGCAATTTGGCCTTGAAAATGGCCTATAATTGCCCACAAGGTTGAGCACGCTGGCGTGTGGCTCGACTGTGTCCCTCGTGGTTGAAATTAAAAAAAAGTCAGACTCGACCACGGGCAAGACACACAGGCATGTGACTGGCCGTAGGGGTCAAGTCAGTAGCGACCACGGGTTGGACACACGGGCGTGTCGCTGGCCGTGTGGTGCAAGTCAGTAGCGACCACGGGTGAGGCACATGGGTGTGTCCGCGGCTGTGAGGACAAGTTAGTATGTATGCCCTGTTTTGACATGGCTTAGACACACGGGCGTGTCTGAGGCCGTGTAAGGCACACGGGCGTGTGACCTCTGTAACTTTGAAAAGTTTTTAAATTTCTGAGAATTTTTGTATGTGTTCGGTTTAGTCCCGACCCTATTCTAAAGCATGTTTAAGGTCTCGTAGACCTACTTAAGGGACACTTTGATGTGATTTGTCAGATTTTGCTATGAAATGTCAGTAAAAGATTTCGTTTGTCAGGTAACGCCTCTTAACCTTAATCTGGCGACGGATACGGGTTAGGGGTGTTACACTACGACAAACCAAGCTGCCAGAATATAGGCGATGGTCACCATACAGAACACTTCCTCCACATATACAAAACCCGCCCCAGTCACAGTTACAGAAATAACAGACACAGAAATATCATGCATAACATGCTCATATACAGATGTCATATATATATATATATATATATATATATATCCATACTTACAGAATAGTTAGACATGCATAATAGTGTCCTACTCAGAGCAGAGTATCAAAATATCAGATCAATTAATTTGAGGGTTTGGTTAGCCCCTACCAACCCTATTGTAGACCCACAGCAAATTGGAACGACCCGTGTGACCCTAGGGAAAATTTCAGAATTATGGGCCCACATGCTCGTGTGGCTTGCCCATGTGGGCCCACACGCTCGTATCCTCCAGTACCTATTACACAACTCTGAAGCATATCCTTCAGTATCTGAATCACCCTCTTAGATTGACCATCAGTCTGAGGATGGAACGCAATACTGAAGTCCAACTCGAACCTAGAGTCTCATGCAATTTCTTCTAGAACTGAAAAGTGAAGCAAGGATCTTTATCAGAAATTATCGAAATAGGAACCCTATGCAGTCTTACAATCTCGAAGATATAGAGCATCGCTAACTTTTATAGAGAGTAGTTCGTCTGAACCAGAATAAAATGGGCGGACTTGGTTAATCGATTCACGATGACCCAAATAGAATCCTTCTTAGTGGGTGTCAAGGGAAACCCAGTAACGAAGTCCATCATCACTCGTTCCTATTTCCATAAGGGAATCTTAACAGGTTGTAACAAACCCGAAAGCAACTGGTGCTCAGCCTTAACTTGCTGCGACGTCAGACAACGAACAATAAAATCCGTAACCTCATGCTTTAAACCTGGCCACCAGTACAACTCACAGAGAACTCGATACATCTTATTACTGGGCTACTACGTCCCTTAGAATCGACTCTCTCAGATCAGAATCATTCTGCACACAAATCCGACTTTGAAAATACAGAACCCCATTTTTATTCATCCCAAAATCAGCAGTACTGCCACTCTCAATTTGACGAAACTGCAAACTCAAAGAATCATCCGCTAACTGCTTATCCCAAATATGATCAATACAAGTAGGCTTAACTTGTAACTTGGCTAACAAACCTCCATAATCAAACAGACTAAGACAAGCGAACATCGCCCTCAAATCATTCATCGCTCTACGACTGAGAGCATCAGCCACCACATTGGCCTTACCAAGATGATACTCTATCGTACAGTCATAATCTTTAAGCAGCTCGATCCATCGACGCTGTCTAATATTCAACTCCTTCTGAGTAAGGAGGTACTTGAGACTTTTTTTATTAGTGTAGATGATACACCTCTCACCGTACAAGTAATGCCTCTAGATCTTTAACGTAAAAACCACAGCTGCCAACTCAAAATCATGCATCGGATAATTCCCTTCATATGTTTTAAGCTGACGGGACGCATAAGCCACAACCTTACCATCTTGTATCAGTACACATCCCAAACTGATGTGTGACACATCACTGTACAAAAGGAACAAGAGTCTGAGTCAGAATAGACTTGAGCTTCTTGAAGCTCGATTGTTGCGCATCAGACCAAACAAAAGGAACTTCCTTGCACAGAAGCTTAGTCAAAGGAATTGCAATCAAAGAAAACCCCTCGACAAACCGCAAATAATAACCCGCAAGACCTAGACAACTGTGGATCTCAGATACGTTCTTAGGTTGCTTCCAATCAAGCACAACCTCAATCATTCTCGGATCAACTCGAATCCCCCTAGTAGAAACCACGTGACCCAGAAAAGTTACCTCGCGCAACCAGAACTCGCACTTACTCAACTTCGCGTAGGGTTGTTTCTCTCAGAGTATCTGAAGCACTACTTTAAGATGCTAATCATGCTCATCCTCGGTCTTAGAGTAAACCAGAATATCATCGATGAAGACCACGACGAATTGATCTATATATGGCAGAAGACTTGGTTCATCAGATCCATAAATGCAGTCGGAGCATTTGTCAGACCAAAGGGCATAACTAAAAACTCGTAGTGCCATAACGAGTCCTAATGCAGTCTTATGAACATCAACTTCCTTAACTCTAAGTTGATGATACCCAGATCGAAGATCTATTTTTGAGAACACTGAAGCCCCTCAAAGCTGATTAAACAAATCGTCAGTCCTTGAACGTGGATACTTATTCTTTACCTTCAGTTTGATCAACTATCGATAATCAATGCACACTCTCATGGTGCCATCTTTTTTCTTCACAAATAGAACCAGTGCCCCCCATAGAGGTACACTAGGATGGATGAAACCACGATCCAGAAGTTCTTGAAGTTGAGCCTTAAGCTCTGTAAGCTTCTTCGGTGCCATACGGTATGGAGCGATAGACACCAGAGCTGTACCTGGTAGAAGCTAACTCCTCAAAAAAGACATCCGAAAAATCTCTCACTGTTCTGATAACTTGATAAAAGAGTCCCCAAAAATAGAAACACTGACGTAAGCTAAATACGCCTCACACCCTTTTCAAACCAATTTCTCAGCCACAAGAGCGGAGATCACATTGGACAGATAATCTCGACGCTGACCGATCACAACCACCTCCTTATCATCCTCGATCCTCAGAAAGACCCTCTTAGTTGCGCAATCTAAGCTAACTAGTGCTCAATCAACTAGTCCATACCCTGAATTAAGTCGAACTCTCTAAACGGAAGCTCCATAAGATTTGCTAGAAATACGACCCTTTGCACTTCCAACGAAACATTCCTATAAAGTTTATTAACCCAAACAGACTGCCCCAACAGACTAAGTACAATAATATCACTAGAAGTGCTCTCAGCAGAAATTCTCAGGTTTTCAGAAACAGTACTAGTTACATAGGAGTGTGTAAAACCTATGTTTATCGGAGTAGTATAAGGTACATCAAAAATAAAGAACGTAACAGTAATAACATTAGGAGCGTCTCTATTCTCTCAGTGTCGAGCAATATAAACCACCGCAAGCTACCTCACTTTAGTCTGACTAGCACCTCTGCTCGGTGCTTTTTGCCCTCGACCCATACCATTACCACGGCCCCTAGGTGGCTACTCAACTACCCTCTGATGCTGTATAGAACCCTGTCCTTAAGCTTGCATCTGATCAACCCGCTGTGGACACTCTCTAATACAATGCTCCAACGATCCACACCTTAGACAAGCCCTTAACCTCCTCTAACACTCGCCCGGATGGCGCCTACCAGAATCACTACATGACTGAATCCCAATAGGAGCAACATGAACCCCCACTCTAACCGACCCATCAGGTCTGGCCCATTTCTTAAGCCTCTAAATAGAACTAGAAGGCTCCAAATCCCTATTATTCTTGCCTCTCTCTCTGTTCCTATTCTGGCACTCCACGCGCTTAACCTTTTCAGCGGTCTTCACCTTATCTACCAGAACCGCGAACTCTCTCGCTCCCTCTGTAAAGCTATCAGAACCTTTAAATTATCTTTCAAACCATCCTCAAAACGGATGTATTTCTCATATTCAAATGCCACCATGCCTCGAGCGTAGCGGCTCAACCTCAGGAACTCGGCCTCATACTCGGCCACAGATCTATCACCTTGCATGAGATTCATGAACTCATGCCTACGAGCATTAACATAGCTCATGCCCACATATTTTCTCTAGAACGCAGTCTTAAAGAAATCCCAGTTCAGATGATCTGGCTGAGTACCCTCTTCAACCGACAACCACCACTGATACGCCTCGTCGCGAAGTAAAGAGAATGCACCCTTGATTTTCTGCTCAGGAGTACAGTTTATATCATTCATAATCCTCTCGGCGGCCTCCAACCAATACTCGGCCACAATAGGGGCGACTCTAGTGACACCCTTAAACAACTCAGCTCCATTGGACCGGAGTCGTTCAGTTATCGACCCATGGCCCCCAGATCTAAAATGAGGTCCAGCAACCCTTCCCAACACTCTCAACATGGCTTGGGATAGTGCGTCGTCCCCAGTCGAGCGGCTTTGAGACCCAGTCTCAGTAGCAGGTGAAACCGGTGTCTCACTCATGTCTAAGTTTGGCATACTACCGAGAGAGAAAGACTCAGCTCGAGCCACCTACGGCCTCTACCACGCCCACGAAAACCACGACCGCGAGTTCCATGAGCGCTCATTGTAAATTTCAAATTTTTATCTACATTATAAAATTTATAGTAGAAGTTATAGAAAACGTTGTTTTTGAAAATTCCTTACGTAATTTTGGAAAACCATTGTTTTAGTAAAAACCATGGTTTTAAATATCTGTCGCAAATAAAATGTTAAAACGAGAGTCCAAATCCCAAAATTAAACCAAATAGTCCGAAGAGTCCAATTATTACAAACTCCAAAAATAAAAACCATAAACTTTAAATGTTTACAAACTTGTGGTCACCGTGAGGCTCCGTCACACCGATCCGCCTAAGTCTGTGAATTACCTAACAGAATGGACAAACAGATGTGAGTTTTCATAAACTCAGTGTGTAACCCAACAGAAATAGGCTTACAATTCATATAATTATCACATACACAGTAAGATTCAGATTCAGATTCAGATTTGGACTTAAGTCCTTTACAGATACAGATAACAGAATCAGATATGCAGAACAGATATACAGAATCCAACCCCCATCCTCTACACACCAACTCCGACCAACCCATCACACCATGTTGGGTCAAAAACACCCACCCATCCCTACACACCATATCGTGCCATTACGACACATATCAGATAATGTGTAGCCAAGCTACCAGAATATAGGCGATGGTTGCCATACATAACATTTCCTCCACATATAGAAAACCTGCCCCAGTCACAGATACAGAAAATAATAGAAATAGAAATATCATGCATAACATGCTCATATACATATATATATATATATATATATACTTACTTACAGAATAGTCAGACATGCATAATAGTGTCCTACTCTGTAACACCCCAAACCCAGCCCAAACACCACGGCCGAATTTAGAATGCTACTGAGGAAAAAAATTTGAAAAGAATTTAACATAAAGGTGAAAACTTAATAATTTTCCGTCATTTATAAAATATGGTATATTTAAAATTCTAAGTAAAACTAAGTTGTTACAAATTCCCGGATTTAAAACTTTAATATAAGTTTCTAAAATATGAATTGTTTGAAAGAAAACATTCCCAGTTATTAGCTCGATAATTAATCCATCGTAAACATAATAAAATCCCCAAAACACTTTAAGTGGCCTTATTACAATAATGATTTACCCAAAAATACTAAAAATATAAAATGCTTAAAACAAATAAAACATCTTCTGCATGGCCACCTCGTATCCGCTCCAGCTCGGTCCAAGAATCATGTATCACATGCATTGTTTTTGGAAAAAAATAGGGTGAGTCAAACCGACTCAGTGTGTAATTATTTCACATGCCTCCACAAATGGGTTTGGCCCACATCCACACAGTCCACATAATCAATCATGCAAAATGAGTCCCAACCCAACCTAGAGTCCATCCGCTACACACCCCCGTACCTACCGCACACACCAGGGGATTACTAAATTGCCCTCCAACCGCTACACACCTCCTTGGCAGACCTGCTGCCCAAGGCCGTGGCTTAGCCACCGATCACCTAAGTGACCCCACATATCTGTATCCACGAGGTGACTCAAGGTCATCCTCAATCCACGGTGATGCACACAGCTATCATCCGCCCACGATGTGGCACATAGCCAACACCCCACCTTGATGAAGCACATAGCCAACATCAAGCGCCAATGTAGCTCAAGGCTAACATCAGACCACGTACATAAATGTACACCCTGTCCTTCAATAGTCATATCCCAATCCCCATGCATATATATATATATATCATGACAAAACAATTTTAAGATGAGTATACATCGCATGCTTACCATAATTTTACACATAAATCACAAGTAGATTAATATCATTAAATACTGACCTGATTAACCGATTACCCACCATGGGTAGTTACCATCTTAGCCATATTTCCGGCCACCACACATATCATATACACATATATATAACAACACATACAAACAACAAGAGAGCAGTGCGATAACTATACACCTTATTAGCAAAAATCGCCTAAACCCGAACCCCGTAGCCTACACAATTTGCACCTTGCGATTTGTTGAACTCCCTCCTACACAACTATGTTAGATTCGGCTCAACCCAAAAGAACACATGAAATGGCCTTCGACCCCACAATATTCCTTGCTTACCTTGATCTCTCCAATCTCGAAAGATCTCTACTCCTTTAACGTTAGCCTAAAGAAATTCCGATATCACCTTTCATGGGTTCGGCCATAACAGAGAGAATGGAGTTAGATCTTTAACTTTCGACAACCAAGAGAGATAGAAGAAAAACGATTAAAAGAAATCTCTTACCCACTATAGAGAATCGATTGGAGCAGATTCCGGCCTATGATATTTTCAGCTTTGAAGAAGAAAAGTGAAACAAAGAAATTTGGGGAGGTTCAATAGAGGTTCGGCTATTGAGAGTTATGAAGAGAAAAGAAGAGTTGAAAAGAAATGGTCTAAAATGGCTATTTGGTTTCGGTCACAAAGAAGAGAGAAAAAAAGATATGATTTGGAGAAAAAAAGGACAACTCAAAACTGAAATGGTCAAAACTCAAATGACCAAAAGAAAAGAAAAAGGTTTACCTTTTGTCTAATATACATTCGGCTAAGAGGAGGAATATTAGAGAGAAATGCTTTGTGTGACACAAAATGACTAAAAGAAAGATGTGCACAACTAACTCCTAACTCATCCAAAAGCCTTCAAAATTTTGGCCACCCCCCTAATCCATAAAACCGTCCAAGTTCATGGTCAAAATGGCCATGAAATAATTTCCAAAACATCCACCTTGATACATGCCTTGTAATCCTCTACTTTCCCAAAGTTTAAGAAATTCTATCCCCACAATCAAGCAATTCTATCCCTTATTCATGCTTACCATAACCTTAAGTCTACTAACCATAAATGAAAAGTCCAACCTTACCTTAATTAAAGTTTGACCAACACATGCCATACAAATGCAAAAATAAAAGTCACCTAATTGCCATCCATGGGATTCGAACCTAAGCCCCCCTCACACTGCTTGTGGCGTCACTTCTTAAGGCCCTAAGTGGCGCCTCCCTTGCCATTTTTCCAACTGGTTACTTGTGTCTAAATCCTCCAACAAATTTTCTTAAGGCCTATCTTGACTAGCTCCTTTTTTAAGAATTAAAAATCTAATATTTTTCTAAGGCATTCTCCTACATTCTAAAGTTCCTGAAACTCCCAAAACACACTCAATCCACACATAGGCACGCTACCACATACAATTAAGTTAAAACGCATAACCCTTAAATCCCGGATATTACATACTCAGATAAGAGTATCAGAATATCAGATCACATAATTTCAGGGTATGGTTGGTCCTTACCAACCTTACGGTATACCTACAATCGATTGGAATGACCCGTGCAACCCTAGGGAAAATTTTAGAATTATGGGACGCGTGTGGGCCCACACGGTCATGCCCACACCATCACACGACTGTGTCTTGCCCATGGTCTCACCTTCATCAGACACAAGACCATGTCTCGCACACGGCCAACCACATGGTCGGCCACACGCCTATGTGGCATCGACAAATTACTTTTTCGACTTTCGTCGAAACCTGCTTTTGTACGTTTTGGGAACACACCTGGTACGATTTTGATGCCAAATCATTCCTGAGCCAACCAGCACCTAAAATTGATACAACAAATCTTTCAAAATCAATCTTAATTCACAATTAAACCGAACCCACGAAACTGAAAAGATTTCAAAACATACGTTCATCACTTACCCCAAAGCTCTGAACAATTCTGACTACGATCCACTACTGCCAAAACTCAAAATCAACTAATGGAAAGGAAGAATAAAATCAATTTGAATAGTTTAAAAATAATTTCCCCAAACCACACGAAATTTACCCCTTACACTTACCAAACCGTACAAAAACACCAAAGAACTGAAAAACCAGGATTGAATGGCAGAATTGCGACAGAATTTCAAAAGGAACAAAGCAAAGGATTTTGCCAGACAACAGGAAAAGAATGTTTATTTTTTGGGAATTTGGAAGATAAAAATAATAATAAAAAATTTGAAAAGAAAAAGAAAATAAAAGATATGGCAACATATCCCCTATTTTCCTTCCACTAATCCACTAACTCATAACTACCTCAGAGTTTTAACTATACTGAAACTCTATCATACAATCGAGCAAAAATTAACACCCTTGCTCACGCAGGGATTCGAACATAGGACCTACAACATACCAACTTCTTACCACTCGAACCAGCAAGCTCATTCTGATATGGATTAATAAACAATTTTATATAAGTCCACTAAACAAGGACAAGGCTTGAATCTAAAAATAACGAAATTTGCCAAAAGTGAGAATTGAACCCAAGATCTCTCACACTCACCTAGAACACTTACCCACTGAGGCAAATACACATTTGTGCCAGAATTTTGCAGATACAAAGATATTTTAAGTGGGGCGTTACAACACTAACATGTAATCCTTATAAAGCAAACCAAAAACTAGCAAAATGTCTAAAGTTTAATATGGCTATAAACAAGTCTACCACATTACCTTATTCTTCAAAACATAAGTAAATATAAAATACTTACGAAATAACAAATAAACTTGCTTGGTCGGAACCACACCACTCAAACCGGCACACTACTAATTTGCAATGGTTTAAAAGGAGTGGCTGAGTTTAACAAGTTCAGTGAATGCCTAGAACAACTACCATGCAAACAATTCATCAAGCATCAACAAAACAACCATATTGCACAACCTTAACAGTTCCAACTCCAGTGTCATAATATACTTACTCGTGCATTATTTACTAGTTCATTTACATAGTAATCATATTCACTTTTAAGCATATATCACATTACACATATAATCACTTAACATTTAAGCATATATCACAATAATAATAAAAATGTTTATAGATAAATTTCATAATGATCACATATTGTATAAACACATGTCACAATACACACATATTCATAACTTAAGATAATTTGGCACCTGAGCTATGAAACATAAAAGTGAGCTCTATCATCACTCATTGGATACACGGATCTCTAACACATTACATAGACTCATAGAGTCAAACATGTCCTAAAAGTGAAGCATAAAGCTAACACTCTCCTTATTTCCCCTCACATGTCCCGTTGAATGAAACATAGCTTACATTCCCTTATCCCTCCAACATGTCCCAGGGCCTCAACGCCCAAAATCACTATACATATAGGTGAATACTCACAATCCTATGCCATGCCAACTATACCAATGGTTTCAAGATCACAATGCTAGAATATCTGAAATCATACACATATCACTTACCGATTATTCGTGCACTATCACTGCATATTGGATTATTAGCAAAACACTGTCACTAACATTTAACATATATATAACATGTACACATTTTCACTTTCACAACAATTATCATAACCACATATCACATGTTATAGCATCTCATCTAAATTCATATATTCACAAACACATAAGCACATAGTTCACAAGATAACATAGGTATGAGAAAGCTTACACTTGGAATTTAGAGTAGGGGTTTAGGCTACCACTAAACTCCCAAATAATGCATTGAATCATGTCCACAAGTAATTATTACAAACACTCACCAATTACACTTTCGTTGAAAAGCCGAAAGCTCAAACTAGCTTTTCCTTGCCTTTAACTCTACTCATAGAAGGTTCTATCGAATCTGAAACTTCAACACAACAATTTCGAATATCTCGACCAATACTTAACATAAGCCTAAACTAAGTTCTCTTGTAACCGAAACTTATAACATAACAAACTTTAAATTCAAATATCTCGATGCATACTTAATCTTTTCGCCTAAGATAAATTCCATTCATCTTATAATTCACCTACGACTAATTCTCAACCTTTAAACTACACAAAACTTGTAACGACCCGATAGTCACGAGTGTCAGAAAATGTATTTTAAAGACTCCATTTTCGTAAATCAGACTCATAAATATTTATTAGAAATATTTAAAAAGTTAGTTGTGTGGTTAATTAGGTTTTGGTTAGGTGAATTTGCAAGAATTAAGAGTAATTAGGTATAAGGACTAAATTGCATAAAGGGTGAAAGTTAAATTATAGATTAAAGAAAAACTAAAAGGACTAAAGAAGCAATTGTGCCATTTCTCATAAATGAGGCAGCATAAGTGTATATTATTATAAAATTTAAAGTAAAAATATATACTATAATATTATATAATATTAAATCTTATGTTTAGGTATATATATTATATTATAATAATAAAATAAAAGAAATAGATAAGAAAGAAAGAACAAATGAAACAGAAGGGAAAACAAAGAAAAAGGAAAGAAAAGGAGAAAGACCAAAGCTAAGGGTTTCAAAGTTTCAAGCTCAATTGGTTAGTCAATTTAGTCCCTTTTTTCTTGTAATTTTTATGTTTTTGGAATCTCGGTATTAAATACTACCCGACCCATGTCAAAATTTTAGAAATTATTGAGTTTTTAAGTGTTGTCTATGTTGAATAATTTTAGTATTAGGGATTAAATTGATAGATTTTTAAGCTAGAAATGAAAAAGGATTAAGTTGTAGAACAAATAGTAAATTTTATGAAATAGAGACTAAATTGTAAAAAATTCAAAATTTAAGAATTTATGTGAAAATAGGGAGTTGAATTTAGTCTAAAGTGGAATTTGCATGAAAATAAAGAATTAAATGTGAAGAATAAAAGTTAGTCTCGGTTTAGGGACTAAATTGGAAATTAGGCAATATTTGAGTAAAAATTTAAATATTCAATATGAAATTGAATTGTGTTGTATTGATGATTTTTAATTGTTTTAATTTCGTAGCTAACGTCGTACGGGAACCCTCGACTAAAAAGGGAAAAGATAAAGTCGACGAAGAATAGCTCGAAATTTCTGGTTTGTATTTCTATAATCTGAATTTAGTTGTTAATTATTATAATTCAATTTAATGTATATGGTAAGTGTTGATGTTAGAATTATTGTGTTTTGTAATTGAAATGGATTGATTTAGTATGTGATGAATTTATTGAATTTATATTGATTGAATTGGTATATATATTGATTATATATTGATTATTTGAATTGAATTGAATATTGGTTGTATTTGAAAAGTGAATTGAAACCCTATTAACTGTATCCGGCTGAGTCGGATATAGATGGCATGCCATAGGATTGGAAGAGTTTAGGGATTTCTTCAACTTCGAGTCGATGGGACACCGGGTGTCAAATTATTACTTCGGATATATTCGATGAGGCACTGGGTGCCAATTTACTTCGATTTAGCCGATGAGATACTGGGTGTCAAATTATTACTTCGAATTATCCGATGAGGCACTAGGTGCCAAACTAGTGTGTTTTGGTTGGATTCGTGTATCCGTCCGAGTTCGAGTCATGTTAATAGGGGTAAATGAATAATAAAGTTTTATAATTGATATTGAAATGGCTTGGTATGAGAAGTGGAAGTGAAGTTGTGAATTGAAAATAGAATGTGAAATATGTTGCAAATATATGGAATATATGAGTTATATACTCATGAAATGGATATGGAATGGATAATGCAATTGTATAATGAAATGTGAAATAAATTGTGAAAAGCTATTTATATAGAAAGTATAAGAATTGAGATATTTTTGAAACAAATGAAATATGATATGGTTTTTGTAATATTTAAATATTAATATGTGTTTATATTTCAATTGTATATTTGTAATTTCTTATCTTTAAATATTCAGGATTATAGAAATACCACTGAGTTTTACTCAGCATATGGTTTTGTTTTCCGTGCGCAGCTTAGGTATTTAATTTTGATCGCTGATTTAGCATCCAACAACGATTCCGAACTCAAAAGTGGTGATGTTTATCCTTTTGTGTCGGCAAGTACCTAATGTAATGGCCTACATTCAGGGTTATCGGAACAGTGGTTTCGTAACCACAAATCCAATTTAAATATAATATTTATTTTAAAAATTATAGCATGATATTAATATGATAGGAAAGTCGTATGAAAATATCGATAGAAAAATTTTATCAATTTAGTGCTTAATTAGAAAAAAATATTGAAGAAATTGGGTAAAAATGAGGTATCGAGACCTCAATCTCATAAAATTAAGTCGAAAATATTTTTATAAATATTTTATGAGATGTTGGTATTGTGGTATTAAAATTTCGTTAGAAAATTTTAACGTTTGGGTAGTCAATTAAATAGAAAGGACTAAATTGAAAAAGGTGTAAAAGTTGCTAGAATGATTAAATAGCTTAAGTGTTTAATGAGAAAGGATTTAAAAGGAAATTAGACCCAAAATTATTTGGGCTGGATGGCAAGGGCATGAAATTAGCAAGAAAATTGATGATTTATGGGCAAAATTAGAATATTGCATAATTAATTAAATAAAGTTAAGACTAAAGTGGAAATATATAGATTTATTTTGATTTTTCTTCATTCTCATCAGCCAAAACGCCATAGGAGGGGTTCTTTAAGCTGGTATTTCATAATTTTTACATCAAGTGAGTCTTGCCTTTTTCTTGTAATTTTTATGTTTTTAAGACTGTCAAAACCATTTTTTTATTTCGAAAACGGGGTTGACTTTAAAATGAAAATGGAGTCGCCACCAATCTTTTTTGACCTATGGTCGGGTCACCTTGAGATTTATCATTTAAAATAATTTGATTTATTAAAACGATAGTTTTGATCTACGAAATTTAGAAAAACGGGTTCGGGAGTCGATTACGCATGAGGAAGGATTAGCACCCTCGTGACGCCCAAAATTGGTACCTAATTGATTATTTGATGTCTTAATGTCGAAAATTGGAAAAGATTTTAAAGTATGATCCTTTTTGTTAAAAAAATTGAATAAATTAAACCAGATCCTGAGACCTACTTATCTCGAAGGAATAAAACATCATACCCAATGAATTAGGATACGACATTTCGAAACCTTAAAACTAAGCTTATCTTTCGCCATTTAAAACTCGTACATTTAAATCTAAGAAGAATATTCGGCTATTTGGGTTAAATGAGAAATCGATACCCAGTAAGTTAGGGAACCATTTCTCAAAATTCCCAAATACAGAATATTGCCTTTATTTTTGGAAATCTTTATCTCGAGACAATGAAATATCATATCCAGTAAGTGTAACAGTCTGATTTTGACCCTAATCGGAAAAGTGGTTTCGAGACCACAAATTCGAGTCCGAAAAATATTTTAAAATTATTTTCCGTATTTATTATGTGCTAATTTGTTTGTGTTAAATTTTCGTGACTTAATTTTGTCGTTTAGGTGTCCGATTAAACAAAAGGACTTAATCGCGTAAAATATAAAAGTCACAAACTATAGTGTAAAGTGCTTAGTTGATAGTGGCTTTTTAATATTGAGTCCTTAAAGGGCAAAAAGCCCATTTTCAAATGTAGTGGACGGCAACATGCCACCATTATATGTTTTATAATTATTTGTTATATTAAAAAAATATATTAATGTATAATAATGTCATATTATAATATAATGACATAAAAATAAAATAAGAAAGCCATAGTTTCATTTCTTTTTTACTCCATGGCCGAATAGCAAAGAAAAGAAAAAGAAAGAAACCAAGCTAGGTTTCGGCTCTTATTCAAGCTCAATCAAGATCAAGAACCAGGTAAATCAGATTTGGACCGGGGAAAAACGAGAGTAGTCGATTAGTCGATTTTACTGACCGTTGACGTTCGAGGTAAGTCCTTAAGCAATAAAACATTGTAAATTATGTACGTAACTTAGTATATGCTGATTTGGAAATTTGTAACTATAATGTTGAGTAGCCGAATGTGATTATACCTAGAATTTGATATTATCAAGTTTAGTTTAGTTGAGATATGATGTTTGAAAGTTCATACAAGAATTATGAAATGCATATAAGTTCGATATATAAATGTGTGTGAGACAACTTTATAGTACCGTTATTCAGGCCGTGGGCCTAGCAAGCCTTGTGCTGGTGAACTTAATCGGGCTTCGTGCCTAGCAGGCTTATTGCCGGTGAACAAATATCAGACCGTGGGTCTAGTAGGCTTAGTGCCAGTGGATAATATCTGGCTTTATGCCTAGCAGGCTTTATGCCGGTGATTTATTATAAGTGTATGTTTTAATAGATTTTTAACGATGCGGAATTTATACACGGCAAATGAGCTCAACGTTCAGGTATGTGTAAATCTAATGGTTGTGAGAGATAAGGTAAATTAGTAAATTGCTATTTGATACAAGTTATAAGTGATATAATTGAGGAATATATGTAATTATTAATAAGTGTATTCGGCCTTATAAATGAATAGTATGACATTATGGAATTGATTTTAGATATAGCATAGATGTGTCTTTTATATTCGGCCAAATTGGTAAGTGCATATGTGATGATTATTGAGCAAGTAAATTGACAAAATGCTCTTGTGTATGTGAAATTAAGGTAAGTCAGTGATTGAATTGATTATGTAGATGTTAAAGTTACAAATGTGAAAAATGTGAATGTATATGTGATTGTGCATATTCGGCCAAATGGGGTGTAACATCCGGGATTTAGGGTCTTGCATGTTATCTTGTATCTATGTGCTCTTGTGTGTTGCATGGCTACTTGAGTGTGTTTGGGTGCTTCGGGAAACCTTGGGGTTAGGTAGGAGCTTAGTACAAATTTTTGGTTGAAGGTGATAAGGGGAGAGCTAGGGGAGTTAGGCCTTAAGGGATTTAATGTGGTGAGAATTGACACAACAAGTGGAGTGGTGGGGTGGCAAGGAGGTGTCATTTGGTGTGCAGGGGAGTTACATCAAGGGGAGTTCCAAGGGGGAGGAGGTTCGAGCAGCATGGGTAGCATTTTGGGTTGTATTTTGCGTCAAGAGGGGGGGAGGTAGTGGATTCGGCAATGGCACTTGAAAGGTGGAAGTTTGATTGGGTCAAATATTTTGAAGGAGTGGTGGGGAGTAAGGTGGAAAGTTTGAATCATTCAAACCTGTTTGAATGAGTGGAGGGGAGGAAAGTTAGGAGTGAAACAAGGGATGTGGAGAGGGGTGTGAGAGTTGGCCGATTATGGGGTTCTAGGGGGTGACATTTTCGGTCATGTTAGAGGGGGTAGGTGCCGAATTTGCTTAGTGGCTGTAGTGTGCATCTTTTGTGTTTTCTCCCTTCTCTAGTCTTGTGCCGAAAAGTGTTAGTCAAAAGCTCTTCAATTGTTTTCTCTCCATATGACCAAAAGCCGAAAGTGAGAGACCATTTGTGCATTTTTCTCTTCTCTTTGCAACTCTTTCTCCTCTTTTCTATTCACTCTCTAAAAGCCGAAATATACCTTTCACTTTCCCCATAGTCGAAATCTCTCAAACCTCAACCCTCTCTTCTCCTTTTTCACCGATCACTTTACTCTCAAAAGCGGAATAACCCTCCTAGCCATTAGAACCTTGGCCAAATCTCCCATTCACCATTGCTTTTCTCTTTTTCGTTCTCTACTCCTTTTCTTCTTCTATTTCGTTTATTCCTCAAGTTTTATCTTTAGGCCGAATCTGTCAAAGCCGAATCTCTCTTGAGTGGTGACTCTATTTCGTTTGTTAATCTGTAGAGGGGGTGCCGTCGTTCATTTCCTATCAATTGTCTCAATCGGGTTTGTAGTAGTGGTAAGGGGTCATTATTCCTTTTAATCTTTATCTTTTCTTTCTTTGGTTGCCGAAACCAAAGACTGGACCTTGGTTCTTGAGTGTGGCCGAATCTTGATAAGGGCCTTAAATTGGTGTTTCTTTTGTTTGAAGCCATCATTGGGAGTGTTAAGGATATTTTGGGATTGGGTCAATGAAGGTAAGAAGGGGATACCTTTCGTTTGGCCGAAGGCTACTTTGCTTGGACTATGGGTGTTAGGCCGAATCTAACATTGATCCATGTAGGGATTTCGACTACCTTTAAGCGCAAGTGAATAGCTTTCGGGATCCTGTCGATTTTGGTAAGGGTATTCTTTCATCAAAAGTATTATTTAGTTTCGTTTAGACCTGATTCAACGTTTTAACCTGGGTGTTCTGACCAAAGATTTTGTTTGATGGATTCGAGTATCAGCCAAGGAGGGAAAGGGGTTGGACACGTAGTCCCTACCCCTAAATTCAAGAAGCGGTCAGTTTCAGCAGTTCGGGATTGGCCACCAGGGTGTAGGCCAGCGTCGGAGCAGGATCGTAGGCAAATGGCGGTAGTGTCGATTAGTGATAGTGTCAACATAGAGGGCGTGGTATTGCGAGTTATTAGGTGTGTAATTAACACACTATTTATTTATTTGCTTTAATTAAAATATATGTATTGTGTGGGGTAGCCGAAACAGTGACTGTGGTGGTGTTATTACCCATATTAGGTAATCCGATAACCAGGTTAGTATACTACCTATGCAGAGGGTGTGGTTAATAATTGTGGATCTATGTAAGCATGTCATATATGCATATCTGGTATGTTCATATGTTATATTGCCATTTCATCATATTATGCTGCATGTGCATGGGGTTCGGGATATATTGAATAAAGGGGAAGTGTGTACATTTATGTACGTGGGTGACTCTGTCACGATTAATGATGGCCTCGAGCCTCATTGTGGATTGATGATGACCTTGAGTCTTATCGTGGATATTTGTGATTTTAATCACGTGGATCAGTGGCTAGACCACTAAGTGGACTTTGAGCAGTGTGCCGTCGGCATAGACTGCCAAAGAGGTATGTAGCGGATGGAGGGTCGATTTAGTAATCCCCAGGTGTGTGGTGGATGGATATACGGGTGGTGTGTAGCGGTTGGATACTAGGTTGGGTTGGGTTAACATATTGCATTATTATGCGTGGTATGTGGTTTGATGTGGATTTGGGGCGAAGCCCATTTGTGGATTTGTGTGGATTAATTGCACACTGAGTCTGGTGACTCACCTTGTTTTCAAATAATGCAGGTAATCCATAACTCACTGGACCGGGCTGGAGTGGACCTGAGGTTGCCATGCAGAAGCTGTTTTTATTTCTATATACATTTTAAGCTTTTAATTACTTTTTGGGATATTTTTATTGTAATAAGGCCGCTTTAAATTTATGGGTTTAAGTCGGATTAATTATCAGTTAATTAATTAAAAGTGGTTTTTTTTAAGATACTTATAACATAAAGGTAATTGTTTAAATTTTGGGATCGCTTATAAACAAACGTTTTTCTTGAAACTAAAGCATGAATAACGATTTGAACTTTACACAACCCGGAAGTTTTATTCGTCGACAAATTGCTAAATTTAAACGAGAAACCCCTTTTAAACGGCATACTTGTTTTAGTACTTAAAACTTATTCTTCACCCTCAAAACAGAACTCATTTCAACATTTCTCCCAGTAACATTCTGAATTCGGCCGTGGTGTTTTGGGCCGGGTTTGGGGTGTTACAATTTGGTATCAGAGCCCAGATTTTAAACTCGGCCTTTGGGTTTTGAGTCCTCTAACGTTTTCAAAATCGGTAGATAAAGTTAGCTAAAAGAAATTTTTCGTGGAATGGATTTTTAAAAGCATGCACTCGAATCTTCCGGCCCAGGTCTGCCAGGTAAGTCTTCTAACTGTTGAATGAATTGAATGAAAGTGGTTATGTGGTGCATTGTTGTGGACACTAGGATTTAGGATATTCTCTTTAGAGACTGAAACCCTTAGGGATGTGTACTCTTTACGAAAGAATAACTTGAAATACTATGTCATAAAACTACTTCTTTAATCAACAAGTGGAAAGAAAGCTAATGCATAAAATTTCTTAAAACAGATTAAAACGCGGCGATAGACATGAGTTCTAGGGGACGTGGTCGTAATGCGCGTGGGCGTGGTAGAGGTAGAATGGCTGTGTCGGAGCCAGTTGGGTCTGGTGATGGTTCGGGGAACGAGGCGCCGCCGTCGGCTATAGAATGGGAGTTTCAAGATCAAACAGGTGGAGACGACGCAGTGTCTCAGGCTATGCTACGGGTTTTGGAGAGAGTTGCGGGAGCGAATATGGGTACTAGGGCCCAGAAGTCCGTGTCTGAGCGACTCTGAGCGAATGGAGTCGAGATATTTAGGGGTGTCTCGGGGGTAGCTCTGAACATGGCAGAGTACTGGTTAGAGGCAGTCGAGAGGATCATGGATGACTTGGACTGCACAGCTGAAGAGAAGCTAAAGGGCGCTGTTTCTTTACTTCGGGATGAGGCCTACCAGTGGTGGCTTACTGTCAGAGAGGGTACTCCGGCAGACCGAGTGGATTGGAGTTTCTTTAAGATAAAGTTTGAAGGGGAGTACGTCGGGGCTAGTTATGTGGACGCACAAAGGAAGGCGTTCCTGAACCTAGTACAAGGGGGTAAGTCGGTAGCTGAGTATGAGGCGAAATTCTTACGACTGAGCCGGTACGCCAGAGGGATGGTTGCAACTGACTACGAGCGCTGTGTGAGATTTGAGGATGGGCTGCGAGATGAGCTGCGGGTGTTGATAGCTCCTCAACGGGAAAGGGACTTTGCTACTTTGGTAGAAAAAGCTCGAATAGCCGAGGAGGTTAAGCGAACTGAGAGGTAGAACAGAGATAAGGACAGAGGCAGAAATAAGAGGGGTTTTGGACCGTCAGCGTCATCTGGGGGTTTTCAGAAAAAGCCTAGGGTTGAGGGTCCTGCTCGCGTTTCTATGCCAGCTGCTGGGAATCAGTTTCATCCGTGTGCTCAGTGCGGAAGGTCTCATGTAGAAGAGTGTTGGGGAAGGAATAAGGAGTGTTACAGGTGTGGGTCAAAGGATGATTTGGTTAAGAACTGTCCTCAGGACATGGCTAGGACTCGGGTAGTAGGATAGGGGTATAAGCAGCCAGGAAGGGGTGCTCAACAGGTGTCGAGGGGTCGTGGCCCAAACCGTGGAGGGAATGGTTTTGGCCGAGGTCAGGGAGCACCGGGCAGAGGTGCTGGGAGCTCAGATGCAAGACGGCATGGGTTGGTTTACGCAGCCAGACGTCATGAGGAGGGGGATGCACCAGAGTTATCACGGGTACGTTTCTCATTTTTGGGTTACCTTTTACTGCTGTAATTGATGTTGGGTCGACTCACTCCTATATTGCTAGTATGGTGTCTGGAACCTTGAATGTGAATCCTGAAATTGTCTCTAGGAAGATGACAGTACTTAGTCCTTTAGGGCAATCAGTAGTGGTAGATAAACTTTTTAGAGAAGTGCCTTTAGAAGTTCAGGGGTCAGTGTTTCCGGCTGACTTGATGGAGCTATTGTTTGGGGAATTTGACTTGATCTTAGGCATGGACTGGCTAGTAAGGTATCGTGCGAATTTGAACTGTGCTGCTAAGCGCATGTCATTGAAGACTTCTGAGGACAATGAGGTTTTGGTGATAGGTGAGAGGAGAGACTAGTTGTCTAATGTAGTATCTGCGGAAGGGATAAGAGTGGATCCTCGGAAGATTGAGGCGGTATTGGATTGGAAACCACCTAAGTCGGTGGCGGAGACTCGCAGTTTCTTGGGGTTAGCAGGTTATTACAGAAGATTTGTCGAGGGTTTTTCTTCAATAGCAGCACCTTTGACTAAGTTGTTGAGAAAGGAGGTACCTTTTGTCTGGACGGACAAGCAGCAGGAGAGTTTCGAAAAGCTAAAAAAGGTGTTGACTGAGGCTCCAGTTTTAATTCAGCCTGAAGTAGGGAAAGATTTTGTGGTGTATTGTGATGCTTCTCATACGGGGTTAGGTTGTGTGCTGATGCAGGAAGGGAAGGTTGTTGCCTATGCGTCTCGACAGTTGAGGCCACATGAAGTTAGCTATCCGACGCATGATCTGGAGTTGGCTGCAGTGGTTTTCGCTTTAAAAGTGTGGAGGCATTATTTGTATGGAGAGAAGTCGGTGATCTACACGGACCATAAGAGTTTAAAGTATCTGCTAACTTAGAAGGAGCTGAACTTGAGGCAGCGAAGGTGGGTGGAGCTGTTGAAGGATTACGACTGCTCGATTGAATATCACCCGGGGAAGGCAAATGTGGTGGCAGATGCACTAAGTCAGAAAGTAGTATCGGATTTGAGAGCGATGTTCGCTCATCTTAGCCTATATGACGACGGGAGTTTATTAGCGGAGCTACAAGTAAAGCCGACATGGATAAGTCAGGTAAAAGAGAAACAGTTGGTGGATGAGGTTCTGAGTGCTCGACTTCTGCAAGTACAAAATGGGGGATTAGAGGACTACAGTGTGAACAACGATGGGGTTTTATGTTTCTGTGGAAGGGTTTGTATGCCGAAGGATGTGGAGTTAAGGCAGAAGATTCTTCGGGAATCGCATAGTAGTCCTTACGCTATGCATCCTTGAGGGAGTAAGTTGTATAGGGATTTATGGGATCAGTTTTGGTGGCCTGGATTGAAGCGAGAAGTTACGGAATTTGTGGGAAAGTGCTTGACGTGTCAGCAGGTCAAAGTTGAACATCAAGTGCCTTCGGGGTTGCTGCAACCAGTGAAGATTCCACAGTGGAAGTGGGAGAGAATCACGATGGATTTCGTTAGTAGGCTTCCTCTTACGCCTACTAAGAAAGACTCGGTATGGGTGATCATGGATCGATTGACAAAATCCGCTCATTTCATACTTGTTCGTGTTGATTACTCTCTGCAGAGGTTGGCAAAGCTGTATGTAGCGGAAATTGTGAGACTTCATGGGGTGCCAGTATTGATTATATCAGATAGGGACCCTAGATTTACGTCGCGGTTTTGGAGAGCGTTGCATCAGGCTTTGGGCACCAGGTTGGATTTTAGCACGACATTTCATCCGCAGACGGATGGCCAGTCTGAAAGGGTAATTCAGGTGTTGGAAGATATGTTGAGAGGATGCGTTATCGACTTCAGAGGTAGTTGGGAGGAATTCTTGCCCTTAGCAGAATTCGCGTACAACAACAGTTATCAAGCTAGTATTCGGATGGCGCCGTATGAAGCATTGTATGGGCGGAGGTGTAGCACTCCTACCTATTGGACAGAGTTAGGTGAACATCATGTTTTAGGTCCAGAGATAGTGGCAGAATCAGAGGAGAAGGTTAAGGTAATCCGAGCACGGTTGAAGGAGGCATCTGACAGACAGAAATCGTATGCGGATCTTAAGCAGAAAGAGATAGAATTTGCAGTGATGATGACCTTGAGTTTCATCGTGGATATTTGTGATTTTAACGTGGATCAGTGGCTAGACCACTAAGTGGACTTTGAGCAGTGTGCCGTCGGCATAGACTGCCAAAGAGGTGTGTAGCAGATGGAGGGTCGATTTAGTAATCCCCAGGTGTGTGGTGGATGGATATACGGGTGGTGTGTAGCGGTTGGATACTAGGTTGGGTTGGGTTAACATATTGCATTATTATGCGTGGTATGTGGTTTGATGTGGATTTGGGGCCAAGCCCATTTGTGGATTTGTGTGGATTAATTGCACACTGAGTCTGGTGACTCACCTTGTTTCCAAGCAACGCAGGTAATCCATAACTCACTGGATCGGGCTGGAGTGGATCCGAGGTGGCCATGCAGAAGCTGTTTTTATTTCTATATACATTTTAAGCTTTTAATTACTTTTTGGGATATTTTTATTGTAATAAGGCCGCTTTAAATTTATGGGTTTAACTCGGATTGATTATCAGTTAAATAATTAAAAGTGGTTTTTTTAAGATACTTATAACATAAAGGTAATTGTTTAAATTTTGGGATCGCTTATAAACAAACGTTTTTCTTGAAACTCAAGCATGAATAATGATTTGAACTTTACACAACCCAGAAGTTTTATTCGTCGATAAATTGCTAAATTTAAACGAGAAACCCCTTTTAAGCGGCGTACTTGTTTTAGTACTTAAAACTTATTCTTCACCCTCAAAACAGAACTCATTTCAACATTTCTCCCAGTAACATTCCGAATTCGGCCGTGGTGTTTTGGGCCGGGTTTGGGGTGTTACATGGGCTATATGTGATTTTAATAATGAGATTTGTATAAGTTCATGTGCATTTGTACAATTAGCCATACGATATGTGTATGGAAGATTTAAATGATAACCTTGTATTTGAGAACATGTATATTTGGTTTTGCTAACTTAGTGTTAATATATAATAGTTGGTAAATATATAATTGCTTATGACTTACTAAGCTTAAATAGCTTACTCTGTGTGTATTCTTGTTTACTTCTGTTTATAGATTTGGATATATGTTACGAGCTCGGGGATCGTCAGCAAGACTACTCACACTATCGACAGTTTTTTGGTATTTTACTAAGTTGAATCTGGGCTTATGGCATGTATAGCATAGATGGAATCTTTAAGTTTGATTTTTGGTCATGTATATATATATATATATATAGCCATGCGAAAATGGCTTAATCATTTTGTTTAGATTCCGTTATATGAGTTCATGTTTAAGTGTTTAATGTGTTTGGTTTTATCATTTCAACCATGGCTTATTTATATGCGGTATATGGTTGCTATGATTAGTTAATATTACGGTAAAGGTTTTGATATATATATATATATATATATATAATATGTATGGCATGTTTGGATTTGGTATTTCAGTGAGTTCGGTTAGGTCTTATAAAATGAACTATGTATATAAAGGTTAGAAGATATTTATATGTCCGAATGTGTATGAGTTGGATGATTATAAGTCCGAATGTGTATAGGTTATATTGATTAGGTTTGAATTGGCAATGTATGCATATATATTATGCTTGAATGATTGACTAAATAGGTACGATTGGTAATAGATAAATAATGAATATGCCATATGATTGTTTTGGTTGATAAGTAAAGTGAATATGCAAATGAGGTTAAGGATATGATAATAAATGATAAGCATGTCATTTTGGTTTACAACACACCTAAATAAATATATTATGTATTATATGTTATATTAATTGTCCGATTGTAGATTAACTTGGGTTGTATGAATGAAATTTTTGGTACAATCTAATGCATATAAATTGATATGTGAATAATATGTGATTTTAGTTGTTATTTGTGTTCAAATTGGTTTATGATAACAAGGTCATATGTGCATGGTTTTATGATTGGTAAAGGAATATGTCCAGTTTTAAATTGTGCTATTTTAAATGTGTGCAATGTCGTTTAAATGAGTGGTATTTAAGTATGTGATATGGTTCATATTGATTGAATTTAAAGGCGCATCATGTTGCTATTAATTAGTAGTATGTTCGGCCATGATGAAATGTTACTATGCTTGTATATACAATTGAATATTAAATGGTATAATATAGTTTGGTTGGTTTAATATGTGTATATATTGAATTAATATGATTAATAATCAACTTATGTTATATTTGTTTTGATTTATGTTCGATATATGTTATAATGATATATATGTGCTGAGATAAGTTTTAAGTTTATAAATGCCATTAATGTTTAAGTCATGTGGTTTGGACATTTTATGTATTAAGTACTTGTAATATGACTTGTTGCATATTGTTAAATATTGAAGGATGATTTGTACATGTGATATGAATAGAAAAAAAATGAAGTGATTTTGGTTGATTATATGATCCATATATATATATACATATATGAGTTTGATTTGTAAGGAATAAGAGGATGGATAAAAAAAATAAAAAAGATCATATTGCTTTGTGCTTGAATTCAAATGAACTCTGTTCCTAGTTGCGATTTGTTTGGAAATGCCTCGTAACCTTAGCCCGGCGACAGATACGAGTTAGGGGTGTTACATTTGATTGGTATCAGAGCTATGGTTTAGTCGGTTCTAGGACTACCATAGTGTATGTGAGTCTAGCTATACATGCCATATTTAACCTGCGATAGTGTGATATCTCCCGACTCTGACGAAAATTGTTTTAATTAGACAGATATGCTTTCCAACTGAGCTAAATTCCGATAGTATGGAATGTGTACTCAAATGTTTGAGTGAAAATATATTGGTGATGAGTTGACACTCGTAAAGGTATGAATCAAAGAGTATGACATTTTTGTTATTGATAAATTTTATAATTATATGAGCATATGAGTTATGACATTTAAGTTATGATGCTATATGAGAATTTCGATTGTGAATTAGTGATTTGAGTTGGCTTATGAAATATGTGTTAAGAACAAAAGTGATTATAAGCAAATGTTTATTAAATGTTTTGAGAATGTGAAATTAGAAATAAATTGGCTATTTGTGATAGTATGTGTTATGTGCATTTATGTGCGAATTAAATTTGAGGCGTTACTACCCTTACCCCCTTTTCAGTAAAAATGTTATAATGGAATCTGTAAGTTTTGGATTGAATAAGTTCATGAGTGTGGAGTTACAGAAGTCCATGTTTGAAAGATTAGTAATGTGGTCAGAAAAGAGAACAAATCAGCAAATGAAGACAGTACTAAAAGGGATATTGGATAGTTCCGAAGACTATTCAGATTATGCAAAGTCACTATTATAGAAGAAGTTAACTCTGATTAAATGACCTATCCAGGTATGTTTTTTAAAGAAAGTATTAACTGAAAGCTTTTCTGAATTGATTTCTGTTAGTGAAGGGATAATGTGAAAATTTCTGATGACAGAATTAGACAGATGAATAATGATTGAATCATATTAATGGTTGAATACAATGGTTATAATCGGGTAGTTACTATGATTCCTTCTGGGCATTCTATGTGTACAATTTTCCTCAGAAGTATATGTGACTGTTTAATTTCAAAAAGGAAGTCTTATCATATGAGAACATTAGCTAAACATATTAATAGACGAAAGCATCGTTGATCTGTTTGGGTTATGTTCAACATTGTTATGTCTTTCTCTGATAATTTATTCCATTATGTGGATATAAAAGCCGACGGTAAAATCTGTATGAAGTTAATATTTTGTTTCTGCTGGTTATTGTTCTGTTGAATATACGTAAAGATTATATTGCTTCTGTTACTGGGGATTTTAGTATTTATGAGTGACATTGTTCTTTCTGGACATTTTCTGGGATAGTATCAGAATTGATATCATTCTATACAGGTTGTAATTTTCAGATATCCTGTATAGCTCCATATGTTGAGATTTCACTATTTCAGTTTTCTTATGATTCCATGTGATTATCTGCAAGAGATCTCTATATGACAGAGATGACTATGTTTACTATGATTATAACTTCTGGCTTGAAATGTGAGAGTGCAGTGGTACCGTCCTCAGAGTTATAGAAGTTGTGTCTCTACAATAGTTGCTACTAAAATCATATTTGATTCTTTTCAGTGTTCAAATGCTTCCTTAATAGTCGGGATAATATTTATTATAGGGTTGAGACATCGTTCCTAGTAAGGTCCAATGATTTCTATTTGGTTAAGGTGATTTCAGTAGAATTCAAAGTTTCGATGATTGATATAAGAGACAGCTCCATTATAAACTATTTTCTAGTTCTTGTGAAGGTTTGACATTGATAAAAGTAAAAATGATAGAAGATCAAGATAAATTTGTATAATGATATGTTTGGGGTTATGCTTTTAACGAGAAGAAAAGATTTCTTCGAAAAGACCAAATCAGTGGTTTAGTATGATCTGAATTATTTGATTGAAAAGTTAATTAGGTTGTATGTGTTTGAATCTATCTACGAACTGGAAATAAATTTTGAACATACATGTATGAATTGAAGGATAGTATGGAAGAAGAATTTGTACTCTTGAAGATTTAATACAGAATTATATCTATTGGAACAATTCTATCTGAGAAATGTTGTGGTAAATTAAAGTTAGTTCGAATGTTGAAGCTTTCTTTTGCACGAAGACATTATCAACCAAAATGTCAGTTCTAGTTTCGTCTGAGTTGAATAAAGAGTTTATGATCTTCAGTCATATGTTAATGAATGGTTTGAAGTGTGTTCTAATGAAAAAGTGTACAGAGATATCTTGTGATTTCATATAGTTAAAGATGCATGAAAAGAGTTATGTGATATATATGATGACCATAAGTGTTTAAAATGTTTAATGTCAGAGAAAGATCCGAACTTGGCACAGCAAAGTTAGCCCGAATCGTTGAAAAACTTTTGAGTCTGTAAGTGATTCTTATTCGAGGAAATGATTATAGTTTCGGATGTTTTGAATGGGAAGCTATTGTGTGCTTTTTGAGCGATGAATATGTGATTGATCTTATCAAGTAATGAACGGTTGTTAGCTGAATTAGAGGCTAAATAAATGTTTATTTAGTGAAGTTCTAAAATTCAGAAATGTGTCAGTGAATTATAAGTTAATAAGGGGTTCAACATAAATTGATTTCTGATTCAGAACTTCAGATGTGGAATCGATGATTATTTGTTACTTCGAGATAAAGTGTCTATACCGAGAAGCTCTGAGACTGTATAACCATTGTTATAGGTGGCTCACAGTGTCAGTTAGTTTGATCGTACGGGAGTAACATGATGCACGACATTTCGAGATATGATATTGATGAATGAGTGTGAACTGTGATATTTCTGACTTTGTTGATTATAGAAATAAAGTGTTGATTATAGAGTTATCTGTTCCTGAGATGATAGGTATACACATGGTACCAATTATCATTGTTTCGGATTGAGATCTGAAACTCATATTGGGATTCTGAGGAAAGTTACAATAATCTGTGAGTATGAGATTGCATTGAAATCGAGAAACGCAATTCAAACTCTCGAAATATTTATTTGTCACTGTCTTTTAGAGTTTCAAAGCAAATAAGAAAGACTGTTGCTATTATAAGCAGTTACCGAACTCTGTTATTACAGGATCGAGTTTTGTCAGAAAATGATCCACAGGATTAATATCGTCAAAGAAATTGAGCAGAAAAAGAAAACAATTTAATACAGTCATAAGCAGTCTTAGCTAGAGATGATGTATAGCGAAAGTCAGATCAGAATTTCAATTGTGAGATTAAAGAGATTTGAAATTCGAAGCTATGTGTGAATTTGAAATGTATTGTGCGGAAGCAAATCCTGAATCTACTTTCTGGTAAGATTTTCGAGGACGAAAATCCCTAAGGGGGGAGAGTTGTAACAGTTTGATTTTGACCCTAACCGGTAAAGTGGTTTCGGGACCACAAATCCGAGTTCAAAAAATATTTTAAAATTATTTTACGTATTTATTATGTGTGAATTTGTTTGTGTTAAATTTTCGTGACTTAAATTTGTCGTTTAGGTGTCCGATTAAATAAAAGGACTTAATCGCGTAAAATATAAAGGTTACAAACTATAGTGTAAAGTGCTTAGTTGATAGTGGCTTTTTAATATTGAGTCCTTAAAGGGCAAAAAGCCCATTTCCAAATGTAGTGGACGGCAACATGCCATCATTATATGTTTTATATATTATTTGTTATATTAAAAAAATATATATTAATGTATAATAATGTCATATTATAATATAATGACATAAAAATAAAATAAGAAAGCCATAGTTTCATTTCTTTTTTATTCCATGGCCGAATAGCAAAGAAAAGAAAAAGAAAGAACCAAGATAGGTTTCGACTCTTATTCAAGCTCAATCAAGATCATGAATGTAACACCCCAAACCCGGCCTAGAAGTTAGGCCCGAATCTGGCATGTCACA
Organism: Gossypium australe; assembly: GCA_005393395.2. NCBI lineage: Eukaryota > Viridiplantae > Streptophyta > Magnoliopsida > Malvales > Malvaceae > Gossypium > Gossypium australe. The sequence continues at coordinate 13,956,532 of CM016616.1, forward strand.
TTGAAAAGTTTTTCAAAAACCATGTTTTCATTAAAAACTCTTCTTAAGGAATTTAAAACTTTTTGCTATTCAAAACCTCAAATTTTGTTTGCTTATTTTCAAAATGTATTTAATTAAAAATAATTCCTTTGCAAAAACATTATTACTACCATTTCCAAAAACTTTGTTTATAACAGTAATCAAATTTAGTGAATTGTGGAAAGATAATATTTTGAGAAGCAGTTATTATCGTTTTATAAAAATCTAGAGTTTAATCGTTTATAGTTTGAATATAAATGAAATGGTAATTCAAAGAAAAATAATTTCCAATGGCCTTATTATAAAAACCAAACCCAAATTAAAATAAACTTAAAATAAAGCTAAACAGAAATTTACTAAAAATTTTGGAGAAGTATTCCGATGTATGGCCACCAACGAGTCCTCCGCAGCTCCAAATCCTCTAATGCTGGGGATTACTTGCGAGGTTAAAGGAAAGGGGGGTGAGTTACGAGAACTCAGTGTGTAATCCCCTAATCGGTTGTTAACTGGGCTGAGACCCATACAGAAACAAACTGGGCTAAAGCCCGTATAAACATGATAATGCAGATAATGTAATGCAACCTAACCCAATCCAGCCAATCACAACCCCGTACCAACCAACACACCTGTGGGTGATCATCAGTCAACCCACCCGCCAAACACACCAAGAATGCAGCTGAACTACCAGATTATAAGCGGCTTAGAGCCTTTGGTAGGTCCACAGTCGTCTTGGGCGACTCGTGCAACCCTAAAAATCAAATCGGTGAGTCCACAGTTATCTCGGGTGACCCGTGCGGCCCTAAAAATCAAATCGATGAGTGAAAATCAAATCGGTGAGTCCACAGTCATCTCGGGTGACTCGTGTGACCCTAAAAATCAAATTGATGAGTGAAAATCAAATTGGTGAGTCCACAGTCATCTTGGGTGACTCGTGCGACCCTAAAAATCAAATCGATGAGTGAAAATCAAATCGGTGAGTCCACAGTCATCTCGGGTGACTCGTGCGACCCTAAAAATCAAATTGATGAGTGAAAATCAAATCAGTGAGTCCACAGTCATCTTGGGTGACTCGTGCGACCCTAAAAATCAAATCGGTGAGTCTACAGTCATCTCAGGTGACCCGTGCGACCCTAAAAATCAAATTAATGAGTGAAAATCAAATCGGTGAGTCCACAGTCATCTTGGGTGACTCGTGCGACCCTAAAAATCAAATCGGTGAGTCCACAGTCATCTCGGGTGACCCGTGCGACCCTAAAAATCAAATTGATGAGTGAAAATCAAATCGGTGAGTCCACAGTCATCTTGGTTGACTCGTGCGGCCCTAAAAATCAAATTGGTGAGTCCACAGTCATCTCGGGTGACTCGTGCGACCCTAAAAGTCAAATCGATGAGTGAAATCAAATCGGTGAGTCCACAGTCATCTTGGGTGACTCGTGCGACCCTAAAAATCAAATCGGTGAGTCCACAGTCATATTGGGTGACTCGTGCGACCCTAACAAATCAATCACTTCCTCCAATTACATATCCCAACCCGTGCAGTATGTCATGTTTGCAAAGCACATTTCATAATGATGTATGAAATAGATTACCGTCATAACCAGATAAACAGAATACACACACAGTCGTGCTAATCAACCCATAGGGGTATAGCGGTAATTTTACCCACTAAGGGTAATTAGGTAATTTTGCAATCCAAGGGTATTTTGGTAATTTACCTTCCAAGGGTATTTTGGTAATTTCGCAACCTAAGGGTATTTCGGTAATTTACCCTCCAAGGGTATTTCGGTAATTTCGCAACCCAGGGGTATTTCGGTAATTTACCCTCCAAGGGTATTTCGGTAATTTTGCAACCCAGGGGTATTTCGGTAATTTACCCTCCAAGGGCATTTTGGTAATTTTCTCAACCCAAGGGTATTTCAGTAATTTACCCTCCAAGGGCATTTTGGTAATTTCGCAACCCAAGGGTATTTTGGTAATTTCGCAACCCAGGGGTATTTCAGTAATTGCGCAACCCAGGGGTATTTCAGTAATTTACCCTCCAAGGGTATTTCGGTAATTTTGCAACCCAGGGGTATTTCGGTAATTTACCCTCCAAGGGTATTTCGATAATTTCGCAACCCAAGGGTATTTCGATAATTTACCTTCTAAGGGTATTTCGGTAATTTTGCAACCCAGGGGTATTTTAGTAATTTACCCTTCAAGGGCATTTTGGTAATTTTTTCAACCCAAGGGTATTTCAGTAATTTACCTTCTAAGGGTATTTCGGTAATTTTGCAACCCAAGGGTATTTTAGTAATTTACCTTCTAAGGGTATTTCGGTAATTTTGTAACCCAGGGGTATTTTAGTAATTTACCCTCCAAGGGCATTTTGGTAATTTTCTCAACCCAAGGGTATTTCAGTAATTTACCCTCCAATGGCATTTTGGTAATTTCGCAACCTAAGGGTATTTCGGTAATTTCGCAACCTAGGGGTATTTCAGTAATTGCGCAACCCAGGGGTATTTCGGTAATTTGCCCTCTAAGGGTAATTCAGTAGTTTTACCCAACAAGGGTAATTCGGTAATATACCCTCTAAGGGTAATTCGGTAATCTCGTAACTAAAACTTAACTAGTAATTTGGGGCATACAAATTTAAACTGTCCGTCTGCGTCATACTGACTAAATTGACCATAACTCGAGTTAGAAAACTTGAAATCTAGATCCGTAAATGTTCCTTAAAACTAGACTCATGTATCTTCTTACTATAATTTTTCCAGAATTTTTGGCCAAGCCATTTAGTACAGTTTATTCATTAAAATTTCCTTTGTTTCACTGTTTGATAGTTCTGCCCTCTCTTCACAAAATCTCAGATACCTCATTGTACAGAACTCAAATAATGTTTTCATTTGCTCCAAATAAAAATAGACTCACTAAGGATTCTAAGGATATAAACCATGTCCCATAATTATTTGTTTACAATTTATAATGATTTTTCCAAGTCAGAACAGGGGATCACGTAATCATTCTGAACCAGTCTCACAAAAATCTAAAATTCTCAAAACATACTAGTCCTTTGCTTGCTCTGTTTCTTTTATAAGAAAATAGACTCAATTATCTTTCAATCCATATCCCTTCACTTTTTAATTCATTTTCCACTATTTTTGGTGATTTTTCAAAATCACATTACTGCTGCTAACTAAAACTGTTTCATTGCAAAATATGGTTACCACTACGAACATACGTACGCCCAAGTGGTCACAGATGCCGGTTTGTGACTTTTCAGTCTTTCGACCGAATGATAGAACATTTCATGCAAACATTCAGAGAGGTATGAGACTACACACCTTATTCGGAATCCGTAATACGATACTCTCCGCGGCACCTAAAGGTACAGTCGGTCAACAATTAGTCCAAAGCCCAATTTACAACTTCAACCAAGTATTGCGATTGATTAACAATCTATATCACTTACCAACAATTCGAGTCTCTTATTACGAGGGATAGGTGTTCGATTGGCCCTCTGATAAAGTACTTCGAGACTCTACTTACCAACCCTCTTCCGAAAGCCAAAGGCTAGAAAGATGATGAGAGTGTAAGCTAACACTCTACCGATTCGGTCCACACCAAGAGAACCAAGAGGATGGAAGTAGTAGCGGCCTTGCAACCACTGAAAACCCGAGAAGGCAAAGAAGCTTCGGCAACCACAAGAACCAAGTTTCGATTCGATGTCTAAAGGGTCGGAAGGAACTTTTTGCTCACATTTCTCTTTTCACCCGTTCTAGGTCCGAAACTCATTTTTTTTATCTAGATCAATGGAATTTACTAATTTAATCACTTACAAATCATAATATACCATAATCTACATTTTAGGCAAAATGACTATTTTGCCCCTACACTTTGGCAAAATTATGATTTTACCCCTAGGCTCGTAAATAAATTTTCATCACATTTTCTTATTAAACAAGCCTAGCTGAACATTTAATCCTCTTACAACTATCCAAAATTCCAACTATTTCATGCCTTAATGAACAAATTATAACTTTTGCATTTTAGTCTCAATTAGGTGTTTTCTTGACAACACCTTTCACAAAAGTTGTTTCTCATCATTTTATCATTCATTTTCTTCCATAAAAACTCAGCAACCAGCATAAAATCTCTAATGGCAATTCCCTAGACTCTCAACCATATTGCAAAATAGTCCCCTCGTTAGCAAGCTTAAGCTTTGGGGACTCTAAAAGTACAATTTTTATCAAGAAAAGTCATCAAAATCACTTACAGGGCCAAATTGCACAATTGGGGCCTCCAATTAATAGCCCATAGCTATTTGGCACCTTTTGCAAATAAACTTGAACTTTCGCACTTTATGCGATTTAGTCATTTTTCACAATTTAGCTAGAAATCGTTAAAATTAAGGCACCAAAATTTTCATACATCCTTATAAACATATTATAACACATAACATAACATGAAAATAATTTCTCTAACCTCAAATTAGTAATTCGGAGATCACTGTTCCAACTATCCCCTAAATCGGGCTATTACACCCTCCATGCATTTTTTTTTTTCACCTATTCCATTACCTTTCAAATCCCATCATTATACTTTGTTTTCACCTACTCCATTATTTTTCAAATCCCATCATTATATTTTTCTTTTATTTCTTTCCTTTCTTTTTCCTTATTTTTCTCCTTACCTTATCTTTTTAGTCATCATTTCATTTTTCTTTTATTTCTTTCCTTTAATAATGTCATGGTTGACACTTGGAAGAGCACACAAAAATAAATCCAAAATTTGCAAAAGATGGGATTTGAACCCCTTCCCTCCATGCTCTTCACTTGATGCCATAACCTCTTTACCAATAGTTCATTTATGTTAACAATTTACTCACTTATTTCCATAAGCTTTGATGCCTCTTATTATCTCTCCTTAATAGGCTTAAACACAAACTTTCATTAAGGCCCAACATGAACCCGAAACTTCATAGAACCCCGTAACTTTCTAAAATCATCTTCTTAATAAGTCCAACTTGAAATAATGCCATTCTCTTATTTCTCAAAAATTTTAAACACTCCTACGCCCAAGGCCCAATGGGCCCAATCCTACTAGGCCCAATTTCGGGATGTTACAAAGAACCAGATAAATCAGATCTGGACCGGGGAAAAACGAGAGTAGTCGATTAGTCGATTTTACTGACCGTTGACGTCCGAGGTAAGTCCTTAAGCAATAAAACATTGTAAATTATGTACGTAACTTAGTATATGCTGATTTGGAAATTTGTAACTATAATGTTGAGTAGCCAAATGTGATTATATCTAGAATTTGATATTATCAAGTTTAGTTCAGTTGAGATATGATGTTTGAAAGTTCATACAAGAATTATGAAATGGATATAAGTTCGATATATAAATGTGTGTGAGACAACTTTATAGTGCCATTATTTAGGCCGTGGGCCTAGCAAGCTTTGTGTTGGTGAACTTAATCGGGCTTCATGCCTAGCAGGCTTTTTGCCGGTGAATAAATATCAGACCGTGGGTCTAGCAGGCTTAGTGCCGGTGGATAATATCAGGCTTTATGCCTAGCAAGCTTTATGCCGGTGATTTATTATAAGTGTATGCTTCAATAGATTTTTAATGATGCAGAATTTATATACGGCAAATGAGCTCAATGTTCAGGTATATGTAAATCTAATGGTTGTGAGAGATAAGGTAAATTAGTAAATTGCTATTTGATACAAGTTATATGTGATACAATTGAGGAATATATGTAATTATTAATAAGTGTATTCGGCCTTATAAATGAATAGTATGACATTATGGAATTGATTTTAGATATGAGCATAGATGTGGCTTTTATATTCAGCCAAATTGGTAAGTGCATATGTGATGTTTCTTGAGCAAGTAAATTAACAAAATGCTCTTGTGTATGTGAAAATAAGGTAAGCCAGTGATTGAATTGATTATGTAGATGTTAAAGTTACAAATGTGAAAAATGTGAACGTAACACCCCAAACCCGGCCCACGAGCCACGGCCAAATTTAGGATGCCATTGCGGAAAACGTTTGAAAAAAATATTTTTACTTAGAGTGAAAACATAAAAATTTATTGTCTTTAATAAAACATTGGATATTTAAAATTTTGACATAAATTACAATGTTTCAAATTCTTCGGTTAAAAACTTTATCATATATTTTAAAAGGAAAGTTACTAAAGATAAAACATTTTCAGATAGTAATATAATCGATAGTCCAACTTATAACATAATAAAAATCCTTAAATACTTTAGGAGGCCCTTATTACAATAAATAAATACTTAAAATACTGAAACATAAATTGTATAAAGAAAATCCTCTTCTGCATGGGCCACCTCGTATCCACTCCAACCCGGTCCAAGCTTTATGCATCATCTGTAAGGTTTGAGAAAAATTGGGTGAGTCACACAAACTCAGTGTGTAATTATTTCACATGCCTCCACACATGGGCTTGGCCCACATCCACAAATCAATTACAAATCAGATGGTAAGACAATTCATCCACATAATTTCACATATTGGGCTTGGCCCATATCCACATTGATCCACATAATCAGTCATGCAAAAATGCATCCCAACCCAACCTAGAGTCCATCCATTACACCTACCTTGGCAGACCTGCTGCCCAAGGCCGTGGCTAAGCCACCGATCACCTAAGTGACCTCACATGTCAATATCCACGAGGTGACTCGAGGTCATCCTCAATCCACGGTGATGCACACAGCTATCATCCGCCAGGAGGCGGCACATAGCCAACACCCCACCTTGATGAAGCACATAGCTAACATCAAGCGCCAATGTAGCACAAGTCTAACATTAGACCACGTACATAATGTACACACTGTCCTTCAATATTCATGTCCCAAATTCCCATGCATATATATATATATATATATATATATATATCATGACAATTATATCATTTAGATGAGTATTCAACACATGCTTACCACGATTGTACATATTCATCAGTGATAATTTAATATCATAAAGTACTGACCTGATTATTCGATCACCCCCCATGGGTATCCACCATCTTAGCCCTTATTTCGGCTACCATTCACATCATATCACACATATATAACAACATACACACATAAACAATCAAGAGAACAGTGCAATAACTACACACCTTTTTGGTACAGTCTACTCAATCCCGAAACTCTCTTATTCCTGTCGATTTGCTCCTAAGAACCAAAGTCAGAAATCGGTCATCACTTAAACTCATAAAATGGCCTATGGCCGAATACTACAAACCACCTACTTTGCTTAACTAAATCCCGAATGACCACATAACACTTACCTTGATGAATCGAATCTTTACAATCCTCCTTAAGGCTCCTTACCGTTGGCTACACAAAAGAAACACAATATTATGACTCTACATACATTCGGCCATCCCTTATTAACCAAGGCCAACCATTGGTTTCGGCATACTAAATGAAGAAGAAGAGAATTCGATTGCTAAGAAAATACTTACTACACTCGAAACCGATTGGAAGATTGATGAAAAGGAATGTCGATACCCCCTCCTCTAAAGGCTCCAATAGATTCGGCAAAAACTCCCAAATGGAGAAGGGATATTCGAATAACACAAAATAGGTATAGCCCCGAGGTTGAGAAGAAGAAAAGAAGTGTAGATGAAAGTTAGGAGAATTCGGCAATGAAGAACAAAGGTGGTGTAATATCCCGGGTTAGGGGCTATTTCGTTGTGGCATGTTTTGCATGTGTTTGTGTGCTGTGTTGCTATTTTTGTGTTCTTGGGGCTTAATTATAGCTTAGGTGTATGCCTGAGTAAATTAGGAAATTTTAGTTTTTGGGTGTTAAGTGAAGGGAGCTAGGGAAGCTGGGGTTTAAGAATTTTCTTTGTGGTTTTATTGCACAAATAAGTAGCTGGCAAAGTGGCAAGGCATGGGACACTTGGGAGCTAGGTGTGGCGTCATCTTCAAGGAGTGGAGGTCCAGTGTTCGAGCAGCAGGAGTCCCCTTTTTGTCACCTATTTTGGACGGCATAGGAGGGAAGAGAAGTATGAAATTTGAACTCTAACTTGGACTTGGTCAAAAGGGTGACATGGATGGTGGAGAGCAAATTAAGGAGGAGGACTTGTTCAACTCATTTTGAATGAGTGGTGGAGAGTCTTTGGAGGGTTGTGGCCGAATTTTAGGGAGAGGGGAGTGGGAGTAGGGACGGCATAGTGGGGGTTAGGGGGATGCCGAATGTACTCTTGCATTTTGGGTACATTTCGGTCAATTTTGGTAGCAAAGAAAGCTCTCATTTTGCCGAATTTTTCAAGAGTGTTCTGGTGTTTTTCTTCCTTTTGAAATCGAAAGTCAAGTACTCATCTTGCTAAAATTTTCTTGCCTTTTGAAGTGGGTGGCCGAATGTCTTTGTAAGGCACATTTTTTTTTTGGGGTTGCATCTCTTCTTTTATTCTTTAGCCGAACCATTTCCCCTAACATTCTTTTTCTTTTTCTTTTGAGCTAAAGCCGAACCTAGCATCCCACCTTCCTCTCTTTTCTTCTCTTAACCCCTTGTAGCCGAAACACTCATCTTCTCAAGCACCCTCATCTTTTCTTTTCTTGTTCAAAAACCGAAAGTTTCTATCCTCTATCCATCTTGTGTTCTTCTTCCAAAAGAAAACCTTAGCCGATTGCTCAAGTTGTTTTCTTATTTCATTGGTGCCGAACCTAGTCTCTCATCAACATTCTTTCTCTTTACATCCCTCTCTTGGAACTGAGTTTGGTGTGTGTTAAAACACTGTGGCCGGATCCTTCTCCCTGTTGAAGTTGTTAGCCGAATCTATCCCTCCCCCTAGTAGTCTTCCTTGGCCGAGTATCAGTGGTGTTTGGAAGCTTTGCCTTAATCGTTGGTATTGGTAAGCTCTAGGCCGAATGGCCATATCTCCCTCTTTTGGGTTCTTTATTTGGTTGTGTCTTGTTAAGGGCCGATTATGGTTATGTTGGAAGGGTATTGATCTCTCTGTTTTAGGGACTTTGGAAGTGTGAAGCAAGCAAAGGAATCATCATTCTTGTGTGATCGATTGGTGAAGGCCGATTGTCGTAAAGAACCACTATTGGTTCGGGTGTTAGTTAGGAAACCAAACCAATAGCAAGGTAAGGGTCCAACGCTAACCCTTGTGGTTCTTTTGGTTAATGGCCGAATGGTCTTAGTGACTAATTCTATGTTGGCCGAATATTGTGGTTGCTCAATGGTTTTTCTGTTTGGCCGATTGTAGGAGTTAGCAAACGAGGGATTTAGACCGTTTCGTGGGATTTTAGACTTGCGTATATCAGGTGTGTATATTAACACACTTATATTTAGGAATATTATTAATAAACCTGTATGCCTATTAAAATTTATGGCAGTTGATGGATTGATATGATACCCATTTGGGTATGAGCTTGGATTCGGGTAAGTTATTACTAATATCAATTTGAGTTATCGATGATTTATATGATATCATGACCTATGTTATTTATGTATGCCATGAGAGTTTATGCTGGGTATGTGGGCATAATATGCATGATAGTATGATATGCATGATTACATGAGTTTGGCATGTTGATGGGTGATATGAGAGGAGGGAGTATGATATTTTGTGCTGACGAGCACCAGTGCTTTGGTAGCACAACTTTGTGACTTTGGGTCACCAGAGGTTTGGCACCTCCAGAGGTTTGGTACCTCAGCGTCTCGTCCCAGTGGCTCAGTACCACAGTGGGTTGGCCCCACAGATGATTATACGGGATTGACGCCAGTGTTTTGGTAACACACGATGGGTTGGCCCCATCACCAGATTTGTGACTACGGTCACCAGTGCTTTGGTAGCACATTGTGTCTTTGGGACACCAGAGGTTTGGCACCTCATTGTGACTTGTCCCTGTGGTTTGACCACCGTGGGTTGGCCCCACTTGAGATATGGGATCGTCTGCTAGTGTTTTGGTAACACACGATGGGTTGGCCCCATCATCATTGGATTCGTGACTTCGGTCACCAGTGCTTTGGTAGCACAACTGTGTCTTTGGGACACCAGTGCTTTGGTAGCACATTGACGGATATTGTGTCTTTGGGACACCAGTGCTTTGGTAGCACATTGTGACTATATGTCACCAGTGGTTTGGCACCACCAGTGGTTTGGTACCACACGGGGTAGAAAAGGCGTTATGGATGGTTAGGATCGGGTTGCATTAATCATGTTGCTATGTATGATGTGTGTTAGCCTGTTGTTTTATCGGGAGCGGGATTTACACACTGAGTCACTCGACTCACCCTCTCCTTTGACATTTCAGGTGACTCGTAGAAGCGGACTTGGAGCCGGGATGGACTCGAGGTGCTTATGCCATGTTGAATGAAGTTTTTACTCAGACTTTATATTTTTGGTACTTCGCTTATTTACTTTCACTTGGGTTTTTATTGGGTTTGTAAAAGGCCTTTAAATTCATGCTTTACGTTGTTTGATGTTTTAGTTAGATTTTAATATGCCTTAACAAAAATAAGCCGGTAAATTTTACTAAAACCTGGAAAGATAATGTTTTCAAAATTATCACGCGACGTGTTTTTAAACTATACCATCGGGTAATACACAAAGTCTTTTCGATGAACAAATACAAAGGATTTTAAATCCAAACTTGTAATTCTCCTAAGGTTAAAAGTGTTTTCTGTATCACTCAGAAACTATTAGAGTTTTAAAGGGTAATAACTCGTTTTAACTACAAATTTTGGCAAAGTTTTCAAAATCCCTGGATTTCAAATACATCAACTGTGTTTTCAAACAAGACTGCTCAAATTTGTTTCAAACACACTGTGTTTTCACTCAGCTTTTAGAACAAAAACCTAGTTTACCAAAATGGTTTTCCCCGTAGCATGCCAGATTCGGACGTGGTGTCTTGTCCGGGTTTAGGGTGTTACAGGTGGAGAGGTTTCGGCTTTGTTGCAAATGAGAGGATGGGTTTCAGTTTTTAGAAAGTGAATGGAAGGAAAATAAGTTGCAAAAGGAAAAAGAAAAAGATGCACAAAATGACTTCCAACTTTCGGCTTTTGGTCAAGAAATAGGGTGCAAATTTCTGCAATGGCAAGGGTGAAAAGAAAGTTTCGAAAGAGAATACTAAAGAAAGAAAAGAGAACCGAAAAAGAACTTCTAGACCTCTTATAGGAAATTCGGCTATTCCCCCCCACTCATGACCGAAAATTATCACCCAAAAGAGACCCACATTCGGCCTCCACACTCAAAATTCTTCTTGCCATCAATTTAAACTAATTTTGAATTAAACTCACTCCTAAATTTCTCCTTATTTCCTCCTAATCACATTCAAAATTAAGCCAACCCCCCTAGTCCACTATACCGTCTACATTCATGGTCAAATGGCCATAGAAAAGTTTCCAAAACAACACTCCATACTTCAAGCCTTATGTCCCCTTATCCTACCAAAATTCCTTGATAGCATACCATAAATAAGCACTTGCCTTATTCCTTAGTCTACTAACCATAAAAGACAATAGTCCAACCTTACCTTAATTAGAGTTTGACCAACACATGCCATATAAATGCAAAAATAAAAGTCACCTTAACTCCATCCATGGGATTCGAACCTAAGCCCCCTGTAACACCCTGGTTCTAGGGGTTAGGCTTTTGGTGCTGAGCTCAGGTGTTGGCACACTTCAGTGTGTGGTTGGGTAAGTTTTAGGGGTCCTGAGAACCCTAGGTGGTGGTGGAAAGCCTTAGGAAATTTTTAGTTTTAGGGGTTAAAAGGGGAGCTTGGATAGAGGGGGCCTTAAGAGAAATTTTGGTGAAGTTTTGGCACAAAGAATGGCTTGGCAGAGTGGCAAGGAGGCCCCACATAAGGCATGGGAAAGTGACGCCTCAAGGGGGAGCTGGAAGGGGTCTCATGTTCGATTCGCAAGGGCAGCAGATGGGGCTTTTTTTTTGCGTCATTTTGGTGAGGTGGTGGACGGTTTTTGAAGGCTTAAAAGATGGATGAAGACTTGGTCTTCCTTTTTTGAATTCGGCTAGGAAGGAAGGATTAAAGTTTGACTCATTCAAACCTTTTTGAATGGATGGCTAGGAGAAGAGATGAGTTGGAGGTTATTTTGAATTTTTGAAGGGTTGGTGTAGAGTGAAAGTAGGAGGATTTTTGGGAGTTAGTGGGGGTTGAGTTGTTGGCCGATTTAGTAGTATAAATAGGGGGGGAGGTGCTCACCTTTGGTCATTTTTTTTTCTTCTTTCACCATTTGTTTTCTCCCTTGCCGAAAGTTCTTCCCCTTTTCTTTATTTATTCTTCCCCTAGTCTCTTGTCGAAAGTGAGTCAAAGCAAACCCCTTTCCATCTCATTTCTTTGTAGCCGAAACCAAAAGTGGGCATAACCCTTTGTGCACCTATTTCCCTCTCCCTTCATGCTTTTCTTTTAAACCTTGCTTAAACCAAAATCACCTTTAGAGCCTGCCATTGCCGAATATCCCAAACTCCATCTAGGAGCCTTGCCGAATCATCCATCCTCTCATTCTCTCTGCTGTGGTTGCAAGTCAGTGAAGCCGAATCTTATCTCTTGTGGTAGCCGAATTGGTGGGGAGCCTCTGAAGTCTTGGAAGATATCATCTTGGATTAATAGCTTCGTAAGTGGTTTGGGTAAGAATATTTAGTAAGTTTTGTTACTTAGTTTATGACTCGGGGTTTAATCGTTGTTCTGATTAAGTGTTCTGATGGAGGCAACAACCAGTCAGAGTGGGCAAGGGAAAGTCCCTATCCCGAAGTTCAAGAAGAGGGCTGTCTCGGCGGTTCGGGATTGGCCACCGGGGTGTGGGCCAGCAGTGGGGGGATAGTTATAGGCAGATAGCTGTTGTTTCGTTGAGTGATAGCATAGAGATCGAAAGCTTAGAACTGCAAGTGATAAGGTGCGTAATCATCGCACTATTTCTGTGGTTTTGGTTTGCTAATGTGTTTACATATGCGTGATGTGTGATGGCCGATTATAATGGCTTGAATGGTGAGTTATTTATGATATACACATGATATGATAATCAACATGTGATGCTTACTCTTTTGTTATAATCTGATATGTTATACTTATGCATACATACATGGGAGGTGGACTTGATCGATGAAGGAAGGAGTGTACATATGATGTACGTGGTCTAATGTTAGCCTCGGCTACATTAGCGCTTGATGGTTAGCTTTGTGCTACCTCAAGGGAGATGTTGGCTAGGTGCCCATCTCGGCGGTTGATGGCTATATGCATCACCGTAGCGGATTATGGTTTTGGGATCACTTTGGTTGATCGGTGGCTCAGCCACGGCCTTGAGCAGCGAGTTGCCAAGGTAAGGTTTATGGATCACGATGTGATCAGTGGTGGATTAGCCACGGCCTTAGGCAGGGAGTTTGCCAAGGTTGGTGTTACGATTGGATAGTAGGTTGGGCTGAGATGCATATTTGCATGACTTGTTATGAGAACGGTATGGTTATGGGCCAAGCCCATACGTATGGAATATGTGTTTTGATTATGCACTGAGTCAGTGGACTCACCCTATTCTCTTAACCATTTCACGTGATGCGTAGAATTGGACCGGGATCGGAGAGGACACATGGTGGCCCATGCAGAAAGAAGAGTTTAAATATTTTTAAGCTTATTTATATTAAGTATTTGGGTTTAAATATTGATGTAATAAGGGCCTTGGAACTATTTATTATTATTTTTGGTACTATTTATTTTAATTTAATTATGGTTTGATTAATTTGATTTACTATGTGAAATTGATTTTTATATTAGCACCCTATTTATTCAATATATTTATATATATATAAGTAATAAAGTGTTTTTAATGTGGACATTTTCATAATACCAAAGTTTAAAGAATACTTTTAAAAGTACATGGGTTTTTATAAAAAAGTTAGTCTTACTGTTTTATTCGATGTTAACAAGGATTTTCCACCGTCTTTTCCGCAGTGACATAACCAGATTCGGTCGTAGTGAATGGGCCGGGTTTGGGGATGTTACACCCCCTTTCAATGCTTGTGGCGTCACCTTCCAAAGCCCTAAGTGGTGCCTCCTTGCCACTTTGCCAACTGGTTACTTGTGTTAAAATTCCCCACGAATTACTCTTAACCCCTAGCTCCTTCAACTCCCTTTAACTAAAGCTTAAAAATAAAATTTTTCCTACAGCTCGAGCCTACCCTTGGCTTATTCCTAAGCCCTAGAACATCTCACTTAACAACACGACAATCCGAACTCATGCAAAACAATACAATCACAAATAACCCCTAATTCAGGATATTACAATTCTACCCTCCTTAAAGAAATTTCGTCCTCGAAATTTCCAACTAACTAACAGTCGTGCATCCTCACTCACCACACTACGCTCTTGCTGCGCACTCTGATCTTAATAAAAGTTAAATACTTTCTATGAACAGTCTCAAAGTTCACACTCAAGGTTCCATACATTTCACTAGCAACACAAGAACGAACTAGCTCTATAACAAACAAGGCAATAAAGGGTATTCTAGAAATAAGGGACATACCCGTTGTTCCATCTGGCACATCACTATCCTCGTGACGCTTGACTGAATAAATCAACCTTGGTTGCCTCGCGTCTGCACCTCCAGCACCTCCGTTTGGTGTTCCACGACCTCGGCCGGAACCATTCCCTCCATGATTCGGACCACGACCCCTTGTCGCTTGCTGACCACCTCTGTCCGGCTGCACACCAACCTGATCTACTGTCCGAGCCCTATTCAGATCCTGGGGACAATCTTTAATCAAATGAGCCTTAGACTTACACCTAAAACATTCTCAATCCCGATTCCAGCACTCGCCAACATGATACCTTCCACACCGAGCACACGGACGGTCCGGATTTCCAGTAGCTGGCTTAGCAACACGAGCAGAATTCTCAACCCTCGGTCTTTTCTGAAGGCTCTCAGACGATTCTGACGGTCCAAAACTCCTCTTGTCCCGGTTCCTATCCTTATCTCTATTTTGTCTCACAGAGTCCTTAATCCCCTCAGCTACCTTAGCCTTTTCTACTAACACAGCAAATTCCCGCTCCTGCTGTGGAGCTATAAACAGCCTCAGGTCATCCCTTAGTCCATCCTCAAACCGAACACATCGCTCATGATCCGTAGCCACTACTCCTCGAGCATACCAGCTCAACCTTAGGAATTCAGCCTCGTACTCCGCCATGGACTTGTTCCCTTGAACCAGCCCCAGAAAAGCCT
The DNA here is from genome assembly GCA_005393395.2 of Gossypium australe. Classification (NCBI taxonomy): domain Eukaryota; kingdom Viridiplantae; phylum Streptophyta; class Magnoliopsida; order Malvales; family Malvaceae; genus Gossypium; species Gossypium australe. The sequence continues at coordinate 13,971,759 of CM016616.1, forward strand.
TTCTCTGCGCATCAATATATTGAGTATCAACATACTTCTTCTGGTAAGCCGCCTTAACGTACTCCCAAGTGAGTTCCTCAGCCGTAACACCATCCCGAACTGTGAGCCACCATTGATATGACTCATCGCGAAGAAGCGACACCATTCCTTTCACTTTCTCCTCAGCCGTTAAATCGAGCTCATCCATAATCCGTTCGGTCGCCTCCAATCAATACTCAGCAGTACTGGGTGCCACACCAGATACGCCACGGAACACCTCAGCTCCATTGGCTCGAAGTCGCTCGGGTACCGATTTCCGAGCTCTCCTAATTCCACCTGCTCCAGCCACTATCTCCAGAACTCGCAGCACCGCCTGCGATACAGCATCATCCCCCGTCTGATCTTGCTGCTCCACACCAACAGCTGGTGATGGTGGTGGTGGTACCTCATTCTTAGACCCTTGACCCGATCTAACGGGTTTCGACACAGCCATTCTGCCTCTACCACGTCCTCGCACATTACGACTACGTCCCCTAAAGCTCATGTCTACGCTCGTGCTTTAGTCTTATTTAAGAAATTTTATGCATTAGTCTTTGTTCCATTGTTTATCTGCGAACAATTTTATGAAAAGAGCTTAATAGTAGTTCTTTCGATCAATCAAAGTTTCAAGTCTTCTACCTTAATTCACAGAAACACATCCATTCAGTAGTATCTACCATACACATTCACTTTTCAAACATTTTTGTCTGTTCCTATCCCAGGGGTATTTTCGTCATTTGTCCTACAGGGGTATTTTAGTAATAAATTAGGGTCAATTTGAAAATCTTTACAAATCAAAGGCATTCCAAAATATACAAATCTCGAGGTTATTTTGAAAATTCTACCAAATCAATGGTATTGCAGAAATTTCGGAAATCGGGGTTATTTTGGTAATTTTGGAAGTCAGGGGCATTTTAGTAAATTTTCCCAAATCAGGGTATCTTACTATTTTGTAAAATAGGAGTTTTTGGTATTTTTGTAAAGTAAGAATGTTTTTACAAAAGTCGTGGGTAGTATGGTAATTTTATAAACCAAGGGCATTTTGGTAATTTTACACCCAGGGATATTTGGGTAATTTTGTAAATCGGAAATATTTCAAAAAATTTTCCAAGTATAAAATGGTTTTACAAATCAAAGGAGTAATTTTGAAAACTTAAGGTTTTTATAAAATAGTATGGCTAGTCCCTTTCGGGTTTTAATTATCGAGTTTAGCCCGTGAATAAGTCCTCTTGGTTAGGGTGAACCGTTACTACGCACCAGGTAGGATTCGAGTGGAGAGGAGGTGAGTCACTAGGACTGCTTAAATACCAGGCTCTTACCGAATCCACTCCTAGACATGCGTACAATGGTTACCACACCCTAACTCGGCGACTTAGTCACAGGTTTGTTTAATTAGGCTTTAAAATTTTATGCAATTCTGTGCTGGAGTAAGCTAATCCTAAAGTTCAATAACTTAATATACTAATCTACGTTCCCATCATACCCACATACCAATCATATAATAATTCACACAACAATTAGAGGTACTTACCTGGTGGACTTCGGGTCAGAGATACAGGTGCCATGCCAGAATAAACCTGAAAACTTCATGAAAGCCTATATTTTTGAAAAGCCCATCTTAAGAAAATGTTTTTGGGCCCAAAACCCTCAAAGCTGAGTTTTGAACCAGGCTCTGATACCAAATTGTAACACCCCAAACCCGGCCTACGAGCCACGGCCGAATTTAGGATGCCACTGTAGAAAAAGTTTGAAAAAAATATTTTGACTTAGAGTGAAAACATAAAAATTTATTGTCTTTAATAAAACATTGGATATTTAAAATTTCGACATAAATTACAATGTTTCAAATTCTTCGGTTAAAAACTTTATCATATATTTTAAAAGGAAAGTTACTAAAGATAAAACATTTTCAGATAGTAATATAATCGATAATCCAACTTATAACATAATAAAAGTCCTTAAATACTTTAGGAGGCCCTTATTACAATAAATAAATACTTAAAATACTGAAACATAAATTGTATAAAGAAAATCCTCTTCTGCATGGGCCACCTCGTATCCACTCCAACCCGGTCCAAGCTTTATGCATCATCTGTAAGGTTTGAGAAAAATTGGGTGAGTCACACAAACTCAGTGTGTAATTATTTCACATGCCTCCACACATGGGCTTGGCCCACATCCACAAATCAATTACAAATCAGATGGTAAGACAATTCATCCACATAATTTCACATATTGGGCTTGGCCCATATCCACATTGATCCACATAATCAGTCATGCAAAAATGCATCCCAACCCAACCTAGAGTCCATCCATTACACCTACCTTGGCAGACCTGCTGCCCAAGGCCGTGGCTAAGCCACCGATCACCTAAGTGACCTCACATGTCAATATCCACGAGGTGACTCAAGGTCATCCTCAATCCACGGTGATGCACACAGCTATCATCCGCCAGGAGGCGGCACATAGCCAACACCCCACCTTGATGAAGCACATTGCTAACATCAAGCGCCAATGTAGCACAAGGCTAACATCAGACCACGTACATAATGTACACCCTGTCCTTCAATATTCATGTCCCAAATTCCCATGCATATATATATATATATATATATATCATGACAATTATATCATTTAGATGAGTATTCAACACATGCTTACCACGATTGTACACATTCATCAGTGATAATTTAATATCATAAAGTACTGACCTGATTATTCGATCACCCCCATGGGTATCCACCATCTTAGCCCTTATTTCGGCTACCATTCACATCATATCACACATATATAACAACATACACACATAAACAATCAAGAGAACAGTGCAATAACTACACACCTTTTTGGTACAGTCTACTCAATCCCGAAACTCTCTTATTCCTGTCGATTTGCTCCTAAGAACCAAAGTCAGAAATCGGTCATCACTTAAACTCATAAAATGGCCTATGGCCGAATACTACAAACCACCTACTTTGCTTAACTAAATCCCGAATCACCACATAACACTTACCTTGATGAATCGAATCTTTACAATCCTCCTTAAGGCTCCTTACCGTTGGCTACACAAAAGAAACACAATATTATGACTCTACATACATTCGGCCATCCCTTAGAAACCAAGGCCAACCATTGGTTTCGGCATACTAAATGAAGAAGAAAAGAATTCGATTGCTAAGAAAATACTTACTATACTCGAAACCGATTGGAAGATTGATGAAAAGGAATGTCGATACCCCCTCCTCTAAAGGCTCCAATAGATTCGGCAAAAACTCCCAAATGGAGAAGGGATATTCGAATAACACAAAATAGGTATAGCCTCGAGGTTGAGAAGAAGAAAAGAAGTGTAGATGAAATTTAGGAGAATTCGGCAATGAAGAAAAAAGGTGGAGAGGTTTCGGCTTTGTTGCAAATGAGAGGATGGGTTTCAGTTTTTAGAAAGTGAATGGAAGGAAAATAAGTTGCAAAAGGAAAAAGAAAAAGATGCACAAAATGACTTCCAACTTTCGACTTTTGGTCAAGAAATAGGGTGCAAATTTCTGCAATGGCAAGGGTGAAAAGAAAGTTTCGAAAGAGAATACTAAAGAAAGAAAAGAGAACCGAAAAAGAACTTCTAGACCTCTTATAGGAAATTCGGCTATACCCCCCACTCATGACCGAAAATTATCACCCAAAAGAGACCCACATTCGGCCTCCACACTCAAAATTCTTCTTGCCATCAATTTAAACTAATTTTGAATTAAACTCACTCCTAAATTTCTCCTTATTTCCTCCTAATCACATTCAAAATTAAGCCAACCCCCTAGTCCACTATACCGTCTACATTCATGGTCAAATGGCCATAGAAAAGTTTCCAAAACAACACTCCATACTTCAAGCCTTATGTCCCCTTATCCTACCAAAATTCCTTGATAGCATACCATAAATAAGCACTTGCCTTATTCCTTAGTCTACTAACCATAAAAGACAATAGTCCAACCTTACCTTAATTAGAGTTTGACCAACACATGCCATATAAATGCAAAAATAAAAGTCACCTTAACTCCATCCATGGGATTCGAACCTAAGCCCCCTTTCAATGCTTGTGGCGTCACCTTCCAAAGCCCTAAGTGGTGCCTCCTTGCCACTTTGCCAACTGGTTACTTGTGTTAAAATTCCCCACGAATTACTCTTAACCCATAGCTCCTTCAACTCCCTTTAATTAAAGCTTAAAAATAAAATTTTTCCTACAGCTCGAGCCTACCCTTGGCTTATTCCTAAGCGCTAGAACATCTCACTTAACAACACGACAATCCGAACTCATGCAAAACAATACAATCACAAATAACCCCTAATTTAGGATATTACAGTGAATGTATATGTAATTGTGCATATTCGGCCAAATGGGGTATATGTGATTTTAATAGTGAGATTTGTATAAGTTCATGTGCATTTGTACAATTAGCCATACGATATGTGTATGGAAGATTTAAATGATAACCTTGTATTTGAGAACATGTATATTCGGTTTTGCTAACTTAGTGTTAATATATAATAGTTGGTAAATATATAATTGCTTATGACTTACTAAGCTTAAATAGCTTACTCTGTGTGTATTCTTGTTTACTTCTGTTTATAGATTTGGATATATGTTACGAGCTCGGGGATCGTCAGCAAGACTACTCACACTATCGACAGTTTTTCGGTATTTTACTAAGTTGAATCTGGGCTTGTGGCATGTATAGCATAGATGGAATCTTTAAGTTTGATTTTTGGTCATGTATATATATATATATATATAGCCATGTGAAAATGGCTTAATCATTTTGTTTAGATTCGGTTATATGAGTTCATGTTTAAGTGTTTAATGTGTTTGGTTTTATCATTTCAACCATGGCTTATTTATATGCGGTATATGGTTGCTATGATTAGTTAATATTACGGTAAAGGTTTTGATATATATATATATATATATATATATTTATATATATAATATGTATGGTATGTTTGGATTTGGTATTTCAGTGAGTTCGGTTAGGTCTTATAAAATGAACTATGTATATAAAGGTTAGTACATATTTATATGTCCGAATGTGTATGAGTTGGATGATTATAAGTCCGAATGTGTATAGGTTATATTGATTAGGTTTGAATTGGCAATGTATGCATATATATTATGCTTGAATGATTGACTAAATAGGTACGGTTGGTAATAGATAAATAATGAATATGCCATATGATTGTTTTGGTTGATAAGGAAAGTGAATATGCAAATGAGGTTAAGGATATGATAATAAATGATAAGCATGTCATTTTGGTTTACAACACACCTAAATAAATATATTATGTATTATATGTTATATTAATTGTTCGATTGTAGATTAACTTGGGTTGTATGAATGAAAGTTTTGGTACAATCTAATGCATATAAATTGATATGTGAATAATATGTGAGTTTAGTTGTTATTTGTGTTCAAATTGGTTTATGATAACAAGGTCATATGCGCATGGTTTTATGATTGGTAAAGGAATATGTCCAGTTTTAAATTGTGCTATTTTAAATGTGTGCAATGTCGTTTAAATGAGTGGTATTTAAGTATGTGATATGTTCATATTGATTGAATTTAAAGGCGCATCATGTTGCTGTTAATTAGTAGTATGTTCGGCCATGATGAAATGTTACTATGCTTGTATATACAATTGAATATTAAATGGTATAATATAGTTCAGTTGGTTTAATATGTGTATATATTGAATTAATATGATTAATAATCAACTTATGTTATATTTGTTTTGATTTATGTTCGATATATGTTATAATGATATATATGTGCTGAGATAAGTTTTAAGTTTATAAATGCCATTAATGTTTAAGTCATGTGGTTTGGACATTTTATGTATTAAGTGTAACACCCCAAACCCGATCTATGCGTTAAGACCAGACTTGGTATGCCACACAAATCGAACATACATCTAGTCATCTAATGAATTAAAGAAAACAGATCTTCAAAAACTATTTTGGAGATGGAGTTTATAAAAAACCGAGGTTAATTTGAAATCTATGATTTTAGAACATAAGAGTTTATAATTTGATCTCAGAGAAATAATTGGTTAAATTTTTAAAGAAGTTTAAAAGAATTCAAAAGGAATTTGAAAATAAAATTCATAAAAGAGTTTTCACAGAAATTTATACGAGTTAGTGATATTTAAGAAAAACCCCTTTTTATACGTAAATTTAAGAAAACATTTATAAAATTAAAATAGTCCCCTTTTAGTATCTAAAACATATTAAAATCCATCCACGAGTAAAAATCCATAAAAATAATACCAGAGGCCTTATTACATCACAACTGAAAAATTAATTAAGTAAAAATACTAAAGAGTAGTTCAAAGTTCATAAAAACCATCATTTGAAGTATGGCCCCCGCGAAGTCATCCCCGGCCCAAGCCTCCATCAATTATCATTACCTGAGAAGGGTAAGAAAACGGGGTGAGTTACTTAGAACTCAGTGTGTAACCCACTTACCAAGTCCACTGGGCCAAACCATTCAAGCATTTAATTGGGCTTGATCCCATTTACGAATATAACAATATAGTAATTAAAAATGTATGTGAAATGCAATTCCCAACCAAGCTTAAATTTCCATCCGCTACACACCACCCGTACCAACCAGCACACCTGTGGGGATCAAGTCAACCCACCCCGCCAACACACCAATCGCAGGCATTAAGCCATTTAATTCGTAGGCAAAATGCCATTTAAATCAATGATTCGCAGGCTAGTGGTCATTAACACGCAAGCATTAAGCCATTTAATACAATATTTCGCAGGCCAGTGGCCATTAATACGCAGGCATTAAGCCATTTAAACTGGGCACGAAGCCTTCTTCTCTTCATCAAAATATCCCAACCCATGCAATCATGTATTCAAAATGCATAACCATTCATTTATATGATAAATTCAACATAAGGCCCATAATAATTAAAATTATTACAAAACTGGCCCATTTCACAATTTGGCCCATTTATCACAATTTGGCCCATTTATCACAATTTGGCCCATTTCACAATTTAGCCCATTTCATAATTTGGCCCATTAAGCAATATAACAAATTGGCCCATATATCAATCTATCAAAACGGACCATTAAGCAATCTATCGAAACGGCCCATTAACACATGAGGCCCATATATCACTTTTTATCATATTAGACCATTAAGGGCAATTTCGTAACTTTCACGATTTTAATACCGATTTCATGCACTTACACTAAAGTATTAATAAGCCAATTTTTTCCGATTTTACCAACTTTGCGATTATTAGTCTAATGCATAATAACGGTATAACATCTAACCCATGAGATAAGTGTGAAATTACACACCTGATTACGGTGAGAACTATACTTTTCCGCTCGTCGATACCTAAATACGTGTCACGCTTGATTAGAACACTAATACTTACTATAAATCTATACTAAAGATAAGCGATCTAGATCTTTACCCTCGGAATCTCGAACAACAACTATTTGTCGGTTCTCCTCGGTTAACGGTTCACAACCCAATAGGAAATCCCGAACAGCTAATGGCTCCGAACTACGAACAACTTCGAATAATCGATTCTCCTTGGATGAGGGTCCACAACCTGGTGGAAAATCCCAGATTGTCGAAACAGCCCTTCGCTTGAATCTAGAAGGAATAGCGAAACCGCCCCTCTTCCGAACACTATTCACCACCCTTTTCGACCCTAACTTGTTTGCCACGAAATCCTACATTCACGGGATGAAAATCGAGCGATAACGTCCCTAAAATAAAATCGATTAATAACTCATCTTTGACGAAATAACAAGTAATATGGAAGTCCTTGATATAAACTCTTACCTTAACACTTTGAACCAAATCCTAGCGATTCACGATGATTATGAATACTTTGAGTTTCGGCCTTCACTTTATCACTATAAAGACGAAAAGATTGTCTAAGAGAAAGGGATAGAGGATGCTATTTTCGGTCAAAAGACCCTCCCAAACTAATATATATATTCAGCTAAAGAAAAGAAGAGAATAAAGATTTGAAAAGGGTTCTTACCGATTATTCAAAACGAGTACAAGGAAAACGATTGATAAGAAAATATATGTGAAGAGGGAGGTTCGGCCAAGAAGAAAAATTTGATGAAGATGATGCTAGCAATATTCGGCCATGGAGGAAAAGAAAAGGGAGAAAATGTTGAATGGATTTTGTAAGAAGAAAAAGATGAAATAAAGGTATAGGACAATTAGAGGTTTTGGTTTTGGTTTATTTCAAGAATGAAAGATGATAAAAAAGAAAGGTTTGAGGCTAGAGAGCATTCGGCTATGGAGAAAGAAAAGAAAAAAGAAATTGGCCTTCAAGTCTTGGTGTTTTCGGCACTAGGGGAAAATGACTTGCGAGAATATGCAAATTTAGACCAAAATGGTCAAAATGGAATGACCAAAAGAAGAAAAACAAAGATGTTCACCAAGGCCTAAAGTGCATTTGGGTATGAAAGGAAAAGATGAAAAGAAAAGTGTTTTGGGAGAAACAAAAATGGCCAAAATGAGAGTGACTACTAGCTACACAACCTTACCAATGCCGTCAACAAAAATTCGGCCACCCCCTAGCCCCCAAAACCGTCCAAGTTCATGGACAAAGTTTGGCCATTCCAAACTTTCCAAAACACATTCCTTAAAATATGCCTTGTGTCCCCTACATACCTTATCCCATTGATTTCTTTCCCTATATTCAATTCTTACCTTAAACCATTAGCCAACTTGCCATAAAAATAAAGTCCAAGCTACCAAAAATACTAGCTTGACCAACACTATAAAGATGGGAAGCAAAAATAAAAATTCCACATGCATAACACGGGATTCGATCCTCTTCCCTCAAGCAATACTTATGGCACCGACTCCACTTTACTACTAGCTCATCTTATGCTAGCTTTTGTCACTTAATTTCGTTAAACATAAAGGTCACTTGTTCCACTTCAATAAAGTACTCCTTACTAAAGTTTATTCTAATTCTGAATAAATCCCGAGCCTTCTCAAGGCTATATAATAAACACACAAATTAAATTATTCACTAGCTAAGCACCAAAGTTATGTAACATAACGATACTCAATTTTTAGGATGTTACATTAAGTATTTGTAATATGACTTGTTGCATATTGTTAAATTGAATATGTGATTATTTAGATGATATTAATATGGTTAAATATTGAATCATGATTTGTACATGTGATATGAGTAAAAAAAAAAATATGAAGTGATTTTGGTTGATTATGTGATCCATATATATATATATATATATATATATATATATGAGTTTGATTTGTAAGGAATAAGAGGATGGATAAAAAAAATAGAAAAGATCATATTTCTTTGTGCTTGAATTCAAATGAACGTCTGTTCCTAGTTGCGATTTGTTTGGAAATGCCTCGTAACCTTAGCCCGGCGACCGATATGGGTTAGGGGTGTTACAGTAAGTTAGGACACAACATTTTTGAGTTCCCGATAATAAGTTTTTATTTAACTCATATACTTTGATTTTAAAAGGAAAATAATAGGTTCTTTAGATTCAATGAGCAAAATCGAGACCTAGTAAGTTAGGATACGATTTCTTTTGAATCTTGAAACGCGGAGCATTTGCGTATTTTGAAAATCGAGTAAAAGGTGATATGATTTTATAAAGAAAAGTAAAGTAAATTACGATACTAGTTTGTATGACAAAATAATGGTGATGAAAATACAAATAACAATACCAAAGGTATAAATAAAATACGAATAAGATAAAAGCAAAATAAACGAGTAAAATAAGAGAAAATAACATAAAACAATAGCAAAAATGGAAGCTAATGGTGCATTAATAAATAAATAAATACTATATAGCATAATAAGAGAAATAATAATGAAATAATGATAATAGTAACACAAACACAACAATAATAATAAAAGATATTAATAAACAAATAGTAAAGATAAAATAATATTAGTAATAATAGAAGTAATAGAAATGTTAATAGTAATGAAAATAATAATAAAAGTAATAGTAAAATAAAAATAGTATTAATAATAACATAATAGTAATAATATTTAAAATTAATGGTAATAATAATAAGAAATAATAGTAGTAAAAATAGAAATAATAATACTAGTAATATCAAAAGTAATAATAATAATAATATTAACAATAATAGTGGTAATAACAAGACAATTAAAAAATATTGTAAATTTTAAAATAAAAACATATACACTTATATAGTAGTATAAAATAAATAATATACAATAAAGTAGAATAACTTAACCAAAAAAACTAAACTAAAATGAATTTTAAATTAAAATAAAGTTAAAATTACGTATAATATAAAAGATAACACACAATAAGTAGAAAATACATAAAATAAAATAACCTAAGGAAATACAACAATATAATTTGAGTAAAATAATAAAGAATAAAAAAAGTTAAACGAGGACTGAATTAAAACATGCGTCGTATCCTAGGGGTTAATTGGGCAATTATACCCTATCACCAAAACGACGCCGTTCTGATATCCACCATTAAATGGCCTAAGGACCAGATCGAAACAGAAGGAAAATTTTAGGCCAAAATCAAAAGCGAAAGAGGAGCGCATCGGGACAGGTTGCAAAAGCGGAAGGGTTTATTGCTCAAATTGCCCATTTAACAGAAAACACGTGGATCCTATGATAGCGGGTCGAGTCACGCGGGTCAGAGCCAAAACGACGCTGTTTTTGTGTCCAAACCCAAGGCACTAAACGGTGTCGTTTTACCCTTCTATAAAAGCCAACTTTTTTGTTCTAAAAATCATTTAAACCTCTCCTGAAAAAAAAAAACCAAAGAAAACCCTCTGGAGCCTCTCCTCCTGGGCGATTTCTGGCAGAGCTCCAGCGAGACCCGCCGTCGTCTGCCGTTGTCGCCGGCCACCGCGCACGGTGGCCAGAACTCCAAAAGGTGAGTTTTTCCTCTTTTTTTTACTATATTATAAACTTTAATATATGTAAAAAAAGAAAAAAAAAGAAACTTAAAGAAAAAAAAAACAGATTCGAAAGAGAAGAAAAATAACGAAGAAAAAAAAAACCTTTGCTCGTTTGTTCCTTTTCTGTATTGATTCGCTATTAAAAAAATGTAGTGCTCTCGTATATCTAAAAAAAATCCATTTCTTACAGATTATATTAGGGTTTTTATAGCCTAAAAATAAATCGAAATCATAAATACAAAGATATTGTCTTGCTATGCTTGTTGTTTCTGCTGTGTTTTCTTTCCTTTTGCAGGTGAACGACGAAGATGGGGGTGCGATTCATGCGCTAATGGCAGCGTGATGTCCGACGAGGAAGGTTGGAGCATGGAACGGCGGTGGTAGTTAGCCCTAGGGTTAGGGTTTGCTGAAAATTGTTTGGGTTGTGAAATTTGGGTTAGCCTTTATGTAAATTGGGCTGGGGTTTTAGATTTGGGTTGTAATGTATTTGGGCTTATTTAGGTTTTGGGCCTGTTTTGTAGTTTAGGTAATTTTGGGTTTGTAAATGGACTGTGGACATTTTATTTGGTTTGTTATTTTTGGTTTTTGTATTTATTTATTTGTATGGTTTGTGGGCCCGTGCAAATTAGGCCTATTACAAAGACTTTTACAACTAGGTCCTACTATTAAATTCATTAGTTTTTGATTTTATGGATGAAATTGAAAGTTACCATGGTTGAGTACTGGAAATTTATGATGAATAAACATGGATTTGAAGTTTTAATTTTATTAAAAGATGGATTTACTAAATGTTTTTAGTAGAAATTGATTTTTAGGACTTAATTGTGAAAAAGTTTGAAATTAAGGTTTGATGCTGAAATTCTGAGTTCCAAAGGTTGTGAAGTAGTTTAAGATGATAGAATAAAGTGTTAATTGAGGAAAAATCAGCTCAATTGGGGGGTTAATTGAGTAGGGACCAAATTGTAAAAACCATAAAATTTGGGGTAAATATGATGTAACACCCCAAACCCGACCCAGAAGTTAGGCCCGATCTGGCGTGTCATATTGAAGTGTTTTTCGAAAACCATGTTTTCATTGAAAACTCTTTTTATTTAAAAGCTTGAGAAAAATCCCAGTTACGCTAGTTTATTTTTAAAACGTGGTGCATTGAAAATTTATTAGTTTTATTCCCAAAATTCCTTTTCAGATGCGGAAGCTAAGTTTATAAGTAACCGATTTACAAAAATGTGATGTTTAAAGATTAGGTCTCGAAACCATTTCGAAAATCTTACGGAAACGTAGTGTTGTTGAAAATAGTTATCATTTTGGAAAACCGTGAATTACTTCTAACCGATATAAACCAAAGTAAAGAAAGACCCAAAGTTAAAATCTAAAAACTTAAAGAGGCCTTATTACAACCCAAATCAATATACTTGAATGTAAATAATCAAAACGGAAAACACAAGTAGTGTGTGTGGCCTTCTCCGAGTCCCTCGCAGCACCGATCCGTCTAAGGCTGGGGATTACCTGCACAGTTAAAAACGGGGTGAGTTTACGAAAACTCAGTGCGTAATCCCCTTACCAGAGTAACAATCAGTATACAGAAATAGAAACTGAAACAGTCTGGGCCAAAGCCCTTTAACAGTAACAGTACAGTCCAGATCAAAGCATATGTGGGCCAAAACCCACTACAATATCATTTGGCTCATAGCCCATAACAGAATCAATTGGGCCTAGCCCAAACCAATAACAGAACAAGTGGGCCTAAGCCCAGTACAGTGACAGATCTCATAAACAGATATGCAATAGTATGAGGATGCATCCCACCCTGATCTAGCCAACACACTACCCGTACCAACCCTACACTTACGTGGGGATAAAATCGACCCACCCAGCTAGCACACCAATGTTAGCATCGGTTGCGGCCCTAATCGGAATCACAACAAAGTTAAGCCTTCAGTAGCGGTATTATAATTGGCACAAACCCATCAGTAATTGTATTATGTTTGGCACATAGCCATCAGCGACGGTAATATAACCGGCACACAGCGTTGGGTAAATATGATTGACACAGAGTCGTCGATATATATGTTAGGCACATAGCCACTGGTAAATACGATTGGCACAATGCCACAATCAAGATGGCACAGAGCCATGTTTAGGTTGGCACAGAGCCATAATCAGATTACGCGACTTTAAGCCGTCCGTCGGTCCACAGTCGTCTCATGCGACCCGCGTGACCTTAATAGATCAATACTGGATCCACAGTTGTCATGCGACCCGAGCGATCCTATCAGAACTTCCTCCGTATCAATGTCCCAACCCCATGCAATTGTCGTGTATGTCATGCTCAATCATTACACGTGTATGCAAAATGGCCATGCTCAGTAACAGTCATTTAGACATATATTAAAAGCATATCAGTCACACGACCACAGTCAAGTTAGTTAAAACACAGTCATACGATCACAGTCAAATCAGTCAAATTCATAGTCTAAGTTAATCATTTACCCACAAGGGCAAAATAGTCATTTTACCCTATAAGGGTATTTCGATAATCCTACCCTTTAGGCGTATTTCGGTAATTCTATCCTATAAGGGTATTTCGGTAATTTTAAAAATTGGGGGCATTTTAGTAATTTTGCAAACTGGGGGTATTTTAGTAATTTTGCAAACTGGGGGTATTTCAGAAATTTTGCAAATCGGGGTCTCAGCAACCCAACAGATGGTCCACCGTTGCCTCGAGCGACTTAAGTACCCTAAATAGTCACAACAGTGTAACCCAATTGGGCCCACACGCTCGTGTAACCCAATTAGCCTAGAAATAGCCTCGGCTATACGAACAGCACAGTTCAAACAACACATACTACATCACATACATTTTATCTGTGTGGGCCCACTTAGCCCATTTCGGCCCAACGAGGTCCAGAACTACCTAAGTCATGTGCGCGACATGACAAGTCTATCTACGTCCCACTTAATTGTGAAGTTTACCCATGCAGCCCCATGGGCCCATACGACCCATTCCAGCCCAAGCCCATGAGATTTCTCATGGAGGCCTTCCTCGTCGTATGCCTACGTTTCGTGAGCTCAGTTGATCACATGGGCGTTCGCACACTCATGTGGCCCAAAAGCCCAATCCTTCAGCTTTTCGACTTTTGCTGATCTACAGACCAATCAGTGTAGAATACACACTTCCGGCTTTTCAGCCGACCATCGACAGAGCACAAAGTTACACACCTTAATAGAATACTAGATGGTGTAATTCTCTTAGGTTACTGGCTAGCGATGACCCCCTTGTCCCTTATTGAAAACCTGCATTATAAGCAGATTCAATTAACAGAATAGATTAACCGAGTGGATTACACCCACTTATGATGATTACAGAACAATAGAACCCCAAAGTAAGGAAGGATAGTATTCGGCCTTACCCCGAGTTCCTCGATTAAATACTTACCTACAATCTGAAAAAGAGCGAGAGGTTCCAACCACTTCAAACTTTAGATATTTCCCCCACTCTCAAGGGGTTCTAAAACTTGACAACACCACACCTAACAGAGAGGAAGAAGAATCAACATCAAGACAGAGAAGGGTAAGATACATTTGGCTTTTAAGTAGTACAAGAGTAGAGTACTTTGAGAATGGTTAGAGAAAATAAGAATGAGACCAATCCACTTACTGCTTGCCAGAGATCAATTGTTAATCCAAAGACTGATTAAAAAGACGCAAAGGAGAAAAAGTCAGTAGAAGGTGTAAACAAGGAATGAAACTGAGTGGCAAGGGGTTTTATTCGGCCAAATCCTGGAAGGGAGGAAAAGAAATATTTGAGAAAGACAAGAGGGTTGTATTCGGCTTTAGAGAGAAAGGAAAGGAAGGAAAGTAAACGGAGAGGAATCAGCTAAGTCAATTGCTTGAGTGAAGGATTGAGAGTATTCGACCAACAATGGTGAAGAGTAAAAAAAGAGATGTCGAAGAAGGAGAAAAGTGAAAAGATTCGGTAAGTTGAGTAGAGAAAGACTCGGTCACAAGAAAAAGCAAAACAATCCCACGAAGTACTTGAATGGTAATCTCCCCAATTCAGCTAGAAAATAGAGGGGAAGAAATAAATGCGACACACCAAAACAAGTGCTAAATTTTACCTTTGAGAGGAAAAGAAAAGGAAACAACACCCGAAAGCGAAAAGAAGAAAATTTGGAAATGCCCACTTTTCAGAAAAGAAAAACAAAGTGACCAAAAGTCGAAAAGTGCACAAAATCGAACTCTCAATTCCCTAAACAAATTCGGCTACCCACTCCCCAACAATTTCTCATCCCATAGTTCCCTCCTATTATCTCTCATTAATCTACTCCCCACCTCCCATTCAAATACCAAGACCAATTCAAACCTTTACCAAGTAGAGTTCCACTCCAACTCAACTTCTAGCTCAATAAGGAGTAAAATAAATTATTCTTTTGAGCATGGAGAGACTTGAACCTCTGACCTCCTTACCCCCCTTGTGACGCTACCTCCTTGCCAATCCACCACACGCCACTTGCCACTAAGCAACAAGCTCCTCTTGTGTTAAAAATTATCCAAATATATTCTTAAAACCTATCCACTAACATCAAGGCTCCTTTAAGAGAAAAACATAATTTTTTGCTAAAGCCCAGGTTTGAACCTAGGACTCTTCCAACACTCCCAACTCTTTCTAAATCACTTAGTGATAAACCGTAATATAAACATATTTTAATCCCACATTTAGCATATTTTTGGATGATTTAAGCCTTGAATTATGGAATTTGGTGCTCTTAATCCTTTGTTTTCATGTTTTATATTCAGGAGAGCACCGGAGGATGAAAAAAATGAGAAACGGGCCTAAAACGAAGTAAATGGGCCATATCACGAAATCAACATGGCCTGGGTCCAAGCCACATAGCTGTGCCACCTTAACAGACCCGAACACGGCCTGACCACGATTCACACGGGCGTGTGCCATGGGCGTGTCCCTGTCGTGACAAAGAAGAGTTTCATTCAGATTAGGGTACTTAGAGGCAAAAAAAAAGCCATTCCAAAAGCCTATATAAACACCCTAGAGGCCAACCTTCATGGGGAGTCCAGTTAGGCGTCCAGTTAGGCCGAAGAGCCAAGCCAGAGAGGCCAGAATTGTAGGATTTACTCGAAAAAAGCCAGTTGATTCATCTCAAGAAGCCGGAATCATACTCAAGACGGAGGATCTTCCCTTCAATTTCCTTCAGGGGGTTTTAGGGTTTTTCTTATGTTTTGTTTTATATTTTCTTCTGAGATGTATTCTTTTATTATTATGAACTAAACCCTCAAATACCTGAGGGGGATGAAACCTAAAACGGATCTTGTTATTGTTTTCTGAACTATATGATAAATACTTGATTTGTTCTTAATTATGTGTTCTTAATTCTTGTTTTGATATTTCAGGATATTGATTCAAGTATTGATGTGCTTAGGCAGTGGAGCAAAAGTCCTTGTTTAAGAGTAGATCTAACATAATTAAGCGGAGTTGATCGCAACCCTAGAAATACGATGACAAAAATCTGCCGGATTAGGGTCAAACCTAATATGGGAGTCCATAGATCGAGTTAATGCAATTCTAGGGCTTTTAATTAGAAAGAAATTTTAATTAATCAACATAGGGTTAGACGTTAGTAGCCTCGAAAGAGGTATTAATATAAATTAGGGAATCCTACAGATCAAGTCAAGTGAATAAATCGTCTAGTTCAGCGTTAAATAACAAGTGAGTCTAGGTGGATTCTTCCTCGGGTATTGTCTTAATCAATTGGTTTTTCCCACAAGTATTTTCCCCAATTCATTCTCTTTGTCTTAGCATCTTTAGCTTAATAGATAGTTAATTTTAGATTTAATAAATACTTCACTTTTAATCAAGGCTAAATAATAGAAAGAAAGTTAGTATTAGTACTTTTAGTTCCTTTGGGTTCGACAATCCGGTCTCCCCACCAAACTATACTACTGTCCGATAGGTGCGCTTGCCTCAATCTTTATCATAGTTAGTTTCTAGGCTCGATAATTCGTTTTATAAATTTTTAAGACTCTGACATACAATCAAGTTTTTGGCGCCGTTGCCGGGGAACTAAAATATTAAGAACGCTTGATAAACAGTAAAAGTAACATATTTTAAGCCCACATTTAGCATGCTTTTGGATGATTTAAGCCTTGAATTATGTAATTTGGTGCTCTTAATCCTTTGTTTTCATGTTTTATACTTAGAAGAGCACCGGATGACGAAAAGAACGGAAAACAGGCCCAAAATAGAGTAAATGAGCCATATCACGAAATCCACACGGCCTGGGCCCAAGACCAAACGACCGTGCCTCATCAACAGACTCGAACACGGCCTGACCACGATTCACACGGGCGTGTGCCATGGGCGTGTCCCTGCCGTGGCCAAGAGGAGTTTTACTCAAAATAAGATACTTGGAGGCAAAGAAACACATTCCAAAGCCTATTTAAACACCCTAAGAGGAATTCTACTCGAATTAGGATACTTAGGGGCCAAGTAAGGCATCTCAAAGCTTGTATAAACACCCTAGGGGGCAACTTAAGCGGGGAGTTCGGAAGAAGCCTTCTACCAGGGCTTTTGTCGGGGGAACCCAAGGCTTTAGTCAGGGGGCATCCAGCTAGGCCAAAGAGGGCCGATTTGTGGGGATTTACTCGAAAATATCCGGTTGATTCATCTCACAAAGCCGAAATCATACTCAAGACGAAGGATTTCTCCTTCAATTCCTTCAAGGGGTTTTAGGGATTTCTTATGTTTTGTTTTATCTTTTCTTCTGAGATGTTTTCTTTTATTGTTATGAACTAAACCCTCAGATACCTGATGGGGATGAAACCTAAGATGAATCTTGTTATTGTTTGCTGAGCTATATGATAAATATTTGACTTGTTCTTAATTATGTGTTCTTAATTCTTGTGTTGATATTTCTGGGATATTAATTCAAGTATGATGTGCTTAGGTGGAGGAGCAAAATTCCCTGCCTAAGAGTAGATCTAGCATAATTAACCGGAGTTGGTCGCACGCCTAGAGATAGGGTAACGAGATTTTGCCGGATTAGGGTGAAACCTAATATGGGAGTCCATAGATCGAGTTAATGCAATCTAGGGGTTTTAATTAGAAAGAGATTTCAATTAATCAACCTAGGGTTAGACGTTAGTCGCCTCGAGAGAGGGATTAATATACGTTAGGGAATCCTACGGATCAGGTCAAATGAATAAATCATTTGGTGCAGAGTTAGGTAACAAGTGAAATCTAGGTGGATTTTTCCTTGGATATCATCTAAATCAATTGGTTTTTCCTCAAAGTCATTTTCCCAATTTCATTCTTCTTTGTCTTAGAGTCTTCAATTTAGTTGTTAGTTAATTTTAGATTAGATAAAAATTCATTTAATTCTTAGGCTAAATAATAAAAAGATAGTTAGTATTAGTACTTTTGGTTCCTTTGGGTTCGACAATCCGGTCTTGCCTTAACTATACTATTGTTCGATAGGTGTGCTTGCCTCACATCGTTGTCATAGTTAGTTTCCAGGTTCGATCATTCTTTATATAAATTTTAAGACTTTGACATCGCATAAAACAACGATCAAGTTTTTGGCGCCGTTGCCGGGGAACTGAAATATTAAGAAAGCTCAATGTTTATTACTTTAGCCATTATTATTATTATTTATTTTTTTTATTTTTATTTTTTTACTTTGCTAATTTTTCTTTTATTTGATAGAGGAGATGACACTGAATAACTATCAGTGGCAAGTTATGAGGACAAAGCCAATAAAAGCAGCCGATATTTTCAACCTCGACACAATAACCATGTTATCAAATCAGGTAGAGATGTTACATAAAAAATTTGATGATTTATATGGTTCTTTGCAGGTACATTCAGTTGTGCAATGAGAAACAAGTGGAGGTGTGGCGAATCCTGAGTACCCACCCTACGGACATGGCATGGAAAGCGAACAAGTCAACTATATGGGTAACTATTGTAAACCTCAAAATAATTTTTATAGTAACAATTATAATGCAGGTTGGAGGTACCATCCCAATTTCGCGTGGGATGATCAAGGTAGTTAAAGACCGCAACGTCCTCCAGATTTTCAACAACCACTTCACCAACAGAAAGAGGAGTCGAACCTTGAGGAGATGCTGACAAAATTTATAGCTGTGACAGAAGCTCGTTTCCAAAACACCGAAATAGCACTCAAAAATCAAGAAGTATCGATTCAAAGGATCGAGGATCAGTTAGGTCAGCTTGCTAAGCTGATCTTAGAACAACCACAAGAAAGCTTGCCAAGCAACACTGAAACTAACCCAAAAGAGCAAATTCAAGCCGTAACAGCTCATGACAGTGAAAGGTTAGTGGAATCTGACCCGAGGCAACCTGTGGTAAGTGAAGGTAAGGTTGAGGTAAGCCATGATTTACCAAACCCTGTAATTACAGAGTACCAAGCTCGTATGCCATACCCCAATGCGATAAAGAAAGACCACACAGAGGAATAAATCGGTAAATTTCTTAAACCTCTAAAGAAGTTTCTTATTACCTTGCCGTTTCTTGAAGCTCTTTTGCAGATGCCAGATCCTAGACCTTGTGTCGATAAAGAAGAAATTCATAAGGAACGAAGGATTTGGATCGATGAACTAGACGAGTGGAAGACACACTTCAAAGAAAAACTAAAAACACACAAAGCAAAAACGAGGCAACTCCACTACAAACTTAATGAGGGGACAACCCAGCTTAAGATAAGAGATCAGGTACTCAAAATCTTCCCATACGGAACAGTCGAGGTGACTAATCATAAATTCAACACTTTTAAGGTAAACACTACTCGACTTAAACTATATATCAAAAACCAAATTGATCGCATGATTATAAACCGTAAAAGTAGCATATTTTAAGCCCACATTTAGCATGATTTGGTCCAAAATAGAAATCAACACGGCCTGGGCCCAAGACCACACAGTCGTGCCTCATTAAAAGTCTGAACACAGCCTAAAGACGACTCACACGGGCATGTGCCATGGCCGTGTCCCTGTCATGGAAAAGAGCAATTTCACTCGGGAAAGGATACTCATGGGCAAAGAAACCTATCTCAAAAGCCTATATAAACACCCTAAGTATAACCTAGAAGGGGGCGATTAGCGAGGCCAATGAGCTGAGCCAGAAAGGTCAGATTTTTGGAGATTTACTCGAAGAGAGCCAGTTGATCCATCTCAAGAAGCCAGAATTATACTCAAGACGGAGGATTTCTCCTTCAATTCCTTTAGGGGGTTTTAGGGATTTCATATGTTTTGTTTTATCTTTTCTTTTGAGATGTCTTCTTTTATTGTTATGAACTAAACCCTCAGATACTTGAGGGGATGAAACCTAAGATGAATCTTGTTATCGTTTGCTGAAATATATCATAAATATTTGACTTGTTCTTAATTATGTGTTCTTAATTCTTGTGTTGATATTTTCGGGATATTAATTCAAGTATGATGTGCTTAGGTGGAGGAGCAAAAGTCCCTGCCTAAGAGTAGATCTAGCATAATTAAGCGGAGTTGATCGCGCGCCTAGAGATAGGGTGATGAGATTTTGCCGGATTAGGGTAAAAACTAATATGGGAGTCCATAGATCGAGTTAATGCGATTCTAGGGGTTCTAATTAGAAAGAGATTTCAATTAATCAACCTAGGGTTAGACGTTAGTCGCCTCGAGAGAGGGATTAATATAACTTAGGGATCAAGTCAAGTGAATAAATCGTCTGGTTCAGAGTTAGATAACAAGTGAAGTCTAGGTGGATTCTTCCTTGGGTGTCGTCTTAATCAATTGGTTTTTTCCTCAAGTATTTTTCCCAATTTCATGCTTCTTTGTCTTAGAGTCTTTAATTTAGTAGTTAATTAATTTAGATTAGATAAATAAATCCCTTTATTCTTAGGCTAAATAATAAAAAGAGAGTTAGTATTACTACCTTTGTTTCCTTTGGGATTCGACATTCCGGTCTTGCCTTAACTATACTACTGTTCCATAGGTGCGCTTGCCTCAAATCGTTGTCATAGTTAGTTTCTAGGTTCGATCATTCTTTTTATAAATTTTTAAGACTTGACAGACACGATCACATGAGAAAGGATTTCCACCTCCTCAAACCACCATGATTATGCGAATAACAGGTCAGTCTAGCTCAAGACTTTAAACGAGCGCTTCTCAGGAGGCAACCCGAGCACTAACTGTACTAATTAGTTTGATTTTATTTCTTTTCGTACTTAGGCGTAGGTTTCCATACCCACACGGCCTTGCACACGGCCGTGGCCGTGGCCATGTGGACACCACGGATTTGGCTTAGGGTACAATAATATCAGGACAGCTGCTTCGAGGATTCAATCTCAAATGGTTCGAGGCGCTTCCCCACGTTCACCTCCAATCCTATCCGAATTCTTCTCATTGACTTCATCCAAAATTCAGGAAGTTTCACTTCTCCCCCTATCTTTTGATTTTCTCACTATGTTGTCATTATATCTATCCTTGTACATTGAGGGCAATGTATATCTTAAGTGTGAGGGGTGAATATTTATTTCGAGAAAGTGCCTAACTTTTTAACTTTTTGCATTATTCTCAAATCCTGAATTATATCTTGTTTCTTAAGTAATATCCTCATATTACGATTAGAATAAAATTTCCTTTGATTTATGATTTTTATTGATATGTTTTGGATTAAGTCATAGTTAATTGTGCAGTGATGATTTAAATTTTAGGAGACTAGAGAATCAAGCATGATGAGTCTATTTTCAAAATTTAAAATTTTGTTAGGTTGTCTACCTGAATCTAATTATTACCTTGAAGTTTGAAATTTATGAGGTTGATATCAAAAACCCATAATTCTTGTGAGATTTTGAGCCTTTTAGAGCATACATTCTTTCGTGCTCACTTTTTATTCTGAGTATGTCAACATTGATTTGTCATTCTAGAACTTGCTTCGATTATACATGTCGAGACCACACCTTTGATTTGATATATATAGAGATGATAAAGGCACCTAGGATTTAACCCACTTACTCCACTAAAAATCCTACCTTCATAATTAACCCCTAGTGAACCCGTTGATCCTAACAACTATTTTTATTGACTTACCAGCTAATATTAACCCAAAACCCTTTGTATTTGTTATCACCATTCCTTTTGACTACCTTATGTCAAGATTTGATTTGATCAGTTGCCTAACTATTTTTTCTATTTCAATTATTAAATCTATCCTTTATATTTGACTTGTTCTTAAAAAAAACGAAGTATATCATTATTAGCATTATTAGCTTTATGATTAAGTGAGCTTATACGTTTAATTCCCACATCTTGAAGAAGAGGCTCGTTTTATTAGTTTCAAGTTTTCATTTGATGTAATTATCTATTATTAGTCTGTTATTTCTAGTTAGGTAATTTTTCAAGTCAATCTCGATTCTAACCTTCTAATTCAGCCTTTATCCACACCTTTAACCTAAGCTCTGTTACAACCCTTTTAAAGACCTTTTGATCTGTGTATCATCTCATTTTACAGTGGTGGAGATTTGATTTTCAGGCAAGCCTATGGGATTAACTTTTCATGTTCGACTTTTGAGTGCTTAATTTTGAACCTTAAACACTTTTGAGTGATTTGAGTGAATCTTTAGTAAGGATGTCAACTCTTGTGATTTTGAATCAGAGGTAATTATTTAGGTAAGGGGAAACACCTAACATTTTCGGGCTATAAATGTATGACTTTGATTGTTTGAATCTTTAGGAACCTTTTACTTAAATTATCAATGTATGAATCATCTTTGAATTATGATGAAACATTATTGATGAATATTATGAATCGAGGAAGTTTGTTTTAATGGTGACTTGAGAATTTTGCTTGAGGACAAGCAAAAGCTTAAGTGTAGGGGTATTTGATAAACAGTAAAAGTAACATATTTTAAGCCCACATTTAGCATGCTTTTGGATGATTTAAGCCTTGAATTATGTAATTTGGTGCTCTTAATCCTTTGTTTTCATGTTTTATACTCAGAAGAGCACTGGATGATGAAAAGAACAGAAAACAGGCCCAAAACAGAGTAAATGGGCCATATCACGAAATCCACACGGCTTGGGCCCAAGACCACACCGCTGTCCTCATCAACAGACTCGAACACAGCCCGACCACGATTCACACGGGCGTGTGCCATGGGCGTGTCCCTGCCGCAGCCAAGAGGAGTTTTACTCGGAATAAGATACTTGGAGGCAAAGAAACACATTCCAAAGCCTATTTAAACACCCTAAGAGGAATTCTACTCGAATTAGGATACTTAGGGGCCAAGTAATGCATCTCAAAGCACACCCTAAGGGGAAACTTAAGCGGAGAGTTCGGCAGAAGCCTTCTGTTAGGGATTTTGTCGGGGGAACCCAAGGCTTTAGTCAGGGGGCGTCCAACTAGGCCAAAGAGGGCAGATTTGTGGGGATTTACTCAAAGATAGCCAGTTGATTCATCTCAAGAAGTCGAAATCATACTCAAGACGAAAGATTTCTCCTTGAATTCCTTTAGGGGGTTTTAGGGATTTCTTATGTTATGTTTTATCTTTTCTTCTGAGATGTTTTCTTTTATTGTTATGAACTAAACCCTCAGATACATGAGGGGGATGAAACCTACGATGAATCTTGTTATCGTTTGCTGAGCTATATGATAAATATTTGACTTGTTCTTAATTATGTGTTCTTAATTCTTGTGTTGATATTCTCGAGATATTAATTCAAGTATGATCTGCTTAGGTGGAGGAGCAAAAGTCCGTGCCTAAGAGTAGATCTAGCATAATTAAGTGGAGTTGGTCGCATGCCTAGAGATAAGGTGACGAGATTTTGCCGGATTAGGGTGAAACCTAATATAGGAGTCCATAGATCGAGTTAATGCAATTCTCGGGGTTTTAATTAGAAAGAGATTTCAATTAATCAACCTAGGGTTAGACGTTAGTCACCTCGAGAGAGGGATTAATATACGTTAGGGAATCCTACGGATCAGGTCAAATGAATAAATCGTCTGGTTCAGAGTTAGGTAAGAAGTGAGGTCTAGGTGGATTTTTCCTTGGTTATCGTCTAAATCAATTGGTTTTTCCTTAAAGTCATTTTCCCAATTTCATTTTTCTTTGTCTTAGAGTCTTCAATTTAGTTGTTAGTTAATTTTAGATTAGATAAAAATTCATTTAATTCTTAGGCTAAATAATAAAAAGAGAGTTAGTATTAGTACTTTTGGTTCCTTTGGGTTCGACAATCCGATCTTGCCTTAACTATACTATTGTTAGATAGGTGCGCTTGCCTCACATCGTTGTCAGAGCTAGTTTCCAGGTTCGATCATTCTTTATATAAATTTTAAGACTTTGACATTGCATAAAACGATGATCAACGCTCAATTTTTATTACTTTAGCCATTTTTATTTTCGTAATTTATTTTTATTTTTGCTTTTAACTTTACTAATTTTCCTTCTTTTATTTGTTCTTGATAGGTACCTCTAGTTTATGACTAGAAGGAACCTAACAGAACCCTGATTTATGACAGTGATATAGAAGGTACTGTTCACAGAAATCGTAGAGAAATAAGGCGAAGCTTAAATTACATAGAACAAGAGCAAGAAGTCGAAACCAATACCACCGAAGAGATGGCTGAGAATAATCCGCTACCTCCAGAGGTGGCCGACAATCATGCTTCTCGAACTATGTATGATTATGCTAAACCTAATTTAACAGGAACTGAGTCAAGTATTGTTAGACCTACTATTGCTACAAATAATTTTGAACTGAAACCTAACACAATCCAGATGATACAACAGTTTGTTCAGTTTGATAGTTTGCAGGACGAAGATCCAAATAATCACATGGCAAATTTCCAAGAATGTTGCGATACTTTCAAAATAAATGGCGTTTCTGATGATGCCATCCGTCTTCGGTTATTTCCCTTTTTCCTTAAGTAATAAAGCTAAATAGTGGTTGCATTCTCTTCCACGAGGATCAATCACTACATGGGAACAAATGATCGAAAAATTTCTGTTCAAATATTTTCCGCCGGCTAAAACGGCCAAGTTGAGGAATGATATCTCTTCTTTTGTGCAGATGGATTTAGAGACACTCTACGATGCATGGGAGAGATACAAAGATCTATTGAGAAGGTGCCCACACCATGGATTACCCTTGTGGCTACAGGTCCAAAATTTTTACAACGGGGTGAACCCTTCAACGAGACAATTAATTGATTCAGCCTCCAGCGGAACCTTGAATAACAAAACACCTGAGGCTGCCTACGAATTCATTGAAGAGATGTCACTGAATAACTATCAGTGGCAAGTCACAAGGACAAAGCCAACAAAAGCAGTTAGTGTTTTCAACCTCTACGCCGTAACCATGCTATCAAACCAGGTAGAACTGTTAAATAAAAAGATTGATGGTGTATGTGATTCTTTGCAGGTACATTCAGTCATGCAGTGTGATACAAATAGAGGAGGGATGAGCAATACAGAATATCCACCTTATAACCCGAGTTCTGAGAACGAGCAAGTTCACTATATGGGTAACAATTTCAAATCTCCAAATAACCCTTATAGTAATACTTATAATCCAGGTTGGAGGAACCACCCCAATTTTTCATGGGGTGGTCAAGGAAATCAGAGACAACAACCCCCTCCAAACTTCCAACAACAGCCCTACCCACAGGAAAAGAAGCCGAACCTTGAAGAGATGTTGACAAAATTCATAGCGGTGTCAAAAACACGTTTCCAAAACACTGAGACAACACTTAAAAATCAACAAGCATCGATTTAAGGGATCGAGAACCAATTAGGGCAACTCGCTAAGCTGATCTCTGAACGACCACAAGGCAGCTTGCCAAGCAACATTGAGACTAACCCAAAGGAGCAACTTCAAGCCATAACAGCTCAGGATAGTGTAGGGTCAGATGAGCCTAAATTAAGCCAAGAGAATTTGGTAAAGAACAGTAAGGTCGAGGAAAGTCATGATAAGCCAAAACTGGTAATTAAAGAATACTAACCTCATATACCTTATCCTGATGCGATGAAGAAGGACAACACAGACGAACAATTCGATAAATTTCTTAAACTTTTAAAGAAATTACATATTAACTTACCGTTTCTTGAAGCTCTTTCATAGATGCCAGCTTCAAGGAAATTTTAAAAAGATCTTTTAACAAACAAACGGAAGTTAGATAAAGAATCGCATGTGGAGCTAAATGCAGTGTGCTCAGCAATGTTGCAAAATAAACTACCACGAAAATTAAAAGGTCCAGGGAGTTTTACAATTCCATGCTTAATTGGTAGTCTATTTGTTGATAATGCTTTAGCTGATTTAGGGGCAAGCATCAATGTTATGTCTTATAAATTGTTTAAACAACTAGGTCTAGGGAAACCCAAACAAACTAGGATGAGCATTCAATTAGCTGATAAAACTATTAGAATTCCTAGGGGTACAATTGAAGATGTTCTTGTGAAAATTGATAAATTCGTATTCCCAGTAGACTTTGTCGTTTTAGACATGGATGAGGACAATAGTATCCCCTTAATTTTAGGAAGGCCTTTTTTAGCAACTGGTAGGACTAAAATTGATGTCAGCGCAGGTGAACTCATACTTTGTGTAGGTGACGGATCAATCAGTCTTTAGGCTCTTAACTCAGCTAAGACATCGAGTAATCAAGGTGAGAACATAAATTCTATTAATAACCATTCGGTTAAACCTTCTTTTCAGGAAGCACCACGAAACTACACAACTGAGCCAGATCCTAGACCTCATAACAACAAGGAAATAACTCATGAGGAACGAAGGCTTCAGATCGATGAACTAGACGAGTGGAAGACACACTTCATGGAGAAATTAGGAATATACAAAGCAGAACCAACACCATTCCGTGGGACAAACGAATTTAAGATCGGAGATCAGGTATTGTTAGATAAGGCAGACCCTCGAATACCTCCTCCTAACCCTAATACAAATGAAGAAATCTCTTTTAGGGTGCTCAAGGTTTTCCCATACAGAACAGTCGAGGTAAGTAATCCTACATTCGACACTTTTAAAGTAAACACTACTCGACTCGAATTACATACTGATAATAGGACCGATAGCATGAGGAAGGACTTTCAACTCCTCAAACCACCCTGAATGTGCGAATGAGAGGTAAGTCTAGCTTAAGACTATAAACAAGCGCTTCTCGGGAGGCAACCCGAGTACTAACCCCATTAATTTTCACATTTTTATTTTTACTTTTACTTTTCCTTTTTAGCACCTAACTATAAACTAACCAAGTGCAAATTTCCACACCACACGGCCGTGGCCGTGGTCGTGTGGAGGCTACGGATGTACGTACTGACATGGCAGAGATAGTATGACACAGGACGAAAAATATCTTCAAGCACGGGGCTCAACTGAACCCCACGGTCGTGCGATGCGACCGTGGCCGACACTATTTTAGCAACACGGGCATGGCGACCTGCACATGGGCGTCGGAGAAACGAACAAAGCATAACATGGCCGTGCGACACGGCCGTGTGACTCAACACCCCCACGGTACACGGGCATGGAAACATACCAAACCTGAATTTTCTATTTAAACCACCCCTCTCCCCTTCTTTCTCATTTACATCCCCTCTCTATTTTCATTCTTTCCTCCACTCTCCTAACTCTTGTTCTAACAAACATCCATGTCGAAGAAACGGAAGGATCCTAGCACAGTCTCCCTTTGTGAGACCGATCTCCATAAGTTCATGACGGCCGCTTCATTACCTCGACAGGAAAAGGACCTTTGAGTCCATTTAACTTTTCTTTTCATTTTCACTTCTCCTTTATTTTCCTTTTCTGTATTTTTCTTTTACTTAGTTTAAACTATTCTATTTTGTTTTCTTTGATTTAGGTTCTAAAGGCTGCTAGGGAATCACCGCAGCCTTAGAAATCACACCCACCTCGCGAACCATCTAACAATAAGGACTCTTCGATCCATTAATATTTTCTTTTAATTTTATTTTACTTTCTATTTTCTTTCTCTTTATCTTTCTTGTCTTTAAATATATATTTAGTATATTTTGAATTATTTTTATTATTTCTTAACTAATTCTTCATGAGCTTCCCAATTTTTTCATCTAGCGCAGAGATTGTCGGCGGCCACCACACCACGACACTCCCAACTCAAGTAAGCCATCCAAATTCAAGATGTTTCACCTCTCTCTTTCTCCTAAATTTAATATATATCTTTGTACATTGAGGGCAATGTACATCTTAAGTGTGGGGGGTGAATATTTATTTCAAGAAAGTGCCTAACTTTCTGCATTATTCTCAAATCCCTGAATGATATCTTGTCTTTAAGTAATTTTCTCATATTACTAATTAGAATGAAATTTCCTGTGATTCATGATGTGTATTGATATGTTTTGGATTAAGTCATTGATAATTAAGCTGTGATGATTTAAACTTTAGGAGACTAGAGAATCAAGCATGATTAGTCCATTTTCAAAAAAAATTAAAATTTTGTTAGGTTGTCTACCTGAATCTAATTATTACCTTGAAATTTGAAATTTACAGAGTTGATATCAAAAACTCATAATTTTTGTGAGATCTTGAGCCTTTTAGAGCATACATTCTTTCGTGCTCACCTTGTGATTATGAGTTTGTCAACATTGAGCTGTTATTCTAGAACTTGCTTCGATTATACATGTCGAGACCACATTGATTGATTTGATATATTGAGATGATAAAGGCACTTAGGATTTAACTCACTCACTCCACTAAAAAGCTTACCCTCACAATTAACCCCTAGTGAACCCCTTTGATCCTAACAACCCTTTTTTGACTCACCTACTAATATTAACCTAAAACCCAGTCTGTATTTGTTATCACCATTCCTCTTGACCACCCTTATATCGAGATTTGATTTTGAACAGTTTCCTAATTATGATCTATATTTTAGTTGTTAAAGTTCTTTCTCATTATTGACTTGATTTGTTCTTAAAAAAAATCAAAGTATATTCATTATTAGTTCTATAATTAAGTGAGCTTACATGTTGAAATTTCACATCTTGAAGAAAAAGCTCGTATTATTAGTATTACAAGTTTTTCATTGATATAATTATTCAGGAGTAATTCATTTCTCTAGTTAGGTAAATTGTCAATTCAATCTCGATTCTAACCCTCTAATTCAGCCTTTATCCACACCTTTAACCCGAGCCCCATTACAACCCTTTTTAAAGACCTTTTGATCTGTGTATCATCTCATTTTACAATGCTGGAGATTTGATTTTCAGGCAAGCTTATGGGATTAACTTTTCATGTTAGACTTTTGAGTTTTTAATTTTGAACCTTAAACACTTTGAGTGATTTGAGTGAATCTTTAGTGAGGATGTCAACTCTTGTCAATTTTGAATTAAAGGTGATTATTTAGGTAATGGGAAAACACCTATGTTTTCATGCTACAAAAACTATGACTTTGATTGTTTGAATCTTTAGGATCTTTCTATTTAAATTATCAATGTATGAATTATCTATGAATTATGGTGAAACATTATTGATGAATATTATGAATCAAGGAAGTTCATTTTAATTGTGAGTTGAGAATTTTGCTTGAGGACAAGCATGTAATAGTCCGGTTTATACCCTAGTTGGAACAGTGGTTTTGTGACAACAAATCTGAGTTCGTATAATATTTTAATATTATTTTCTGTGCCTCTGATAAGTGATTAAGCATGTACTAAATTTCCGTAAGTTAATTTGCTCGTCTGTGTGTTTAATTTGATAAAAAGTATTTAATTGCATTGAAATGCAAATTTGCATGTTTTATAAAAAGATGCCTATTTGTCATGTCTTTATAAGTGTGAAGGTTTCATGTGGAAATTATGCCAATATTTGAGATAGTGGTATGATAATGGTCAATAATGACCTTGTATAATATGTTTTATATATTTTATTTTGAAGGTTAAATTTGGAAATGGGTTATTAAGTTATATTATGATAAAATAAAGCATTAAAAATGTCCATTTCTATTCATTCATCACCGAATATAGAAAGAAAAGAAGGGTTTTGAGTTTTGATTTTCGATAATTTCTACGTTTTTGCAATCGTTGCTTTATCTACTACAAAACCCATGCTTCAATTTTGAGAATTGATGATGTTTGTGAAGTGAGACTTTGATGAACTCATGTGATTTGTGATGTTTAATAGTGAAATATGAAATATATGTATTTGATGAACATGTTTTATTCTTGGAATTTTGATGAATTTAGCTACTTAGGGCTAAATTGTGAAAATAGTATTTTGAAGGACTAAATTGTGAATTTGATGAAATATTTGGACTTGTATGGGATACATGAGTATTCAGCTAAACATGGGTATATATTGATTTTGTATATTTGATGTTTTGAGAAAAATGGACTAAATTGATAAAATGTGTAAATGTGAGGGCTAAGTTGCAAATAGCTCTAAATGTGTGTTTTTGGATTGAATTGAATGAGTTAGTGAATAAAAGGGTTAATTCTGAATATGTATAGATCAAGAACTGAGGAAAACGGACATAGACCGCTGGAAAGCGAAAGTAACCGAGTAGCTGTTTCCGTTTCCGTAAAATCGAATCTGAGGTAAGTCATTATGCAAATAAATGTATTTGTAATGAATTGTGCATATTTATATGACTATTGATAATAGTGAATGCTTACGAGATGCTATGTATATGAATTCTGAGATAAGATCTGTATAGTGACAATGTCCGAGAAGTCCCGTACGAGCCTAGGAATAGATAGGATTAGCTATATCATGAAATAGGTATCTGTTCTGTGATATCATGTAAGACCACGTCTGGGACGTCGACATTGATTTGAGATTTTGTGTAAGACCACGTCTGGGACGTTGGCACCGATATAAGATTTACTTGTAAGACTATGTCTGACACATCGGCATCATATTGATTCGTGTAAGACCCTGTCTGGGACAGTGGCATCGATATCTGAGTGCATGTAAGACCTCGTCTGGGACGTTGGCATTGTACAACTATTCCGAGCTTTCTCAGTATCCTATTAGGTTCCTAATGGTTCAACAGGCAAGTATGTGATACGAGTGGCTATGTGAATTGTAAATCTATTTCAGGTACGTTGACTTATACACTAAGTGTGTATACAAGGTAAGTACCTATATGATCTTACTATGATGAATATGTATTTTGGAACAATAATATGATCTGTGAAAGTATGCATGAAATAACTATGAGTATATAAGATCTTGAATTGATAAATATGGCAAAATATGGACAAGTACATGGGCCAAAGCATACATGTGATAAATTTGTTATGAAAGCTAATTGTGTCAATGTTCCTATATGTCTATGTGCCTTTTATGTTAAATTTATTTGTATATGGCTCACTAAGCTTTTGGAAAGCTTACTCTATGTGTGTGTTTTTATCTGTTTTATAGATTGTCAAAGCTACTGAAGGCTCGGGAACCGTCAAGGATCGTCATCACACTACTCAACTTATTTTGGTACATTTTGGAAATGTATATAGTTAGATATGGCATGTATAGGCTAGTTATTTGGATAAGTATGAGATGTGAACTTAGCCATGTGATTTGGCTAGTTATGTGTTGGCAATAAGCTTTAATGAATATGATTTATGAGGTATTTTTGGTATGGTTTGATAGTGTAAGAAATGGTCAAGTTTAAGGTAAGTAAATGGATGGATTATGCTTGTGTATACATAATTTTTATTATTGTAAGTTGGCATGGTTGATATTGGTTTTGAATGTATAGATTGAGTGAATATTTTGGCATGTTCATAGTTATTAAATGTGCATGGATTGTATTGGTATTTGCTTGTAGGTTTGACTAAAGTGGGTAGCAATTTGGTCTTACAAATGGCCTATTTTTGCCACACGGTTGTGGCACACGGGCATGCCTATCAACCGTGGGACTAAGTCAGTTTCGACCACGGCCAAGGTACACAGGCGTGCTTGGTGGCCGTGGAGCCAAGTCAGTTTCGACCACGGCCAAGGTACACGGGCGTGCTTGGTGGCCGTGGAGCCAAGTCAGTTTCGATTATGAGGGAGACACATGGGCGTGTCTAGTGGCCGTGGGTGGGACACGGCCTGCCCACACGGGCGTGTAAGCCCTGAAACTTAGAAAAGTTTTAAGATTTCAAAAAATTTTGTATGTGTCCCGGTTTAGTCCCGACCCTGTTTCTGAGCATGTTTTAGGTCTTGTTGACCTACAGAGGGGACTCTATGATTGATATTGATGATTAACTTTCCGAATTGTCTGATAAAGTTTTCGATCTGTCAGGTAATCCTCTTATCCCTAATCCGGCGACGGACACGGGATAGGGGTGTTACAAAGCAAATGCTTAAGTGTGGGGGTATTTGATAAATCGTAATATAAACATATTTTAATCCCACATTTAGCATATTTTTGGATGATTTAAGCCTTGAATTATGGAATTTGGTGCTCTTAATCCTTTGTTTTCATGTTTTATATTCAGGAGAGCACCGGAGGATGAAAAGAACGAGAAACGGGCCTAAAAAGGAGTAAATGGGCCATATCACAAAATCTACAGGGCGTAGGCCCAAGCCACACGGGCGTGCCATCTTAACAGACCCGAACACGGCATGACCACGATTCACACGGGCGTGTGCCATGGGCGTGTCCCTGTCATGACAAAGAAGAGTTTCATTCGGATTAGGGTACTTAGAGGCAAAGAAAGCCATTCCAAAAGCCTATATAAACACCCTAGAGGCCAACCTTCAGGGGGAGTCCAGTTAGGCGTCCAGTTAGGCCGAAGAGCCAAGCCAGAGAGGCCAGAATTGTGGGATTTACTCGAAAAAATCCAGTTGATTCATCTCAAGAATCCGGAATCATACTCAAGATGGAGGATCTTCCCTTCAATTTCCTTCAGGGGGTTTTAGGGTTTTTCTTATGTTTTGTTTTATATTTTCTTCTGAGATGTATTCTTTTATTATTATGAACTAAACCCTCAAATACCTGAGGGGGATGAAACCTAAGACGGATCTTGTTATTGTTTTCTGAACTATATGATAAATACTTGATTTATTCTTAATTATGTGTTCTTAATTCTTGTTTTTATATTTTAGGATATTGATTCAAGTATTGATGTGCTTAGGCAGTGGAGCAAAAGTCCCTGTTTAAGAGTAGATCTAACATAATTAAGCGGAGTTGATCGCAACCCTAGAAATACGATGACAAAAATTTGCCGGATTATGGTCAAATCTAATATGGGAGTCCATAGATCGAGTTGATGCAATTCTAGGGGTTTTAATTAGAAAGAGATTTCAATTAATCAACCTAGGGTTAGACGTTAGTAGCCTCGAAAGAGGTATTAATATAAATTAGCGAAACCTACGGATCAAGTCAAGTGAATAAATCATCTGGTTCAGCGTTAAATAACAAGTGAAGTCTAGGTGGATTCTTCCTCGGGTATTGTCTTAATCAATTGGTTTTTCCCACAAGTATTTTCCCCAATTCATTCTCTTTGTCTTAGCATCTTTAGCTTAATAGTTAGTTAATTTTAGATTTAATAAATACTTCACTTTTAATCTAGGCTAAATAATAGAAAGAAAGTTAGTATTAGCACTTTTAATTCCTTTGGGTTCGACAATTCGGTCTTGCCACTAAACTATACTACTGTTGGATAGGTGCGCTTGCCTCAATCATTGTCATAGTTAGTTTCTAGGCTCGATCATTCTTTTTATAAATTTTTAAGACTCTGACATACGATCACTTAGCCACTAAAACAAACAAGCAATTTGTGATATTTCTTGCACACATAAACTTTTATGTGCAGTCTTTTAGCGGCTCCCATGCACAAGGCCCAACACTTCTATGTCCAAAAATTCGGGGCGTTACATATGAAATTTCAAAAATTGAGAGGTATAAATTATGAAATAAATTATATTAAAATTAGATGATGATAAATTGAAAATTTTATATTATAGATCAAGAAATAGAAGATAAACGAGGGAAGGAAAAAGTTGCCAAATAGTCCCTAAAATCCCTACAACTACTACAAATTGTTAAGGGTAAGTTTGTGTAACTTGAATTATATTCTTAAATGCTTGGAATGTATGTTTATTGATGTGAATATGGTTTGGATATTCATTATATGATATTTAATGAAAAATTGATAATTCTCGATAAAAAAGGGGAATTAAATCCCGATTGAATGAAATGGACTTCGATGGATCACTGAAAAGGGAATTGACGGTAAAAAGGATCTATCCTGAACAGGTGATCCAAATATTATCCCCCCCGGAGAATATGTGTTAAATGGATTTAGCTCGGACGGGTAATCCAAATTAAGTTCATTAGAGTAATTGTCATTGCAGGGGATTTAGCCTGGACTGGTAATCCTACTGTAAGAAATGAGGTTTGCGGGAGTGTGCTCTCTGGAAAAAGGGTATACCCATATGTGTATGAATTGATGGACCCAGAATTCTACACAAAAGTGTAGTACTGAATATCCATTGAAATTCCAAGAAATTCAATGGGATAAATATGAGAAATGGAAGAACATGAAAATTATGGAATTGATGAGCTCATCAATCATTTATCTTTGTATTGAATTTATATGATGTTGCTTAACTAATGCAAAAGTTGAGTTTGTATGTGATAGGTAAATGTTTATGTGAATTGGATGTATGCTTGTGTTGTTAAATGATGGATGTATAAGTATGGTAAGTATAATTCTTGTTGCATGAACTTACTAAGCACCATGTGCTTACCCCGTTCTTCTTTTCCCTGTTTTGTAGTGCTCGGGAGCTCGAAGGTCGGAGATTAGTCGGAGCCTTATCACACTATCAACCCAAATCTTTTGGTATATGAAATGACTTATTTTGAAAGAATGGCATGAATAGACTAAATACCAGTGTTTACATGGAAATGGATGTTTGTAACCTAGCTATTGGCATGGCTAGAGTAAGTATAATTTTGGGATTATGCGGAAAAAAAATCCCTGTGATTCTGATTTGGTTACGGTCTGGTTCTGATGCATAATTTGGGCTTCGGAAGCCTTTCTAAAGGACGTATTAATAATTTTTGATAAATAAATGGAACTTGGTTCGGATAAATGGAAATTAGTTCTGTAAGTTCTAGTAATGCCTCGTATCCTATTCCGGCGACGGATATGGGTAAGAGGTGTTACATTTTTTGGAATCAGAGCTATGATTTAGCTGGTTTTCGGACCGACGTAGAAAATACGGGATTAGCTATACATGCCATTATTTAATATTTGATAGTGTGATATCTCCTGACCATTTAAAATGTGTTTTTCTTATAGTAATGCCTACCGACCGAGCTCAACCCGAGGAAGCTGGAAATCATGCTCCGGCTTTAGAACGGGCACAAAGGGAAGTCGAAGTTAATAGTAGTAGAAGGTCCGAGACAGAGGACCAAGGTGAAGAGGCTAAATTAGCCTTCTTTCAAATGATGAATGAATGGTTTAGTCAATACTTAAGAACTAACCCTGTAGTGAAGTAAGCTCAAGCTCCCCCTCCTGCTCCTCCATCGGTTCCTGAGATCCCGCAGGGTACAGGTACTGAATCTGTCAAAAAGAGGAAAGCTCCAGTTAATAAAATTCAAAAATATGGGGCTAAAAAATTTCGAGCAGCAGTTGATGATGATCCCGAATTGGAGGAATTATCTTGCACACCAGAAGAGTGTCTGAAATGTGCAGTATCATTGCTAAAAGATACAACTTACCATTGGTGGAATACTAAAGCTTCAGTTGTTCCGAAAGAAGAAATTACATGGGAATTCTTTCAGACCGAGTTCAGAAAGAAATATATCAGTCAAAGGGTCCTCGATCAGAAGAGAAAAGAATTTCTTGAGCTGAAACAGGGCAACAGATCAATATCTGAGTATGAAAGAGAATTTGGCCTATTGAGTTAATATGCTTGGGAATGGGTATAGTCAGAAGCCGAAATGTGCAAACGATTCAAAGAAGGGTTGAATGAAGATATTAAGCTACTGATCGGAATTCTTGAAATTCGAGAGTTTGCTACATTGGCAGAGCAAGCTTATAAAGCAGAAGAATTGAGCAAAGAGAGGAAAGAGACTGAGAGGGAAGCTCAAATTCTTAGTAAAAAACCGATGGGAAAAACCCAGTTTTCTGCTTCAAAGAAATTGAAGAAATACCAGGATCGTTCTACCTCAGCCACTTGGTATTCAGGTAGAGAGCGAGGTTCTCAACGCACTAATCCAAGACCTTCCACTCCATCAGTGACCAGTGTTGGCAGTGTTGGTACCCCTAAACCGAGATGTCAGTACTGTAATAAAGTTCATTTTGGAGAATGCTGACTGAAGAGTGGAGCCTGTTATAGTTTTCGCTCTTTCAATCATTTCCTCAGAGATTGTCCCGAAAGAATAGAAAAAAGGCATAACAGACATTGAAGCCGAGTAATCCTACTTCGAGGGGTAGACCACCTCGACCTACCGGTAATGTTAGTAGTAGCCGATGAGTTACAAAAGCTAGTGCAGGTAGATCTGAGGCACGAGCATCAGCCAGGACACATGCTATTCGTGCCAGAGAAGATGCCTCCACACCAAATGTAATTACTGGTACATTTTCTTTACTTGATACTGATATTATTGCATTAATTGATCCTAGCTCCACACATTCATACATATGCACAAAATTAGTATTTGCTAAAAATTTATCTATTGAACCTACTGAATTTGTGGTTAAAGTCTCAAACCCCCTGGGTCAGTCTGTGATGGTTGATAAAATTTGTAAAAATTGTCCACTGATGGTAAAAGGTATTTGTTTCCCGGTTGACTTGATGTTATTGCCTTTTGATGAGTTTGATGTGATATTGGGCATGGATTGGTTAACTCAGCATGATGCAGTAGTAAACTGTAAACAGAAATATATTGTGCTGAAATGTCAGAATGGTGAATTACTCCGGGTTAAATCTGATCAGACAGAGGGATTATCTGATGTGATTTCAGTTATGACAGCTCAGATGTGTGTCAGAAAAGGGTATGGTGCTTATTTGGCGTATGTGTTAGACACTAAGGTATCTGAATCAAAGATATAGGCAGTGCCAGTTGTATGTGAATTTTCCGATGTGTTTCCAGAGGAATTACCAGGGTTGCCACCAGAAAGAGAAGTTGAATTTTCTATAGATTTGATTCTGGGAACTACTCCGATCTCCATAGCTCCGTATCGTATGGCTCCTTGATCGCTGAAATCAGAGCTTTAAAATTTATAAAATGAATGATCAAACCTAGAAACTAACTCTGACAATGATTAAAGGCAAGTGTACCTATCGAACAGTAGTATAGCTTAGGCAAAACCGGATTGTCGAACCCAAAGGAACTAAAAGTACTAATACTAACTTTCTTTTTATTATTTAGCCTAAAATAAAGTGAAATTGCTTTAATCTAAATTAACGACTACTAAGCTAAAGACGCAAAGACAAAAAGAATGAATTGGGAAATAACTAGAAGAAAAACTCAGTTGATCACGACGATACCCTTAGGAAGAATCCACCTAGACTTCACTTGTTATCTAACACTAAACCATACGATTTATTCACTTAGTTTGATCTGTAGGAATCCCTAATGTATATTAAACCCTCTCTCGAGGCGAATAACGTCTAACCATAGGTTAATTAGTGGAACTCTCGTTCTCTTATAATAACCCCCTAGAATAGCAGTAAATCGATCTATGGATTCCCATATTAGGTTTCACCCTAATCTGGCAAAATCTCGTCACCCTATCTCTAGGCGTGCGATCAGCTCCGCTTAATTATGCTAGATCTACTCTTAAGCAGGGTCTATTCCTCCTCCACCTAAGCACATCAAACTTGAATCAATATCCGCGAAATATTAACTCAAGAATTAAGCACACATAATTAAGAACAAACTAAGTATTTATCATATAATTCAGAAAACGATAACAAGATTCATCTAGGTTTCATCCCCTTCAGGTATCTGAGGGGTTTAGTTCATAACAAATAAAGAAAACATCTCAAGTGAAAAGATAAAAAAAAACATAATAAATCCCTAAAACTCCCTTAAGGAATTGAAGGAGAAATCCGCCATCTTGAGTAGAATTCCGGCTTCTTGGGATGGATCAACTGGCTAACTTCGAGTGATTCCCTCAACTCTGACCTTTCCGGCTTGGCTTCTTGGCCTAGCTCGACTCCTTTTCAAAGGTGGTACTTAGGGGTTATTTATACGCTCTTGGAATACGATCCTTTCTCCCTAAGTATCCTTTTCTGACTAAAATTGTCTAAAGCCACGACAGGGGCACGGCCATGTCACATGCCCATGTGACTCGTCTTCAAGCCGTGTTCAGATTTCTAAGTTGAGGCACGACTGTGTAGATCAGGGTTGAGGTCGTGTTCTAGATGCTCGTCAAGGCACGACCGTGTGGAATTTGGGCCAGGCCGTGTCGATTTCATGATATGGCTCATTTACTCCTTTTTGGGCCCGTTTTATGTTCTTTTCATCCTCGGGTGCTATCCTGGGTATAAGACATGAAAAGAAAGTATTAAGAGCACCTTTTTACATAAATTGAGGAATAAATCATCCAAAAACAAGCTAAATGTGAGATTAAAATATGTTATAATTACGGTTTATCAAATACCCCCACACTTAAGCTTTTGCTTGTCCTCATGCAAAATTCTCAACATACAATTAAAACGAACTTTCCATAATTCACAATTCCTACTGACAATGCCTTATCATAATTCATAGACAATTTATACATGGATAATTCAATTCAAAGAGTCCTAAAGATTCAAACAATGATAAGTCATTCATTTGTAATTCGAAAACGTAAGTGTCTCCCCTTATCTGAATAACTACCTTTAATTTGAAATTGACAAGAGTTGACATCCTCACTATAGATTCACTCAAATCACTCAAAGTGTTTAAGGTTCATAAAAAGAAGCACTCATACGTCGAACCTGAAAAGTTAATCCCATAGGCTTGCCTGAAAATCAAATCTCCACCACTGTAAAATGAGATGATAAACAGATCAAAAGGTCTTTGTTAGGGTTGTAACGGGGCTAGGGTTAAGGTGTGGATAAAGGCTGAAATTAGAAGGTTAGAATCGAGATTGAATTGACAAGTACCTACCTAAGAATACTGAAATAATATTTACATCAATTGATAATAATCTTAACAATACGAGCTTTTCTTTTGGAAAATAAACTTTAACTGTGTAAGCTCACTATTAATACTGAATATACTTCGATATTTTTTTTAAGAACAATCTAATAATAAAAGATGAATTTAACCCATAACCTAATATAATTCGGTAACTAATCAAATCATATCTCGATTAAAGGGTAGTCAAAAGAGATAGTGATAACAAATACAAAGGGTTTTTGGGTTATTAATAGGTGAGTCAATAAAAAGGGTTGTTAGGATCAACGAGGTTCACTAGGGGTTAATTTTGAAGGTAGGCTATTTAGTGGAGTGAGTGGGTTAAAACCTAGGTGCCTTTATCATCTCTGTATATCAAATCATGAATGCGGTCTCAACATGTATAAACGAGGCAAGTTCTAGAATAACAGTTCAAAGTTGACACACTCATAAGTGAGCACAAAAAAGGATATATGCTCTATAAGGCTCAAAATCTCACAAAAATTATGGGTGTTTTGACATCAATCTCATAAATTTCAAATTTCAAAGCAATATTCAAATTTAGGTTAACAACCTAGCAAAAATTTTATTCTGAAAAAAAATAGACTTATCATGCTTGATTCTCTAGTATCTTTAAAATTCAATTATCAATGCACAATTATTAATGACTTAATCTAAAACATGCCAATAAAAATCATAAATCATCAGAAATTTCATCATAATTAGTAATATGAAAAATTTACTTAAAAACAAGATTAAATTTAGGGATTTGAGAATAATGAAAAAAGTTTGGTCGGATTTGAGAATAATGCAGAAAGTTAGGCCCTTCTTTAGATAAATATTCACCCCCCACACACACACTTAAAATGTACATTGCCCTCAATGTACAAAGATAGGTATAACATTTATGGGATAAATCAAAAGAGAAGGGGAAAGAATACTCCCTGAATTTTGGATGGTGTCCTTGGAGGATGGTAGAGGTCGTGGTGTGTATGTTTGA
Organism: Gossypium australe; assembly: GCA_005393395.2. Classification (NCBI taxonomy): domain Eukaryota; kingdom Viridiplantae; phylum Streptophyta; class Magnoliopsida; order Malvales; family Malvaceae; genus Gossypium; species Gossypium australe. The sequence goes on from CM016616.1 coordinate 14,011,870, forward strand.
AGAGGTCGGTTTGGATGACGAACCTGTGCTAGATGAAGAAATTGGGGAGCTCGTAGAGGATTAGCCAGGGATTATTAAGACACATTTAAAATAACCTAAATATATAACTAACAAGAAAGAAAAAGGAAAGGAGACTAAGAAGGAAAATAAAAATAAAAGGAAAGGTGGATGGACTGGAGAGTCCTTATTGATGGATGGTTCGCGAGGTGGGTGTGACTTCTAGGGCTGCGGAGGTGCTGGCGGTGGCAGAAGTGGCGTGATTCCCTAGCAACCTGGCGAACCTGACACTAAGAAACTAAAATAAGTTAAACTAAACTAAGCATAATATTGTCAAATAGAAGGAAATTGAAGTAAAAGAGAAAAGAAAAATAAAAACTAATTGGTCTCAAAGACCCTTGGCTTGGTGAGTGGACAAAACTGCTGGCATGAACTCATGTTGATCGTTCTTCTTTGAGAAGACTATGGTTGGCCTTTTTTGCTTCTTCGACATGATGTAGGAGGGCTCAAGCATCTAGAGTTTTAGTATAAAGAGTTAAAAGTCTGAAAAAGAGAAGGGAGAAAAGAAAAGAAAGAAGAAATTAGATGGGGAGAAAGGGAAAGGCTGTGGGGTTTAAAGAGGATTTCAAATCTGCCACGTTCCCACGCCCGTGGTCCTAGGGTGTGTCGATTTACACGGCCGTCTCGCATGGTCGTGTGTCTGTGAGTGTTGAATCTCCCTGTCCGTTCTTCTACTAATCACGCCCGTGTATGTGAAGTCAGTATGTTAGCACAGTTGGGAGGCACGGGCGTGTTCTGCCGGTGGTCGACTAGTCGGTAACCTCGCACGGTTGTAAGACACGGGCGTGCCACTTTTATAGAGCCCGTGGGGTAGTGGTTGGATCCGTGACGTCGAAAAGTGGTTGGGACTGATTCGTAAGGCCTCTGATAAGTCAGTACGGAGATTCTGGTGGTCCACACGGCCACGGACACGGTCGTGTGTAAGACCGTGTGGCCTTGAAATTCTGCACTTTTGGTTAGTTTAAGAGAAAAGAAAGAAGGGAAGAAAAGAAATCGATAAATTTAAAAGTAAATAGTGTTAGTAGCTTGGGTTGCCTCCCGAGAAGTGCTCGTTTATAGTCTTAAGCTAGACTTTCCTCGAAATTGAAAAAAATTAGGGAGGTTTGAAGGTTTGAATATCTTCCCTCATGCTTATAGTTCTATTTTCTTGATAAAGTTTAAGTCAAGAAGCGTTTACCTTAAAAGTGCCGAATGTTGGATTACTTACCTCGACTATTCCGTGGGGGAAGATATCGTGTACCTTTAGAGGAACTTCCTCGCTTACGTTCAGGTCTGATGTGGTGATACGAGGATCGGCTTTGTCTAACAGCACCTGGTCTCCTATTTTGAAGTGATTTGATGTTCCTACGAGTTCTTCAGGTGGTTCCTTAAGTTTTGCTTTGTGTGGTTCCGGTTCTTCTTTGACGTGTGTCTTCTGCTCTTCTAATTTGTCAACCCTAAGGCTTTGTTCCTTATGTAATTTATCTTTTTTGGTTTAGGGTCTAAGATTTGGCTCAAGGTTGTATTCCTGTGGTGTTTCCTGCGATGAAAGTTGAACAATTTGGTTATCAAATGAAGTGACTTTCTTACCTTCATCGACTATTGTCCTGGCCGAGTCAAGAGCTTCGAGACTGAGTGATTCGTCACCTACGCAAATAATGAGTTCGCCTGTGGCAACATCAATTTTAGTTTTGGCAGTTGCTAGAAAAGGTCTTCCTAAAATTAAGGGGATTGAACTATCCTCATCCATGTCTAAGACAATAAAATCTACTGGGAAAACAAATTTATCGATTTTGACAAGAACATCTTCGATAATGCCCCTAGGAATTCTAACCATTTTATCAGCTAATTGAATGCTCATCCTAGTTTGTTTGGGCTTCCCTAGACCTAGTCGTTTAAACAATGTATAAGGCATGACATTTATGCTTGCCCCTAAATCAGCTAACGCATTATCAATAGTTAAACTACCAATTAAACATGGAATAGTAAAACTCCCTGGATCTTTTAGCTTTTGCGATAGTTTATTCTGTAACATTGCTGAGCATGCTGCGTTTAATTCCACATGATGCTCTTCATCTATTTTGCGTTTGTTTGTCAAGAGCTGTCTTAGAAATTTCCTTGAGTCTGGCATCTGAAAAAGAGCTTCAAGAAGAGGTAAGTTAATATGTAATTTCTTTAAAAGTTTAAGAAACTTACCGAATTGTTCCTCTGAATCGTCTCTTTTCATTGCTTCGGGGAAAGGTATACGAGGTTGGTACTCTTCGATTACCGGTTTCGGCTTTTCTTGCGTTACCTCTATTTTACCTTCGTCTACCTCTTGGTTTGGTTCGTCTAACCCTTTGCTATCATGATCTGTGATGGCTTGAATTTGCTCCTGAGGGTTAATCTCGGTGTTGCTTGGTAGACGTCCTTGCGGTTGTTCAGACATTAGCTTCGTTAGTTGCTTGACTGCATTACTGACTTCCTTGACTGACTTAATAAGTTCCCCGACTCATTCCTCGTTGTCTTTAATTGTTCTCTCAGTCTCGTGGAAATGGTTTTCTGTGTTTGCCATAAATTTTGTCAGCATTTCTTCAAGGTTTGGCTTCTTCTCTTGCGGATAAGGCTGATTTTGGAAGTTTTGAGGAGGTTGTTGCCTTTGATTTCCTTGATTTCCTTGACCTCCCCATGAAAAATTTGGGTGGTTCCTCCAACCTAGATTGTAAGTATTACTATAGGGATTATTATTAGATCTGAAATTATTACCTATGTAATTAATCTGTTCGCTCTCTGCATTTGGTTGGTAGGGTGGGTACTCAGGATTCGCCACAGTTCCACTCGCGTCGCATTGCATGACTGGGTGTGCCTAAGACGAACACAAACTATCAATCTTTTTATTCATCATCTCTACCTGTGTTGATAATATGGTTATCGCATCGAGGTTGTAAACTCCGGCTGATTTTGTCAGTTTCGTCCTTGTAACCTGCCACTGGTAATTATTCAGTGACATCTCTTCAATGAACTCGTAGGCTGCTTCAGGAGTTCTATTGTTCAGAGTTCCACCGGCTGCTGAATCGATTAGTTGTCTCGTTGAGGGGTTTACACCGTTATAAAATGTTTGGACTTGTAGCCACAAGGGTAGACTGTGGTGTGGACACCTTCTTACCACAAGGGAAAACCGTGGTATGGACACCTTCTTAAGAGATCCTTGTATCTCTCCCATGCATCGTATAATGTCTCTAAATCCATCTACACAAAAGAATAGATATCATTCCGTAATTTGGCCGTTTTGGTCGGTGGGAAATATTTCAATAAAAATTTTTCGGTCATCTGTTCCCATGTAGTGATTGACCCTCGTGGTAACGAGTTTAACCACTGTTTGGATTTATTCCTTAATGAAAAAGGGAATAACTGAAGATGTATGGCATAATCAGAAACGCCATTTATTTTGAAGGTATCACAGAACTCTAAAAAATTAGCTATATGCGTGTTTGGATCTTCGTCCTGCAAACCATCAAATTGAACAAATTGTTGAATCATTTGTATTGTGTTAGGCTTTAATTCAAAATTGTTAGCATCTATAGCAGGCCTAACAATACTTGATTCCGCTCCTGTTAAATGTGGGTTTTATTGATGATATCCTGGTCTATTCCCGAGATGAAAATGAGCATTCAGATCATCTGAGAATTGTATTGCAAATCCTACGTTAAAAGCACTTGTATGCTAAATTTAGTAAATGTGAATTTTGGCTCCAAGAGGTGAGTTTCCTTGGGCATATTGTATCTGTTGAAGGCATCAGAGTAGACCCGAGTAAAATTTCATCCATTGTTAATTGGAGTCCACCGAAGAATGTATCTGAAGTCAGGAGTTTTCTGGGTCTAGCTGGGTATTATCAGAGATTTGTACTGGGGTTCTCTATGATAGCTTCTCCGATGACTGGACTATTGCAGAAAGATGTTAAATTCGATTGGACTGATGAATTCCAGTAAAGCTTCGATAAACTGAAAGATCTACTGACGAAAGCACCTGTACTAGTGCAGCCTGAGCCGGGTAAGGAATTTATAATTTATAGCGATGCTTCTTTAAATGGTTTAGGTTGTGTTTTGATGCAAGAAGGTAAAGTTATAGCCTATGCTTCGAGACGACTTAAGCCACATGAAAGAAATTACCGGATACATGATCTTGAATTAGCTGTTATTGTATTTGCACTAAAAATATGGCGGCATTATTTGTATGATGAGAAATGTCATATCTATACTGATCATAAAAGTCTGAAATATCTGATGACACAAAAAGATCTGAATTTGAGAAGTGCAGGTGGCTTGAATTGATAAAGGACTATGATTTGATTATTGATTACCATCCGGGTAAGGCTAATGTTGTTGCTAATGCTTTAAGTCAAAAATCTCTGTTTGCTTTGCGAGCTATGAATGCACGATTGTCTTTGGTTGATGATGGTTCAGTCATAGCTGAGTTGAGAGTTAAACTGACATTTCTACAGCAAATATGTGAAGCTCAAAAAAACGATGAAAAGTTACAGGCTAAATGGGTACAATGTGAGTCAGGTAATGATTCAGAATTTCAGATTGGGGCTGATGGTTATTTATTATTCAGAGGCAGAGTATGTGTATCGAAGAATTCAGAGCTTGTACAGAAGATTTTACACGAGGCACAAAGTGGTATTATGTCCATACATCTGGGAAGTAATAAAATGTATAATGATTTGAAGAAGATATGCTGGTGGCCAAGTATGAAACGTGATATTTTTGAGTTTGTATCAAGATGTCTGATATGTTAACAGGTCAAAGCAGAACATCAGGTACCCTTGGGATTACTCCAGCCAATTACTATACCGAAATGGAAATGGGAAATAATTAATATGGATTTTGTGTCGGGATTATCATTGTCACCGAAGAAGAAAGATGTCATTTGGGTGATCGTTGATCGGTTAACAAAACCAACACATTTTATCCCTGTACGTATGGATTATTCTCTAGATAAATTGGTTGAACTGTATATATATCTGAGATTGTCAGGCTACATGGAGTGCCAATCTCCATTATCTCTGATAGAGATCCCTGATTTACGTCTCGTTTCTGGGACAAGTTACAAGAAGCTCTGGGTACCCAGTTGTATTCCAGCACTGCTTTTCATCCTCAGACAGATGGCCAATCTGAACGAGTAATTCAGGTATTGAAAGACATGCTTCGATGTTGTGTACTAGAATTTGAAGGTAACTGGGAAAAGTATTTGCCTTCGATTGAATTTGCCTATAATAACAGTTATCAGTCCAGTATTAAAATGGCTCCGTATGAAGCTTGTATGGTAGAAAATGTAGAACTCCATTGTGTTGGACAGAGCTTAGCGAGAAAAAAGTTATATGGGACTGATTTGATTCGAGAAACCAAAGAAAAAGTAAAAGAGATTTGGAATAGCTTGAAAGCAGCCTCTGATCGTCAAAAATCCTATGCCGACCTGAAATGAAAAGAGATTAAATTTCAAGTCGGTGACAAGGTATTCATAATAGTATCACCATGGAAGAAAGTACTCCGATTTGGTCGAAAAGGTAAATTGAACCCACGGTTCATCGAGCCATATGAGATTACGGAACGGATTGGTCCGGTTGCCTATCGGTTAGCTTTACCACCAGAGCTTGGAAGAATTCATAATGTATTTCATGTATCTATGCTACAGAGGTACCGCTCAGATCTATCACATGTTATTTCCCCGACAGAGGTTGAAATTCAGCCTGGTATGACTTATTGTGAAAAACCAGTCAAAATTTTGGCATGAGAGACAAAGGAGCTTAGAAATAAAAAGATAAACATGGTAAAATACTATGGCAAAAGCACGGGATTGAGGAAGCAACATGGGACCCGGAGGAGGCAATGGGGAAAAAATACCCGAATCTCTTTACTGGTAAGATTTTCGAGGACAAAAATCCTTATAGGGGGAGAGTTGTAATGGCCTAAATTTAGGGTTATCGGAATAGTGGTTTCCTAACCACAAATCCAATTTAAAAAGAATATTTATTTAAAAATTTTATAGCATGAATATTAATATGATAGGAAAGTCGTATGAAAATATCAATAGAAAAATTTTATCGATTTAATGGTTAATTAGAAAAAAAATATTGAAGAAATTGGGAAAAAACAAGGTATCGAGACCTCGATCTTGTAAAATTGGGTCAAAAATATTTTTTTATAAATATTTATGAAATGTTGGACGAGTAATCCAAATTAAGTTCATTACAATAATTGTCATTGTAGGGGATTTAGCCTGGACTGGTAATCCCGACAATACTGGTTGAGCATATGATACAAGGGATTTAGCCTGGACTGGTAATCTCGCTGTAAGAAATGAGGTTTGCGGGAGTGTGCTCTCTGGAAAAAGGGTATACCCATATGTGTACGAATTGAAGGACCCGAAATTGTACACAAAAGTGTAGTACTGAATATCCATCGAAATTCCAAGAAATTCAACGAGATAAATATGAGAAATGGAAGAACATGAAAATTATGGAATTGATGAGCTCATCAATCATTTATCTTTGTCTTGAATTTATATGATGTTTCTTAACTAATGCAAAAGGTGAGTTTGTATGTGATAGGTAAATGTTTATGTGAATTGGATGTGTGCTTGTGTTGTTAAATGATGGATGTATAAGTATGGTGAGTATAATTCTTGTTGCATGAACTTACTAAACACCATATGCTTACCCCGTTCTCCTTTTCCCTATTTTGTAGTGCTCGAGAGCTTGAAGGTCGGAGATTAGTCAGAGCCTTATCACACTATCAACCTATATCTTTTGGTATATGAAATGACTTATTTTGAAAGAATGGCATGTATAGACTAAATACCAATGTTTACATGGAAATGGATGTTTGTAACCTAGCTATTGGCATGACTAGAGTAAGTATAATTTTGGAATTTGGCGAAAAGAAAAATCCCTATGATTCTGATTTGGTTACGGTCCGGTTCTGATGCATAATTTGGGCTTGGGAAGCCCATCTAAGGGACATAATAATAATTTTTGATAAATAAATGGAACCTGGTTCGGATAAATAGAAATTGGTTCCGTAAGTTCCGGTAATGCCTCGTACCCTATTCCGGCGACGGATACGGGTAAGGGGTGTTACACTTAAGGTGTCTAATTAATAGTTATTTTGTGGATTGATTGTAAATAAGATTATAAGTTAATATTGGTTGGTTATATACATATAAATATGTGTTTATGTTTGAGGTCATATTATGGCATGTTTAAGTTAATGTTTGAATGAACATGAATTAGGCAAAATAGATTGAATTTGACATGTTTACATATTAAATTTGATTGATGTTTTATTGATATGTTTTGATGATATAATTGTGGTACCAATGAGAGTACATTCGTTAGGTACCTAGGATGATTGTTTTGACATGTTTTGGATGTGTTTGATCGTGTTTTGAAATGGTTAAATGAATGATTTTTGAGTTGCTTATTGTCCAAGCTTGCAAGGAATGGTACACTTGTTGATTAAGGTACATTTTGAGTCCACACGGCCACACACACATGCGTGTGACTGGACCGTGTGAGACACACAGCTAGCACACGAGTGTGCAAGGCCATTTCAAAAAGGCACACGGTCTGGCACACGAGCGTGTGGCTTGGTCGTGTGACCCAAGTTAGAGAGTTACACAGGCTAGGACAGAGTCGTGTGTCCCTATCTAGAATACCCACACGGCTTGAGACATGGGCGTGTCCCCTAATCGTGTGAGTCACACGACCTGACCACACGGCCGTGTGAACCTTGTAGCTTTGAAAATTTTTAATATTTTGCAAAAAAAAATTCTCTGAGTTTCTGAATTAGTCCCGACTTGTTTCTATCACGTATTTTGGGCCTCGATAGCTCGAATAAGGGACAATATGTATGAGTTTGATTGATTTTGACTTGAATATTATATTATATGAAATGTTTTGAAATTATGCTTGTTTGATCAGTAATGCTCTGAAACCCTATTTCATTGAAGGATGTGGGTTAGGGGTGTTACAAAACTACTCAATTCAAGATATCGACTTTTTCGACATGTTTTATGGCTATTTTACGAAAAGTCATTGGAACTCAAGAAATCTTTAATGAAACTTCAAAATAAGTTTAGAAACCTTCTAATCATGTTAAAACTAATTGAAAAACACTTTGAAACCATGTTTTTATGCAAAATCCTGAAATCTACCATTAACGACCCAATTTTTTACTTTTATTTAAAACATGTGATTTAATGGCTAAAACTTGGTTTCAAAGGCTAAATAACATTTAAAACTAATGGGAAGATGAATCACTACCTTAGTTGACGAAAAATCGAGCGTTTGATCAAAAACCCGAAAAGCTTGAAAGCTTAACAATGGAGAAAACTATAGTGTTTTTAGGTGTTTTTTGAAATTCTATGAAGGTTTAATGTTATAGGAATGAAAGAAATCAATAGAATGAATGTTGGGAATCAAAATTGAGTGATTGGGGTGTGAAGGAGCAAGGGATGGCAAAACATAAAGGGTGGGACGAACTATCGTGGGTTTTATAATACTGGAAGGGAAAATAGGTTGAATTTTTAAGTTTGATTTAATTGCCTCTTAAAACCTCTAAGTTTTGAATCTTTTACAAATCAGTCCTTTTTGCAAAATTAAAGGTATTTAGAACTAATTTTCAGAAATTGATTTAATTTTCTAAAAACAATAATTGAAAAAATTATCGGTATATCATGTTGCAAAATTCTGAACACTTTAAGGCTAAAATTCCTAAAATACCCCTAAAATTCCTAGGCCCTATTTTGGGGTGTTACATTGAACCTCCCCATATAAACTACGATTTTAATGAAGCTTTATATTGGGAGTGAATCTCTCGTTACTTTTACAAGACCTTCCTCTAACATACAGAGTTCCTTGCAGCACTTTCTGGCAGTTCTTAATGGCGGATCCTTATCTGCAATCCACGGATAAATCTTCTTTTGTTTGCCTATATACAAGGCATTATTGTCACGTCATCCCCATATTTGACCCTTGCTGGGTTACCACAATATGCCCTACCGGCTTCCATGTTTACTGTTTCGGTAGAATTTTCCCATTTTTATTACTTTTTCAATAGATTCCTCAAACCCGTTGGCTAGCTATCACTTACCAACACTTGCAGTTTTCTTCTAACCTTTTTTTTCCTCGTTTGCATGATTTTCTATGATTATTGTCTTAGTGGACTACCCCACGTTTATTATCCCAATGAACTCCATATGCTGTCATAGCCAATCTATGGTCTTACAGATCTTACCCCATGTTTCATGTCCTGGCAGACTCTTTGTGTTCTCATAGCTGAGCTATGTGTTGGAAAATAATCCAGCTTGAAAAACGATTTCCTTGCATAGCGGAAATTTAAAATTTTAAAAACTGGCCTAGTTTGTGATATTAATAGCAATAAACCTTAACCGAATTAGTAGATGTGTTTTTGGATAAGTGGATCCTTGATGTTTTCTAGCTTTTTACCAAATGATCTTCTCTGCTATTTTCGTACCACGAACTGCTTCAAGTGTGGGCTCAACCCAATTGAATCAAAACACAGAAATAAAAAAAAGTTTTCCTTTTTGGGTGAAAATAGAAATTCTCTCTTCTTTAATAGAAACCAGTAAAATTGTTATTCTGAAAAATATGTTTATAAGTTGAGAATAAATTCTCTCTAGTTTTTGGCAGAATAACAATCTCTCAAAAGTTGTGTTAATAGCTCTATCAGTGTCATCTATTTTATAGTAAGACAAGGTAGAACCCTTGTAGAGTTGTAAAAGTTTATTTTAAATAGAAAAACATCGTACTTAGAGTAGGAGAGGGGTGAACGACTCACCCTTGTATTTCTACTAGGGTTGTCGCCCTCTTCATGTAGGGGTGTTCAAACTTCAGTTAAAATCGAATTAAACGACTGAACCGATCTAATTCAGTTAATCGATCAATTAACCGATCTAGTTTGGTCTAAGGTCAGTTAAAGGGTTTTTGGAATTCCGGTTAACAATTAATTTGGTTCAAAATCGAGTAATTAACTGAATTAATCAAACTTAATAAATAATGTATATATATTATATATTATATATTATATATTATATTATATTATATATTATATATTATATATTATATATTATATATTATATGTATTAGGCTATTACTAGTTCAGTTAATTCGGTTAATTTGATTAATTCGGTCAAAATAACATTATAAATTTATTTTTATATGTTTTATACTAGTTTTAATAAAAAATAAAACATATAAATTTTGATTAATCCGGTTAACCGATCGAATTAATCGAAATATTTCAGTTCGATTAATTTTTTTAAAAAAATTCAATTCGATTAACGGTTAATGGATTAAAAAGTTTGGTTAATTTGGTTAAAACTAGTTCGATTCGGTTAACCAATCGGTTAACTTTCTAAACACCCCTACCTTCATGTTATATGAGGGGTTTTGGGCCTCTCTCACATCGGGGCCAATTATGAGTACTTCTTGGGCCTTTTTGACCCAATACTCTGTAAAGTGATCCAACCCGATTTAGTTTTTCTATTTCTCAAAATAAACTCTAATATTTACATTTTAAATAATTTTCTCATCTCAATTTTACTCATGTAAAATTTTGATGATTTTAGCCCCGCTAAAATTTCAAGAAATTTCGTTCAATATGTCACAACTTAACATGTTCACTATGACCGAGTGGTTTATTTTCATTGACGGGCTTCAAAAAAGTCCAAAAACATAAACTCATTTTTTCATTATATTTTAGGTAATCCTATATAAGATTGCAAATTTTCATTTTCATTTATATTTCTCCTAATTTTCAGGCTACTATATAGGTATTATAATCCTAAATTATAGTCTAAGATTTATACATATCATAACAATTATTAACGCATGTTCTAGCAGTTTAGTTATAAATTCAAACTTTTTCAGACTATGGGTCGGATTTATCTCTAGGTCAAGCTAATCGATTTTGAACTTAGATCCTTATGGGATTCAATTTTTTTTTGTCTTGAATTTTCTTGATCTCGGGTTTCTCAGGTTCGGACCATTATAGGCTTGGGCTTTCTCATACTCGGGTCATTATAGGCTTGGATTAGTATATTGTAACAATCCGATTCTAGCTGATGTCAAAAAAATACAGTTTCAAAACCTAATTCTGTAACCAAGTTAGTGAAATTATGAATAGAAAGATTTACGTATTTAATATGAAATTATACTAGTGGTCTGTTGAGTTATTAAACCGAGAAAAAAATTTAATTATAGTATAAAGACTAAATTGCAAAAGTATAACCATTATTGAAGTTTTAATTCAGAAAATAAAAAAGGATTTAGTTAGAAATTAAGTGAGGGACTATAAAATAATTTGACCAAATCTATGTTGAAAGGTTGGAATGATTAAGTTCATTAACTATTAATCACATTATTATAATATATATTAGTAATGGTTTATATTAAAGGCTAATTTAAGTTTATTAAGTAAATTAATTCATAAAAAAATATATATATAACCATAAGTGGATGAGAAAAAAGCAAGCCATTTTATTCATTTAGTGTCGTCCAAGCTTGAAAGAAAATAAGAAAAACCTTCTTTGTTATCTTAGCATTTGGTCATTCAATTGAATCAAGTAAATAAGTTTTCTTAATGATTTTTTTTTTATGAAATCTTCATCATCTAAGCATAATTCGACACACCCATGCTTTAGATTTTCAATTTGTGAAGATAAATCCAAGTTATCATTAGTGATTTTTCATGGTTTTGAGCTTGAAGATAATGAATATATAGATGATGTAATAGCTCGTTTTTCAGTGGTGTCAGAAACAGTGGTTTCGAGGTCACCAAATCCGACGAGTAAGTTTGTAAGTATTATTATTTAATATTTACGAGTCAAATGTGATTTTTAAAAAAGGTTTTTTATTTGATAATGCATGTTATATAAGTGATTTATTAAGTTCAAGTGGTTTTAGAAGATGAGGTATCAGGACCTTATTTTTATAAACTAAGCCGTAAATATTTTTATAAATATTTACGGAGTGTCATTAAGGTGGTAGTAAAGTTTCGTTAAAAAATTTTAACGTTTCGATAGTTAATTAATTAAAATGGACCAAATTAAAAAACATTCATTCCCGAGACTCCGTTCCCATAAATTAGACCCAAGACTCCGTTCACGTAAATTAGACTCTTTTTAATAAATATGTACGAAGCTAGTTGTGTAGTTAATTAAGTTTTTGTAACATCCGAAACCCGGCCTAGACGTTATGGCCGTATCTAGCAATGTCACACGATAGTGTTTTTGAAACGCCGTTGTTACGATGAAAACATTCCATATTATTATCTTTAGTAAACCTTTGTTAGAACTTAGGAAGTCGTCTTTATTCATTTAAAGCATTTGTTTTGAAACATCTCTCGTTGTGGAAGCTTTACTAAAACAGTCTAGGTGATCATGCATTTAGAAATTACTTTAACTTTTTGAAAACCGAATTTCCTACGACCAGCAGGAATAAATCCATAAAGAAAAATAAAAAAATAAAAACCCAAATTTAAAACCAAAGTCCTAGAGGATCCTTAAATTAAAACCCAAATAATCAATAATAATCAAATCATAAATCGTAAATTTAAAACCATGAAGTCCAAAAATTATTGTGGTCACTGCTGAGTCCTCCGTCACACCAATCCGTCTAAGTTTGGAGATTACCTGTGCACATTACACAAACAGGGTGAGTTTACGTAAACTTAGTGTGTAATCCCGCAGAAACAAACAAACAATCAGTATTCACAGTGCACAGTTCAACAGTCTTGGACCTAAGCCCTTTACAGTATCAGTGACAGTTTGGGCCTTAGCCCATCTCAGTACATGTCAAAAATGCAGTAGGGCCTTAGCCCATCACAGTATCAGTAGTAGTAACAATTATGCAGTAGCAAAATCCTACCCAACCAGGCTCTATACACCATCTGGGGATATAATCAACCCACCCATCCCTACACTCCACGTAGTACCAAATGCGGCACAAAACAGTAGTTTGCAGCTGAACTGCCAGTAAATTAGGCTTAAAGCCTTTCAGTACACATCCTCCGAATAACAACCCCCAACCCCATGCAATGCAACACACAATGGATGATATGCTATTATGCAATTCCAGTACATATATTCAGTTCAATTATTAATATGCTTGGTACAGATATCATTTACTCAATTTCACACATTTAAGGGTCTAAGTAGTGCTTACCGACCCTACAGTAGGTTCTGTAACATCCTGAATTTTTGGGCCTATGCGTTTAATGGGTGGATATGTTTAATGTGTTAATTTAAGTGTTAGGGGTCCAAATTGGGCTCAGGTTTAGGTAGAGGCCTTGATTAAAATTATCTGTTTGGGCATTATAGGGTTTAAAAGGTAGTATCTATGTTTAAAATACTAAAGTGGGCTTGTGGCCCAATCATAGGAGGTGACGCCACACAAGGGAGTAAGGGGCCCAAATTTAAGTTTCATGGAGCCCAATTCTTTTAATTTAAGCTAGCTAATTTTAAGCATTAGGGTTAGGTAGAGTGGATGGCAACAAGGCTATAATTTAGGAAAATTTTAATGTTTTTAATTTGTGGATAATAAGCTGATAAAGGAGGGAGGAGTTGGAGCTAATTAAGTCTCTTTTGGATGAGTTAGTAGATTAAGATAAAGGAGAAAAGATAGGATTTATCTGCAAGGATAGGTAAGTACCGAAATTTATATAAATAGGGGGGATAGCTAATCAATTCTGGCATTAGAACCCTACTCTTTCTTCTCTTCCTGTGCCGAAAATTTGAAGGCCATCTCACTTGTTTTCTTTTCTCATCTTTTCTCTTCCAAAAGCCGAAAATCACCATTGTTTTCTTTTCTCATCTTTCTCTAACAAAAGCCAAAAAACACCACCTCCCTCACCCTTTCTTTCTTTTTCTTTGAAATTTCCTTTTAGCTGAATCTTCTGATCTCCATTGATTTTCTTCTCCCATTCACTAAAAGCCGAAACTCCTCATTCAATTCTTCTAAAAGCCGAAAAACACATCAGCCTTCTCTCATTCATCTTTTTCGAGATTTTCTTAAAAGCTAAAATCCCTAGATCTCATCTCCTGTGATTGCTGAAATCTTTCTGTGGTATCTGCTTGTGCCGAATCTCGAAAGAAACTAAAGGTAAGTATTGATTCGTAAGATTTCAATCTTTTTCGGCTTTTTAGGGACTCTAGCCGAATGGCTATAAGGAGCTAATCTTAAGTTTTTCTCTTATTTACGGCATTCCGGGATTTGAAGGGAGGTCACTCGCTTAGATCTCTAAGATAGAGTTCAGTAACACTCGAATTGTGTTACTTTCGGGATTTCAAGGTAAGGAGATCTATTGATTTTAACGTGTAAATTTGGGTATTTATTAACCCTTGGCCGAATGTAGGGGAGCCCATATCTTCGTATTCTTCCGGCTTTTGAGCAAGGTTTTAGACTAAGGGTTGTAGATTCAGATAGTAAGGATTTAACTAAGGGAGTAAAACTACGCGATATCAAGTGTGTAACACTTCCACACCATTTAGATTACCTGTCAAAATATGTTATAAATCTGTTATATTCTGATAAATGCTGAAATCCCGGCATCATGTTATAAATCTTTTATATTCTGATAAATGTTGAAATCTCGGCATCATGTTATAAATCTGTTATATTCTGATAAATGCTAAAATCCCGGCATCATGGTTGAAACTCGAAAAGGGTAAAAGCGAATCACCAGGTTAGTGATCTCTGTCATTCCTAAGTGAATGTTCCTGTTAAGGTGACATCTGTGATAAGTATGCTGTTTTTGTGATTGCATGGGGTTGGGTTACTGAAAGGGGAAGTGTTCTGTTGTAGCCGCTTCTGCCGTGACCTGTTGTAGCAGCTTCTACCGTGACCTGTTGTAGCGGCTTCTACCGTGACCTGTTGTAGCGGCTTCTGCAGTGACTTGTTGTAGTGGCTTTTGCCATGACCTGTTGTAGTGGCTACGGCCATGATCTGACGATGAGCAGCATGTCTGCCATCAATGGTGTGTAGCGGTGTGGGTTGATTGTAGAAATCCCCAAATGGTGTGACTGGCAGGTAAAGGTGGCGTGTAGCGGATGGAAACCTAGGATTTGGGTTGGGCTTTGCATCTTTTCTTATATATTATATTTTGTTATATGTTCTGTGGGGTTAAGGCCCAAGTCTAATGGTGCATGAGGGTTGCACACGGAGTCTCGCGACTCACCCTATTATTTAACAATTTCAGGTAGCACCTAGTGCATCGGACCGGGCTGGAGAGGAGCGCAAGGTGGCCATGCGAGAGAATACTTGATCCAGCAGAAAATTTTACTTAGAATATTGTTTTCAATATTTTTTATTAAAGGTTTTCAATATCGTTGTAATAAGGCCTTGGGCCACTAGACTATTATTTATGTTTTGGTTTTCTGTTGGGCTTTTATTAGTGGGCATTTAAATTTTATGTCTAAATTAAGTTAAGACATGTATAAAATTTCGGTTTTTATCTAAAAAAACTCACCAAGGTAATTTATAACTTTATATCTTATATGATTTAATAAATTATTAAGTTTTTGGTATAAATATTTAAACCTGGTAAATGTTTTTCCAAAGTGCTACGACATGTTCTATAAAAATTTCTTTAGTGACACACCAGATCCGGTCGAAACGTATGGGCCGAGTTTGGGGTGTTACAAATTGGTATCAGAGCCCGGTTCAAAACTCAGCTCTGGGGGTTTTTGGGCTCAAAACGTTTTCTAAAGTAGGGTTTTCGAAACATGCATATTTAAAAATGATACAGGTCTGTTAGCTCGGCATGGCACCTGCGTCTCCGGCCCAAGTCCGCCAGGTAAGTATTCTGAACTCACTGTGTGTTATATATATGTGGGCTTCATGGGCTTTATGGGACGTAGATTAGTTAGATTAGAACTTGATGGACTTTAGGCTTAGCTGAAATAACTCCTTAAATCTCATAAGACTTAATTTCACTAAACAAACCCGTGAACGAGTCGCAAGACTAGGGTGTGGCAACAGGCATGCGCATGTCTAGGATTGGATCCGGAAGAGCTTATACCCCGATTAGCAAAGTCAACGAAATTTTTCCTTGAAAAAAAATCACACAACACACGACGACAACCAAACACGTGAACACTACTATTTTCTTTTGAAATCAAATCCTTCAAGATACCCCTGTTTTCTTTGGAAAAAAAATTGAAAACACCCTTGATTTGTGAAAATAACTAAAATTACTAAATTGCCCTTGATTTGTAAAATGACCAAAGTACCCCTGATTTCAAAATTTACCGAAATACCCTAGATTGGAAAATTACCGAAATACCCCCGAATTTCAAAATTACCAAAATACCCTTATTTCATGAAATCAACAAGGAACTCTATTTTTGAAAATTACGAAAATACCCCTGTAGGATAAAATTACGAAAATACCCCTGGGTAGTGGAATAACGAAAATACCCCTATGTATTGGATGTGGATGTATGGATGTTGTCTGTATGTTGATTGTTGAATGTATGTAGTTTCTAGAACTAGGAGATGTGAACTTGAGATTGAATTGTAGATTCGAAAGAACTACTCTTAAAATTACTATTCATAAGACTGTTCGTGGTTAATCAGTGGAAAGAATCAATAATTCATAAAATTTCTAATTCTGATAATACGAGAATCAACAATGAGTGCTAGAAGAGGAAGAAGAGGCCGCGGCCGAGGCCGTGGAAGTGTTAGGACTGATGTGCTGACTCAGCTAGTTAGGGAGGTACTGAAGGAGGTTAAAGAAATCGGTGAAACACTTCGGGTTGGGTGCGTGGACTGTAAGAAAAAAAAAGAGATCGTAGTTTTCTAGGGTTGCAGTCTCATTCTGTGAAGCATGTTAAGGTACGTCCAAACTTTCGGGTTTGCGAATATTGCAGAAGGCGTCATCCGGGTGAATGTTGGAGGAAGTCAGGAACGTGTTTAAGATGCAGGTCTGAGGAGCATAAGGCTTGGGATTGTTCAATCACCATTAAGTCGGGTATGTTTTGTGTGGATGCTATATTTTTGGGTATGGAAACTGTATGCGTGCAATGCTTATATATTATTAAATTAGAGTGCGCAGCGAAAGCATAGTGGTGAGACTTGGGTAGTACGATTAATAGTTAGTTGGAAATTTCGAGGACGAAATTTCTTTAAGGGGGTAGAACTGTAACATCCTGAATTTTTGGGCCTATGCGTTTAATGGGTGGATATGTTTAATGTGTTAATTTAAGTGTTAGGGGTCCAAATTGGGCTCATGCTTAGGTAGAGGCCTTGATTAAAATTATCTGTTTGGGCATTATAGGGTTTAAAAGGTAGTATCTATGTTTAAAATACCAAAGTGGGCTTGTGGCCCAATCTTAGGAGGTGACGCCACACAAGGGAGTAAGGGGCCCAAATTTAAGTTTTATGGAGCCCAATTCTTTTAATTTAAGCTAGCTAATTTTAAGCATTAGGGTTAGCTGGAGTGGATGGCAACAAGGCTATAATTTAGGAAAATTTTAATGTTTTTAATTTGTGGATAATAAGCTGATAAAGGAGGGAGGAGTTGGAGCTAATTAAGTCTCTTTTGGATGAGTTAGTAGATTAAGATAAATGAGAAAAGATAGGATTTATCTGCAAGGATAGGTAAGTGCCGAAATTTCTATAAATAAGGGGGATAGCTAATCAATTCTGGCATTAGAACCCTACTCTTTCTTCTCTTCCTGTGCCGAAAATTTGAAGGCCATCTCACTTGTTTTCTTTTCTCATCTTTTCTCTTCCAAAAGTCGAAAATCACCATTGTTTTCTTTTCTCATCTTTTCTCTTCCACAAGCCGAAAATCACTATTGTTTTCTTTTCTCATCTTTTCTCTTCCAAAAGTCGAAAATCACCATTGTTTTCTTTTCTCATCTTTCTCTTACAAAAGCCGAAAAACACCACCTCCCTCACCCTTTCTTTCTTTTTCTTTGAAATTTCCTTTTAGCCGAATCTTCTGATTTCCATTGATTTTCTTCTCCCATTCACTAAAAGCCGAAACTCCTCATTCAATTCTTCTAAAAGTCAAAAAACACATCAGCCTTCTCTCGTTCATCTTTTTTGGGATTTTCTTAAAAGCCGAAATCCCTAGATCTCATCTTCTGTAATTGCCGAAATCTTTCTGTGGTATCTGCTTGTGCCGAATCTCGAAAGAAACTAAAGGTAAGTATTGACTCGTAAGATTTCAATCTTTTCCGGCTTTTTAGGGACTCTAGCCGAATGGCTATAAGGAGCTAATCTTAAGTTTTTCTCTTATTTGCGGCATTCCGGGATTTGAAGGGAGGTCACTCGCTTAGATCTCTAAGATAGAGTTCAGTAACACTGGAATCGTGTTACTTTCGGGATTTCAAGGTAAGGAGAACTATTGATTTTTAACGTGTAAATTTGGGTATTTATTAACCCTTGGCCGAATGTAGGGGAGCCCAAATCTTCGTATTCTTCCGGCTTTTGAGCAAGGTTTTAGACTAAGGGTTGTAGATTCAGATAGTAAGGATTTAACTAAGGGAGTAAAACTACGCGATATCAAGTGTGTAACACTTCCACACCATTTAGATTGCCTGTTAAAATATGTTATAAATCTGTTATATTCTGATAAATGCTGAAATCTCGGCATCATGTTATAAATCTGTTATATTCTGATAAATGCCAAAATCCCGGCATCATGTTATAAATCTGTTATATTCTGATAAATGCCGAAACCTCGGCATCATGGTTGAAACCCGAAGAGGGTAAAAGCGAATCACCAGGTTAGTGATCTTTGTCATTCCTAAGTGAATGTTCCTGTTAAGGTGACATCTGTGATAAGTATGCTGTTTCTGTGATTGCATGGGGTTGGGTTACTGAAAGGGGAAGTGTTCTGTTGTAGCCGCTTCTGCCGTGACCTATTGTAGCGGCTTCTGCCGTGACCTGTTGTAGCGGCTTCTACCGTGACCCGTTGTAGCGGCTTCTTCCGTGACCTGTTATAGCGGCTTCTACCGTGACCTGTTGTAGTGGCTTTTGCCATGACCTGTTGTAATGGCTACGGCCATGATCTGATGATGAGCAGCATGTCTGCCATCAATGGTGTGTAGCGGTGTGGGTTGATTGTAGAAATCCCCAAATGGTGTGACTGGCAGGTAAGGGTGGCGTGTAGCGGATGGAAACCTAGGATTTGGGTTGGGCTTTGCATCTTTTCTTATATATTATATTTTGTTATATGTTCTGTGGGTTTAAGGCCCAAGTCTAATGGTGCATGAGGGTTGCACACGGAGTCTCGCGACTCACCCTATTATTTAACAATTTCAAGTAGCACCTAGTGTATCGGACCAGGCTGGAGAGGAGCGCAAGGTGGCCATGCGAGAGAATACTTGATCCAGCAGAAGATTTTACTTAGAATATTGTTTTTAATATTTTTGATTAAGGGTTTTCAATATCGTTGTAATAAGGCCTTGGGCCACTAGACTATTATTTATGTTTCGGTTTTATGTTGGGCTTTTATTACTGGGCATTTAAATTTTATGTCTAAATTAAGTTAAGACATGTATAAAATTTCGGTTTTTATCTAAAAAAAACTCACCAAGGTAATATATCTTATATGATTTAATAAATTATTAAGTTTTCGGTATAAATATTTAAACCTGATAAATGTTTTTCCAAAGTGCTAGGACATGTTTTATAAAAATTTCTTTAGTGACACGCCAGATCCGATCGAAACGTATGAGCCGGGTTTGGGGTGTTACAGGTTCACAGTCGGCTTGGGCGACCCGTGCAACATTAAAAACATTTCGGTAAAAATGGGCCCACATGCCCATGTGATCTGCCCGTGTGGCCCACTCGGCCCAAGTTGGCCTTGGCCGTGTGATCCATTTTTAAAGTAACCCATGCTAGCTCAATACTCATATATGTTTTCACTATTTACTTATATGTTCATTCAAAGTTGTCTACTTGAGTCATTATCACTAAATTATTTATATCTTGAGCTACAGAATTCCAAATTATGATCCGCTTGATGTTTTTGAAATTAGACTCATATATCTTTCTACCATAAACTTTTCAAAATTTATAGTTTATCAAATAAGTACAGTAAAATCTTTAAATTTTTCCCTATTCTGCTATTTGATAGCTTCATCCTTTCCTTACTAAAAATTATTTATCTCTTAGTACGAATTTAGATGATGGTTCCGTTTGTTTCTCTTGAAAATAGACTTATTAAGGATTTAAAAATATAAATTTAAGCCCCTAATTATTGTTTTACAATTCTTGATGATTTTCCTAAGTCAGAACAGGGGGACCCGAAATCATTCTGACCTTGTCTCACAAAATTTCTTATATCTCGTGATTTACAAATCCATTGCTTACACTGTTTCTTCCATGAAAAACCAAACTCAATAAAATTTAATTTCACATTAAATTCAACCTATAAATCAATTCCCACTATTTTTATGATTTTTCAAAGTTAGACTACTGCTACTGTCCAAAACTATTTTAGTGCAAAATGTTGATTTCGAAGTTTATAACACCCTTATTTCCTTTCTCTACAATTTTTCGCGTCATTTTCTCTTATTTCTCAACAGCAAGCAATTTCAGCTTTTTGTCGAATCTTGTTTTCTACATTTTGGGTACTTTAGAATCGGTCTTAAACTAAGATTAAACCGTATTCACGTACCAAAAGGTCTAAGCTTGTCCGTTCATCACGATAGTGTTTTTGAAACGCCATTGTTACGATGAAAACATTCCATGTTATTATCTTTAGTAAACCTTTGTTAGAACTTAGGAAGTCGTCTTTATTCATTTAAAGCATTTGTTTTGAAACATCCCTCGTTGTGGAAGCTTTAATAAAGCAGTCTAGGTGATCATGCGTTTAGAAATTACTTTAACTTTTTGAAAACCAAATTTCCTACGACCAGCAGGTATAAATCCATAAAGTAAAATAAATAAATAAAAACCCAAATTTAAAACCAAAGTCCTAGACGGTCCTTAAATTACAACCCAAATAATCAATAATAATCAAATCATAAATCGTAAATTGAAAACCATGAAGTCCAAAAATTATTGTGGTCACCGCTGAGTCCTCCGTCGCACCAATCCGTCAAAGTCAGGAGATTACCTGTGCACATTAAACAAAAAGGGTGAGTTTACGTAAACTCAGTGTGTCATCCCGCAGAAACAAACAAAAAATCAGTATTCACAGTGCACAGTTGAATAGTCTTGGGCCTAAGCCCTTTACAGTATCAGTGACAGTTTGGGCCTTAGCCCATCTCAGTACATGTCAAAAATGCAGTAGGGCTTTAGCCCATCAGAGTATTAGTAGCAGTAACAATTATGCAGTAGCAAAATCCTACCCAACCAGCCTCTACACACCATCTGGGGATATAATCAACCCACCCATCCCTACACTCCACGTAATACCGAATGCGGCACAAAATAGTAGTTTGCAGCTGAACTGCCAGCAAATTAGGCTTAAAGCCTTTCAGTTCACATCCTCCGAATAACAACCCCCAACCCTATGCAATGCAACACACAATGGATGATATGCTATTATGCAATTTCAGTACATATATTCAGTTCAATTATTAACATGCTCGGTACAGATATCATTTAGTCAATTTCACACATTTAGGGGTCTAAGTAGCGCTTACCGACGCTACAGTAGGTTCACAGTCGGCTTAGGCAACCCGTGCAACATTAAAAACATTTCGGTAAAAATGGGCCCACATGCCCATGTGATCTGCCCGTGTGGCCCACTCGGCCCAAATTGGCCTTGGCCGTGTGATCCATTTTTTAAAGTAACCCATGCTAGCTCAATACTCATATATGTTTTCACTATTTACTTATATGTTCATTCAAACTTGTCTACTTGAGTCATTATCACTAAATTATTTATATCTTGATCTACAGAATTCCAAATTATGATTCGCTTGATGTTTTTGAAATTAGACTCATATACCTTTCTACCATAAACTTTTCAGAATTTATAGTTTATTAAATAAGTACAGTAAAATCTTTAAATTTATCCCTATTCTGCTATTTGATAGCTTCATCCTTTTCTTACTAAAAATTATTTATCTCTTAGTACGAATTTAGATGATGGTTCCGTTTGTTTCTCTTGAAAATAGACTTATTAAGGATTTAAAAATATAAATTTAAGCCCCTAATTATTGTTTTACAATTCTTGATGATTTTCCTAAGTCAGAACAGGGGGACCCGAAAACATTCTGACCTTGTCTCACAAAATTTATTATATCTCGTGATTTACAAATCCATTGCTTACACTGTTTCTTCCATGAAAAACCAAACTCAATAAAATTTAATTTCACATTAAATTCAACCTATAAATCAATTCCCACTATTTTTTATGATTTTTCAAAGTTAGACTACTGCTACTGTCCAAAACTATTTTAGTGCAAAATGTTGATTTCGAAGTTTATAACACCCTTATTTCCTTTCTCTACAATTTTTCGCGTCATTTTCTCTTATTTCTCAACAGCAAGTAATTTCAGCTTTTTGTCGAATCTTGTTTTCTACAATTTGGGTACACACCTGTATCGTTTTCGCTGCTTATGCAATCCCGAGATCACCAAAAACCTATAATCGACAATCCCAACTTTAGAATCGGTCTTAAACTAAGATTAAACCGTATTCACGTACCAAAAGGTCTAAGCTTGTCCGTTCATCACGATAGTGTTTTTGAAACACCATTGTTACGATGAAAACATTCCATGTTATTATCTTTAGTAAACCTTTGTTAGAACTTAGGAAGTCGTCTTTATTCATTTAAAGCATTTGTTTTGAAACATCCCTCGTTGTGGAAGCTTTAATAAAGCAGTCTAGGTGATCATGCGTTTAGAAATTACTTTAACTTTTTGAAAACCGAATTTCCTACAACCAGCAGGTATAAATCCATAAAGTAAAATAAATAAATAAAAACCCAAATTTAAAACCAAAGTCCTAGAGGGTCCTTAAATTACAACCCAAATAATCAATAATAATCAAATCATAAATCGTAAATTGAAAACCATGAAGTCCAAAAATTATTGTGGTCACCGCTGAGTCCACCGTCGCACCAATCCGTCAAAATGTGGAGATTACCTGTGCACATTAAACAAAAAGGGTGAGTTTACGTAAACTCAGTGTGTCATCCCGCAGAAACAAACAAAAAATCAGTATTCACAGTGCACAGTTGAATAGTCTTGGGCCTAAGCCCTTTACAGTATCAGTGACAGTTTGGGCCTTAGCCCATCTCAGTACATGTCAAAAATGCAGTAGGGCCTTAGCCCATCAGAGTATTAGTAGCAGTAACAATTATGCAGTAGCAAAATCCTACCCAACCAGCCTCTACACACCATCTTGGGATATAATCAACCCACCCATCCCTACACTCCACGTAATACCGAATGCGGCACAAAATAGTAGTTTGCAGCTGAACTGCCAGCAAATTAGGCTTAAAGCCTTTCAGTTCACATCCTCCGAATAACAACCCCCAACCCTATGCAATGCAACACACAATGGATGATATGCTATTATGCAATTTCAGTACATATATTCAGTTCAATTATTAACATGCTCGGTACAGATATCATTTAGTCAATTTCACACATTTAGGGGTCTAAGTAGCGCTTACCGACGCTACAGTAGGTTCACAGTCGGCTTAGGCAACCCGTGCAACATTAAAAACATTTCGGTAAAAATGGGCCCACATGCCCATGTGATCTGCCCGTGTGGCCCACTCGGCCCAAATTGGCCTTGGCCGTGTGATCCATTTTTTAAAGTAACCCATGCTAGCTCAATACTCATATATGTTTTCACTATTTACTTATATGTTCATTCAAACTTGTCTACTTGAGTCATTATCACTAAATTATTTATATCTTGATCTACAGAATTCCAAATTATGATCCGCTTGATGTTTTTGAAATTAGACTCATATACCTTTCTACCATAAACTTTTCAGAATTTATAGTTTATCAAATAAGTACAGTAAAATCTTTAAATTTATCCCTATTCTGCTATTTGATAGCTTCATCCTTTTCTTACTAAAAATTATTTATCTCTTAGTACGAATTTAGATGATGGTTCCGTTTGTTTCTCTTGAAAATAGACTTATTAAGGATTTAAAAATATAAATTTAAGCCCCTAATTATTGTTTTACAATTCTTGATGATTTTCCTAAGTCAGAACAGGGGGACCCGAAATCATTCTGACCTTGTCTCACAAAATTTATTATATCTCGTGATTTACAAATCCATTGCTTACACTGTTTCTTCCATGAAAAACCAAACTCAATAAAATTTAATTTCACATTAAATTCAACCTATAAATCAATTCCCACTATTTTTTATGATTTTTCAAAGTTAGACTACTGCTACTGTCCAAAACTATTTTAGTGCAAAATGTTGATTTCGAAGTTTATAACACCCTTATTTCCTTTCTCTACAATTTTTCGCGTCATTTTCTCTTATTTCTCAACAGCAAGTAATTTCAGCTTTTTGTCGAATCTTGTTTTCTACACTTTGGGTACACACCTGTATCGTTTTCGCTGCTTACGCAATCCCGAGATCACCAAAAACCTATAATCGACAATCCCAACTTTAGAATCGGTCTTAAACTAAGATTAAACCGTATTCACGTACCAAAAGGTCTAAGCTTGTCCGTTCATCACGATAGTGTTTTTGAAACACCATTGTTACGATGAAAACATTCCATGTTATTATCTTTAGTAAACCTTTGTTAGAACTTAGGAAGTCGTCTTTATTCATTTAAAGCATTTGTTTTGAAACATCCCTCGTTGTGGAAGCATTAATAAAGCAGTCTAGGTGATCATGCGTTTAGAAATTACTTTAACTTTTTGAAAACCGAATTTCCTACAACCAGCAGGTATAAATCCATAAAGTAAAATAAATAAATAAAAATCCAAATTTAAAACCAAAGTCCTAGAGGGTCCTTAAATTACAACCCAAATAATCAATAATAATCAAATCATAAATCGTAAATTGAAAACCATGAAGTCCAAAAATTATTGTGGTCACCGCTGAGTCCACCGTCGCACCAATCCGTCAAAGTGTGGAGATTACCTGTGCACATTAAACAAAAAGGGTGAGTTTACGTAAACTCAGTGTGTCATCCCGCAGAAACAAACAAAAAATCAGTATTCACAGTGCACAGTTGAATAGTCTTGGGCCTAAGCCCTTTACAGTATCAGTGACAGTTTGGGCCTTAGCCCATCTCAGTACATGTCAAAAATGCAGTAGGGCCTTAGCCCATCACAGTATTAGTAGCAGTAACAATTATGCAGTAGCAAAATCCTACCCAACCAGCCTCTACACACCATCTGGGGATATAATCAACCCACCCATCCCTACACTCCACGTAATACCGAATGTGGCACAAAATAGTAGTTTGCAGCTGAACTGCCAGCAAATTAGGCTTAAAGCCTTTCAGTTCACATCCTCCGAATAACAACCCCCAACCCTATGCAATGCAACACACAATGGATGATATGCTATTATGCAATTTCAGTACATATATTCAGTTCAATTATTAACATGCTCGGTACAGATATCATTTAGTCAATTTCACACATTTAGGGGTCTAAGTAGCGCTTACCGACGCTACAGTAGGTTCACAGTCGGCTTAGGCAACCCGTGCAACATTAAAAACATTTCGGTAAAAATGGGCCCACATGCCCATGTGATATGCCCGTGTGGCCCACTCGGCCCAAATTGGCCTTGGCCGTGTGATCCATTTTTTAAAGTAACCCATGCTAGCTCAATACTCATATATGTTTTCACTATTTACTTATATGTTCATTCAAACTTGTCTACTTGAGTCATTATCACTAAATTATTTATATCTTGATCTACAGAATTCCAAATTATGATCCGCTTGATGTTTTTGAAATTAGACTCATATACCTTTCTACCATAAACTTTTCAGAATTTATAGTTTATCAAATAAGTACAGTAAAATCTTTAAATTTATCCCTATTCTGCTATTTGATAGCTTCATCCTTTTCTTACTAAAAATTATTTATCTCTTAGTACGAATTTAGATGATGGTTCCGTTTGTTTCTCTTGAAAATAGACTTATTAAGGATTTAAAAATATAAATTTAAGCCCCTAATTATTGTTTTACAATTCTTGATGATTTTCCTAAGTCAGAACAGGGGGACCCGAAATCATTCTGACCTTGTCTCACAAAATTTATTATATCTCGTGATTTACAAATCCATTGCTTACACTGTTTCTTCCATGAAAAACCAAACTCAATAAAATTTAATTTCACATTAAATTCAACCTATAAATCAATTCCCACTATTTTTTATGATTTTTCAAAGTTAGACTACTGCTACTGTCCAAAACTATTTTAGTGCAAAATGTTGATTTCGATGTTTATAACACCCTTATTTCCTTTCTCTACAATTTTTCGCGTCATTTTCTCTTATTTCTCAACAGCAAGTAATTTCAGCTTTTTGTCGAATCTTGTTTTCTACAATTTGGGTACACACCTGTATCGTTTTCGCTGCTTACGCAATCCCGAGATCACCAAAAACCTATAATCGACAATCCTAACTTTAGAATCGGTCTTAAACTAAGATTAAACCGTATTCACGTACCAAAAGGTCTAAGCTTGTCCGTTCATCACGATAGTGTTTTTGAAACACCATTGTTACGATGAAAACATTCCATGTTATTATCTTTAGTAAACCTTTGTTAGAACTTAGGAAGTCGTCTTTATTCATTTAAAGCATTTGTTTTGAAACATCCCTCGTTGTGGAAGCTTTAATAAAGCAGTCTAGGTGATCATGCGTTTAGAAATTACTTTAACTTTTTGAAAACCGAATTTCCTACAACCAGCAGGTATAAATCCATAAAGTAAAATAAATAAATAAAAACCCAAATTTAAAACCAAAGTCCTAGAGGGTCCTTAAATTACAACCCAAATAATCAATAATAATCAAATCATAAATCGTAAATTGAAAACCATGAAGTCCAAAAATTATTGTGGTCACCGCTGAGTCCACCGTCGCACCAATCCGTCAAAGTGTGGAGATTACCTGTGCACATTAAACAAAAAGGGTGAGTTTACGTAAACTCAGTGTGTCATCCCGCAGAAACAAACAAAAAATCAGTATTCACAGTGCACAGTTGAATAGTCTTGGGCCTAAGCCCTTTACAGTATCAGTGACAGTTTGGGCCTTAGCCCATCTCAGTACATGTCAAAAATGCAGTAGGGCCTTAGCCCATCACAGTATTAGTAGCAGTAACAATTATGCAGTAGCAAAATCCTACCCAACCAGCCTCTACACACCATCTGGGGATATAATCAACCCACCCATCCCTACACTCCACGTAGTACCGAATGCGGAACAAAATAGTAGTTTGCAGCTGAACTGCTAGCAAATTAGGCTTAAAGCCTTTCAGTACACATCCTCCGAATAACAACCCCCAACCCCATGCAATGCAACACACAATGGATGATATGCTATTATGCAATTTCAGTACATATATTCAGTTCAATTATTAACATGCTCGGTACAGATATCATTTAGTCAATTTCACACATTTAGGGGTCTAAGTAGCACTTACCGACCCTACAGTAGGTTCACAGTCGGCTTAGGCAACCCGTGCAACATTAAAAACATTTCGGTAAAAATGGGCCCACATGCTAATGTGATCTGCCCGTGTGGCCCACTCGGCCCAAATTGGCCTTGGCCGTGTGATCCATTTTTTAAAGTAACCCATGCTAGCTCAATACTCATATATGTTTTCACTATTTACTTATATGTTCATTCAAAGTTGTCTACTTGAGTCATTATCACTAAATTATTTATATCTTGAGCTACAGAATTCCAAATTATGATCCGCTTGATGTTTTTGAAATTAGACTCATATACCTTTCTACCATAAACTTTTCTGAATTTATAGTTTATCAAATAAGTACAGTAAAATCTTTAAATTTATCCCTATTCTGCTATTTGATAGCTTCATCCTTTCCTTACTAAAAATTATTTATCTCTTAGTACGAATTTAGATGATGGTTCCGTTTGTTTCTCTTGAAAATAGACTTATTAAGGATTTAAAAATATAAATTTAAACCCCTAATTATTGTTTTACAATTTTTGATGATTTTCCTAAGTTAGAACAGGGGGGCCCGAAATCATTCTGACCTTGTCTCACAAAATTTATTATATCTCGTGATTTACAAATCCATTGCTTACACTGTTTCTTCCATGAAAAACCAAACTCAATAGAATTTAATTTCACATTAAATTCAACCTATAAATCAATTCCCACTATTTTTTTATGATTTTTCAAAGTTAGACTACTGCTACTATCCAAAACTATTTTAGTGCAAAATGTTGATTTCGAAGTTTATAACACCCTTATTTCCTTTCTCTACAATTTTTCGCGTCATTTTCTCTTATTTCTCAACAGCAAGCAATTTCAGCTTTTTGTCGAATCTTGTTTTCTACATTTTGGGTACACCCCTGTATCGTTTTCGCTGCTTATGCAATCCCGAGATCACCAAAAACCTATAATCGACAATCCCAACTTTAGAATCGATCTTAAACTAAGATTAAACCGTATTCACGTACCAAAAGGTCTAAGCTTGTCCGTTCATCACGATAGTGTTTTTGAAACGCCATTGTTACGATGAAAACATTCCATATTATTATCTTTAGTAAACCTTTGTTAGAACTTAGGAAGTCGTCTTTATTCATTTAAAGCATTTGTTTTGAAACATCCCTCGTTGTGGAAGCTTTAATAAAGCAGTCTAGGTGATCATGCGTTTAGAAATTACTTTAACTTTTTGAAAACCAAATTTCCTACGACCAGCAGGTATAAATCCATAAAGTAAAATAAATAAATAAAAACCCAAATTTAAAACCAAAGTCCTAGACGGTCCTTAAATTACAACCCAAATAATCAATAATAATCAAATCATAAATCGTAAATTGAAAACCATGAAGTCCAAGAATTATTGTGGTCACCGCTGAGTCCTCCGTCGCACCAATCCGTCAAAGTCTGGAGATTACCTGTGCACATTAAACAAAAAGGGTGAGTTTACGTAAACTCAGTGTGTCATCCCGCAGAAACAAACAAACAATCAGTATTCACAGTGCACAGTTCAACAGTCTTGGACCTAAGCCCTTTACAGTATCAGTGACAGTTTGGGCCTTAGCCCATCTCAGTACATGTCAAAAATGCAGTAGGGCCTTAGCCCATCACAGTATCAGTAGTAGTAACAATTATGCAGTAGCAAAATCCTACCCAACCAGGCTCTATACACCATCTGGGGATATAATCAACCCACCCATCCCTACACTCCACGTAGTACCAAATGCGGCACAAAACAGTAGTTTGCAGCTGAACTGCCAGTAAATTAGGCTTAAAGCCTTTCAGTACACATCCTCCGAATAACAACCCCCAACCCCATGCAATGCAACACACAATGGATGATATGCTATTATGCAATTCCAGTACATATATTCAGTTCAATTATTAATATGCTTGGTACAGATATCATTTACTCAATTTCACACATTTAAGGGTCTAAGTAGTGCTTACCGACCCTACAGTAGGTTCTGTAACATCCTGAATTTTTGGGCCTATGCGTTTAATGGGTGGATATGTTTAATGTGTTAATTTAAGTGTTAGGGGTCCAAATTGGGCTCAGGCTTAGGTAGAGGCCTTGATTAAAATTATCTGTTTGGGCATTATAGGGTTTAAAAGGTAGTATCTATGTTTAAAATACTAAAGTGGGCTTGTGGCCCAATCATAGGAGGTGACGCCACACAAGGGAGTAAGGGGCCCAAATTTAAGTTTCATGGAGCCCAATTCTTTTAATTTAAGCTAGCTAATTTTAAGCATTAGGGTTAGGTAGAGTGGATGGCAACAAGGCTATAATTTAGGAAAATTTTAATGTTTTTAATTTGTGGATAATAAGCTGATAAAGGAGGGAGGAGTTGGAGCTAATTAAGTCTCTTTTGGATGAGTTAGTAGATTAAGATAAAGGAGAAAAGATAGGATTTATCTGCAAGGATAGGTAAGTACCGAAATTATTATTGTCTCCGCTGAGTCCTCCGTCGCACCAATCCGTCAAAGTCTGGAGATTACCTGTGCACATTAAACAAAAAGGGTGAGTTTACGTAAACTCAGTGTGTCATCCCGCAGAAACAAACAAACAATCAGTATTCACAGTGCACAGTTGAATAGTCTTGGGCCTAAGCCCTTTACAGTATCAGTGACAGTTTGGGCCTTAGCCCATCTCAGTACATGTCAAAAATGCAGTAGGGCCTTAGCCCATCACAGTATTAGTAGCAGTAACAATTATGCAGTAGCAAAATCCTCCCCAACCAGCCTCTACACACCATTTGGGGATATAATCAACCCACCCATCCCTATACTCCACGTAGTACTGAATGCGGCACAAAACAGTAGTTTGCAGCTGAACTGCCAGCAAATTAGGCTTAAAGCCTTTCAGTACACATCCTCCGAATAACAACCCCCAACCCCATGCAATGCAACACACAATGGATGATATGCTATTATGCAATTTCAATACATATATTCAGTTCAATTATTAACATGCTCGGTACAGATATCATTTAGTCAATTTCACACATTTAGGGGCCTAAGTAGCGCTTACCGACCCTACAGTAGGTTCACAGTCGGCTTAGGCAACCCGTGCAACATTAAAAACATTTCGGTAAAAATGGGCCCACATGCCCATGTGATCTGCCCGTGTGGCCCACTCGGCCCAAATTGGCCTTGCCCGTGTGATCCATTTTTTAAAGTAACCCATGCTAGCTCAATACTCATATATGTTTTCACTATTTACTTATATGTTCATTCAAACTTGTCTACTTGAGTCATTATCACTAAATTATTTATATCTTGAGCTACAGAATTCCAAATTATGATTCGCTTGATGTTTTTGAAATTAGACTCATATACCTTTCTACCATAAACTTTTCAGAATTTATAGTTTATCAAATAGGTATAGTAAAATCTTTAAATTTATCCCTATTCTGCTATTTGATAGCTTCATCCTTTCCTTACTAAAAATTATTTATCTCTTAGTACGAATTTAGATGATGGTTCCATTTGTTTCTCTTGAAAATAGACTTATTAAGGATTTAAAAATATAAATTTAAGCCCCTAATTATTGTTTTAAAATTCTTGATGATTTTCCTAAGTCAGAACAGGGGGACCCGAAATCATTCTGAACTTGTCTCACAAAATTTATTATATCTTATGATTTACAAATCCATTGCTTACATTGTTTCTTCCATGAAAAACCAAACTCAATAAAATTTAATTTCACATTAAATTCAACCTATAAATCAATTCCCACTATTTTTTATGATTTTTCAAAGTTAGACTACTGCTACTGTCCAAAACTATTTTAGTGCAAAATGTTGATTTCGAAGTTTATAACACCCTTATTTCCTTTCTCTACAATTTTTCACGTCATTTTCTCTTATTTCTCAACAGAAAGCAATTTCGACTTTTTGTCGAATCATGTTTTCTGCATTTTGGGTACACACCTGTATTGTTTTCACTGCTTACGCAATCCTGAGATCACCAAAAACCTATAATCGACAATCCCAACTTTAGAATCGGTCTTAAACTAAGATTAAACCGTATTCACGTACCAAAAGGTCTAAGCTTGTCCGTTCATCACGATAGTGTTTTTGAAACGCCATTGTTACGATGAAAACATTCCATGTTATTATCTTTTGTAAACCTTTGTTAGAACTTAGGAAGTCGTCTTTATTCATTTAAAGCATTTGTTTTGAAACATCCCTCGTTGTGGAAGCTTTAATAAAGCAGTCTAGGTGATCATGCGTTTAGAAATTACTCTAACTTTTTGAAAACCGAATTTCCTACGACCAGCAGGTATAAATCCATAAAGTAAAATAAATAAATAAAAACCCAAATTTAAAACCAAAGTCCTAAAGGGTCCTTAAATTACAACCCAAATAATCAATAATAATCAAATCATAAATCGTAAATTGAAAACCATGAAGTCCAAAAATTATTGTGGTCACCGCTTAGTCCTCCGTCGCACCAATCCGTCAAAGTCTGGAGATTACCTGTGCACATTAAACAAAAATGGTGAGTTTACGTAAACTCAGTGTGTCATCCCGCAGAAACAAACAAACAATCAGTATTCACAGTGCACAGTTGGATAGTCTTGGGCCTAAGCCCTTTACAGTATCAGTGACAGTTTGGGCCTTAGCCCATCTCAGTACATGTCAAAAATGCAGTAGGGCCTTAGCCCATCACAGTATTAGTAGCAGTAACAATTATGCAGTAGCAAAATCCTACCCAACCAGCCTCTACACACCATCTGGGGATATAATCAACCCACCCATCCCTACACTACACGTAGTACTGAATGCGGCACAAAACAGTAGTTTGCAGCTGAACTGCCAGCAAATTAGGCTTAAAGCCTTTCAGTACACATCCTCCGAATAACAACCCCCAACCCCATGCAATGCAACACACAATGGATGATATGCTATTATGCAATTTCAGTACATATATTCAGTTCAATTATTAACATGCTCGGTACAGATATCATTTAGTCAATTTCACACATTTAGGGGCCTAAGTAGCGCTTACCGACCCTACAGTAGGTTCACAGTCGGCTTAGGCAACCCGTGCAACATTAAAAACATTTCGGTAAAAATGGGCCCACATGCCAATGTGATCTGCCCGTGTGGCCCACTCGGCCCAAATTGGCCTTGGCCGTGTGATCCATTTTTTAAAGTAACCCATGCTAGCTCAATACTCATATATGTTTTCACTATTTACTTATATGTTCATTCAAAGTTGTCTACTTGAGTCATTATCACTAAATTATTTATATCTTGAGCTACAGAATTCCAAATTATGATTCGCTTGATGTTTTTGAAATTAGACTCATATACCTTTCTACCATAAACTTTTCAGAATTTATAGTTTATCAAATAAGTACAGTAAAATCTTTAAATTTATCCCTATTCTGCTATTTGATAGCTTCATCCTTTTCTTACTAAAAATTATTTATCTCTTAGTACGAATTTAGATGATGGTTCCGTTTGTTTCTCTTGAAAATAGACTTATTAAGGATTTAAAAATATAAATTTAATCCCCTAATTATTGTTTTACAATTTTTGATGATTTTCCTAAGTCAGAGCAGGGGGACCCGAAATCATTCTGACCTTGTCTCACAAAATTTATTATATCTCATGATTTACAAATCCATTGCTTACATTGTTTCTTCCATGAAAAACCAAAGTCAATAAAATTTAATTTCATATTTTATTCAACCTATAAATCAATTCCCACTATTTTTTATGATTTTTCAAAGTTAGACTACTGCTACTGTCCAAAACTATTTTAGTGCAAAATGTTGATTTCCAAGTTTATAACACCCTTATTTCCTTTCTCTACAATTTTTCACGTCATTTTCTCTTATTTCTCAACATCAAGCAATTTCGACTTTTTGTCGAATCATGTTTTCTGCATTTTGGGTACACACCTGTATCGTTTTCGCTGCTTACGTAATCCCGAGATCACCAAAAACCTATAATCGACAATCCCAACTTTAGAATCGGTCTTAAACTAAGATTAAACCGTATTCACGTACCAAAAGGTCTAAGCTTGTCCGTTCATCACTTACCTTCTAACTTCGCACAATTCCACCACTACTCAACACGAGGAAGATAGCAACTGAAACGATTCACTACTGTAAAAATAACAATTCCTCATTAACGAAGAGTTCAACAAAGTTAAGAATGAATTCAAAGCCAAAACCTATAACATACTGAATTTTTTGGCTTATGCGTTTAATGGGTGAACATGTGTAATGAGTTAATTTAAGTGTTAGGGGTCCAAATTAGGCTCAGGCTTAGACGGAGGCCTTGGTTAAAATTATCTGTTTGGGCATTATAGGGTTTTAAAGGTAGTATCTGTGTTTAAAACATCAAAATGGGCTTGTGGCCCAATGGTCAGTGGCGCCACTTAGGGAGCAAGGTGGTGACGTCACACAAGGGAATAAGGGGCCCAAATTTAAGTTTCATGGAGCCCAATTCTTTTAGTTTAAGTTAGTTAATTTTTGGCATTTGGGTTAGGTAGAGTGGATGGCAACAAGGCTCAAAAATAGGAGGATTCATATGAATAAGATAATATAGATATTATAGTTGATAATATGGAAGATAAAAGGAGAAAAGATAGGAGCTATCTACAAGGCTAGGAGTTAGCCGAAATTTCTATAAATAGGGAGGGTTCTCTTCTTTATTTTGCGACAATTAGGGTTTCCACCTTTTCTTTCTCTTCTTTCTTCTAAAAGCCGAAAACTCCATTATTATTTTCTCTTCTTTCTTCTAAAAGCTGAAAACCCCATTATTCTTTTCTCTTCTTTCTCCTAAAAGCCGAAAACTCCATTATTCTCTTCTTTCTTCTAAAAGCTGAAAACTCTATTATTCTCTTCTTTCTTTTAAAAGCCGAAAACTCCATTACTCTCTTCTTTCTTCTAAAAGCCGAAAACTCCATTATTCTCTTCTTTCTTCTAAAAGCTGAAAACTCCATTACTCTTTTCTTTCTTCTAAAAGTCGAAAACTCCATTATTCTCTTGTTTCTTCTAAAAGCCGAAAACTCCATTATTCTCTTCTTTCTTCTAAAAGTCGAAAACTCCATCATTCTCTTCTTTCTTCTAAAAGCCGAAAACTCCATTATTCTCTTCTCTTCTTTCTTCTAAAAGCCAAATCTCTATAGATTTCTTCGAATCATCTTCTCTTCCTAATTTTTGCAAAAACCCGGAATCCTCTAGGAGTAGCCGAATCTTCTCTAGTAGGTAGATCTCTTAGATCTAAAAGCCGAAAACACTAGTCCCTGAATCTCATATCTCTTTTTGGGATTTCAAGGCAGATAGCGGTGGTGTTGGCTACGGATAGCGTCGACTTAGAGGGTCTCGTTATAATGGTAATCAGGTATGTAGATCCTTATCACATAAGTTTTATTTTGTATTATACCTGTTAGGGGTTGAAAAGCCAGAAAATAAGGCTGTATGAACAGTCGTGTGTAGATCCTTATCACATAAGTTTTATTTTTTATTATACCTGTTAGGGGCTGAAAAGCCGGAAAATGAGGCTGTATGAACAGTCGTGTGTAGATCCTTATCACATAAGTTTTATTTTGTATTATACCTGTTAGAGGCTGAAAAGCTAGAAAATGAGGCTGTATGAACAGTCGTGTGTAGATCCTTATCACATAAGTTTTATTCTATATTATACCTGCTAGGGGCTGAAAAGCCGGAAAATGAGGCTGTAAGAACAGTCGTGTGTAGATCTCTAACACACTAAGTAATCCATACTAAATATCTGTTATGGGCTAAAAGCCGGAAAAAGGCTGTATAGTAATCTGTGCTACATATCTGTTATGGGCTAAAAGCCGGAAAAAGGCTGTATAGTAATCTGTACTAAATATATGTTATGGGTTAAAAGCCGAAAAGGGGCTGTGTAGACAGTCGAATAAAACCTAAAAGGGTTAGGCAAAGGATGCCAGGTACGTAATCATAGAAATCTCTATGTGTATCGAAGTATGTGATAATCTGTGATGATAATATATATATGTGCTTGCATGTAAGCATGGGGATGGGATTGACATGATGAAGGGGAAGAAGGTCGCATAGCGATCGGTGGCTTTGCCTCATAGGTCACATAGTGATCAGTCTTTATGACAGGCAGCACAACTGTTGATATATTTTTAAGGTCGCATAGCAATCGGTGGCTTCGCCACATAGGTCACATAGTGATCAGTCTTTATGACAGGCAGCACAGCTGTCGATATATTTTTTAGGTCGCATAGCGATCGGTGGCTTCGCCACATAGGTCACATAGTGATCGGTCTTTATGACAGGCAGCACAGCTGTCGATATGGTGTGTAGCGGATGGAGGGTTGATTGTAGAAATCCCCAAGGTGTGATGGTTGGTACGGGTTGGTGTGTAGAGGATGGAATTCTAGGATGGGTTGGGCTTTGCATCATTTATTATCTGTCATGTGATTATGATTGTTGCCATTGTGTATGGGCCAGGGCTCATAATGTGTTTGTGGGCCCAAGCCTTTTATGTGTTTTCGAGATTTACACACTGAGTCTTGGTGACTCACCCTATTATTTTTCCCTAACTTTTCAGATGAGCAGTAGATCGTGGACATGGGAGCCGAGACGAACTCGATGGGCCATCAAGTTTTTATTTTTATAGATTATTTCGGCTTTTCTTTAAGTTTTAATTTTTGGAATATTTATGTAGTAAGGCCCCATAGTTTATATTTCACTGCTTAATTTTTAATATTTGCAACTTATGAAATTTTGTCAAAAGGTTTAATTATTCAAAATAATAATAATACAAGTTTTTTTTAAAAGGTCACCTATTTATTCAAATATTGTCTAATTAACTTACGATTTCCGAAACCAATGAAGCAAAAGTTTTCAATGTACAACCCGTAGCACGCCAGATTCGGTCAAAACGCATGGGCCGGGTTTGGGGTGTTACGAAACCATTCGCCCAAACAACACAAGAAAACGCATACCTTATACGCTTACTAAACGATCACCACTTCGAGTCAAATCGACGAACGTTAATTCCAGCCTCACGATCGACTCCTAAACAGTCAACAAAACACCCCTTAATCCCCTATCCAGAGTAACATTCGAGTTTAATAAAACGGAAACTTACCGTACAACACAATTGCACACTTGCACAAAGGGGAAAAGATGAAGAAAGACAAAGAAAACGAAAGGGGAATTCAAAGGAATTTCGGCAGCAAGGATTTACTATTTAGAAAAAAAGAGGAAAACCGAAAATTGAGAGTGGGGGAGAAGAGTGAAAACCTCAAAAAGGTGGAAAAGAGTCTGAAATTTGAAAAAACAAAACTAAACAGAAAGATAATGCCTAAAAATATGGTAACTCATCTCCTTAATTCTCTCCCTAACCTCCCACAACAACTCCACTACTCGAAATTTCAATTTGACTAGGACTCCACCACGCCACAAGGCCAAGCAACAAAAATAGTCCCCTTGATCGCGCAGGGACTTGAACTCCAGATCTCCAACCCGCCAACACACACCTTAGCCACCAGACCAGTAGGCCCATTCTGATATATTTTTACCAACAATAAAATAAAACCCTACTGAACAAGAATAAGGCTTAATTCATTCAAAATACCAAAATTTTCCCAAGCAAATGCTTGAACTTGGGACCTCCCAAACACTCCCAAAACACACAACCACTAAATCTAACAGATATTTGTATCATATTTTCACAATAATAAAATTAGAAATTTTGCGGCGTTACAATTCTACCCTTCTAAACGAAAATTTCGTCCTCGAAATTTACCAGATCAGAATAGGTGAGGATATTGCTGACGCGTCGCATCCCCAGGCTCCCACGTGGCCTCCTCGATGCTATGATTACTCCATAGACCCTTTACCAAAGGAATAGACTTTCTACTCAGAACCTTAACGTCACGATTAAGAATCTGAACCAAATCCGCCTCAAAGGTCAAGTCTGGCCTAACCTCAATCTCCTCAACAGGAACGATGTGAGTAGGATCAGATCGGTAGTGCCTCAATATCGAGACATGGAAAATGTCATGAATACGATCTAACCCCAGAGGTAGCTCCAACTGATAAGCGACCAGTCCCACTCGCATCAAAATATGGTAAGGTCCAATAAACCTAGTACTCAATTTGCCCTTACGACCAAACCTCAATACCTTTTTCCATGGCGAGACCTTAAGGAATACAAAGTCCCCCACGGAATACTCAATCTTCCGACGCTTTAGATCCGTACAGGATTTTTTTCTGTCAGATACCGCTTTCAGGCGATCTCGAATCAGTCTAACCTTATCCTCAGTCTCCGATACTAACTCAGGACCCAGAACACGTCGCTCGCCCAACTCAGTTCGATGTAAAGGAGTGTGACACTTACGACCATACAGTGCCTCGTAAGGTTCCATCTGGATGCTAGACTAGAAACTGTTATGATAGGCGAACTCCACTAGTGGCAGATAATCCTCCCAACTGCTTCAGAAATCAATAGCACAGCTCTTAAATCTGAACCTTTAGCTTCACAAGCCCCTTCGGTGCCATTCGATAGGGAGCGATGGACACTGGAGCTGTACCTGGAAGTAGCTCAATCCCAAATTCCAACTCGCGATTCGGAGGTAACCCCGGTAGCTCCTCCGGAAAGACATCCAGAAATTCGTTACCGTTATGATATCCTTAACCGTAGAATCTCCAAAATTTGAAACACTTACGTAGGCCAAGAATGCCTCACATCCCTTCTGAACCAACTTTTCTACCACTAACACCAAAATCAAATTAGTCAGATAATCCCGACGTTCCCCAATCACAACCACCTCGTTGTCCCCCTCGGTTATCAAAATGACCCTATTAGTCACGCAGTCCAGACTCACTCGGTGTTTGAGCAACCAGTCTATTCCCAGAATCAAGTCGAACTCCCCAAACGGGAGCTCCATCAGATCAGCCAGAGATACTGTCCCTTGAGTCTCTAACGGGACATCTTAATACAGTCTATTAACCCGGACAGATTGCCTCGAAGGACTCAATACAGTTACCTCACTATCAGTACTCTCCAAAATCCTTAGCATAGCCTGGGACAATGCGTCGTCCCCAGCCAAGCGATCTTGAGACCCAGTCTTAGTAGCAGGCGACACTGGCGTCTCACTCGTATCCAAATTCGGTATGTTACCCAGTGAAGAGGATTCAGCTCGAGCTCCTCTGCGGCCTCTACCTCGGCCTCTAGTACCCCATTCGCGGATACCTCGTGCGCTCATTATCTAATCACGTTTATCTGTATTAACAGTTTTATGAATCAGTTACAATTCTAGTGTTTATTAACAAATATTTTATGTAAAACAGTATCGATTATTCAGAGTTCGTTTTCGTAAATCGCAGTCCCACTACAGTTTTCAGTTTCTCTACAATTTTCAATATACACTAACTAGAGTGTTTTCAGTACAGTTTACTACCTATAGTAGTTTCAGAATATACTATCCATCACAGTTTCAGTTTGAAACAAATCACATTTCAGAATACTTACAGGAGCGGCGCCGGAGATTCGGTGTACCACTTACTCAGTAAAAACATTTCAAATCATTTGGAAATCAATCAATTTTTCGAAAGCCCTTTTTTTTTATAAAACCCATAATCTACAGCTGAGTTTTGTAACATGGCTTTGATACCACTAAATGTAACACCTCAAACCCGACCTAGATGTTTTGGCAGTATCTGGCAATGTCACACGATAGTATTTTTGAAACCTCGTTGTTACGATGAAAATATTTCATGTTATTATCTTTAGTAAACCTTTGTTAGAACTTAGGAAGTCATCTTTATTCATTTAAAACATTTGTTTTAAAACATCCTCGTTGCGGAAGCTTTAATAAAATAGCATAGGTGATCATGCGTTTAGAAATTACTTTAACTTTTTGAAAACTGAATTTCCTACGACCAGCAGGTATAAATTCATAAACTAAAATAAATAAATTAAAACCCAAATTTAAAACCAAAGTCCTAGAGGGTCCTTAAATTACAACCCAAATAATCAAATAATAATCAAATCATAAATCGTAAATTGAAAACCATGAAGTCCAAAAATTACTGTGGTCACCGCTGAGTCCTCCATCGCATCGATCCGTCTAAGTCTAGAGATTACCTGTGCACATTAAACAAAAAGGGTGAGTTTACGTAAACTCAGTGTGTAATCCAGCAGAAACAAACAAACAATCAGTATTCACAGTGCACAGTTAAACATTCTTGGGCCTAAGCCCTTTTCAGTATCAGTGACAGTTTGGGCCTTAGCCCATCTCAATACCGTGTCAAAAATGCAATAGGGCTTTAGCCTATCATAGTATCAGTAGCAGTAATAGTTATGCAGTAGCAAAATCCTACCCAACTAGCCTTTACACACTATCTCTGTCCAACCCTACACTCTATATGGGGATATAATCAACCCACCCATCTATACACTCCACGTAGCACCGAATACGGCACAAAACAGTAGTTTGCAGCTGAGCTGCCAGCAAATTAGGCTTAAAGCCTTTCAGTACATGATCGTTGTTTTGTCGAGTTTTAAAATTTATAAAGAGAATGATCGAACCTGGAAACTAACTCTAACAACAATTGAGGCAACTACACCTATCGAACAGTAGTATAGCTTAGGCAAGACCGGATTGTCGAACCCAAAGGAACTAAAAGTACTAATACTAACTTTCTTTTTATTATCCAGCCTAAAATAAGTGAAGTTGTTATCTAATCTAAATTTAACTTTCTACTAAGCTAAAGACGCAAAGACAAAAAGAATGAATTGGGGAAATACTGGTGGGAAACCTCAGTTGATTAAGACGATACCTTTAGGAAGAATCCACCTAGACTTCTCTTGTTATCTAACACTGAACCAGGCGATTTATTCACTTGACTTGATCCATAAGATTCCCTAAGTTATATTAAACCCTCTCTCGAGGCGAATAACGTCTAACCCTAGGTTGATTAATTGAAATCTCTTTCTAATTAAAACCCCTAGAATCGTATTAACTCGATCTATGGACTTCCATATTAGGTTTCACCCTAATCCGGCAAAATCTCGTCACCCTATCTCTAGGCGCGCGATCAACTCCGCTTAACTATGCTAGATCTACTCTTAAGTAGGGACTTTTGCTCCTCCACCTAAGCACATCCAACTTGAATCAATATCTCGAAAATATTAACACAAGAATTAAGCACACATAATTAAGAACAAATCAAGTATTTATCATATAGTTCAGAAAACAATAACAAGATCCATCGTAGGTTTCATCCCCTTCAGGTATCTGAAGGGTTTAGTTCATAAAAGAAAACATCTTAAAAGAAAAGATAAAACAAAACATAAGAAATCCCTAAAACCCCCTGAAGGAATTGAAGGAGAGATCCGCCGTCTTGAGTAGAATTCTGGCTTCTTGAGACGGATCAACTGGCTATCTTCGAGTGATTCCCACAAATCTTGACCTTTCTGGCTCGGCTCCTTGGCCTAGCTAACCGTCCCCCACAAGGTTATACTTAGGGTGTTTATATAGGCTTTTGAAATAGGTTTCTTGGCCCCTAAGTATCCTTTTCCGAGTGAAATTCTGCTTCCTGACGACAAAGACACGGCCATGGCACATGTCCGTGTGAATCGTGGCCAGGCCGTGTTCGAACCTGTTGAATGGGGCACGGCTGTGTGGATCATGATTAGGCCGTTTTTTAGTAGATCAATGAGGCATGGCCGTGTGGACTTTGGCCCAGGCCGTGTGGTTTTCGTGATATGGCCCATTTACTTTGTTTTAGGCCCGTTTTACGCTCTTTTCATCCTCGGGTGCTTTCCTGAGTATAAGATATGAAAAGAAAGGATTAAAAGCACCTTTTTACATGAATCAAGGAATAAATCATCCAAAAATATGCTAAATGTGGGATTAAAATATGTTAATTTTACGGTTTATCACATACCCCCACACTTAAGCTTTTGCTTGTACTCAAGCAAAATTCTCAACTTACAATTAAAATAAACTTTCCATGATTCATAACTCTTTATCAACGATGTCTCATCATAATTCATAGATAATTTATACATGGACAATTTAACTCGAAGAGTCCTAAAGATTCAAACAATATAAGCCATACAATTGTATCATGAAAACGTAGGTGTTTCCTCTTACCTGAATAATTACCTTTAATTCAAAACCGACAAGGATTGACATCCTCACAAAAGATTCACTCGAATCACTCGAAGTGTTTAAGGTTTAGGAAAAGAGCACTCAACAGTCAAACCTGAAAAGTTAATCCCATAGGTTTGCCTGAAAATCAAATTTCCACCACTGTAAAATGAGATGATAAATAGATCAAAAGGTCTTTAGCAGGGTTGTAACGGGGCTTGGGTTAAAGGTGTGGATAAAGGCTGAATTAGAAGATTAGAATCGAGATTGAATTGACACGTTACCTATCTAGAAATACTGAGACGATAATAAATAATTACATCAACTGAAAAGTAATAACCCTAATAATACGAGCTTTTCTTTTGATAGAGTTTAACTGTATAAGCTCACATTTCATAATACTAATACTGAATATACTTCAATTTTTTTAAGAACAAATCAAGTAGTAAAGGATAAATTCAACTACTGAAATACTATAATTAGGTAACTAATCAAATCAAATCTCGATTTAAGAGTAGTCAAAAGGAATGGTGATAACAAATACAAAGGGTTTTTGGGGTAATATTAGTGGGTGAGTTAATAAAAAGGGTTGTTAGGATCAAAGGGGTTCGCTAGGGGTTAATTATGAGGGTAGGTTTTTTTAGTGGAGTGAGTGGGTAAAAACCTAGGTGCCTTTATCATCTCGGTATATCAAATCATAAGTGTGGTCTCAACATGTATAATCGAGGCAAGTTCTAGAATAACAGTTCAATGTTGACACACTCATAATCAAAAATTGAGCAAGAAAAAGAATAAATGCTCTATAAGGCTCAAAATATCACAAAAATTATAGGTGTTATTGATGTCAACCTCGTAAATTTCAAACTTTAAGGTAACATTCAAATTCAGGTAGACCACCTAGCAAAAATTTAAATTCTGAAAAATAGACTTACCATGCTTGATTCTCTAATATTCTTCAAATTTAATCATCAATGCACAATTAACTGTGGCTTACTCAAAAACATATCAATAAAAATCATAATTCATTAGAAATTTCATCCTAATTAGTAATATGAGAAAATTACTTAAGAACAATATATAATTCAGGGATTTGAGAATAATGAAGAAAGTTAGGCATAATTTGAGAATAATGCAAAAAGTTAGGCACTTTCTCGAAATAAATATTCACCCCCACAGTTAAGATGTACATTGCCCTCAATGTACAAAGATGTATAAATAACTATTAGTAGATAATCAAAAGATAGGGAGGGAGGTGAAACTTCCTGAATTATTTTGGATGAAATCCATAAGTCGAAGGTGAAAAGGTGATGACTTATGTAGTATTGTATTACTCCTATTGATTTGTTCGTTATTTGGAGTGTGTGATTGAAACTGCAAAGTCATCAGTTAAATGTCTTGGTGGCATGATTAAATAATTGTTTGTTAGCAATACTCGAGGGTTAGATAGCCAATGATATCATGAATGAAATAAAAGTTTGAAATATAAAAAGCAACAAAATAATAATTAAAATTAAGAACTAAAAAAAATAAAGAAAACTAAAAAATAAAGATGATAAAAGGACTCAGATGTCCTCATCATCTGCTGGGTCCTACGATATGTTCCTTAAATAGGGGTGAGAGCACGGGCAAGGGCCACGCCCGTGTTTGATTTTAATCAGCCCGTGTTTTTCATGATTTTTTGAATTTTGGTCTCATTCAGGGTGTTTGGCCACGGCCGTGGTCAAGGTGCCACACCCGTGTTCTTCTTCCCATGGTTGCTTAGAACGGGTGTGTTTAGCCCGTGCTTGACAAGTCAGTATCTTCACACGGTTATGTAGCACGGGTGTGTCCCGCCCTTGTTTGGCAAGTCAGTATAGTCCACGGTTGTAAGGCACGAGCATGGACTAGTATCACAGCCGGTGTTGGTTTACTCAGGATAGACCACGGTTGCATCGCACGGCCGTGGTCTTTTTGTCGCAGACCGTATTGGGGAAAATTTTTCTTCTTTTTCTCACACGTCTACCTGCACGCCCGTT
This sequence comes from Gossypium australe, assembly GCA_005393395.2. NCBI lineage: Eukaryota > Viridiplantae > Streptophyta > Magnoliopsida > Malvales > Malvaceae > Gossypium > Gossypium australe. The sequence continues at coordinate 14,055,690 of CM016616.1, forward strand.
TTTCATCCCATGTTGACTACACGGCCACAGGCACGCCCGTGTGTAAGGCCACGTGGTAGGAACCTGCACTTAACTGACTCTGTTAGTTGGATTTAGGTGCTAAAAAGGGAAAATTAAATTAGAATGTGAATATTAATGGGGTTAGTGAAGTCAGTGCTCGGGTTGCCTCTCGAGAAGCGCTCGTTTAAAGTCTTAAGCTAGACTTACCCGGTTTTCATTTCTAAAAGAAGGTTCACGGAGTTGAAGCTTCTCTCTTATATCCCTAAAATCTTTACCATTATAGATTTTGAGTCGGTGACCATTTACCTTGAATGTGCCTTGAGTAGGATGAGATACCTCGATTGTGCCATAGGGAAAGATTGTTTTGATCATGAATGGGCCTGACCATCTTGATTTTAGCTTCCCAGGAAACAGTTTAAGCCTTGAGTTGTATAGTAGGACCAAGTCCCCTGCTTCGAATTGTTTCGATTTCTTTAGGTGAGCATCATGTCGTCGCTTTGTTGCCTCTTTGTAGAGTTTCGAGTTCTCATAGGCCTCAGCTCTCCATTCGTCTAGCTCGTTCATCTGCATCATTCTTTTCCTTCCTGCAAGTTTAAGATCGTAATTTAAAAATTTTATAGCCCAAAAAGCTTTGTGTTCTAACTCGAATGGTAGATGACAGCTTTTCTCGTATACAAGTTTGTATGGGGATGTTCCTAGAGGGGTTTTAAATGTTGTTCTATAGGCCCATGGGGCATCATGTACTTTTAATTCCCAATCTTTTCTGTTTGATTCAACTGTTTTTTCTAGGATGCGTTTAACTTCTCGGTTCGCTACTTCAACTTGCCTACTGGTTTGAGGGTGATATGGGGTAGCTATCCTGTGGTGTACTCCATATTTTTTTAAGACTTTGTCAAATTGAGTATTACAGAAATGAGTGCCCCTGTCACTAATGATAGCTCTAGGTGTTCCAAATCGAGAGAACAATTTCTTGAGAAACTTAACTACTACTCTAGCATCATTGGTGGGTAAAGCTTCGGCTTCCACCCATTTTGACATGTAATCAACTACCACTAGGATGTATTTATTTCCAAATGAACTAGGGAATGGACCCATGAAATCAATACCCCATACATCAAATATTTCACACGATAGCATATATGTTTGAGGCATTTCATCACGTTTAGAAGCATTACCTGTTCTTTGGCATTTATCACATGAAGCGACATACCTGTTGGCATCCTTGAATAGAGTGGGCCAATAAAAACCTGATTTGAGTATTTTATATGTTGTCTTAATGCCACCGTAATGTCCTCCTGAAGGTCCTGAATGGCAATGTTCCAGGATTTTGCTTGCTTCTGCCTTTGTAACGCATCTTCGAATTACCTAATCTGCACATATGAGGAAAAGAAAGGGGTCTTCCCAAAAATAGTTTTTCACATCAGCAAAGAATCGCTTCTTTTGGTGATGTGTTAGTCTTTTTGGCAAGATGTTAGCAGCTAAATAATTCGCAATATCTACAAACCATGGTACCTTAGAATGGGTTATAGAAAAGAGTTGTTCTTCAGGAAACGAGTCGTTGATCTCACTTTCATCGAGCTCTTCGATATGTGGGTTTTCAAGTCTAGAGAGGTGATCTGCGGCAAGGTTTTCAGCTCCTTTCTTATCTTGTATTTCCAAATCAAATTTCTGTAGGAGTAAAATCCATAGTATGAGTCGAGGTTTTGCATCAGATTTAGTTAAAAGATAACGAAGAGCTGAATGGTCCGTGTAAACGACAACTTTAGATAATATTAAATACTGCCTAAATTTGTCAAAAGCAAAAACTACAGCTAGTAATTCTTTCTCTGTGGTGGTGTAGTTTTCTTGTGCGGGTGCCAATGTTTTACTAGCATAATATATTGGCTGAAAATGCTTCTCTTCGTTGTCCCAGAACTGCACCTACTGCAAAATCACTCGCATCACACATTAGTTCAAAGGGTAAATTCCAATCAGGTGCAATTATAATCAGAGCATTTATTAGTTTATCCTTAAGGGTATTGAATGCATCTAAACATTCCTGATCGAAATTGAAAGGAACATCTTTTTCTAGTAATTTTGTTAAAGGCTTAGCTATTTTAGAAAAATATTTAATAAATCTTCTATAGAATCCTGCATGTCCTAAAAAGCTTCTAATAGCCTTAGCTGAACTAGGGGGAGGTAATTTTTCTATGGTTTCAATCTTAGCTTTATCTACCTCAATCCCTTTACTAGAAATCTTATGTCCTAACACAATCCCTTCTCTAACCATAAAGTGACATTTCTCCCAATTCAAGACAAGATTCGTTTCCTTACATCTCATTAGAACTCGTTTTAAGTTTTTTAGGCAAAGATGGAAAGAATTACCGAATACTGAGAAATCGTCAATAAATACCTCCATAATGTCTTCCACAAGTTCGTTGAAGATTGCCAACATGCAACGCTGAAAAGTAACAGGAGCATTACATAATCCAAAAGGCATTCTATGATAAGCAAACGTACCGTATGGGCATGTGAATGTTGTCTTCTCTTGATCTTCAGGTGCTATTGGGATTTGGAAATAGCCAGAGAGTCCATCTAGGAAGCAATAGTACATATGCCCAGATAACCTTTCTAACATTTGATCAATGAAGGGCAAAGAAAATTGATCTTTTCTAGTAATGCCGTTCAGTTTCCTGTAATCAATGCAAACTCTCCAACCTGTGACTATCCTGGTGGGAATTAGTTCATTCTTTTCGTTGGCTACTACCGTCATGCCTCCTTTCTTTGGAACAACCTGTACAGGACTTACCCAATTGCTGTCAGAAATAGGATAAATTATTCCAGCATCTAGAAGTTTAATTACCTCGGCTTTCACAACTTCTTTTACGTTGACATTCAATCTTCTTTGAGGTTGCACACATGGCTTGTATTCCTCTTCCATTAAGATTTTGTGGGTGCAAAACGATGGGCTTATTCCTTTAATGTTAGAGAATTTCCAAGCTATGGCTTTTTTATTTCTCTTAGTACCTGTATCAACTCCTCTTTTTCCTTGAGTTCTAGTTCTGAGGAGATAATTAACGATAGCGAAGAATTGTCCTCGAGGAATGCATATTCTAAGTGTCTCGGCAACTGTTTTAATTCTAATTTGGGCAGCTCATCAATGGAGGGTTTTTGTTTTAATTCGTCATTAACTTTAATGCTCTCTTCTTTTGTATGTCTAGATGAAGATGTATTCAGATTTAGCTCGTCTACTTCATCTTCTTCCCCCTCTTCTTGAGTCATGCACAGTTCCATCGTGTCATCATGTATGATTTCCTGTAATGAGTTTTGAATGATATGATTAGTAGTATTAACAAAATAACAGGAATCATCTTGTTCTCTAGAATATCGCATGGCATCATAAATTTGAAAAATAATTTCCTCATCGCCTATCCTTAATACAAGTTTACCGTCACCTACATCGATAACAGCCCTAGCAGTAGCTAAAAAAGGACGCCCTAAAATTAAAGGAACATCAATGTCTTCATCTATGTCTAACACAACAAAATCAACAGGGAAAATAAATTTATCAATTTTTACCAAGACATCTTTGATAACTCCTCTAGGGTATTTAATAGATCTATCAGCTAATTGAATACTCATCCTAGTGGGTTTTGGTTTCCCAAGATCTAGTTGTTTAAACATTTTATAAAGCATTAAATTAATACTGGCACCTAGATCAGCTAATGCTTTCTTAATATTTAAACTACCAATTAAACAGGGAATAGTAAAACTTCCTAGGTCTTTTAATTTGGTTGGTAACTTGTTTTGGAGGATAGCTGAACGTTTTTCATTAAGCTCCACTGTTGATATTTATTCAAGCTTCCTTCTATCAGTCAAGAGTTCCTTTAAGAATTTTGCGTACATTGGCATCTATGAAATGGTTTCAACAAAAGGTAAGTTAATATGTATTTGTTTAAAAAGTTCAAGAAATTTACCATATTGGGCATCTAGTCGGTCTTTCTTCAACTTTGCTGGATATGGGATTTGTGGTTTACTTTCATTGCGTATTGGAGTTACATCCTCAGCTCTCTCATCCATTGCTTTGTTAGCTTCGTGTGGTATTTTTTTTCTTTGGTTCAACTAACTCCTTTCCACTTCTCAGTGTAACTGTCTTTATCTGTTCGGTTCCTTTAGAAAAAATCTCTAATCGAATTTCAGAAACTATCTTAGTAAGTTGTCCAACTAACTTAGTAAGTTCTCCAACTTGGCTCTCGATCCATTTGATTGATGCTTGTTGATTATCGAGCGTTGTCTCGGTTTTTTGGAGACGGGTTTCTGTGGCTAATCTCTTTGAGGTTCGGCCTCTTTTCCTGTGGATAGGGCTGATTTTGGAAATTTTGGGAGGTTGTTGTCTTTGATTTCCTTGACTTCCCCATGAAAAATTTGGGTGGTTCCTCCAACCTGAATTATAATTATTACTATAAGGGGTATTATTAGATCTGAAATTGTTACCTATATAGTTCATCTGTTCGCTCTCTGTGCCGCTTGGTAGGGTGTGTACTCAGGAATCACCACATTCCACTTGTGTCACACTGCATTACTGGATGTGCTTGCGAAGAACACAAACTATCAAGCTTTTTATTCATCATTTCTACCTGTGTTGATAGCATGGTTACTGTGTCTAGGTTGAAAACTCCGGCTGATTTTGCTGGTTTTGTCCTGGTGACCTGCCATTGATAGTTATTCAGTGACATCTCTTCAATAAACTCGTAAGCTACTTCAGGAGTTCTGTTGTTCAGGGTTCCACTGGCGGCTGAATCAATAAGTTGCCTCGTTGAGGGATTTACATCGTTATAGAAAGTTTGGACTTGGAGCCACAATGGTAAACCATGGTGCGGACACCTTCTCAAGAGATCCTTGTATCTCTCTCATGCATCGTATAATGTCTCTAAATCCATCTGCACAAAAGAAGAGATATCATTCCGTAATTTGGCCGTTTTGGCTGGTGGGAAATATTTTAATAAAAATTTTCGGTCATTTGATCCCATGTAGTGATTAACCCTCGTGGTAACGATGTTAACCACTGTTTGGCTTTATTCCTTAATGAAAAGGGAAATAACCGAAGATGTATGGCATCATCAGAAACGCCATTTATTTTGAAGGTATCACAGAACTTTAAAAAATTAGCTATATGAGTATTTGGGTCTTCGTCCTACAAACTATCAAATTGAACAAATTGTTGAATCATTTGCATAGTGTTAGGATTTAATTCAAAATTATTAGCAGCTATAGCAGGCCTAACAATACTCGATTCTACTGCTGTTAAATGAGGTTTACCATAATCATACATAGTACGCAGAGCATTGTGTTCTGCCACATCTTATGGTGGTGGATTATGCTCGTCCATCCCTTCAGGAGGGTTGGATCTGCTTTCTCGCTCTTCTTCTGTATAATTTAGGGCTCACCTAATTTCTCTGTGATTCTTACGAGCTGTAGCTTCAATATCACTGTCGTATACTAGTGATCCTTTCGGGTTCCTTCTAGTCATAAACTAGAGGTACCTGCTGAGAAAAGAAAGAAAAAAGATTTAGCAAAATCAAATTTTAACCTAAAAATAAAAGTACATTGCGGAAAAATAAAAATAATGGCTAAATTAATAAAAATAGAGCTTTCTTAATATTTTAGTTCCCTAGCAACGGCGCCAAAAACTTGATCATTGTTTTGTCGAGTTTTAAAATTTATAAAGAGAATGATCGAACCTGGAAACTAACTCTGACAAAGATTGAGGCAAGTGCACCTATCGAACAGTAGTATAGCTTAGGCAAGACCGAATTGTCGAACCCAAAGGAACTAAAAGTACTAATACTAACTTTCTTTTTATTATCTAGCCTAAAATAAGTGAAGTTATTATCTACTCTAAATTTAACTTTCTACTAAGCTAAAGACGCAAAGACAAAAAGAATGAATTGGGGAAATATTGTTGGGAAAACTCAGTTGATTAAGACGATACCCTTAAGAAGAGTCCACCTAGACTTCTCTTGTTATCTAACACTAAACCAGACGATTTATTCACTTGACTTGATCCGTAAGATTCCCTAAGTTATATTAAACCCTCTCTCGAGGCGAATAACGTCTAACCCTAGGTTGATTAATTGAAATCTCTTTCTAATTAAAACCCCTAGAATTGCATTAACTCGATCTATGGACTCCCATATTAGGTTTCACCCTAATCCGGCAAAATCTCGTCACCCTATCTCTAGGCGCGCGATCAACTCCGCTTAAGTATGCTAGGTCTACTCTTAAGCAGGGACTTTTGCTCCTCCACCTAAGCACAACCAACTTGAATCAATATCCCTGAAATATTAACACAAGAATTAAGCACACATAATTAAGAACAAATCAAGTATTTATCATATAGTTCAGAAAACAATAACAATATCCATCGTAGGTTTCATCCCCTTCAGGTATCTGAAGGGTTTAGCTCATAAAAGAAAACATCTCAAAAGAAAAGATAAAACAAAACATAAGAAATCCCTAAAACCTCCTGAAGGAATTGAAGGAGAGATCCGCCGTCTTGAGTAGAATTCCGGCTTCTTGAGATGGATCAACTGGCTATCTTCGAGTGATTCCCACAAATCTTGACCTTTCTGGCTCGGCTCCTTGGCCTAGCTAATCGCCCTCCTCAAGGGTATACTTAGGGTGTTTATATAGGCTTTCGAAATAGGTTTCTTGGCCCTAAGTATCCTTTTTCGAGTGAAATTCTGCTTCCTGACGACAGGGACACGGCCATGGCATACGCCCGTGTGAATCGTGGCCAGGCCGTGTTTGAACCTGTTGAATGGGGCACGGCCGTGTGGGTCATGATTAGGCCATGTTCTAGTAGATCAATGAGGCACAGCCGTGTGGACTTTGGCCCAGGCCGTGTGGATTTCGTGATATGGCCCATTTACTCCGTTTTGGGCCCGTTTTTCGTTCTTTTCATCCTCGGGTGCTTTCCTGAGTATAAGACATGAAAAGAACAGATTAAAAGCACCTTTTTACATGAATCAAGGAATAAATCATCCGAAAATATGCTAAATGTGGGATTAAAATATGTTACTTTTACGGTTTATCAGTACACTTCCTCCAAATAACAACCCCCAACCCAATGGAATACAACATACAATGGATGATATGCTATTATGCTATTATGCAATTTCAGTAAATATATTTAGTTCAAATATGAACATGCCCAGTACATATATCATTCAGTCAATTTCACACATTTAGGGGTCTAAGTAGCGCTTACCGACCCTACATTAGGTTCACAGTTGACTTGGGCGACCCGTGCAACCTTAAAAACATTTCGTTAAAAATGGGCTCACATGCCCATGTAATCTACCCGTGTGGCCCACTCGGCCCGTATTGGCCCATTTTTTAAAGTAACCCATGCTAGCTCAATACTCATATATGTTTTCACCATTTACTTATATGTTCATTCAAAGTTGTCTACTTGAGTCATTATCACGAAATTATTTATATCTTGAGCTACAGGATTCCAAATTACGATAAAATTTTTAGAATTTATAGTTTATCAAATCAGTACAGTAAAATCTTTAAATTTATCCCTATTCTGCTGTTTGTTTCTCTTGAAAATAGACTCATTAAGGATTTAAACATATAAATTTAAGCTCCTAATCATTTTTTTTACAATTTTTGATGATTTTTAAAAGTCAGAATAGGGGGGCCCGAAATCATTCTGACATTGTCTCACAAAATTTATTATATCTTATGATTTCCAAATCCATTGCTTACACTGTTTCTTGCATGAAAAACTAGATTCAAGAAAATTTAATTTCATATTTTATTCAACCTCTAACTCAATTCTCACTATTTTTGATTATTTTTCAAAGTTAGACTACTGATGCTGTCCAAAACTATTTTAGTGCAAAATGTTGATTTCCAAGTTTATAACACCCTTATTTCCTTTGTCTACAATATTTCGCATCATTTTCTCTTATTTCTCTTATTTCTTGACAGTAAGAAATTTTATCTTTTCGCCGAATCCCACTTTCTGCATTTCGGGTACACACCTGTATCGTTTTCACTGCTTACGGAATCTCGAGATAACCAAAAACCTATAATCGACAATCCCAACTTTAGAATCAGTCTTAAACTAATATTAAATCATATTCACGTACCAAAAGGTCTAAGCTTGTCCGTTCATCACTTACCTTCTAACTTCGCACAATTCCACCACTACTCAACACTAAGGAGATAGCAATCGAAACGATTCGCTGCTGTAAAAATAACCATTCCTCATTAACGAAGAGTTCAACAAAGTTAATAATGAATTCAAATCCAAAACCACTAGCCCAAAAAACACAAGAAAACGCATACATTATACTCTTACCAAACGATCACCACTTCGAGTCAAATCGACGAACGTTAATTCCAGCCTCACGATCGAATTCTAAATAGTCTACAAAACACCCCTTAATCCCTTATCCAGAGTAACATTCAAGTTTAATAAAGCGGAAACTTACCGTACAACACAATTTCACGCTTGCACAAAGGGAAAAAGATGAAGAAAGACAAAGAAAATAGAAGGGGAATTCAAAGGAATTTCGGCAACAAGGATTTATTATTTAGAAAAAGGAGGAAAACCAAAAATTGAGAGTGGGGGAGAAGAGAGAAAGCGTCTAAAAGGTGGAAAAGAGTCCGAAATTTGAAAAAACAAAACTAAACAAAAAGATAATGCCTAAAAATTTTGTAACTCATCTCCTTAATTCTCTCCCTAACCTCGCACAACAACTCCACTACTCGAAATTTCAGTTTGACTAGGACTCACCAAGCCACACAGCCAAGCAACAAAAATAATTCCCTTGCTCGCGCAAGGACTTGAACTCCAGACCTCCCACACGCCAACACACACCCTAACCACCAGACCAGCAAGCCCATTCTGATATATTTTTACCAACAATCAAATAAAACTCTACTGAACAAGAGTAAGGCCTAATTCATTCAAAATACCAAAATTTGCCCAAGCGAAGGCTTGAACTTGGGACCTCCCAAACACTCCCATAACACATAACCACTAAAGCTGACAGATATTTGTATCATATTTTCACAATAATAAAATTAAAAATTTGGGGGAGTTACAGTTTTGGTTAGATGAATTTGCATAAATTAAGAGTAATTAGGTATAAGGACTAAATTGCATAAAAGGTGAAAGTTGAACTATAGATTAAAGAAAAATTAAAGGGACTAAAGAAGCAACTATGCCATTGCCTTTAGTTGAGGCGCATAAGTTGTAATATAATATATATTGTATAAAATATATTTACTTAATATGTAAGTATATATATTATATTATAATAATAAAATAAATAAGTAATAAAAGAAATAGAAAAAGAAAGAAAGCCAAAATGAAAAACAGAAATAAAAAGAAAGAAAAGGGAGAAAGAAGGAGACGAAGGGCTGAAGGCTTCAAAAGTTTCCAAGTTCAATTGGTTAGTCAATTTGGTCCCCTTTTCTTGTAATTTTTATGTTTTTGGAATCTCAGTATTAAATACTACCCAACCCATGTCAGAATTTTAGAAATTAATGAGTTTTTAAATGTTGTCTATATTGAATAATTTGAGTATTAGGGATTAAATTGATAGATTTTTAAGTTAGAAATGAAAAAGGATTGAATTGTAGAATAAATTGTAAATTTTGAGTAATAGAGACTAAATTGTAAAAAAATCAAAATTTAGGGATTTAAGTGAAATTAGAGAGTTAAATCTAGTTTAAAGTGAAAATTGAATTAAAATATAGAATTGATTTTGAAGAAATAAAACTAGTCCCGGTTTAAGGATTAAATTAGAATTTAGACAAATGTTGAGTAAAAAGTTGAAATATTCAATATGAAATTTAAATTGTATTGTATTGATAAATTTTAATTGTTTTAATTCCATAACTAACGTCCTACCGGAATCCTCGACTAAAAAGGGGAAAGATAAAGTCGACAAGGAATAGCTCGAAATTTCTGGTTTGTATTTCTATAATCCGAATTTAGTTGTTAATTTTTATAATTCAATTTAATGTATATGGTAAGTGTTGAGGTATGAATTATTGTGTTTTACAATTGAAATGGATTGATTTAGTATGTGATGAATTTATTGAATTTATATTGATTGAATTGGTATATATATATATTGAATATATTGATTATTTGAATTGAAATAAATATTGGTTGTATTTGAAAAGTGAATTGAAACCCTATTAACTGTATCGGGCTGAGTCGGATATAGATGGCATGTCATAAGATTGGAAGAGTTCAGGGATTTCTTCGACTTCGAGTTGATGAGACACTGGGTGTCAATTTACTACTTTAGATTAATTCAATGAGGCACTGGGTGCCAATTTACTTTGGTTTAGCCGATGAGACACTGAGTGTCAATTTATTACTTCGAATTATCCAATGAGGTACTGGGTACCAAACTAGTGTGTTTCGGTTGGGTCCGTGTATCCGTCCGAGTCTGAGTCGTGTTAATAAGGATAATTAAATAAAATGACACTATGATCGATGTTGGATGATATTGTATGTGAAATGTAAATGGGACTGTGAATTGAAATATGGATGAGACACATGAATTGTGTATTCATGAATTGGACATGGAATGAACATTATTGTTGTTTAAGTGAAATGTGTAATATATTGTAAGAAGCTATTTTATGGAAAATAATGAGAATTGAGTATGATATAAAATGATGTATTTATGATTTGAGTATTGAATGGTTAATGCTATTGTATAAATAAATGTGAATTTTAAATATTCAATTGTGCTTAATATTTAATTGTTCCTATATATTATTTTGTCTTTAAATATTCAGATTATAGAAATACCATTGAGTTTTACTCAGCATACGGTTTTGTTTCCCATGTGCAGGTTAGGTATTTAACTTTTGATCGCTGATTTAGCATCCAACAACGATCTCGAACTCAAATGTGGTTATGTTTATCCTTTGTGTCGGCATGTACCTAGGGTGTCTAAATAATAGTTATTTTGTGGTTTGATTGTAAATGAGGTTATAAGTTTAATTTTGGTTGGTTTTATACATATAAATATGTGTTTGTTTTTGAAGCCATATTATGGCATGGTAAATTGAACTAAATCTAGATAGGTGCATGTGAATTTAATTCTATGTTTAAGTGCTCATGAACTAGGAAAAATTGATTTGGATTCGATATGTTTATAATTTGGATTAAAATGATGCTTTGATAACTTGTTTTGATGATATGAAATGTTTGAAATTTCTGTCTGTTTGATCTGTAAACTCTGGTAATGCTCCGTAACCCAGTTCCGGCAAGGGATACGAGTTGGGGTGTTACAGATGATGAGTTAAAATCATGTTAGAATTAAGTTAAAAGGTAGTAAAAAGTGATGTATTTGATTAGAAATTCAACTAAGCCTTATAACTAATTTTATGACATTAGAGACTAAATTGAATAAAGTGAAATATGTTAGAAAGTTATGTTATAGATCAAAAGTTTGGGGTTCCTAATGAAGGAATGTGAAATCGGATTTTGATTTGATACTAAATACCAAAAGATACAAATATTTCAAATATAGGAACTAAAATGAATAAAATAAAATTATGTTAAATTTTTGTGTTTTTATGTGTTTTGTGAAAAAAGGTATTATTTTTTACTATCGAATTCATTGTACGTAACTAAAGTCGATGTTGAATTGTCTCGAGATAAAGGAAAGACAAATTTCATAGACGAGTAGCCTATTCCAGTTCAAGCTTTCATGATTTGAATTCAAATTATATATATGGTTGTTACAATTAGCTTGTGTAAGGTAATGAATCTACTTGTCTCATAAATAGGTAAGTATGAAATAGTTGGTAACTTGTGAAAAATGTGATAATAGTGCATATGATTATATGAAATGGTAATAAATTGGTTTGAGCATAATGTGAATTTGTTATGTATTAGACTATGATATCTGAACCATATATATATATATATATATATATGTTTGAAACATTGAATACGCTATTAATGGTCTCAGATAAAGTTGGGTATAGTTGATATGCCATAGGATCAGTGTACGGGATCCTTCTTTGGTTTATATCGATGATGCAAGAGCGCATATTTTACTTCAAACATACCAATTGATAAACCATAATTTACACATATTTTAACCCCATGCTTGGCTTAATTTTGGATGATTTTCTATTGAATTTGATGAATTCGATGCTCCTAATCTCTTAATTTCATGTTTTATACTCAGGAGAGCTTAGGGAGTCGAAAAGAATGAGAAACAGGCCAAAAAGGGACAAAATGGGCCTACACGGCTTGGACCATCGCACACGGGCAAAACCACACGGCGGTGTGTGGCAAGCCGGATCGAACACGGCCTGGGCTATCGACCACAGGCGTGTCCCTGCCGACCCTAGGATGAATTCTATTCGGAATAGGTTACTTGTGGGCCAAGAAAGGCATCTCGAAGCTTATATAAACACCTTAAGGGGCAACCTAAAAGGGAGTTCGACAAGACATCGAATAGACGCCCAGTAGAAGGAGAAAATACTCCAAGACAGCCGTCGAGAACAGCTTAGGAGAAGGATCTCCATCAAGACGGTAGATTCCCATCAAGTTCTTTAGAAGTTTTTGAGTTTTCTTATATTTTGTTGTTTTTACTCTTTTATGATGTTTCCCTATTTTAGTATGAACTAAATCCCTCAAATACCTGAGGGGATGAAACCTAAGACAGATCTTATTATTATTTGATTTATGAGATAAATAATTGTGCTTGTTCTTAATTGTGAGTTCTTATTCTTGTTTGATAATTCAGGTTATTGATTCAAGTCGAATGTGCTTATTCAGTGGAGCAAAAGTCCCTGTCTAAGAGTAGATCAACACAATTAAGCGGAGTTGATTGCAACCCTGGAAATAGAGCGACGAAAATCTACCGGATTAGGGTCAAACCTAATAAGGGAATCCATAGATCGAGTTAATGCGACAATAGGGGTTTTAATTAGAAAGAGATTTCAATTAATCAACCTAGAGTCAGTTGTTAGTAGCCTTGAAAGAGGTATTAATATAATTTAGGGATTTCTACAGATTAAGCCAAGTGAATAAATCGCATGAATCAAAAGTAATAAGTGAAGTCTAGGTGGATTCTTCCTTAGGTATTGGCTATCTCATATAAGTTGTCCAAAAGTATTTTCCCAATTTACTCTTTGTCGCATTCATAGTTAGTTAAATTAGTTAGTTAATTTTAGATTAAAAATAAATCCCCTTAATTATTAGGCTAGATAATAAAAAGATAGCTAATACAAGTACTCTTGGTCCTTGAGGATACGATATTCCGAACTCACTACAGCTATACTACTGTTCGATAGGTGCGCTTGCCTTTGTCGAAATAATAGTTAATTTCGAGCTCCATCATGTATTTGGCGCTGTTGCCGGGGACTAAGATATTAGGAAAACTAAATTTTTATTACTTTAGTCATTCTTACCTTTATTTGCAATTTATTTTTATTTTATTCTTATTTTACTAATTTTTCTTTCTTTGCTTCTGGCAGGAACCTTCAGGTTTTTACTAGAAGGAACCCGTCAGGACCCTTGATTTTTGACAGCGATATAGAAGGCACCGTTCCCAGAAACAGAAGAGAAATAAGGCGAAGCCTACAATACATAGAAGAAGAGCAAGAGGAAGATATCAACACTACCGAAGAGATGGCTAATAATAATTCGCTACCTCCTGTGGTTGCCACAAACCCGGTGAATCAAAATCCTACTCCTCGTACTATGTATGATTATGCTAAACCTAATTTAACAGGAACTGAGTCAAGTATTGTTAGACCTACTATTGCTGCAAATAATTTTGAACTGAAACCTAACACTATTCAGATGATTCAGCAGTTTGTACAGTTTGATGGTTTGCAGGATGAGGATCCGAACAATCACTTGGGAAATTTTCTGGAATTCTGCGACACTTTCAAAATTAATGGCGTTTCTGATGATGCCATTCATTTTAGGTTGTTTCCCTTTTCGTTGAGGAACAAATCTAAACAGTGGTTGAACTCATTACCATGAGGATCAATCACTACATGGGAACAAATGACCGAAAAATTTTTGTTAAAATATTTTTCGCCGGCTAAAACGGCTAAGTTGAGGAACGATATCTCTTCTTTTGTGCAGATGGATTTAGAGACATTCTACGATGCATGGGAGAGATACAAGGATCTACTAAGAAGGTGCCCTCACCATGGGTTACCCTTATGGCTACAGGTTCAAACCTTTTACAACTGTGTGAACCCCTCAACTAGGCAGTTGATTGATTCAGTCACCGACGGAACCCTGAATAACAAAACCCCTGAAGTGGCTTATGAGTTTATAGAAGAGATGTCACTGAATAACTATCAGTGGCAAGTTACAAGGATAAGGTCAACAAAAGCCGCCAGTGTTTTTAACCTCGACGCAGTAACCATGCTATCAAATTAGGTAGATATGTTAAATAAAAAAATTGATGGTTTGTGTGGTTCTTCGCAGGTACATTCGATTATGCAGTGCGATACAAATGGAGGAGGGATGAGCAATACAGAATATCCATCCTACAACCCTGGCATAGAAAGTGAACAGATGAAATATATGGGTAATAATTTTAGACCTCAAAATAACCCTTATAGTAACACTTATAATCCAGGTTGGAGGAACCACCCAAACTTCTCATGGGGTGGCCAAGGAAATCAAAGACAACAACCCCTCCCAGGCTTTCAACAGCAACCCTACCCATAAGAAAAGAAGTTGAACCTTGAGGAGATGCTAACAAAATTTATTGCGGTGTCAGAAACTCGTTTCCAAAACACCGAAACAACACTTAAAAATCAACAAGCATCGATTCAAGGGATCGAGAACCGACTAGGACAACTTGCTAAGTTAATCTCTGAACGACCAGAAGGTAGCTTGCCAAGCAACACTGAAACAAACCCAAAGGAGCAACTTCATGCGGTTACCGCTCATGATAGTGAAGGGTTAGATGAACCAAAATTGAGGCAAGAGAATGTGGTAGAGGAAGTTAAGGTTGAGGTAAGCCATGATAAACCAAAATCGGTAATTACAGAGTACCAACCTCGTATACCATACCCCAATGCGATGAAAAAAGACAACACAGATGAACAATTCGGTAAATTTCTTAAACTTCTAAAGAAATTACATATTAACTTACTGTTTCTTGAAGCTCTTTTGCAGATGCCAGATTCAAGGAAATTTTTAAAAGAGCTTTTGACAAACAAATGGAGGTTAGACGATAAGTCGCATGTGGAGCTAAATGCAGTGTGCTCAGCACTTTTACAAAAATAAACTACCACGAAAGTTAAAAGACCCAGGGAGTTTTACAATTCCATGCTCATTGGTAGTTTATCTGTTAATAATACTTTAGCTTATTTAGGGGCAAGCATCAATGTTATGCCTTATAAAATGTTTAAACAGCTAGGTCTAGGGAAACCCAAACAAACTAGGATGAGCATTCAATTGGCTGATAAAACTATTAGAATTCCTAGGGTATAATCGAAGATGTACTAGTAAAAGTTGATAAATTCATATTCCCAGTAGACTTTGTCGTTTTAGACATGGATGAGGACAATGATATTCCTTTAATTTTAGGAAGACCCTTTTTAGCAACTGCTAGAGCTAAAATTGATGTTGGTACAGGTGAACTCACACTTCCTGTAGGTGACGAAATGATCACTCTTCAGGCTCTTGACTCGGCTAGGACATCGAGAAATCTAGGTGAAAACATAAATTCTATTAATGACCATTTGATTCAACCTTCTTTTTAGGAAGCACCACGAAATTACACAATTGAGCCATACCCTAGACCTCGTGCCAACAAAGAAATAGATTATGAGGAGCGAAGGCTTCAAATCGATGAACTAGACGAGTGGAAGACACATCTCAAAGAGAAACTAAGAAAACACGATGAACCAAAGCGACTCCATGAGCCAAACCAATTTAAGATCGGAGATCAGGTATTGTTAGATAAAACAGACCCTCGAATCACCACTTTAGACCTTGATACAAACGAAAAGATCCCTTTCACGGTACTGAATATCTTCCCATACGGAACAGTCGAGGTAAACAATCCTACACTCGGCACTTTTAAGGTAAACGCCACTCGACTCAAACTATATAGTGATCATAGAACTGATAGCCGGGGAGAGGAGTTTCAACTCCTCAAACCACCATGATTATGCGAATGAAGGGTAAGTCTAGCTTAAGACTTTAAACGAGTGCTTCTCGGGAGGCAGCCTGAGCACTAACTTCACTAATGTCATATTTTCGATTTTTAGCACCCAACTAACAACTAACCAAGTTAATAAAGCACAGGTTTCTCATTCTACACTGCCTTGCACACGGGCGTGGCCGTGGCCGTGTGGACACCACAGATTTGCACACCAGTGTGGCAAAGATCGTACAAACCAAGGACAAAAAAACCCCAAAAACCACGGGTGGCAATAAAATGCGACGACAGTGCGATACGGCCGTGGTCGACACTGATTTATCAACATGGGCGTGGCGACCTCTACACGGGTGTGGGAGAAACGAACGATACACCACACGGCCGTGCGATACGGCCGTGTGACCTAACAGTCCCATGTCACACGGGCGTGGGCAGCAACCAGATCCCTGTTTCCTATTTAAAACCCCCTTCTTCTCACTTTCTCCCCAAATTCTTCTTCTCCCAAAACCCTAACCACTACACCCCTTTCCTTTTTCTTTTATCTTTCCCCTTTCATTTTCCTTTTTCCCTTTTCCTCACTCTTTCTCTACACCACCATCACCATGTCAAAGAAGCGAAAGGAGCCTAGCACAGTCTCCCCGTACGAGACCGATCTACATAAGTTCATGCCGGCCGCTTTATTAACTCGACAGGACAAGGACCTTTGAGTCCATTTATTTTTTCTTTTCCTTTTCTCTTCTCCTTTATTTTCCTTCTCTTTATCTTTCTTGTGCTTAATTTATATTATTATATTTGGATTTCTTTAATTTAGGTTCAAAAGGCTGTTAGGGAATCACCACCCACGACCCTAGTATCCACCGTGCACCTCTACCTAGTCCATCGTGCCTATCTTTCTAAGGATTTCATCCATAATTCAGGAAGTTTCACCTCTCTCCCTCATTTATGGTTTCTTACTATATTGTTATTATCCATCTTTGTACATTGAGGACAATGTACATCTTAAGTGTGGGGAGGTTATTGATTTCATTACCAGAAAATCCCTGAATTATGTCTTGTTCTTAAAGTAATGTTCTCATATTTACTATTAGAATGAAACTTCTATTGATTTATGATTTTCATTTATATGTTTCGGATTAAGTTATAGATAATTGTGCATTGATGGTTTAAACTTTAAGATATTAGAAAATCAAGCATGATAAGTCTATTTTCAGAATTAAAACTTTATTAGGTTGTTTCCCTAAACTTAAATGTTACTTTGAAGTTTGAAATTTACAAGGATGACATCAAAAACCATAATTTCTGTGAGATTTTGAGCCTTTTAGAGCATATATTTTTTCTTGCTCATTTTTTTTATTATGAGTATGTCAATATTGATCTGTTATTCTAGAACTTGCTTCAATTATACACGTCGAGACCACACTTTTGATTTGATATACTGAGATGATAAAGGCACCTAGGTTTTAACTCACTTACTCCATAAAAATCCTACCTCCATAATTAAACCCTAGTAAACCCCTTTTTAGCCTAATAAACCATTTCTTGACTCACCCATTAATATTAACCTAAAATTAAATTTTTAATTTCCCTAATCTTTTGACGTCCCCTTTTGTCGAGAATTGATTTGATCAGTTACCTAACTATGTTCTCTATTTCAGTTGTTAAGTTCTTTCTTATTATTGTAAATACTTATTCTTAAAAAAAAAAAGAAGAAAAAGAAAATTGGAAATTTATTCATTATTAGTTTAAGCTTGAACTTAATGTCACACCTTTAGAAGAAGCTCATGTTATTAGTGATAAGTTTTCAATCAATGTAATTATTCAGTATTAGTTCAATTTTTCTAGTTAGGTAAATTGTTAATTCAGTCTCAATTTTAACCCTCTAGTATCCACACCTTTAACCCAAGCCCTATTACAACCCTTTAAAGACCTTTTGATTTATGTATCATCTCATTTTATAGTGGTGCAGATTTGATTTTCATGCAAGTCTATGGGATTAACTTTTCATGTTTGACTTTTGAGTCCTTAATTTAAACCTTAAACACTTTTGAGTGATTTGAGTGAATCTTTAGTGAGGATGTAAATTCTTGTCGGTTTTGAATTAGAGTTAATTATTTAGGTAAGGGGAAACACCTATATTTTCGTGCTATAAAAGTTTATGACTTAGATTGTTTGAATCTTTATGACTCTTTTAGTTCAAATTATCAATGTATGAATTATCTATGAATTATGATGAAACATTATTGATGATCATTATGAATTAAGGAAGTTAATTTTAATTGTGAGTTGAGGATTTTGCTTGAGGACAAGCAAAGGCTTAAGTGTGGGGATATTTGATAAACCATAATTTACACATATTTTAACCCCATGCTTGGCTTAATTTTGGATGATATTCCATTGAATTTGATGAATTCGATGCTCCTAATCTCTTAATTTCATGTTTTATACTCAGGAGAGCTTAGGGAGTCGAAAAGAACGAGAAACGGGCCAAAAAGGGACAAAATGGGCCTACACGGCCTGGACCACCACACACGGGTAAAACCACATGGCCGTGTGTGGCAAGCCGGATCGAATACGGCCTGAGCTATCGACCACGGATGTGTCACATGGGCGTTTCCCTGCCGACCCTAGAATGAATTCTATTCGGAATAGGACACTTGTGGGCCATGAAAGGCCTCTCGAAGCTTATATAAACACCCTAAGGGGCAACCTAAAAGGGGGGTTCGATAGGATGTCGAATAGACGCCGAGTAGGAGAAAATACTTCAAGACAGCCATCAAGAACAGCTTAGGAGAAGGATCTCCATGAAGACGGAGGATCTCCCATCAAGTTCTTTAGAAGTTTTTGGGTTTTCTTATGTTTTGTTGTTTTTCCTCTTTTATGATGTTTCCCTATTTTAGTATGAACTATATCCCTCAAATACCTGAGGGGATGAAACCTAAGACATGTAACACCCCAAACCCGACCCAAACGCTACGACCAGATCTGGTATGCTACGGGGTTTACGTTAAAAACTTCACTTGGATGATTTTTTTTGGAAATTCAATTTCTTTATTTAGGTGTTCGTTAAATAAGTGATATTGGAAGAAAAACTTTTCCCTTTCTTTGAACGTGTTTGGAAATCCCATTTTATTACTTCTTGTACATAAGTCTTTGAACATAAATTTTATTAAAAAAAATGAAAACAATAACCATTATATAATGATAACCTAAGCTCTGGGCCTTATTACAAAAACATTCCCAAAATTAAAACTTAAAGAAAAACCAAAAAATAATTTATGGAAATAAAACTTGATGGCCCCTCGAGTCTGCCTCGGCTCCCATGCCCACGATCTACTGCTCATCTGAAAAGTCAGGAAAATAAAAGGGTGAGTCACCAAGACTCAGTGTGCAAATCGCGAAAACACATAAAAGGCTTGGGCCCACAAACACATTATGGGCCTTAGCCCATCCACAATGGCAACAAAATATTTACATGCAACATGGCCCAACCCAACCTAAAAATCCATCCTTTACACACCAGCCCGTACCAACCAACACACCTCGGGGATTTCTACAATCAACCCACCAACCACTACACACCATA
Source organism: Gossypium australe (assembly GCA_005393395.2). Taxonomy (NCBI): domain Eukaryota; kingdom Viridiplantae; phylum Streptophyta; class Magnoliopsida; order Malvales; family Malvaceae; genus Gossypium; species Gossypium australe. The sequence continues at coordinate 14,075,454 of CM016616.1, forward strand.
TCGACAGCCATGCTGCCTATTCCTAACAGTCAAGAATAAATTTAACATGGCTTAGCCACCGATCACTATTGTGACCTAACTTTATAATTCGTGGTTTAACCACCGATCACCAAGTGACCTATTGACATGCTCTTCCCCTTCATCATATCAACCCCATCCCATGCATACATACATGCAAAATCAAAACAATATACTACCTAAAAGTTCACAGTCTATCACATACATCGATACACATAGAGAAGTTTCTATGATTACGTACCTGGCATCCCTTGCCTACCCTTTTTGGGTAATCCGACTGTCTATACAGCCTTTTTCCGGCTTTTAGCCCATAACATATATTTAGTACAGATTACTAAACAGCCTTTTCCGGCTTTTAGCCCATAACATATATTTAGTACAGATTAATTAACGTGTTAGAGATCTACACACCTGATTACAGACAAGACGAGACTTTCTATGTTGACACTATCAGAAGCCGATACGACTACTAACTGCCTAACATTTTGTTCTGAAGCCGATCCACAACCCGGTGGCCAATCCCGTACTGTTGACACTGCTCGTTTCTTAAACTTAGGGATTGGTTTTACAGATCCAATCCCCTCATTCGCCTGATTATTTAATTCCATTAAAAGACTTTATCATAACACATGGTTAAGATCACAATTACGATAGCGAATCTAAAGAGAATCTAAAGAGAACCCCTTACCTTGAAATCCCGAAAAGAGAGATATGAGGTTCAGAGACTAATGGTTCTGGCTTTTAGATCTAAGCGATCTACTTCAATTCCCGAATGTCGTCCAACACGTAAACACAAGAAACCAACAATCCATTAGCCTTTCGGCTTTGTCTTCTAAAAACCGAAAGAGAAAAAGAATAGATCAGAAGAAATCGGCACCTACCTTTACAGAGAATTCGGCAACTCCTAGAAGATTTTGGCTTTTGAGAAGATCAAAAAGAGAAGATGATAGGAAGAAATCTATGTAGATTCGGCTTTTTGTGAAGAGATCGGCAAAAGAGAAGAAGCAAAGAACAATGAATATTTGGCTTGTAGAAAAAGAATGAAGAAGAGAATTAAGTTCAAGAGTTTCGGCTTTTGCATAAAAGTGAAGATGAGAGAATGGGATTTAGGGATTTCGGCTTTGGCAGAGAATGAGAGAAAAGAATGGGAGAATAAAGCCCTAAATGCCGAAAATAAAAGGATATTCCCCTTACTTAACCTATATTTCGGCACCTACTACCTAAATCCCGAAAATGCCTCTTTTTAAAACTAAAACTAAGCTACTAATCAAGGGAAATTTCGGCACCCCTTAGCCATACTAAAACCGATTTCTCCCCCCTCCAAGAGATGGAAATTCGGCCACCACCTTGACCAATGGATAATTCCTAAACTTTCTCCCTTATCATTATCTGATCTCTTATCCACAAGTGCCCCAGATAACACCACCTCTTCCTTCCTTTATCTGCCACATTATCAGCCATATTATCCACATTATCCAAACAACTAAATCCTCCTATTTTCAAGCCTCATTGCCGTCCCACTTTACCCACTTAAATGCCAAAAATTAACTAAATTTTAATTAAAAGAATTGGGCTTCATACAACTTGAATTTGGGCCTCCCAGTTGACGCCACTTCCCTGCTCTTTTTGTGGCGCCACTTTGCCATTGGGCCACAAGCCCATTTTATATTTTAAAACACAGATAATCATCTTTTAAGCCTTATCTTATCAGGCTTTCCACTAGAGTGTCCAAACAGAAAGTTCTAACTAAGACCTCGGCCCAACCTTGAGCCCAATCTGAACCCCTTAAACACTCTAATCAACACATTATACGTAACACACAACAAATGCATAGCCCCACAATTTCATGATGTTACAAGATAGATCTTATTATTATTTGATTTATGAGATAAATACTTGTGCTTGTTCTTAATTGTGAGTTCTTATTCTTGTTTGATAATTCAGGTTATTGATTCAAGTCGAATGTGCTTATTCAGTGGAGCAAAAGTCCCTGTCTAAGAGTAGATCAACACAATTAAGCGGAGTTGATTGCAACCCTGGAAATAGAGCGACGAAAATCTACCGGATTAGGGTCAAACCTAATAAGGGAATCCATAGATCGAGTTAATGCGACAATAGGGGTTTTTATTAGAAAGAGATTTCAATTAATCAACCTAGAGTCAGTTGTTAGTAGCCTTGAAAGAGGTATTAATATAATTTAGGGATTTCTACAGATTAAGCCAAGTGAATAAATAGCATGAATCAAAAGTAATAAGTGAAGTCTAGGTGGATTCTTCCTTAGGTATTGGCTATCTCATATAAGTTGTCCAAAAGTATTTTCCCAATTTACTCTTTGTCGCATTCATAGTTAGTTAAATTAGTTAGTTAATTTTAGATTAAAAATAAATCCCCTTAATTATTAGGCTAGATAATAAAAAGATAGCTAATACAAGTACTCTTGGTCCTTGAGGATACGATATTCCGAACTCACTACAGCTATACTACTGTTCGATAGGTGCGCTTGCCTTTGTCGAAATAATAGTTAATTTCGAGCTCCATCATGTATTTGGCGCTGTTGCCGGGGACTAAGATATTAGGAAAACTAAATTTTTATTACTTTAGTCATTCTTACCTTTATTTGCAATTTATTTTCCACTAGAGTGTCCAAACAGAAAGTTCTAACTAAGACCTCGGCCCAACCTTGAGCCCAATCTGAACCCCTTAAACACTCCAATCAACACATTATACGTAACACACAACAAATGCATAGCCCCACAATTTCATGATGTTACAAGATAGATCTTATTATTATTTGATTTATGAGATAAATACTTGTGCTTGTTCTTAATTGTGAGTTCTTATTCTTGTTTGATAATTCAGGTTATTGATTCAAGTCGAATGTGCTTATTCAGTGGAGCAAAAGTCCCTGTCTAAGAGTAGATCAACACAAGTAAGCGGAGTTGATTGCAACCCTAGAAATAGGGCGACGAAAATCTGCCGGATTAGGGTCAAACCTAATAAGGGAATCCATAGATCGAGTTAATGCGACAATAGGGGTTTTAATTAGAAACAGATTTCAATTAATCAACCTAGAGTCAGTTGTTAGTAGCCTTGAAAGAGGTATTAATATAATTTAAGAATTTCTACGGATTAAGCCAAAAGAATAAATCGCATGAATCAAAAGTAATAAGTGAAGTCTAGGTGGATTCTTCCTTAGGTATTGGCTATCTCATATAAGTTGTCCAAAAGTATTTTCCCAATTTACACTTTGTCGCATTCATAGTTAGTTAAATTAGTTAGTCAATTTTAAATTAAAAATAAATCCCCTAAATTATTAGGCTAGATAATAAAAAGATAGTTAATACTAGTACTCCTGGTCCTTGAGGATACGATATTCCGAACTCACCAAAGCTATACTACTGTTCGATAGGTGCGCTTGCCTTTGTCGAAATAATAGTTAGTTTCGAGCTCCATCACCAATGAGGTGCTAAACGTATTTGTAACACCCTGGTTCTAGGGGTTAGGCATTTGGTGCATAGTTCAGGTGTTGGCACACTTCAGTGTGTGGTTGGGTGAGTTTTAGGGGTCCTGAGAACCCTAGGTGGTGGTGGAATGCCTTAGGAAATTTTTAGTTTTTAGTGGATAAAAGGGGAGCTTGGCAATGTTGGGTCTTAAGAGAAATTTTGGTGAGGATATGACACAAGCGGGTCTTAAGAGAAATTTTGGTGAGGATATGACACAAGGAATGGCTTGGCAGAGTGGCAAGGGAGGCGCCACTTAGAGCATGGAGAAGTGACGCCACTTGCAGGGGGAAGGGGTCTCAGGTTCGAGCTGCAAAGGCAGCATTTTGATTTGTTTTTGCGTCATGAGCAAGGGGGGAGAGTTGGTTTCGGTTTTGGCACCTTAAAAGGAGGTTTTTGACTTGTTCAAACCTTTTTGAATGAATGGCTAAGAGAAGACTTGAGGTGGTTTGAATTTGAAATAGTTTGAATGATGGGTGTAGAGTGAAAATAGGAGAAAATCTTGGGATTTTTGTGAGGGGTTGAGTAGTGGCCGGTTTTGGGGAGCTAGGGGAGGGCATTTTTGGGTTTTTGGAGGGTGTTAGGTGGGTGCCGATTTTAGTAGTATAAGTAGGGGGAGGTGCTCATCTTTTTGGCTTTTTCCCCTTTACTTTCTTGCCGAATTTTGCTTCACAAATTCTCCATTTGTTCTTCCCATTTCTCCTAAGCCGAAACCTCCATTGCTATCTTCCCTCTTTCTCTTCTTTGGATCCTTGGCCGAATCACTCACCCTTTCATCTCTCTTCTCTTCCATTTTGTGCTAAACCGAAAGTACACCACCCATACCTTTCTTTCCTCTTCTCAAACCTTTGGCCGAAACTCCTACCTCCTTTCCACTGATTTTCTTTCATTGCTAACCGAATCTACACCCCACCTTTGTGCGAAATTTCCTTCCTTCAATTTGGTAGCACCTTGGCCGAATATTAGCATAGATCTCGTTGGGTTTCCGGTTGCAATCGTTGTTAAAGGTACTCTGGGGTTGAAGTAGTCAGTCAAGCCTTCGTTTGTTAGCAGTCGACTTGGTAAATGGTGGTAAGAGTTTATTTTGGTAAGTTATGTATTTGGTATTCGATTAAGTCTAAGGGTGTTAAGTATATGATGCTAAGGCCGGTTGTAGGGGAGAAGAGCCTAACGCAGGAGACTTTCTTTGGAGTGGTATAGTCAGCGTTTGTAGAAGCATTAAGTAGCGTTTCGAGAGTGGATCGGTTGTATCAATTAGGTGCGTAATCATCGCACTATTTCTCAGTTATTTGCTTGCTAATGCTTATACATATGCATGATGTGTGGTAGCCGATTATAATGGCTTGAGTGGTGAATGCTTATTTTGGGTAATTGGACATCAGGTGAGTAAAGTCTTTGATATTAAGTTATTTATGATATATATACATGATATGGTAATTAACATGTGATGCCTACTCTTTTGTTATGATCTGACATGCTACATTTTTACATACATACATGGGAGGTGGATTTGATCGATGGAGGAAGGAGTGTACATGGATGTACGTGGTCTAATGTTAGCTCGGGCTACATTAGCGCTTGATGGTGAGCTGTGTACTACCTCAAGGGAGGTGTGGCTCAGTGCCCATCTCGGCGGTTGATGGCTATGTGCATCACCGTAGACGGAGTATGATGTTGGGATCACTTTGATTGATCGGTGGCTCAGCCACGGCCTTGAGCAGCGAGTTAGCCAAGGTGAGATCAATGGATCACGATGTGATCAGTGGTGGATTAGCCACGGCCTTAGGCAGGGGGAGTCTGCTAAGGTTGGCGTTACGGTTGGATTGTAGGTTGGACTGATATGCATATTTGCATGGCTTGATATGAGATTAGTATGGTATTGGGTCAAGCCCATACGTGTGGAAATAAGTGTTGTGATTATGCACTGAGTCAGTGGACTCACCCTATTTTCTTAACCATTTCAAGTGATGCGTAAAGTTGGACCGGGTTCGGAGAGGATGCAAGGTGGCCCATGCCGAAGAAGATGTTTTTTGTTATGTTTATATTAAATACTTGGTTTTAAATAAAGGATGTAACAAGGGCCTTTAATTTATTTTTGGAATTATTTTATAAGTATTTTTATTTTTTCTTGGTTAAATGGAATGCTATGTGAAGATGAATTAAATTTTAACAACTTATTTATTCAAAAATGGGTTTTATACATATTCACTAAGGTTCAATTTTGGACATTAGAATAATATCAAAGTTTTCATTCAACATCAAATAGACATGGAATTTTAAAAGTTAGTATACTTTCATGTTTTATCTCTAGAGTCAAAATTATTTTTCACCCGTCTTTCCGCAGTGACATAACCAGATTCGGTCGTAGTGAATGGGCCGGGTTTGGGGGTGTTACAGTTTGGTATCAGAGCCCGGTTCAAAACTCGGCTTTGAGGGTTTTGGGCCCAAAAACATTTTCAAAATGGGCTTTTCAAAGATATGGGTTTTATGAAATATTTTTTTTTCAGGTTATTCTGGCATGGCACCTGTACCTCCGGCCCGAAGTCCACCAGGTAAGTACTTCTAGCTCTTGAAGTGTTTTGTTTGTGTGATTTATTATGGGCTTAGTTTGGGCTCATAGATTATAATGTTAAGGCTATTAGACCCTAGGATTAGTTTACTCAAACATATGCATAAGACTTTTATTGATTATTAAACAAACCTGTGAAGCAAGTCGCCAAGTTAAGGTGTGGTAACCTTGGTGCGGATGTCTAGGATTGGATCCAGAAGAGCTTGGTACTTAAGCAGTCCTCATGACTCACCTCCTCTTCGCAGGAATCCTACCTGGTGCGTAGCTTCGGTTCACCTTAGCCAAGAGGACTTGTTCATAGGCTAAACCGATTATTAAAACCCGAAAGGGACTAGCCGTGTAGTTTTATAAAATTCCTAGTTTTAAAATCCTTAAATTACCCTTTTTACTGTAGTAAAAGATTCTTGTGAAAGTTTTTCTAAAGTAACTTCGATTTACAAAATTACCAAAATGCCCCTAGTGGCAAAATTACAAAAATGCCCCTATATTGTAAAATTACCGTACTACCCTCACCTTTTGATAAAATGATTTTTACTTTACAAAATACCAAAATCTTGAGGTTTAGAAATATTAAGATACCCTGGTTTGTGAGAATTTATGAAAATACCCCTGGTTGATAAAATTACCAAAATACCCTTGGTTTCTAAATTTTCAGATTTCTCTCAACTTTTACTGAAATATTCCTATTTTACCAAATATCAGAAAATCCTATTTTGTGAAATGTTGTGATATTCCGATTTGGAGAATTTACGAAAATGCCCATGATTTCCAAAATTACTGAAATAACCCCGTTTTCTGAAATTTTTGCAACACATCTGGTTTGAAAAACAAAATTTTCAAGATAACCCCTGAGATTTTGTAAATTTTGAAATACCTTTAAGTTGGAAAACTATTTTCAAAATTGACTCTGAATTATTACCGAAATACCCCTTTAGGAAAAATGACGAAACTACCCCTGGGTAGGGAATGAAACTTTGATTGCTCGAAAGAACTACTCTCGGAAACTTCATTGCATAAAATTGCTCGTGGATAAAACAGTGAAACAAGAATTTCTAATGCATAAAACTTTCTAAACAGATTAAATCGAGGCGCTAGATATGAGTTCTAGGGGGCGTGGTCGCAATACTCGTGGACGTGATAGAGGCAGGATATCAGTATCGAAACCGGTTGGGTCTCGCCATGGGTCAGAGAGTGATGTGTCACCACCAGCTGTTGAGGTTGAACAGCAGGATCAGACAGGAGGGGATGACGCAGTATCACAGGCTATGCTGCGGTTGCTTGAGCGAGTGGCAGGAGCCAATAGGGGCAGTGGGACTCGGAAGTCAGTGCCCGAAAGACTTAGGTCGAATGGAGCTGAGGTTTTCAGAGGAGTGTCTGGGGTAGCTCCGAACGTGGCAGAGTACTGGCTTGAGGCAGTGGAAAGGATTATGGACGACCTAGACTTAGCTGCTGAGGAGAAGCTTAAGGGTGTTGTTTCGTTGCTGCGGGATGAAGCCTACCAGTGGTGGCTCACTGTTAAGGAACGTACCCCTGCAGATCGAGTGGACTGGGGTTACTTTAAGATCAAGTTCGAAGGGAAGTATGTCGGAGCGAGCTATGTGGACGCTCAGAGGAAGGCGTTCCTCAATTTGGTGCAAGGTAGCAAGTCAATAGTGGAGTACGAAGCTGAGTTTCTGCGTTTGAGACAGTATGCTCGGGGCGTCGTGGCAACGGATTATGAGAGATGCGTCAGATTTGAAGATGGGCTACGGGATGAGCTGCGAGTTTTTTATTGCTTTGCAACGGGAAAGAGACTTCGCCATTTTAGTGGAGAAGGCTCGGATAGCTGAAGAGGTCAAGAAGGCTGAGAGTCAGAATAGGGACAGAGAAAGGAACCGGGATAAGAGGAGCTCGGGATCGTCAGAATCGTTGGAGAGATTTCAGAAAAGACCAAGGGTCGAGACTCCTGTTCGTATTGCTAAGCCAGCCGCCGGAAATCCAGATCGTCCGTGTGCACAGTGCGGAAGGTATCATGTTGGCGAGTGCTGGAATCGGGTTCGGGAATGCTTTAGATGCAAGTCCAAGTCTCATCTGGTTAAGGACTGTCCCCAGGATCCGAATAGGACTCAGAAGTGGGCCAAGGTTATGTGCAGCAGGGCAGAGGTGGTCAGCAGGCGACGAGGGGTCGTGGTCCGAACCATGGAGGGAATGGTTCCGGCCGAGGTCGGAGAGCAGTAGACCGCGGTAATGGTGGCACTGAGGCAAGACAGCCAGGTCTGGTTTATGCGGTCCGTCGGAGGGAGGATAATGATGTGCCGGATGTGTTAGCGGGTAAGTATCTTATGTTTGGAATATTCTCTGTTGTTTTGTTCGTTTTGGGGTGGCTGTTTGTTTTGTTGCTCGTAAAGTATTTGGAACCTTGAGTATGATAGATACTGTGCCTAAAAGTATGTTAGCTCTTTAAGATCAGAATGCGCAACCATAGCGTAGTGGAAGGAATTGGACTGTTAGTCTAGACAAGTAATTTCGAGGACGAAATTATTTTAAGGAGGGTAGAATTGTAACACCCTGGTTCTAGGGGTTAGGCATTTGGTGCATAGTTCAGGTGTTGGCACACTTCAGTGTGTGGTTGGGTGAGTTTTAGGGGTCCTGAGAACCCTAGGTGGTGGTGGAATGCCTTAGGAAATTTTTAGTTTTTAGTGGATAAAAGGGGAGCTTGGCAAAGTTGGGTCTTAAGAGAAATTTTGGTGAGGATATGACACAAGGAATGGCTTGGTAGAGTGGCAAGGGAGGCGCCACTTAGAGCATGGAGAAGTGACGCCACTTGCAGGGGGAAGGGGTCTCAGGTTCGAGCTGCAAAGGCAGCATTTTGATTTGTTTTTGCGTCATGAGTAAGGGGGAGAGTTGGTTTCGGTTTTGGCACCTTAAAAGGAGGTTTTTGACTTGTTCAAACCTTTTTGAATGAATGGCTAAGAGAAGACTTGAGGTGGTTTGAATTTGAAATAGTTTGAATGATGGGTGTAGAGTGAAAATAGGAGAAAATCTTGGGATTTTTGTGAGGGGTTGAGTAGTGGCCGGTTTTGGGGAGCTAGGGGAGCGCATTTTTGGGTTTTTGGAGGGTGTTAGGTGGGTGCCGATTTTAGTAGTATAAGTAGGGGGGAGGTGCTCATCTTTTTGGCTTTTTCCCATTTGCTTTCTTGCCGAATTTTGCTTCACAAATTCTCCATTTGTTCTTCCCATTTCTCCTAAGCCGAAACCTCCATTGCTATCTTCCCTCTTTCTCTTCTTTGGATCCTTGGCCGAATCACTCACCCTTTCATCTCTCTTCTCTTCCATTTTGTGCTAAACCGAAAGTACACCACCCATACCTTTCTTTCCTCTTCTCAAACCTTTGGCCGAAACTCCTACCTCCTTTCCATTGATTTTCTTTCATTGCTAACCGAATCTACACCCCACCTTTGTGCCGAATTTCCTTCCTTCAATTTGGTAGCACCTTGGCCGAATATTAGCATAGATCTCGTTGGGTTTCCGGTTGCAATCGTTGTTAAAGGTACTCTGGGGTTGAAGTAGTCAGTCAAGCCTCCGTTTGTTAGCAGTCGACTTGGTAAGTGGTGGTAAGGGTTTATTTTGGTAAGTTATGTATTTGGTATTCGATTAAGTCTAAGGTTGTTAAGTATATGATGCTAAGGCCGATTGTAGGGGAGAAGAGCCTAACGCAGGAGACTTTCTTTGGAGTGGTATAGTTAGCGTTTGCAGAAGCATTAAGTAGCGTTTCGAGAGTGGATCGGTTGTATCAATTAGGTGCGTAATCATCGCACTATTTCTCAGTTATTTGCTTGCTAATGCTTATACATATGCATGATGTGTGGTAGACGATTATAATGGCTTGAGTGGTGAATGCTTATTTTGGATAATTGGACATCAGGTGAGTAAAGTCTTTGATATTAAGTTATTTATGATATATATACATGATATGGTAATTAACATGTGATGCCTACTCTTTTGTTATGATCTGACATGCTACATTTTTACATACATACATGGGAGGTGGATTTGATCGATGGAGGAAGGAGTGTACATAGATGTACGTGGTCTAATGTTAGCTCGGGCTACATTAGCGCTTGATGGTGAGCTGTGTGCTACCTCAAGGGAGGTGTGGCTCGGTGCCCATCTCGGCGGTTGATGGCTATGTGCATCATCGTAGACGGAGTATGATGTTGGGATCACTTTGATTGATCGGTGGCTCAGCCACGGCCTTGAGCAGCGAGTTAGCCAAGGTGAGATCAATGGATCACGATGTGATCAGTGGTGGATTAGCCACGGCCTTAGGCAGGGGGAGTCTGCTAAGGTTGGTGTTACGGTTGGATTGTAGGTTGGGCTGATATGCATATTTGCATGGCTTGATATGAGATTAGTATGGTATTGGGTCAAGCCCATACGTGTGGAAATAAGTGTTGTGATTATGCACTGAGTCAGTGGACTCACCCTATTTTCTTAACCATTTCAGGTGATGCGTAAAGTTGGACCGGGTTCGGAGAGGATGCAAGGTGGCCCATGCTGAAGAAGATGTTTTTAGTTATGTTTATATTAAATACTTGGTTTTAAATAAAGGATGTAACAAGGGCCTTTAATTTATTTTTGGAATTATTTTATAAGTATTTTTATTTTTGCTTGGTTAAATGGAATGCTATGTGAAGATGAATTAAATTTTAACAACTTATTTATTCAAAAATGGGTTTTATACATATTCAGTAAGGTTCAATTTTGGACATTAGAATAATATCAAAGTTTTCATTCAACATCAAATAGACATGGAATTTTAAAAGTTAGTATACTTTCATGTTTTATCTCTAGAGTCAAAATTATTTTTCACCCGTCGTTCCGCAGTGACATAACCAGATTCGGTCGTAGTGAATGGGCCGAGTTTGGGGGTGTTACAGTATTTATATATTTTACTTTAGCTTATATCTATGAGGCACGAAACGTGTGTTATACTTAGGACGTACCGATGAGGCATTGAGTGACGGATATATTGGTGTGATGTTGGATGATCCGTGTATCTGTCTTGAGTCTGTGTCTGGTTAATGGGGATTATGAAACATGTAATTTGCTTATTGACATTGGATATTGAATTGTGTAATTGTATATTAATGTTGAAGTAATAAAAGATGGCATGTGAAAGACCATATAATCCAGTAAATATGAGCCCTAGGGCTAATACGGTTATATAATGATCAGTATATTTAAGAAAGTAATGAGAAAGTGAAATGGTCCTTGTGATATGCTATAATATATATGATTGAAATGTAATTGTATAGGGATTAAATATTGGTATATGACATGTTAAATAGCATAAAACATTATGTTAAGTTTATGAGACAAGAAATGAAATTATGATTTAGATAATATTTGAATTTCATATTAAATGTATTTGGTATCTTGCTTATATTAGATTAATGCCTTAAATCATATTAGCACCACTGAGCCCTATTACTCAATGTACGATTTTATTTATTTTCGTGCGTAGGTATATTAGATCTCGAAGTTTCAAGGTGTTCGACAGCATCCAATACTCAATTTTTGACTCAACAAAGATTGTATAGTTTTCTATGTACTTGTAGTAAGTGGCATGTACCTAGTGTCTTGAATTGATCCTTAGGTTCATCCTATTGTTTTCAAAATTATAGTAGGAAATGTTGCATTTTGAAGGTGACCATATATGTTTTGTGGTATGTATATGTATTAAACTAGTGATATAATGTTTTGCTTGCTTATTTTGGTTATGTTATGCTTGTAATTGAGATATTGCTTGCATGCCAAGTAGAAGAGTATGATGCATGAACCTAGAATGTATGTGTATAAATTTGTGATCATATGTTTATAGATGTTTAGATATGCCAAGAATGGTAATTGGACTTTGTGCATAATGTCCCATGATGTGAGGAGATGAGTTTTGGGGCCACATTAGATAAAATGGAATTGGTGTTTGGCACGTTTGTAAGAAATGATGTAATATTGAGAAAATTGTCTCCAAAGTCACAACTCACTACATTCTCCTGTTGAAGTCGCAACCATCAAGTTGTTGTCTCCATAGCTGTCCTGCTGAAGTCGAAACATCATGTTATTGCTTTCAAAGCCGCGATATACCTTGGTAAAGTCACAACACCAAGGGTTAACTATCCTTATTCTCACGCATACATCCTTCAATGTCACAATAAAACCCCTGTTTTAGTTGTTTTTTGCATTTTGGTCCCTCTTTTGTTATCGGTGATTCATGAGAGCTTTTGTAAGCTTACTTAGAACCCATGTTTGAATTAATAGTACTTTTAGAAGTTTTAAAACTCATTTATTTCATTGAATGCATGATTTAACTTAAGTCATTCCTATGATTCTTCTTTTGTAATGGGATTATTGTTGCTTTGGCAAAGAAAATGACATCTCACCTCTCAAATCCGATGGTCGAGTTGGGAGTGGAGTGTTACATGGGCTTTTTGGCTCGAACTTGTTTTTTCAACTCTAATTGAAATCAGAGGTGATATTTGTGTTTGGATGCAAACTCAATAGTAGTGATGAGATGAAAAAAAAAATGACCTTTAAAGATACCAATTTAAAGATGTAGTTAAATTTCATATATATATATATAAAATTATAATATATTTTATTTTATAAATTTATTTAATTTTTTATTAATTAAATATGTAATTTTAAAAAATATTTTTATATTAAATATATTTTTTTTAAAAAAGAAAATTTTAAAATTAATAAATTAATGAGTTAAACATATTTAATCCAAAAACATATAAATGAATAAAATTAAAATAACTAAAAATTAAAGATACTAAGAATGTCAAAAAGAGAGGTTAAAATGGTGAATTGAGTCTTAGCTCAATCGGTATTGGCATTATTGTTAATGTAGAAGGACGTGGCTTTCAGTGTGTTGAACCACGTTTCTTCTCCTATTTAAGGATTGAAGAGCGATTATGGTACTTCTAGATATTCTATAAGAAATAGGCTAAAAATATATATTTTTTAAAGTAAACGCCACAAAGGAAGTTTCATTCATCATAGTGTCTGCAATTACAAGATCCTGGAACTTGCGGGGGTAATCCGCAGCAAAACGGGTCTCATGCATAGATAATAAGCCCATGTAGCTAATCATATCGGCAACTTTATTAGTTGCCCTACTAACAAATCGAAAATCTAGAGAATTAAAGTTCGAACGGAAAATACGAGCCCAGAAACAAATTGGCACAAATGAGTTAAGTCTAGAGTATCATATAAAAATTCGAAATGACAAAGCCAACATCAGATTCAAAAACAATATCCATAAAGTTCATACCCCTCGCAAACTCAAGCCCCAACTGTATAGCATGGGCCTCCGCCCATGATGCTCCCCACCATGCGGAAACATGCCGCGCAAGGCCCCCTAAGACCAAGCCATCCTCGTTGCGCACTACACAGCTAAGACTAGTCTCTTGGATTCCCGCATTTCAAGCCATATGCACATTTATCTTCACCGTCCCCATGCTTGGCACGCACCAACGCTCCTCTCTCGGTTGTCTTGGCAAGATAGGTAAGTTGAGAAGATTATGAAGTCTAAACTCCTCATGCAAGGAAGGAGCGAAATTAAGCGCTATATGTGGCGGGGTGAGGGGCACCCATTGAGGACTTCATTATTGTGAATGTTCCATAGTTCCCACAAAAGCATGCATAAGCTTGACATGGCACCCTACATAATTTTCTGAAGGCAAAGTCTAACCAACCAACAGAAGAAAATGCATTAACAGATATTAATGAATCAACAATACCTGCCAGTCTAAGCGTGGCATTCGACGCATGCAAGGTTGTCTCACGCTTATTTCCACATCGCCTACACACGGGGTTAAGGGGGTCACAGTAGGCAGCAATCTTAGCAAAAGTTGGAAGAATTCTATGCAGGCCATACTACGATTGTATCAAAAGCTAAGAGTAATCGTTTTTAGTTGAATATGCCCCCATCGTTGAGTGCCCCCACACTAAAGCATCCCTCAAAGCACAAAGGGGCGATGGGACTATCCGCTTCACTCGGTTGAAATAACTGCCGCACACATTCTACCTATGCCCATCAATCAATGAGCTGACTAAAGCCCCACGCGGGAAAGTGCCGCCTACCATCCAAGTCATTTTAAGAAAATATCATTTTAAACCCTACTGGAGGGTCCAGTTGCTAACTGGACCTTTACCCTCCTATTGAAAATGGGAGTGCCAATGAGAAAAGAGCTCAGTGAAATGAGCATCCAAAATCTTGTTATCAATGCGTTTGGATTTTCGCAAAGCTAATTCCATCGCACTACGTTAAATTATTATAAAGGAAGCCTTAAATGCTACTGATCAGTAGGATTGGTTCAAAACAAGAAAGAACGCCACCAAATAGAGAGGATATTGTTGGTGCAAAATTGTTGCAGTGAATGTTACAATTGTATGTTTGTAATAACAGGAATAAAAATAATAATAATAATAATTGATTGCGTAATATTTGCAGTGCTGTAAAGAAGTTGATTTTTTTTTCTTATAATCGTCAGTATTATTATTTATTTCAAGTTTTAGTGGGAGCAAATATAATGGTTGTATTTATTATTGAAATTAGATAATAGGGACTTCTTTATTAGTGGGATTTGATCATTTATTGATAAAGATTGTGTGGAAAATTTGAAGATTGTTGATTTAAAAGGGACTATCATGCTCCTTTCATTAATTTTGAAGATATGGAAGATTATTTTGTTGAATACTATATATGAATGTAGTCTATAGTCCTCCATAAAGAGTAGGAACTAAAAAGCATCAAATTTACTCTATAAGAATGGTTTTGCTTGATAAAATTCTATTGTTATTTTCCTTTTCAAGAAGCGTTTGTTGTTTGGGAGTTGTTACAATCTTCGATATGAAATTTTGATTGAGTGAATGAGATCATAGAGTGAGGCTTCATTAATAAAGTGATTAAATAGGCTTAAATCATAATTTGTATTCTAATTTAGTATTAATTCAGCTCTGAGTAAAATTTCATAGACAGATTTACATCCAAGTGCTTTTTTCCGTTGTTACAACGAATCTTGCAACAATCCTTTCGACGCGGTGGAGCGCTGAGGAACTTGGAGATAATATATTAGCTATTTTCTATGGCCCATTGGTGGTGGTGGTGGACTCAAGCTTAGCTAAATCAATGGCCATAAAAATGGAACTGGAGGGCTTTGCCAAGGTAGGACTTACAATCGAATCTGATTCAAAGATGACGTGCTCTGATGCTCTGGTATGCTTGCCAGGCCTTGGATAGCAATACCAGTCTACCCTCAAATTGATAACTTAGCTTCTGAAATTGGAAATGTGAACTTTTCTTTTGTATTTAGACAATCAAATGTGTTGGCCAACGCATTGGCAAAGTCAGTTGCATTTAGGCTATGATTATTTTCGGTTTTCTACAAATCTCTACAAGTACTGTTATCTCTAAGTTTTTTTTAATGTTTCGGCTTAAGTCAAAACTCAAAAGACGTTAGCCAGGAAAAATGTCAAGGATGCCTTCTGCATCTATTATAGAGCAAAATGGAAAACAAATGATATTGCAGGCAACGACGTTTAAATTATAAACCAGCAGCGGCTGAATGTATAAACTGGCACCTAGTCCCAAAGCTATGAAATCAACGACCCTTGTTAACTTGCTAAGATGTTTCTTTCAGAGCCTTTGATATGGCTCGAATTGTGGATGGAGTTGTCCGACAACATCCCCCAATAACTTTAGCTCCTTGGTTGCGCCATCTTGGTGCAAATAACTCAAATTCTTCATCACCAAAGCACATTGATGGCTGCATGGATGCAACATGTTTTTGCTTTAACTAATAATTGCAGAGAGTGACTGCTAAAGCATGTGTAAACTAATGGACTTACCAGCCATTTCTTTGCTCTACCATCCCATATGGCCCCGCTATTTGGATAAACGACGATTGCCTTGGTTGTCAACTGGAACAGCGTGCAGTTACAATTAGAATCATTAGTTTATACTTTCTCTAAGATTTATCACTGTTGCTTGAAGGAATTTACCTCCTTAAATTTGCAGACAAGGCTTTCAATAAAATGGGGAGATGCACAATTTATTCCAACTGCGTTCACTTTCTTGCTCTTGTTTAATATCTCAAAGCACTCCTTAAAACTCTCTCCAGATGGGGCATTCTCACCATCTACAGAACCGAAGCAGATCCATGATGGAATTTGAATGTTTTCTTCCTCAAGCAACTCAACACAGGCCTGCAATTGGAGGCAGAAAGAAGCTGTCACACTGTGAAGGAAAAATCCAGCCAAGGAAAATGGATATAGAACATTGTTAAGAGCATTAGAACACAAAGGCATTTTACACTCTACCGCAGCTTGATAAGAGGGAGGTAAAATTAGATTTCTACACTCTGAATGAAAATTTCAAACAAAATGCGTGCAACGTTCAGTCATGGATCACGGATTGCTAATTAACCTTTGCAGCCAGTGTGCATTATACATGCACCACTTGTCGCTGCTCGGTTTTGATTAGGAATCAGTGATCACTAGAAACTTGAAAGGCTAATGAAGAATGTAACTTCCTACATGTAAAGTATACATGAGAAATGAAACATGAGGAAGAACAAACCTGAGCTTCAAGTTTATTGGGAATGGTCTCAAAGGCTAGCAAATCTGGACCTGCTTCAATAATAACTTGTAATCTGCGCCGGTGAAAATCTTTCAGCTTATCCAGGTTTACTCCTGGTCCATAGCACCCACTGAAGGAAAAGACAAGCACATGCAGATAATATAATCATGTTAAGCAAATGAAAGATGTGTGATATCTAAAAGATTTTGAAAATCTTTACAAGTTATACAAATTCCCCGAACCTGTATTCCGATCCATCAGCCAGATATGCTCCATAACTTCCAATTGAGGCTGCTACCAAAGCTCGGTTGTAGCTATTCCCAGGAACACATCCTACACCATCCCAAAACTTATCACGGGCTTCCACTGCCAATTTGACACTCTTCTTTAGTAATGACTCCCCTTCTTCAAGGGATAGTCCCCGGGAAAGGAATCCAGGAATGGTAGCCTGTAATATAAATTGGAGGAAACTATGAGATAGAAAATTAGGAGAAAAACAGGATATTCAAGGTCAACTGATAAACTCCAGTTGTTTTTTGGTAGCAGGTCATAATCAATTTCAAGAAGATAACAATTGTTTTCTTCAGCCTTCAAATCTGGAATGTGTGAATAATTATAATTAAAATTGGGTTTATCATTTACCATATAATCTCAAATAAATTACTCTTCCTAATATGAAGGCATGCAAGTTTCTACAAAGATATGTTGCTTGTTTCCAAGGGATCAATCATTGCAGATGAACATATACAGATGATAACTACATTATTTTCTGTCTGGTTCATTAATAAGCCAAACTTGGGGAAAAATCAGAATATTTTCCATGAATTTTCACAAGAAAGTGGTGGACCTATTGCATAGAAAAAGGAAGCATTTAGCTCCTATCCTTTTCACCAGATCCATATTGTGAATATATGAAAGGCAGAAGATCACACATTAGCCTAACAAATCAAGTCATTCGGCTGAATCTGAAAAACACTAATAAACAAACCTGGTAAGATGAAGTAACCAAGATATCTGCACCAGCCTCCAAATACTCCAGATGAACCTGCACATATTAACACTCCACGTTGATTCAAAATCTAAAACCAAGTCTCAAACTTTATACCCTGTTTTTGACATGGAGTCATTTGCAGAACAGCAATGTACATATTTTCCAACAAAGTTGAATGAGAAAGAAGACCGAAAGGTACCTGCTTGATAAGGTGAGGGTCTTTGATCAAGCAAAGAGCGCTCCAAAGTGGGTCATTAATGGAAGCACCATGACTCTCAAGCTGAGTAGCAAAACCCCCATCCATCACAGCACAGCCTCCAGCTTTTTCTATCAAATCTTCCAACAATGAAGCTCCCTTCTCAAAGCCCATATTTTTTCTTTTCGTCTGTGTATGATGCAGAGTTGTGTGTTCTTAGATAGATGGAGAAAGAGCAAAGCTTTGTTGGCGCTGGTAATAAAAAGGTTTTGGGTTGTTATTTCTGCTCTAACCAATATATTGGTGTTTTAAGAAACAATAAACCAATAGGGTTTTTCATTTGGTGTTGGTCATTTATAGCTTCGTTGATCATCATGATCATGGACTTTTTACCTATTTTAGTTTGTAATATACCTACCTACCACCAACCAACCTTTCTTATTACAATTTATTCAACATTTTTATTTTTTACCATATGCTTCTCTCTTGGTCAACAATTCCATCTACATACATGCTTTGCTCCCCTCTTTTTAATTTAATGTTTTGAAAATGTTTATTTTGAGTTTTTTAGTTTTAACCATTTCCATACCATATTGGCCAATACTCCATCTAGATACATCAAACAAGAGGTTTTGTTCTCTCTCCTTCAAACAACCCAATCAATTTTTATTTTTATTTTTGCCATTTCAATACTCTCTAGCCCAACATTCAATCTAGATACATTAAGCAAGAGGCTTTGCTATCTCACTTTGGAAGGGGGAAAAATATCAATCCATTTTAATTAAAAAAAATGGGTTTTACTCATTAGTTTCATTGTATAGGCACTTTACATTTCCTAATGTTTTGTAGTATATCATGTATGGAACCAAATATCAATTATTAAAAAAGATTTAGTTTTCACTTTCCCACTTTGCCTTCATGCAAAGAATGCATAAATGACAATATAAAAATATATTTACATTAAAAGAAATAACTATTATTTATATTTATATCAAACAATAAATATACATATATTAAAATTGTTATAAAATAAAAGACAGAGAATAAAGAATAAAGAGAATGAGAGAGCAAAAGAGAGAGCGTATTTTATTAATCAATCAGAATATATACAAAGGTTCTCCAAAGTCTCTATTTATAGGCATAAGAAGTATAAATGAAGTAGAGATCTACTTCTAATGACTATTAGAATTTAAAGTACATCAAAACTTATCTAAAAAAATTCCTAGTGAAGGAAAAATAGTACACATATCTATAATACGCATAATATGTTGTTTCACTAAAAATCTTAACAGGAAAACCCAATGGGACAAAACTCGATTAAGGGAAAAAGAGTACAGCACGTATTTACTCCCCCTCATGAAAATATCACATAATATCTCATATTTTATATATTCAATCTTGAATACTAGCTTTTCAAATAACCATTTGAAAGTATTTGCTAAGCATTTATATCAACATTCTTTTGAAAGTCATGAGTGAGGGAAAATTTGGGGAATATATTTTGATCTCCTTAGGAGTTTCAACAATATCATAGCAAACTTTAATCATGATTCTTCTATAAAAATACAAATAGGCATTTTGGATCATTTTATAATCCTCTTTCAACTACTATTAACTAAGTCAAATTTACCACATATGTTCAATTATTTCATTTCATATAAGTGAACAATTTCCTAATAATTTCAATATGCTTCTGGCATTCTAAACCCTTCAAGGATTTTAATATAAACTTTACTATATAGTGATTCATAAAAGGTTATAACAACAACCATTAGATGCAAGTTAAATATTTTATGAACTGTTAGTTTAATAATATATCTAAAAGTTATTTATCCACCACAAAAAAATATTATATATTTTCATAATCAATGTCAGGACTTAGCAAAACTTTATATTTTATTCCGTTTTGCAAAACTACTTCATTTGCACATTTACTAGCTTTATACCTTTAGATATTTGGACTACTGGTCCAAAAACTCTACAAATTTAATTGTACTTGAGTTGCATCTTTCTATTTTGACCAACTTATTCCATATCTATATTTCTCAATAGATTTATTCAAGATCCTCATTTTATTTCATTATTTCAACAATAATATTGCATGCAAAACCATTATCGACCACTTTTATTATCAGTTCGACAGTTTCTCAAATTGACATAACTTATCGAGATTTCTTTATTTTCACTATTTTAATCTTCAGTTTCAGGTACCTGAATATCTTCTAGAGTTTAGTTATATATTGGGTCTCTTCTAGAGCACCTGCCTCCACTATATAACCATCAAGAAGAATTATTTTCTTTTATGATAATTTTCATATTTGGAACTTGTATTGAGTTTTCTTTGTTGAACTTCTGGTTCAAACTACTCTCCCCCTAACTCATTACAAGTTATTATTTCTCTCCCCTTAATGTCGGGAAAACTATCAAATCAAAATACTAATCACAAATCATGTCATAATTGAATCTCCAAAACATTTAAAACATATAATAATACAAGGAGACTTGTAATTAATATATATTCTCAATTTTCTTTAAGGATTCACTCATCTTTGTGCATTGTGGTGGATCAATTGAAATATATATGCACATACAAAAGTTCAAATATGGAAATATTTAGCTCTTTACCAAAAAACAATTGTAATGGGGAGTATTTATAACTTATTGGCTTGATGCGTACAACACATAAATCAACAAATCTCATGTTGAAATAGGAAATTTAGTTCTCATAAATAATGGTGTAGACATTAATCATAGGCGTTTAATCAATAATTTCTCTAAACCATTATGTGCATAAATAACAAACTTTTACGAAAGTTTTTCAAACTCAATCAATAAAAGACTGAGATATAAACTCATCAGCTTTAGTAATATGAATTGTCTTAATTGCATAATCTAAAATTAATTATTTAAACAAGAAATCTTGCAAACAACAAGTTACAAATTGATAACACATGTGATTATTTTATAGATGCATCTACCAAAATCATATAATATCAAAACCATCCACACGGTGGATGAATAGGCTCATATTTATTTGAGAAACACAAGACCTTAAGTTTTAACTTTAGCTAGTGAGTTTCTAACAATCAATTTTCATTGAGAACAAGCAACAAATTAGAATTATTTAAATTAAAGAATCTTCTGGTTCTTTAATGAATATTCATATGAATTCTTAATTAATTTCCGCATCATATATGACCTAGAATGGTCTAACTGTTGGGAAATGTGCTCATATTGTAGTAAACATGTAACTATTTTCTATTTATTTGAACGATGAATAAATAAATAAAATTAATTTCACATTCCATTATTATGTCTTTTTGTATTTTCTGTCTTTTATATTTTGCATACATAGTGAAATTGTGACAAGCAAATATTAGCACATTGATCGTCTAAAGTTCAAACTGAAGATAAATAGCATTTTAAAGAATGTTTACATTGCCAGAAAGACAACTTACTTCACTAGATAATCTAAATGAGTTTGTAATCCTGTAAAAGAATCAAAGTGAGCATTTGATTCAAATACTGAAAAGAATTATTATGATGTCTACAATTCCAATTAGGGAGATGCCTAGTTTTGCCTATCGGAGCAATTGACTCCACGAGTAGAGACATAGATGTATTCATTGGTAGAATGATACATTGGACTAAACCCAAGATGAATTAATTTTGAATCCATTTGTGAATTAATTCACTTGTGACATTCATGGTGTGATTTACCTAAATCTTGAGTTAGTCACTGATCATGCGTAGCAACTCATGTGCTTTGATATAAGTGGAATTTATGCTTTTAAGATGATCAAGCCCATAGCCAATATGTTGGGTACATGACTTGTGTATGGCATCACTTTACTAGCAACGGTGGAATTCATAGCTCAATTAAAGAGTTAATGATATCCTATCATTGGCATTGTGTGGATTGATAAATTTGGAACGTGACCACGGGTTGCTCGTTCTCGAACGAGCAATTCATCATAGTCATTTGTTGATAGTGATCACATTAATCATTACGAAGACACAATGTTGATAATGAAATAAAATAAGATTGTATTGAGTGAACGAGTTTAACTCAAAGGAATCAAGGATATCATATGAGGGTAACACACACGTGACCAGGTCATTGGACAAAGCAGTTGGATGAATTACTTCCGTAAAGAGTATACAATAAGAAGTTTTCAATCATGATACTTCTTGTGGACTAACTCTATCAATCATCGTACTTCTTGTGGACTAACTCTATGATTAAGTAATTGCGAATTATCAAAACGATACTTCTGGACATAATTGCAATCACTAGAGCCTAATTGTATATGTCTGATTGGTACCTCCGCTAGCTCAATAAAAACTCGACCAGACTATATTTGAATCAGAAGAAAATCCTACGACTTTGGGAATAATTTAATTGAGTTGATTTATTCTATGTGGAATTATATTAGGTGGGCATAAGAATTGTTCAACTAGAGAATTTTATTAAAGAATTTTATTGAAAAATTAATTTGGAAAATCTAAGTGATTTTTCAAAAAATTAATTTTAATTGAGTAAAACTAAATTAATCAAATCAATTAAAATTAATATGATATTTTTGGAAATTAATTTTCAAGTCAGACAATTGGCCTAATAGGTAATTGAACATGAAAATTGGACCTAAGATTGTAAATTTGGCCCAGGAGCCCAAAACCGAGACTAGGACCCAAAAACTGGTCGAATTGGGCCCGATATGTGAAACTGGGCCGACGGTCCAACCGGTGGCTAAACCGGACCAGTCTGGTCGTCATTGACCCGGGCTGAACCAGTAGCAGTCAAACTGGCTCAGGGTGCCATAAGGGTGTCGCACCTGCTTCACCGGACACAACGGTGCCGGTGGCTGCGACGACGGCATCCCGGTGGCCAATGGCAGTTGGTCATCGGTGGTTGAGCAGTGGAAGAGTTACACTCCTAATGGACTCTACCAGAGAATTTGATTTCATATTATCTATTTCAAAAACAATATTATTTAATAGTTTAATATTGAGTTTAATTTAATACTTAATCTTAATTGTATTTTATTAATTTACTATTAAAATGATTATCTTAATATTAAATTTCTATTAATTTAATAAGATTTAATATTAAATTTAATCTAAATTTATCTTGATAAATATTATATCAATTTAATATTAAAGTGAATAAGTTTAATTATAGTTAAACTATCTAAACTCTCCTTATATAAAGAGAGCCTTAGATCATTATTTACACACATTTGAATTCAAGAGAAAGTTGTAGAGATAAAATTCCCTGAAGAGATTATTCTAGAAAATTTCTAGAGATATTTTTTTGATTTACAACTTGACCCAAAAGTTTAGAGAAATTACTAAATTACCCCACTGGTAATTTTTGTGAAAATTTTTTTTGATTCGAAGCGAGCCACACTCGGCAAACATGAGCTTGAAGATAGCAGAGAAGACTACTCGGTCGAAGCGCTCGTCCTAGACAAATCGAAAAGGTACAATTTTGATTAAGTGTTTATCACTTTAGATATCACAACCAATATCTTGTTTTGGAAAAATTTTTAGAATTCTAGTTTTTCCCTAAATTTATTTTCGGTTGCGTTTTCCAAACCCATTTTTTCCAACACTAACTGGTCACGCCAAGTAATAAATGCATTTGTATCAGTAAACTTCTGGTTTACTTTAACATACATTTCAATTTTCCTAATAATGTCAATATAAATTGTGACAAATTGATAATTTTACTGTCATTCATTTTATTTTGTATCCACATATAAGTACTATTGTGACATTTACTACTGGATATGTCTAAATCAATGTGAAGTCTATAATGCCACTAAGTCAATAAATATATTTTCCAAATAAGTATATGCAATATTCACTTCAGGGAATATACCAAAATCTTCAAATGCAGGGCATTTGGTCTAGTGGTATGATTCTAGCTTCGGGTGCAAGAGGTCCCGAGTTCGATTCAAAATACTTTTAAAACTTCTTTTAACATGAGTTTTTCATAATCAATTAACTATAAAAAATAACTGCCTAGGTCATATATAGAAACAAGCATATATTGAATATATCAACAAAAGTCACATCTCAAACATAAAAATATGACATAATGAAAAACAACAATTTTTTTCTTTCATAACCATTGTAACACCCCAAACCTGGCCTGGACGTTATGACCGAATCTAGTGATGTCACATGGTAGTGTGTTTGAAAACCGTAGCTTGTGTTGGAAAACCGTAACTTTGCTTAAAACATTTTTCGTTTAGAATTCGTCACTATCTTTTATTAATTCTAGAAATCGTGATTTTTATCCAGTCATTAGTTTCCAAAACATTATACGCTGTGGAAGCTTTTTAAAACAGTTTGTGTCCTTGTGGGTATTTTGCTAAAACACATGCATTTCTTTTAAAGACCCGTGTTATACCTACTTCTAGCAGATATAAGCAGAAAAGAGTATAAAATGCAAATTTTGGGTAAAAATCCATAGAGGCCATTATTACAAAAAAATACCCCAAAATAACTAAAAATCGTAAATAAGTGTCAAATAATAAAAAGGAGTTGTGTGGCCACCACTGAGTCCTCCGCCACACCGATCCGCCTATGTCTAGGGATTACCTGTACAAATTAAACAGAAGGGGTGAGTTTACGTAAACTCAGTGTGTAATCCCCATGCAAACAGACAGACAATAACACATAGTCTCAGTTTGGCCTAATCCCTTTTCAGAATCAGTATCAGTATCAATTTGGGCCTTAGCCCATTTCAGTGGTAGTAAGCATTAGGGCCTTAGCCCATCACAGTACAGAAACAGTAACATATATGCAATCAGAAAATCCTACCCAACCAGCCTCTACACTCCATCTTCATCCAACCCTGCACTCTATGTGGGGATATAATCAACCCACCCATCCCTACACTCCAAGTAGTACCGGTTGCGGTACTAAATAGCAGTTTGCAGCTGAGCTGCTAGTAAGTTAGGCTCGAAGCCTTTCAGTACACTTCCTCCAATCAATATCAACCCATTCCCATGCAATGAATCATTCAGTTAGGAGTCTAGGTAATCTTACTGACCCTATAATAGGTTCACAGTCGTCTCTGGCAACCCGTGCAACCTTAGCAATAAATCAGTGAAAATGGACTCACACGCCCATGTTGTCTGCCCGTGTGGGTCCACATGCTAGTGTGGCCCACACGGCCTAAATTGTCCTTGGCCGTATGGATCACACAGCCTGACCCAGAGCCCCACATGCCCGTGTGGTTCACTCGTGTGGCCCACACAGCCCAATTGGTCGAGCCTGTGTCTTACACAAGGCCTTTATCAGCCATCACACAACCGTGTTGCCTATACACGGCCTGGCTCGTCGATCACACGGTGGGGTTGTGGCTTACAGCCTTGCACATGGCCTACCGCAAGGGCTACCACACGCCCGTGTGGCGTTGACAGTGAGCTTTTTCAGCTTTCGTCGAATCTCGTTTTCTGTGCAATCAGTTACACACCTGGTTACAAAAGATGCGCAAATAATTCTCGAGCACTCCAAAACCTATATTCGATAATTGGGAGCCTAATTTTAGTCACTTAATTCGAGTTGTTATGAACAGAAAATTCCCAAAACTTGTCGACAACCTTACCTTTAATGAGCAACGATGAGTTCTCACTGCTAAGAAGCCGAAACGTAACCCACAGCTCCTTGATTGTCCCCTAATCCGAAAACAAACTCTTAATACTCCATTATTTCACCAAAATGAAACAAAACGTACCTCTAGACTTACCGAACACACACTAGATACAGAGATTTGCAATATCAATAAGAAATGGGAAGAAAATTTGATATCCATATGAAGGGAAAAGTGTAAAAACACGGCAGCAAGATGGGGAAGAAGGAAGAGAACGGCAAAGAAAAGACAATGCCAACGTCAGAAAGAAAATTTGGGAAAAAGAAATATTTTCTGATAACTTCTAAATATCTCAAGCTCCTAAATTTTCTCCCTCAACCTTTCCACTATTAGCATTTTACTCCCCCTCAAACTCCTATATAGCATTGACGGCAAAATATATCCCTTGTTTGCACAATGACTCGAACTCTAGACCTCCAGCTTATTCACACCCTACTCAACGACCAGACCAGCAGGCCCATTCTGACATACTTTACCAACATTTAATTAAAAACCTACTGTCTAAAGAGAGAACCTTATTCAAAAAAAAAAATCAAAAACTTTGCCCAAGCCAAGGCTTGAACTTGGGACCTCGCATACACACCCAGAACACTTAACCACTGAAGCAGATACACAGTTGTGTCACAAACACCCGAAAATAAATATAAGAGATTTTTTGAGCGTTACAACTCTACCCCCCTAAAAGAAAATTTTGGCCTCGAAATTTTACTTGATCAGAACAGATGAGGATACTGCTGTCGCATCGTATCTTCAGACTTCCACGTGGCCTCTTCAGAACTATGATTACGCCAAAGAACTTTAACCAGTGGGATGAACTTCCTTCTTAGAACTTTTACATCACGGTCTAATATTTAGACTGGCTTCTCCTCAAAGGTCAGATCTGGCCTAACCTTGATCTCCTCCACTAGAACAATATGCGTGGGATCAGAGCAATAGCGCCTCAACATCGAGACATGAAAAACATCGTGAATGTGATCCAGCTCCAGAGGTAGCTCCAACTGATAATCAGCTGGTCCCACTCGCTTAAGCATATGGTAGGGTCCAATAAATATAGGGCTCAACTTTCCCTTACGCCCAAATCTCAGTACTCTCATCCATGGCGAGACCTTGAGAAAAATGAAGTCTCCCACAGAATACTCAATTTCACGATGTTTTAGGTCGTCATAGGACTTTTGCCTATCGATGCCTCCTTAAGTCGATCCCGAATCAACCTGACCTTATCCTTAGTATCAGAAACTAGTTCAGGGCCCAGAACACGTCGCTCACCCAACTCAGTCCAACACAAGGGAATACGACACTTACGACCATATAGGGCCTCGTAAGGTGCCATCTGTATGCTAGACTGGTAGCTATTGTTGTAAGCGAACTCAACCAATGGCAACAACCAATGGTAAAAACTCCTCACAACTGCCTTGAAAATCAATTACAAATCTCCTTAACATATCCTCCAGTATCTGAATCACCCTCACTGACTTACCGTCTGTTTGAGGATGTAACGCAGTACTGAAGTCCAACCTTGTACCCAGAGCTTCATGTAGCTTCTTCTAGAATCGAGACGTGAAGTGAGGATCCCTATCAGACATTATCGAAATAGGTACCCCATGCAGTATTACTATCTCCAACACATATAGCTTAGTCAGCTTCTACAAAAAGTAGTCAATATGAACCGCTATGAAGTGGGTGGACTTGGTCAATCGATCCACAATAACCCATACAGAATCTTTCTTAGTGGGCATTAAGGGCAACCCACTAACGAAGTCCATAATCACTCTCTCCCACTTCCAGAGCGGGATCTTAACTGGCTGCAGTAAACTTGAAGGTAGTTGATGCTCATCCTTAACCTACTGGCATGTTAGACATTTACTCACAAAATCAGTAACATCTCGCTTAAGCCCTAGCCACCAATATAGCTCACGAAGGTCTCGATACATCTTGCTCCCGCTAGGATGTATAGCATAAGGGCTACTTTGCACCTCTCGTAGTATAGGCTACCTCAACTCGGCATCATTCGGTACACAGACTCTCCCACGGAAACAGAGAACCCCTTCGCTATTCAATCCAAAATCTGATGTATTACCACTCTCAATCTATCGGAATCGAAGATCCAGTGACTTATCCTCTAACTGTTTACCCTTAATCTGCTCGATCCACATTGGAGTAACCTGGAGTTCAGCCAACAGACTACCATAATTAAATAAACTGAGACGAGCAAACATCAATCTCAAATCAGTCACAGCCCTTCGGCTCAGTGCGTCGGCCACCACATTGGCCTTACCAGGATGGTATTCAATCATAAAGTCGTAATCCTTTAGCAGCTCAATCTATCTACGCTACCTAAGGTTTAGC
Source organism: Gossypium australe (assembly GCA_005393395.2). NCBI lineage: Eukaryota > Viridiplantae > Streptophyta > Magnoliopsida > Malvales > Malvaceae > Gossypium > Gossypium australe. Next base: position 14,103,367 of record CM016616.1, read on the forward strand.
TCCTTCTGAGTGAGGAGATATTTGAGACTCTTATGATCAGTATAAATGTTACACTTTTTACCATACAAGTAATGTCTCCAGATTTTTAGTGCGAATACCACTGCGGCCAACTCCAAGTCATGCGTCGGATAGTTTGCCTCATGAGTCTTAAGCTGTCGAGATGCATACGCAACCACCTTACCTTCTTACATCAACACACATTCTAAACCGACATGTGATGCATTACTGTACACAGTAAACTCTTTTCCAAGCATTGGCTGTATTAGAACAGGGGCTTCAGTCAGTACGGTCTTGAGCTTCTCAAAGCTCTTTTGCTGTGAATCAGTCTAGTTAAACGACACACCCTTATGTAGCAGCTTAGTCAAGGGTGCTGCAATTACAGAAAAGCCCTCTACAAATAGTCGATAGTACCCAGTCAGTCCTAAAAAACTGCGAATCTTCGATACAGTCCTAGGCTGCTTCCAATCCAAGACAACCTTAATCTTTCGAGGATCGTCCCTAATCCCTTCCGCAGATACCACATGGCCGAGAAATGTTACTTCTTTCAACCAAAACTCACTTACTGAGCTTGGAGTACAATTGCTTCTCCCTCAAAACCTGCAAAACCACTTGAAGATATTCATCATGTTCATCATCAGTCTTCGAATACACCAGAATGTCGTCAATAAAGACTACCACGAACCGATCCAGATAGTGCTAGAACACTCGGTTCATCAGATCCATAAAGGCTACTGGTGCATTCGTCAATCCAAACGGCATTACTAAAAACTCGTAATGCCCATAGCGAGTCCTAAACGCAGTCTTGTGTATATCAGCCTCCTTAACCCTCAATTGATGGTACCCAGATCGGAGGTCAATTTTAGAGAAAATTGAACCCCCTCGAAATTGATCGAACAGGTCATCTATCCTCGGCAGGGGGTACTTATTCTTGATGGTTAATTTATTCAGTTGCCGATAATCAATGCACATACGCATGGACCCATCCTTCTTTTTTTACAAACAGAACTAGTGTTCCCCACGGAGACACACTAGGGCGGATGAACCCGCGATCCAGTAACTCTTGGATTTGAGCTTTAATCTCCACAAGCTCCTACGGCGCCATTCTGTAAGGGACGATGGACACCGGAGCTGTACCAGGAAGGAGCTCAATCCCAAACTCAACTTTATGGTTTGGAAGTAACCCGGGTAGCTCTTCAGGGAAGATGTCCAGATATTCTTTAACTGTTCTGGTTTCTCTAACAAAAGAATTCCTAGAATCTGAAACACTGATGTAGACCAGATACGCCTCACATCCTATACGAACTAACTTTTTGGCCCTCAATGCAGAAATCACATTCGACAAGTAGTTCTGATGTTTCCCAATTATAACTACTTCGTTGTCCTCTTCAATTCTCAATACCATCTGTTTAGTGGCACAATCCAAGTTCACTCAGTGTTTAACTAGCCAATCCATGCCCAGTATTAGATCAAATTCTCCAAAAGGGAGTTCCATTAGATCGGCCAGAAAAATAACTCCTTGTACCTCTAAAGGGACGTCTCTAAATAACTTATTAAACCAGACGGACTGCCCCAATAGACTTAATATTGTAATTTCACTCGGAGTACTCTCAATCGGAATCCCCAAGTTTTCAGTAATAGAGCAGGCAATATAGGAATGAGTGGATCATATATCTATCAATGCAGTATAAGGTACATTAAAAATTAAGAACGTACCCGTGATGACATCCGCAGCATTTCCCTCCTCTAGGCGACGCGCAGCATATACCAGAGCCGGCTGCCTCGCCTCAGTCTGATTAGTACCTCTGGCCGGTGCTCTCTACCTACGGCCTAACCCATTACCACCTCAAGCCTGACCACAGCCTCTCAGTGGCTGCTGAACACCCCTCGGCAACTTTGCAGTACCCAAACCAGGAGCTTGCACCTGATCAGGCCTCTGTGGACACTCTCTGATACAGTGCTCCAATGAACCGCACATCAAACATGCCCAGTTCTTTTTTAGCACTCGCCCTGATGGCGTTTCCCACAATCGATACAAGGCTGTTGACCAGTAGCAACCATAGGGGCCTCAACTCTGATCGGCCCATCCACCCTGGCCTTTTTCTTAGACCTCTGAATCGAACTCGAGGGCTCCGAATCTCTCCTGTTCCTACCTCTCACTTTCTCACGGTTCTGGCGCTCAGTGCGCTTAACCTCCTCGGCGATCTTCGCCTTATCCATTAGTGCAGAAAAGTCTCACTCCCTCTAGGAAGTTATCAAAACTCTTAAGCTATCTCTGAGGCCGTCCTCGAAGTGAACACATCGATCATACCCAGTCGCCACCATACCTCTCACATAGCGGCTCAACCTTAAGAACTCAGCCTCATATTCGGCCACTAGTCTGTCCCCCTGAGTCAGATTTAAAAACTCTCTCCTCCAGGCATCCACATAATTGGCACCCACGTATTTTCCCTGGAAGGCAGATTTGAAGAATTCCCAGGTCAGTCGTTTGGGCTGAGTGTCCTCATTTACAGTGAGCCATCACTGATATGCTAAATCTCATAGCAGCGATATTGCACCTTTTAATTTTTGCTCGGGGGTGCAGTCCAGGTCGTCCATGATTCTCTCTGTGGCCTCTATCCAGTACTTAGCCACATTAAGGGCAACCCTAGTAATACCTCTAAAAATCTCGGCTCTATTGGACCGGAGTCGTTTCGTAACCAACCCGCAGCCTCCAGCTCCAGTATTGGTCCCAGCGACCCTCTCCAAAATTCTTAACATGGCTTAGGACAATGCGTCGTCCCCAGCCGCTCGATCATAAAACCTAGTCTCAGTCACAGGGGAAGCCAGTGTCTCACTAGTTTCCAAGTTAGGTATGTGACCTGATGACGAGGACCCAACTTGAGCACCTCTATGGCCTCTACCACGGCCTCTTGTATACCACGGCCTCTTGTACCCCATTTGCAAGTACCTCTAGTGCTCATTGTCTAATCTCGTACTATCTGAATTAATATTTTTATGCAGATCAGTTTACAGTTTCAATAATTATTAACAAAGTTTTATGTAAAACAACATTAGTAATTCAGTATTCGTTTTCGTAGAGCGCAGTATCTATCTGTTTTGCTACAGTCCCAGTGTACACTACTAAGGAGTTTGCAGTACGGTATACTACCTACAATAGTCTCAGTAGTACTACCTATAACAGTTTTAGTTTAAATCATAATAAATTTTTCAGAGAGAACTTACGGAATTGACGATGGAGACTCGGTGTGCCACACATTCAGTAAAATATTTCAAAACACTTCAAACCATTTGAAAACAATTCTTTAGAAATTCAAGTTTAAAAACCTAATCCACAGTCGAGTTTTGCAACCTAGCTCTGATACCACTAAATATAACATCCTAAACCTAGTGTAATACCCCTATACCCGGTTCCATTATGCGAACCCGGTATAAGACTATTACATTTGGTGTCAAAACGGTTATAGCTAGATACTATTTAATTAAAACATTTGTATAAATATTTTGACTTACCAACCATTTTTACAAACATATTTATTGTTTATTAATTCATTCCATATATACCAAAATACTTCAAGTAATTGAAAATAGATAGAATTTTAATAATCTACATTTTAGTCCCTATCACATGGGAACACCTTTAAACTACATATGTACATGCCATTTTAACACAAAACATAGTACCTACTTTTGTAGTCCTTGAGGATGTGATGAGGTGAGAGATCTTCTAGTTAGAACCTATCTCTTCTGGTTTAATTGTACCTACGTGTTAAAATAAACGCGTTAAGCCGGTGAAGGCTTAGTAAGCACTATAAGAATAATTAAATAAGTAATCATAACAAAATGTTTTAAACTCAATCAAATATTACATATCTACTCACATGTAAGTCTCTTCAACTATGCATTGCTTTAAATAAATTTAACTTATCTTTTATAAGGTATAAAACTTACCTTAACACATCAGTGATTCACTTTTGTTCTCATTTCACATTCTTAGCCCAAAGTAGATTTTATAGAACACACCGGATATACGGAACAAATACAGAGGTGCATTATGATGCACAAGTGAACAGAGAGCACTAAAGTGCTATACGGAGAGCACAGATGTGCTAATAATCAGAGAGCACCAACGTGCTGATAATCAGAGAGCACCAACGTGCTGATAATCAGAGAGCGCGCTAAGTTCCTTAATGGCATGCCACTAATATCCTAGTAGTTCTAAATTTTGTCTACTTGGGCATTAAAGTTGAATCTCATACATTTAAATTCTTTACATAAATATTTCAAAAAGATAAATAAAAATAATTTAAAATTCTTGTAGTACTTACAACAAAAGGTTGAGGTGATATAAGTTCTTCTTCCTTCACTCATTAACCTTCTCTTTTCCTTTTCCTTCAATTCGGTCCTCTCCTTTCCTTTCTTTTTCTTCAATTTCATATAAACATATAACATTTATATATTAAAAATTAATCAAATAAACTTCCTGTACTATTTAATAAAATAAACATGTATAATATAATAAATTCATCCTTTCTTACTTAGCTCACATTTCAATTTAATCCTTTACTCATAAATTTATTCAAAGCTATCTATTTGTGTCATAGTCACTAAATTATTTATTTCCAGAGCTACAGAACTCCAAATGAAGAACCGTTATTTTTTTCTGAAACTAGACTCACAAATATTCATACCATAAAATTTCCAGAATTTTTGGCTTAGCCAATTAGTACAGTTTATTCATTAAAGTCACCCCTATTCTGCTGTCTGCAGTTCTGACCCTTCTTCACTAAAAATTAATTATCTCTTCATGCAGGATTCAAATGATGTTTCCGTTTATTTCTATTGAAAATAGACTCATTCCAGATTCTAAACATATAAATTTAAGCCTATAATTATTTTTTTTCAATTTTTTATGATTTCCTAAAGTTAAAACAGGGGAACTCGAAATCACTTTGAACCAGTCTTACAAAAATCTGAATATCTCAAAATACAAAATTCCTTTGTTTTCCCTGTTTCTTTCATATGAAAATAGACTCACTAATCTTTAATTTCATATCTCACTCAGCTTCTAATTCCACTTCTACAATGTTTAGTGATTTTTCAAAGTTACTCTACTATTGCTGTCCCGAAACAGTTTTCTTATAGCTTATTTTACAATTAAATCCTTTACCCAATTCTAACTTCAAATTCTTTCAATTAAACCACTAATTCATCTTTTTGTTCATCATATGCTATGTTCAAAAACTTTAAAACTTCAAAAACCTCAACTTAAATTCATCTAAACTGTCCTAAAACTTATAAAACATCAAAATTAAAAGAAAAAGGGCTAAATTAACTTACCTATTAAACTTCCAAGCTTCAAACTTTCAATTTCCCCCTTTTTTTTCTTCTTCTTTCTTTCTTTCTTTCCCCTGATTTTTGTTTCGTCTTGCTTCTCTGTTCTTTCTCTCTTATCTCTTTGCTTTATTATATAATATAATATAATATTAATATAGTTATCTAATAATAATAATATATTTTAACACACATAAAAATCTTAGATTTTTATGCTTATGCCGCCTCAAGTTTGGCAATAGGCATAATTTCCTCTTTAATCCTTTTTATTTTCTTTAATCTTTAATTAAACTTTTACACCTAATTCAATCTAATCCTTATTCCCAAATACTTCTAATTAAATCAAATTCACCTAATTAAAACCTAATTAAACACACAACTAACATCGTAAATATTTTTAATAAATACTTACGATTCGATTTTATGAAAAAAGAGACCAAAAATATATTTTTCGGTTACTCGGCTATCGGGTCACTACAATTCTCCCCCGCTTAATAAATTTCGTACTCGAAATTTACCTGACGTAAATAACTACGGATATTGATATCTCATCGTTTCCTCTCTTTCCCATGTTGCTTCTTCCGAATTATGATGTCTCCACAATACTTTTACCAACGGAACCCTTTTGTTTCTCAATTCTTTTACTTCCCAAGCAAGTATCTTAATTGGCTCCTCTTCATAAGTTAAATCTGGTTGGATTTCTATTACTTCAGGAGTAATCACATGAGATGGATCAGATCGGTATCTTCTTAGCATTGAGACATGAAAAACATTATGAATTCTATCCAACTCCGGTGGTAAGGCTATCCGATAAGCAACTGGACCAATCCGTTCTAAGATCTCATACGGCCCAATGAATCTTGGACTGAGCTTGCCTTTCTTTCCAAATCGGAGAATTTTTTTCCATGGCGACACTTTCAAAAATACCTTTTCACCCACATTATATTCAATATCTTTTCTTTTAAGATCAGCATAAGATTTCTGTCTATCTGAGGCTGCTTTTAACCGATCCCTAATCAATTTCACTTTCTCTTCTGTTTCTCGGATTAAATCAACCCCATGTATCTTCTTTTCACTGAGCTCTGTCCAATATAATGGTGTTCTACATTTTCTACCATACAAAGCTTCATATGGAGCCATTTTAATACTGGACTGATAACTATTATTGTAAGCAAATTCAATCAAAGGTAGATATCTCTCCCAATTACCTTCAAACTCTAATATACAACATCGGAGCATATCTTCCAATACCTGAATTACACGCTCAGATTGGCCATCTGTCTGAGGATGAAATGCAGTACTGAAATACAACTGAGTACCCAAAGCTTCTTGCAACTTATCCCAGAAATGAGACGTAAATCGGGGATCTCTATCCGATATAATGGAGGCAGGCACTCCATGTAGCCTGACAATCTCAAATATGTACAGTTCAGCCAGTTTATCTAAAGAATAATTCATACGTACCGGAATAAAGTGCGCTGACTTTGTCAATCGGTCAACAATCACCCAAATAGCATCCTTTTTCCTCGGAGACAACGGTAACCCCAATACAAAATCCATAGTGATTCTTTCCCATTTCCATTCCGGTATAGTAATTGGCTGAAGTAACCCCGAAGGTACCTGATGTTCAGCTTTAACTTGCTGGCATATTAAACATCTTGATACAAACTCAGAGATATCACGTTTCATTCCTGGCCACCAGTACATCTTTTTCAAATCATTATACATTTTATTACTCCCCGGATGTACAGACATAGTACTACTGTGAGCCTCGTGTAGAATTTTCTGTATAAGCTCTGAATTCTGAGGTACACATACCCTACCTCTGAATAACATACAACCATCAGTGCCAGTCTGAAATTCGGAATCGGTACTTGACTCACATTGTGCCTGTCTAACCTGTAACTTTTCATCATTTTTTTGAGCTTCACATATTTGCTGTAAAAATGTCGGTTTAGCTCTCAATTCAGCTATGATTGAACCATCATCAGTCAGTGACAACCGGGTCTTCATAGCTCGTAAAGCAAACAGAGATTTTCGACTCAAAGCATCAGCTACAACATTTGCCTTACCCGGATGGTAATCAATAATCAAATCATAGTCCTTTATCAGTTCAAGCCACTTGCGCTGTCTCAAATTCAAATCTTTTTGTGTCATCAAATATTTCAAGCTTTTATGATCAGTATAAATATGACATTTTTCACCGTATAAATAATGCCGCCATATCTTCAGCGCAAATACAATAGCAGCTAATTCGAGATCATGTACCGGGTAATTTCTTTCATGTGGCTTAAGTTGTCTTGAAGCATAGGCTATTACTTTACCTTCTTGCATCAAGACACAACCTAAACCATTTAATGATGCATCACTATAAATAATAAATTCTTTACCCGGTTCAGGTTGTACCAACACAGGTGCTTTAGTCAACAAATCTTTCAATCGGTCAAAACTCTGTTGGCATTTATCAGTCCACTCGAATTTAACATCTTTTTGCAACAAACGGGTCATCAGAGAAGCTATCATAGAGAATCCCTCAACAAATCTTCTATAGTAACCAGCCAATCCGAGAAAACTCTTTATTTCTGTCACATTCTTTGGTGTTTTCCATTCAAGTATAGCTTCTACCTTCTTGGGATCTACCTGAATACCATCTATCGATACTATATGTCCCAGAAAAGTGACTTCTTTTAACCAAAATTCACACTTACTCAATTTAGCATACAATTGTTTTTCTCTCAAAATTTGTAGCACAATCCGAAGATGTTTATCATGTTCTTCTTCTCCTTTTGAATACACTAGTATGTCATCTATAAATACAACCACAAACTGATCTAAGTAAGGCTGAAAAATTCTATTCATAAGATCCATGAAAGCGGCTGTAGCATTGGTCAATCCAAATGGCATAACTAAGAACTCATAATGACCGTACCGAGTCCTAAAGGCAGTTTTCAACACATCAGATTCTTTCACCCGTAACTGATAATACCCCGATCTGAGATCAATCTTAGAAAATACACTAGCTCCTTTTAACTGGTCGAACAAATCATCAATTCTGGGCAACGGATATTTGTTCTTTGTAGTCACTTTATTCAACTGACGATAATCTATACAAAGCCTCAAAGACCCATCTTTCTTCTTTACAAACAATACTGGTGCTCCCCATGGTGATACACTAGGACGTACGAATCCCTTGTCTAACAATTCTTGTAACTGCGTTTTCAATTCTTTCAACTCAGTGGGTGCCATCCGATAAGGTGCTATTGATATAGGTGCAGTGCCTGGAATTAACTCAATCCCAAACTCTACTTCTCTTTTTGGGGGTAAACCCGGTAATTCTTCTGGAAACACATCAACAAAATCTTGAACCACCGGTATCTTTTCAATCTTAGAATTCGTTGTACGAGTATCTAAAATGTAAGCAAGAAAAGTAGTATATCCTCTTCTCATCATCTTAAAAGCCTTCATTGCAGACACCACATTCGTCAATGCACTATATTTTTCACCGATTACAATCACTTCATCTCCATCTGAAGTTCTCAAAGAAATTCGTTTTCTTCTGCAATCAACCATAACCCCATGTTCTGACAACCAGTCCATACCCAATATCACATCAAACTCATAAAACGTAAGTGCCATAAGGTCTGCTGGAAACTCATAATCATGAATTTTTAAGGGACATCTTCTACACACTTTATTAACTTTCTCACTTTGCCCGAAAGGATTAGTAACTACTACTTCGTATTCTGTAAGTTCTACTTGTAACTCTCTTTCTTTCACTAATGTAATGCATATGTATGAATGTGTAGAGCCAAGATCAATTAGTGCAATTACAGAAGAATCAAATAAAGAGAATGTACCAGTAATCACATCTGGAGCGTCTCCCTCTTCTCGTGTTCTGATAGCATAAGCTCGAGGCCTTCGGGATTCAGATCTGTCAGTTGTTTCCCTCGCCGATCTCGTACCACTACCAGTGCCACCAAAAATTCCTGGTTGTCTACCTCTTTGTGGAACCGAGCTACCTCTCACAGACTGTTTTGTAACACTTTCTGACATCTTTGGACAATCTCTGATTAAATGATCTTTCGATCCACATCGAAAACAGGCTCGGGAATTCAGTCGACATTCTCCCCAATGATATCTTCCACAATGCTCGCATGATGGCGGTGTTGGTTTTCTTTTGGAACCCCTAGTACTACCCATGGAGGTCGTCTGCTGAGTTTGTCTTGTCTGTATTCTGGATCTTTGCCCAACAGTAGGAGAAGTGTATTTAGAATCTCTGAAATCCCTCACTCTTTTTGAAAACGGTGGTGGTGCTGAACTAGTTGCTAGTCTCTTCCCAAAACTCTTCTCTTTCAAATGAGCTAACCCTTCTTCCAGTCGTTGTGCTCTATCCACCAAAACAGGAAATTCTTGTAGATGTAATGGTATAAGAGGAACATAAATCTCTTCATTCAATCCCCACTCAAATCTCCTGCACATATCTGCTTCATTTGCTATTAATTCCTTTGCATATTTACTTAATCTGATAAATTCACGTTCATATTCAGCAACAGACATGTTGTTCTGCTTCAAATCCAGAAATTCTCTTTTCTTCTTCTCAAGATAAAGTTGACTCACATATTTCTTTCTAAATTCAGATACAAAGAAACTCCAATTAATTTTCTCTGCAGGATGGATATTCATAACAGTGGTCCACCATTGGTAAGCCTCACCCTTTAATAAAGATACTGCACATTTCAACTTTTCATCCCCTGTACACTGTAATTCTTCAAATATTCTTTGACTGTTCTCTAACCATTCTTCAGCCTCAGTTGGATCATCATCTTTCTTTCCTTTAAACTCTTCAGCTCCATATTTTCTGATTTTCTCCAAGGGAGATCGATGACTGGTTATAGATGATTGTGGATGTGGAGCAGTAAGGGGAGAAGATAGTGGTGGAACAGATGGAACATTATTAGTTCTCACAACTTGCTGCAATAACTAATTCATTGTTTGTAACAAGGTTGCAATCGGAATTTCTTCTCTAGATGGTATCGGTTCAGTTTCAGATTGAGTTCTTTCTTCCAATTCAGGATCCCTATCATCTTCTAGGTTTACCGATTCACTTCGATCTTGGACTCTATGTTGATCTATTTCCCTATCAAGGTTTGGCGCCCTGCTCTCTACTTCATTTTCTGACTCTTCACGAGGTCTATTTGACATCTTTAAGTTTCTACAATATTCATAAATTACACAATTAAATAACTAAACGTCATCTCATCACATCAATTTATAAAATGGCATCTACAAATAGACTCATCTTCAACCCAAGAATTCAGAAAACCTAGGCTCTGATACCAATAAATGTAATACCCCTATACCCGATTCCATTATACGAACCTGGTATAAGACTATTACATTTGGTGCCAAAACGGTTATAGCTAGATACTATTTAATTAAAACATTTGTATATAATATTTTGACTTACCAACCATTTTTACAAACATATTTATTGTTTATTAATTCATTCCATATATACCAAAATACTTCATTTAACTGAAAATAGATAGAATTTTAAGAATCTACATTTTAGTCCCTATCACATGGGAACACCTTTAAACTACATATGTACATGCCATTTTAACACAAAATATAGTACCTACTTTTGTAGTCCTTGAGGATGTGATGAGGTGAGAGATCTTCTAGTTAGAACCTATCTCTTCTGGTTTAATTGTACCTACGCGTTAAAATAAAGGCGTTAAGCCGGTGAAGGCTTAGTAAGCACTATAAGAATAATTAAATAAGTAATCATAACAAAATGTTTTAAACTTAATCAAATATTACATATCTACTCACATGTAAGTCTCTTCAACTATGCATTGCTTTAAATAAATTTAACTTATCTTTTATAAGGTATAAAACTTACCTTAACACATCAGTGATTCACTTTTGTTCTCATTTCACATTCTTAGCCCAAAGTAGATTTTATAGAACACACCGGATATACGGAACAAATACAGAGGTGCATTATGATGCACAAGTGAACAGAGAGCACTAAAGTGCTATACGGAGAGCACAGATGTGCTAATAATCAGAGAGCACCAACGTGCTGATAATCAGAGAGCACCAACGTGCTGATAATCATAGAGCGTGCTAAAGTTCCTTAATGGCATGCCACTAATATCCTAGTAGTTCTAAATTTCGTCTACTTGGGCATTAAAGTTGAATCTCATACATTTAAATTCTTTACATAAATATTTCAAAAAGATAAATAAAAATAATTTAAAATTCTTGTAGTACTTACAACAAAAGGTTGAGGTGATATAAGTTCTTCTTCCTTCACTCATTAACCTTCTCTTTTCCTTTTCCTTCAATTCGGTCCTCTCATTTCCTTTCTTTTTCTTCAATTTCATATAAACATATAACATTTATATGTTAAAAATTAATCAAATAAACTTCCTATATTATTTAATAAAATAAACATGTATAATATAATAAATTCATCCTTTCTTACTTAGCTCACATTTCAATTTAATCCTTTACTCATAAATTTATTCAAAGCTGTCTATTTGTGTCATAGTCACTAAATTATTTATTTCCAAAGCTACAGAACTCCAAATGAAGAACCGTTATTTTTTTCTAAAACTAGACTCACATATATTCATACCATAAAATTTACAGAATTTTTGGCTTAGCCAATTAGTACAGTTTATTCATTAAAGTCACCCCTATTCTACTGTTTGGCAGTTCTGACCCTTCTTCACTAAAAATTAATTATCTCTTCATGCAGGATTCAAATGATGTTCTCGTTTATTTCTATTGAAAATAGACTCATTCCAGATTCTAAATATTTAAATTTAAGCCTATAATTATTTTTTTCAATTTTTTATTATTTTCTAAAGTTAAAACAGGAGAACTCGAAATCACTTTGAACCAGTCTTACAAAAATCTAAATATCTCAAAATACAGAATTCCTTTGTTTTCCCTGTTTCTTTTATATGAAAATAGCTCACTAATCTTTAATTTCATATCTCGCTTAGCTTCTAATTCCACTTCTACGATTTTTAGTGATTTTTCAAAGTTACTCTACTATTGCTGTCCCAAAACAGTTTTCTTATAGCTTATTTTACAATTAAATCCTTTACCCAATTTTAACTTCAAATTCTTTCAATTAAACCACTAATTCATCTTTTTGTTCATCATATGCTATGTTCAAAAACTTTAAAACTTCAAAAACCTCAACTTAAATTCATCTAAACTTTGTCCTAAAACTTATAAAACATCAAAATTAAAAGAAAAAGGGCTAAATTAACTTACCTATTAAACTTCCAAGCTTCAAACTTTCAATTTCCCCTTTTTTTTCTTCTTTCTTTCTTTCTTTCCCCTGATTTCTGTTTCGTCTTGCTTCTCTGTTCTTTCTCTCTTATCTCTTTGCTTTATTATATAATAATATAATATTAATATAGTTATCTAATAATAGTAATATATTTTAACACACATAAAAATCTTAGATTTTTATGCTTATGCCGCCTCAAGTTTGGCAATAGGCATAATTTTCTCTTTAATCCTTTTTATTTTCTTTAATCTTTAATTAAACTTTTACACCTAATTCAATCTAATCCTTATTCCCAAATACTTATAATTAAATCAAATTCACCTAATTAAAACCTAATTAAACACACAACTAACATCGTAAATATTTTTAATAAATACTTACGATTCGATTTTATGAAAAAAGAGACCAAAAATATATTTTTCGGTTACTCGGCTATCGGGTCACTACACCTAGCTTGGACGTTATGGCTGGATCTGGCGATGTCACATGGTAGTGTGTTTGAAAACCGTAGCTTGTCTTGGAAAACTGTAACTTTGCTTAAAACATTTCCGTTTAGAATTCGTCACTATCCTTTATTAATTCTAAAAATTTTGATTTTTATTCAGTCGTTAGTTTCCAAAATATTATACGCTGCGGAAGCTTTTTAAAACAGTTTGTGTCCTTGTAGGTATTTTGCTAAAACACATGCATTTCTTTTAAAAACCCGTGTTACACATACTTCTAGCAGATATAAGCAGAAAACAGTATAAAATTCAAATTTTGGGTAAAAATCCATAGAGGCTATTATTGCATAAAAATACCCCAAAATAACTAAAAATCGTAAATAAGTGTCAAATAATAAAAAGAAGTCGTGTGGCCATCGTTGAGTCTTCCACCGCACCGATTCACCTATGTCTAGGGATGACCTGTACAGATTAAATAGAACGGGTGAGTTTACATAAACTCAGTGTGTAATCCCCATGCAAATAGACAGACAATAACACATAGTCTAAGTTTGGCCTAAGCCCTTTTTAGTATCAGTATCAGTATCAATTTGGGCCTTAGCCCATTTCAGTGGTAGTGAGCATTAGGGCCTTAGCCCATCATAGTACAGAAACAGTAACAGATATGCAATCAGAAAATCCTACACAACCAGCCTCTACACTCCATCCCCGTCCAGCCCTGCACTTTATGTAGGGATATAATCAACCCACCCATCCCTACACTCCAAGTAGTACCGGTTGCGGCACTAAACAGTAGTTTGCAGTTGGGCTACCAGTAAGTTAGGCTCGAAGCCTTTCAGTACACTTCCTCCAATCAATATCAACCCATCCCCATGCAATGCATCATATAGTTATATCATGCCCAATCATGGTATATCACATACATACAGTACAGTACAAACAACATACTCAATATACAGTCATTCAGTTAGGAGTCTATGTAATCTTACCGGCCCTATAGTAGGTTCACAGTCGTCTCAGGCGACCCGTTCAATCTTAGCAATAAATCAGTGAAAATGGGCTCACACGCCCATGTTGTCTGCCCGTGTGGCCCACAATCCCACATGCCGGTGTGGTTCATCGTATGGGCCCACACGCCTGTGTGGTCCACACGACCCAATTGGTCGAGCCTGTGTCTCGCACACGGCCTTACTAGGCCATCACGCGCCCGTGTGGCATTGATAAAGAGCTTTTTCAGCTTTCATCGAATCTATTTTTCTGTGCAATCGGTTACACACCTGGTTACAAAAGATGCACAAACATTCCTCGAGCACTCCAAAACCTATATTCGACAATTGGGAGCCCAATTTCAGTCACTTAATCTGAGTTGTTATGAACAGAAAATTCCCAAAACTTGCCGACAACCCTACCTTTAACGAGCAACGATGAGTTCTCGCTGATAAGAAGCCGAAACACAGCCCACAGCTCCTTGATTGTCCCCTAATCCGAAAACAAACTCTTAATACTCCATTACTTCACCAAAACGAAACAAAACTTACCTCTAAACTTACCGAACACATACTAGACGCTGAGATGTGCAATATCAATAAGAAAGAGGAAGAAAAATTGAGATCGATATGAAGGGAAAAGTGCAAAAACACGGCAACAAGATGGGGAAGAAGGAAGAGAACGGCAGAGAAAAGCAAAGCCAACGTCAGAAAGAAAATTTGGGAAAAAGAAATATTTTCTGATAACTTCCAAATATCCCAAGCTCTTAAATTTTCTCCCTCAACCTCTCCACTATCAGTATTTTACTCCCCCTCAAACTTCTACACGGCATTGGTAGCAAAATATACCCCTTATTTGCGCAGTGACTTGAACTCCAGACCTCCAGCTTATTCACATCCCACTCAACGCCCAGACCAGCAGGCCTATTCTGACATACTTTACCAACATGTAATTAAAAACCTACTGTCTAAAGAGAGAACCTTATTCAAAGAAAAAAAAAACTTTGCCCAAGCCAAGGCTTGAACTTGGGACTCACACACACACCCGAAACACTTAACCACTGAAGCAGATACACAGTTGTGTCACAAACAGCTGAAAATAAATATAAGAGATTTTGGGGGTGTTACAACCATCATCATAAACATGCATGAAATTTAATTTAAAATCCAACCATTCATACTCATAGAACTTTTCATTTACAATTGCTTATGTCATTTTTCTAAATAATTAACACATGGAATAAAACGTATGAGCTACTAACTTTAACAATTCTTTAAACTAAATCAAATTTGAATAACCATAAAATTCATTGGTTTATTAACACAAATTTGCATAATAGATGTTTTTTAATCAAATATATTATTTAATTATAAAACCTACTATAGCGACATAAATAAATCAGTTAATATTCATTTTCATGAACAAATGAGATGCTTAAAACAATATGTAACCCATG
Organism: Gossypium australe; assembly: GCA_005393395.2. Lineage (NCBI taxonomy): Eukaryota > Viridiplantae > Streptophyta > Magnoliopsida > Malvales > Malvaceae > Gossypium > Gossypium australe. The sequence goes on from CM016616.1 coordinate 14,118,899, forward strand.
TAATCAAAACTTAAAAATAAGACCATCTCAAATATTTAAACCATATATCAAGTTGATTTAATATTTAAAGATATACCTTTTTTTTCTGCGTTGAGTCTTGACGATTTTATTAAGAAGTAAGCAAATTAAACTTCAGTAGTAGACTTTGAATCCAATCAAAATTTATTAATAGCAAACTTTGAGAGTGAATCTTATTTTCCAGGTTCACAACAGGTATAACCAATGACTTTTCATACATAAGTTTTCTCTCTTGCAAGTTCTCATCAGTAATATTTTTCCACGTAATTTTAATTAAGAAATTATTCTGAATAATGTAGAGTTATACTCAGTTTTTTTTAAAAAACTTGCAACTACAGGTGCATCCAACCATAACGAGCTTTAGATAGAATTACCATATTCTATTACTCATAAGTAGATCTTTCACAGTCATATATTTTGCTTTCAACCACTTAATGGGGTTGATAACAAAAGAAGATCACAAATATAGTCATAATCAATTCAGTTCAATAAAAAGAGTAATCAATTACTCAATCTTCCCTTTTTTTCATCCTTTCAAAATATATATTTATAACAATAGTGATTCATATGAAATATAATATTTTCTTCATTTGCAATCTCAATATGATATCCATTATAATAAATATCTTTTAAAACTAATGCATTAACCATCACAAATTTTGTGCTTTTTAGATATTGATATATTTTCTAGAGCTTTCAACTAATTTTGTACTATCAAATATTGAAATAATATTTGTTTGTTTCAGTACCAAATAAGGTAAATATTTTCTATCTGTAATGATAGAATTTATTACTACACTCTCATATCCTTCCTCAAAGAATATTAACAGAAATAAAATATTTGGGCATACGTCACATATGTGGCCAATAATCTTTCATATTACATTGATAACATAAGTTATCTTTACTTTTTGAAGAGTTACCTTGAGAACTCTCTTTGTTCTCCTATTTATTACTAGGTTCCCACTTTTAGTGGTCCATGATTATATATTTTATTTTCTTTATGTTTGCATTCACTTCGGGGAATGCAACAAATCTAGTATGACTGACTTCTAAACACCTCTATTGATTCTTTATTTCATAATCATCATCGCAAACACATGTGGATTTCAAATTAGAATTTATCTATTCATGTTTTTCATGATTAGTCTCCAATTATAATAAACATGATATAATACATAAATCATAGTAAAATATACTTGAAGATCTTTAACACCATTGTCGTCACTTTGGCTATTATCACGAGCACTATTACAAGTACTAAAATAACTATGCTTTCATAAGAACATACTACATATAACTTATACAATCTTATGATGTTCTAATAAATTATTTGTACTTTATAATTCAATCTAAAAGGTATAATCCAATCATTCATCAATAACAAAAAAAAATTCTCTTTAAAAGAGATCAATATCACAAAAACTTATATTTTGCGTCGACAATTAATATATATTTAAACAATCATTTAAAAATAATATCTTATAAAGTTTTATCAGTAAACCTTATGAACCCATCGATATTCAATAATATAACTTAATAATTTGATTAGACTTAAAACAAATAAATAATAATAATCATACCTAAAAAAAAAATGAAGCTCCTTACCAATTTAAATTGTGCTCTATAAACCCAAAATCCATGCTGAGATAAAAAAAACTTTCACCATCCAAAGCAACGGACTGCAGTGCCTATCTTGGTGTTGAGCCTCTCAGTATATACTCAAACCTTCCATTCTGAGTAATACTCTTTTACCAACTTTAATAGAAGTAAAACAAGTTAATTGAAATAATCTCAATTTAATTTAACTTAATTGAAAATTAATCTAGATATAAAACAGTAAATAGGTAAAAACTTCCTGCAAAGAGTTGCAAACAACAGTAGACAAAAGGCAGTAAGTAATGGAGAATCAGGGAAATAAGCGCTCAATTTGAATAGCAACCAGCAGTAATAAATAGCCATTTGAAGAAGCAAAGGAGCCAAAGAAACAAAAAAATAAGAGTATTTTAGTGGTTGGAGGTTGAGTTTTGGTATTATGGATAAGGCTTAATGGTTTGCAAAGTTGTCGCTAATTTAATCCACTTAAAAGAAAATCTTGCTAATAACTTGTTATGAAACAAAAGACAGAGAATAAAGAACAAAGAGAATGAGAGAGCAAAGAGAGAGCATATTTTATTGATCAATCGGAATATATACAAAACTTCTCCAAAGTCTCTATTTATAGACATAAGAAGTATAAATGAACTAGAGATCTACTTCTAATGACTATTAGAATTTAAAGTACATCAAAACTTATCTTGATCTTGATGGACATCCACTTAATAAGATATTCATAACAAAAATTTATTTTTATTAAAAACTTAATAAAAGTAAAAAGTAAATTATTTAAAATTGTAAAGGAAAATAAAATTAACAAAAATTTAGGTTAAATTATTCTATTAGTCCCTATACTTTGTGAAAGTTGTGAATTTAGTCCTTATACTTTTTAAATTGGTCAATTCTAGTCCCGTACTTTTTAGATTTTGAAATTTTAGTCTTAATCCAAACAGTAGTATTTAAATTCATTTAGGTAAACTCAATTACTAGTAATGTACCATGCAAAAAGTTGTGGATTTAGTTCATATTCTCCAATTGGATCATTTTATGTTCCTATATTGTTTGAGCTTTGAAATTTCAGTCTTAAAGCAAATGATAGTCATTAATCTATTAACTGAATTTTTAGTGAGTAACATGTAGATGTGTAAATGAGACATTAGTGCTCGCAAGCTATTTGAGTTTGAATTGAATTTTTTTTAACTCAATTCGGTAATTATCCAGCCTAGTAGCTCAAGCTATCAATCGATCCAAATTTAAGCTTAGTAATACTCAACTCGAACAACTCATGGGCCATATTGATCTTTTCATGTTTTTTATATTATTAAATTGTATTATTAACCTTAATATATATTATTAACTCTAAGCTTAATTATTGAGCTGAACTTGAATTTGAGTTTGAGTACAAAAATTGGTAAAAGAGCTTAATGCTCAATTAAATCTCAAGTAGCTCGATTATATCTCAAGCTAAGCTTCAACTTAAAAATAGATGTTCACGGAGTACAAGTTCTGAATTTTGAGTTGAGCTCAGCTTGGCTCGATTATACCAATAGTAATATCTAGAAGTAACAAGCTTGCATGGCATTATACATATGATAATATGTTTACCGCATCAAATTTTGGAAATAACAAAGTTTAATGAATTTAATAGTTATGATTTGATGAGGACTAAAATTTTAAATTTTAAAATGTATAGGGAGGAAAAATGATCAAATTAAAATACATGGACTAATTCCACCACTTTCACAAAGTATAAATACCTGTAGAATTTAACACCATTGCACAAATGCTGTGATGGTTCTAGACCTTAAGCCTATATAAGTCTTTATGTTTGATTTAGTGTCTATTTGGATAACATAAAGTAATTAAATGAAAGTGTAATTACGAAAGTAGTAATTACACTCTTTTGTAATTGCAAAGAATTGTAATTCCCTAGACCTATTTGGTTGACACGATGCAATTACATTGTAATTCCCTATGTCGTGTTTGGTAGTACAAATTGTAATTATACAGTTACATAATTTATATTTTTAAAAAATATTAATTACTGTAAATAATTGTTAGCATGATAAAAAAGTTCTAAACAAGTAAAAAAAATTAAAATCAAATCATCATATGTATTATGTTAGTCCAAAAAAAGTAGTTGATAATACAATTATTAATAAAAATAACAAGAAAAATAAACATATATGTGATTTTATCTAATTTTTCTCGTGTTCTATATTTATTGGGCTATTCCCTTTTTAATATTTAACATAAGCTCCTTTAATCAAATGTTGGTCTTTAACTGAGTTCATCATCATCTAAATATGAATTTGAATATGTATCATTAATATCATCAAGATCTCTTTCTTCCATATACTCTTTGAAGTATGGATCATCCCAAATCCACCATAAAAGCAACTATGAAGTACGCAACATGTTAATATGATCGAACCTTGTTTTTTTTTATGCTATCCTAGGGTGATGTTGTTAATATGAGAAATAGATTTTTAGAACAACAAATGTCCTCTCAACCACATTTCGAAGTTTTGAATATCTCAAATTAAAGAGTTCATGAACCATCTCTGGTGCTAGGCAACTTGTGTCTAGTTCCATTCTCTCAAATGGTATTATACCCATAATATGGGGAAAGAAAACCTTTTGTATTTGTATAATTAACATCTATCATATATATATATATATATGAGTTCACCGTACAAATACACTATAGCTTTAATCAGAAAAGCTTTTATAAATTTAACGTAGAGAAAGAATTAAGCTAGAGTATATATCTTTTTATAATATGTAAATTAAGTAAAAAAATTAATATAAAATTTTACAATACATAATCATTATAAAAAAAAAAAAGAGGTCGATACTAGTTATACAAAAATAGAATAAGTTTTCTTACACCATATCATGTGGTATAATACCATTTGAGAGAATGGTGTCAGACACAAGCACCATAAACAACTTGCGAACTTTTTAATTTAAGACATTCAAGTCTTCGAAATGCAGTAGAGAAAATATTTCCCATATTAACAATAGACTATAGCATACAAAAATAATGTTAGATTTACAAGCATGATGCACATTTCATAACTTCAACAGTTAGAGTTTCAAAAAGAAAGAAATAATCTCTCTCCTATTTACTCCGTCGACGAAGAATCAAATTATCACTATATTTATTCCTTTCACTTCTTCTTCCAAGTGCAGGATAACCCCAAGGGGTTGCGGGTTTTTTCTACCAATTGGAGCCCTCCCTTCACCACCCCCATGGGGATGGTCTACAGGGTTCATAACTACTCCTCTTACTACAAGACGCTTACCTAGCCAACATTTAGATCCGGCTCTACCCAAACTTTTCTGGTTCACCCCAACATTCCCCACCTGTCCGACTGTTGCTGAGCAGTTTTTGGATATCAAACGGACCTCCCTAGAAGGTAACTTTAATGTGGTTGATTTCCCCTCCTTTGCAATCAGTTTCGCAACAACACCCGCTGCTCTAGCTAATTGTCTACCCCTTCCAAGTGTGATTTCTATGTTATGTATGGTCGTGCCTAAGGGCATATCAGTTGAAGTAGATTCTTCTTTTTGATCGATCAATCAAAACCCCTTCCCAAACTGTACAAGCTTCTTCCAAAGCATACGGCTTTCTGGATGTAGATGATGTTAGATTTACAAGCATGTTGCACATTTCATAACTTCAACAGTTAAAGTTTCCAAGCGTACATGGAAGAAGGAGATCTCGATAATCTTAATGATGTAGATTCAAATTATATGATGATGAACTTGGTCAAGGACTAACAAAGGATGATAAAGAGCATATGTTAAATATTAAAGAGGGAATAACCTAACAAATATGCACTAGAAAAAATAGATAAAATTACATATGATGATTATTTTTCTTATTACTTTTATTAGTAATCATATTATGAACTACTTTTCTTTAAACTAACATAATACTTATGATTATTTGATTTTAACTTTTTTATTTGTTTATAAATTATTTTTATTATACTAGTAATGTTTTAAAGTAATTAATATTTTTAAAATTATAAATTGTGTAACTACATAACTACAATTTGTACGACCAAACATGACAGAGGGAATTACAATGTAATTGCACCCTGTCAACCAAATACGTTTACGGAATTACAATTCTTTGTAATTACAAGAGAAAGTAGAGCAATTACTACCTTAGAAATTAAACTTTCACCCAATTACTCAATATTGTCCAAACTAGAGGTGATCATGATAATTACATCAATAATAACTCATTTTTATATTAAATAATTTTATATTTGTATAATTAAACTTAAAGTAAAAAATAATATATAATAATTTGATAAGAAAATATTTTATTAAACCCCTAAATTATTTCATAAAAAATATTATTTGATATTTAGTCGGTGAAGTTTTTAACTCTACAAGACAAGTTGAAAGTAGAGGCGAAGTGAGGCAACATTTTTGGGGTCAGAATTAAGTTATAAATTTTGATAAGAATTAAAAAATAATTTCACTATACTTTTACAATTTTTTAAAAATTAAATGAAAATCTTATAATTATTTAATTATTATTAATTTATAATTTTATACATTTTTAAAAGTAAATAAAGTAAAATTTAAATTTTAAGGGACTAGGGCCCTTTCTCTATCCCCTTTTGCCACTCCTGATTAAAAGACGGATATATGTAGTCATGTGTCCCATTTATATAATTTTATTCTTCTAAAATCAATTAATACCACTTATCAATCTCTTAACCTATGAAAAAATCCCTTAATTTATACCCATCAAACCTGCCGAATTAATATTAATAAAAAAACCCACCCAATTATACGGATAAAAGGGTCTACCTACCTAAGCCGACGCATTTCCAAAGAATGATTGTATACTTATTAAATGTCAAAATCAAGTTTGTTTATACTTCTAATCAACTGACCGATTTTACCAAGATTCAAAACCCTTAGTTCGGCAATAAAATAAAGGCTTTCAATAAATAAATAAATAAAGATTAAAATTTGTTATAATTGCATGTGATTTTTATAAATTTAAAATTTAATTTTTATTATTTACTTTTAAGAATTTAATTTCTTTATTTTTTTATATTTCAAAATTCAGTTTTAATTTTTAACACAGTTAATGTTTTTGTTTTTAAATTTATTGATATGGCATTTTGAAAAAAAAAAAAAAACTCACATGAGTCATATAACTAAAAACATGGAGCTTTAAGTCTCCTTTGGTTTACCAGTGGAAGCCAGTGAGGTGCAGTTTGGGCAAAAAACTGTCACCAATCTCACTGCTTTAGTGTTTGGTTTAGGGTCAAAGTTCAGTGAAAATTTTTTTTAATCGCACTGAGGGGTTAAAAAATCAGCTGGCTATTTGAGCAGCAATTAGAATTGAGAGGCCAGTTGGTATTTTTAACTTCCAAAAATACCTATACTTTTATTTATTATTTTACCATTTTATACTTGAAAGTTAAATTAATTTCTTGCCCAATCATATTTATTGTCATATTTGATCCAAGTATATTGTTACTATTTGCTACATAATATTTATCACTATTATAAAAGAATATTTAACTATAAAAAATTAAAAATAATTTTCATTTTATCTAATAAATAATTTAAATTGATTATATAATTCATTAAAATATTCATAATAAAATATTAGAAGACACATTTTAATATTTTATTAAATGAATTTATAAATTCACATATTTTAATAATTTTATATAAGTAAAATAATTTAAAAACTTCTATTATATATCAATTCTAATCTAATTCTAATCTAATGTCCTTAATAGTCATTTTTTATTTTCACCTCAACGCTACAGCTGCGTTTGAATCCAAACACACACTCCACCGCTATTTTTAATCTCACTGCTACAGTGTCTAATCTTACCGCTACCACTACACCAAAACAGACTTTTAGCGGCGTTTTAAAGAAAAACGCCGCTAATATTACACATTAGCGGCGTTTTAAGTAAAACGCCGCAAAAAAATGACAAATAGTGGCGTTTATTTTGAAAAACGCCGCTAAAGGATCTTTAGCGGCGCTTTTGGGGAAACGCCGCTAAAAGTCCGATCTTTAGCGGCGCTTTCTGGGAAACGCCGCTAAAAGTCAGATCTTTAGCGGCGCTTTTGGGGAAACTCCGCTAAAAGTCCGATCTTTAGCGGCGCTTTCTGGGAAACGCCGCTAAAAGTCAGATCTTTAGCGGCGCTTTCTGGGAAACGCCGCTAAAAGTCCGATCTTTAGCGGCGCTTTCTGGGAAACGCCGCTAAAAGTCCGATCTTTAGCGGCGCTTTTGGGGAAACGCCGCTAAAAGTCCGATCTTTAGCGACGCTTTTGGGGAAAACGCCGCAAATAATTTGAAAGTTTTTTTGGGTATATTCATATATTAATTTTAATATATTAAATTAATTATCATTATAGTTTAGGGTTTATGGTTTAGCGTATAAATTTTAGGGTGTAAGGTTTAGGAGTTTCTATTTTAAATATTTAGGGATTATGGTGTGCATATGTGGGTTAAAGTTTAGGGTTTCATAAGTTTAAGGGTTAATGATTAGGGGTTAGGGGTTTATGTTGTATGATTTAGGGATTATGAGATATAAGATTGGGGTTTAGGGTTTAGAGTAATTAATCTCTTTTAATTTACGCATATAGATTCTAAACCCTAAATCATAACTCTAAACACTCGACCATAAACTCCTAAATTACAAACACTAAACCATTAACCATTAATATTTATAATTTAGGGTCTATGGTTTAGGATTAATCATTTAGGGTTTAAGATTTAAGATTAATGGTTATGTTAGGGTTTAGACCGGGTTTATAGTTTAGTTTTTAGTATTTTAGAGTTATGGGGTTTTGAATTTAGTAAGTTAGAGTCTTAATAGTGTTTAGGGATTTAAGTATTAAAGATTTTGATAAAATAGATAAAAATCATATTATTTTAGGGTTTAGGTAAGCAATTAGATTATTTCTTTAATTACTTCTGCAACTTGTAATATATATATATATATATATATATATGAATTAAGGTGTATAATTTAGGGTTTAGAGGTAGGTGTATATATAATTTAGGGTTTTAGGATTTAGGTATGAGAAATTAAATTATAAAATGTACAAATTAAATATATTGTTAGAAACAAAATAAAATTAATTTAAAGAATCTAATTAATAATTAAATAAAAAAATTATTAATATTGAAGGTATTAGCGGCATTTTTGAGAAAAAAAATATTTTGAAAATATTGTTAGAAGGGATTCGGGTTTAGGGGATTATGGTTTAGGGTTTGGGGTTTAGAGTTTGGGATTTGAGGTTTGGGGTTTATATTTGAAACTTATTGTTTTTGTTTTCTTACATAAAATATATATATATATAAATTATGTCATGTATCTAATTCTTTTAAATATTGCTCAAAGTTTCAAAAAATTTATTTAAATTTGATATGAATTATATAATAACTAAATATAAAATTATAATAAAAGTCAAGCACTCTTTCATCTAGCCTCTTCTATTTATTATTTAACTAGTTTAATTATATTAATTAAAACATATTTTTAATTTAATATTTAAAATCTTTACAAAAAATTAATAACACAGAGAAAAAAAATTAAAACAAATAACATAGAAAAATACATGTTAAAAATGAAAAAAATGAAAATACAATTATTTAAAATACTTTTAAAGTTTTTTAAGTATATGACTTATTATTGTTTAAATTATATATTAAATAATTTACTATATAATGGTAAAAGAGATAATTTTAATTTTAATAATATTTTAAATTATTTAAGAGATATTAGATAAACTTTATGTATAATAAAATTTTAAAAAATTGTAAAAAATTATAAAAAAATATTTTATATTGAATTCAAGTATTAGCGGCGCTAGGTTAAAAGCGCCGCTATAAGTAGGCAATAGCGGCGCTAGTTTAAAAAACGCCACAAATTTTAGATTTTTTTTGAAAAAACGAAGTCGTTTATTTATGTCGTCTTTTATTCAATTTTATGACCCGATCGAAATCCTTAGACTCTTCACCTTTTTTTCAGAATCCCTAAATTCCAAAAATCAGAGTCCTCCTCAAATCCTCTCCTGCTTTGCCGTTGATTCTCCATTCTTCCTCATCGCGTCGGCCTTCGTCGGCCTAAATTCCAAAAGAAAAGCAGAAATGGCGAAATCTGTGAGCCAAGATGCGATTTCAACAATTTCGGCTAACCCATCTCCCGATTCTTCTTCAGATATCCCTGAAATCATCGTTCAGGTCTTGGATCTTAAGCTCACTGGCAACCGTTACACGTATGTTTCTTCCTATTCTTCAATCAATCTATTCTGTGTCTATGCATTCCTTTTATTTGATTAATACCCAAACAAGTTCTGGGATTTATTTACTTCATAAGTTTATTGGATCTGTGCTATTTATTTTCAATGGAAATATTGTGTAGTGATCTTAACCTCACTGGCAACATCGTTTTACTGATTATATTGTGTTGGGTCTTTGGTTTTGAAGGTTTAGTGCAAGTGATGGGAAGATGAAGCTGAGAGCCATTTTTCCATCAAACATGTCATCTGAAATCATTACAGGTAGTGTCCAGAACAAGGGTCTTGTCAGGATTCTTGATTATACCCTCAATGATATCCCCAACAAATCTGAAAAGTAACTGTTGGTTACCCTTTACTTCTCTCTCCCTTGATTTTTTTTAAGGTTTCTTAGGCTTGATGTTCGAAATGGGTTTCAGGTATTTGATTGTAACAAAATGCGAGGTAGTATCTCCTGCACTTGAGACGGAAATTAAAGCTGAAGTCGAAACTGAGGAACATGACACTATTTTAAAGAAGCCAAAGCTTGAAAATGAAGCTAGATATGAGGCTAAGCTGACGTGTCTGGTATTATTTTGAAGCCAAAGCAGGAAATTGTTTCAAAGTCTGCTGCTCAAATAGTACATGAGCAACGAACAAAGTAAATTTCTTTACGGTTTTTTTTTTTATGTTTGATTCTATTGTCTTTTAGAGTTGGTTCTTTATTAATTTTTACTTTGTTCTTATGCTTCCAGCATGGCTCCATCATCACGGATGGCAATGACAAGAAGAGTGCATCCTCTTGTTTCGTTGAATCCTTACCAGGGCAATTGGATGATTAAAGTTCGTCTCACAAGCAAGGGAAACATGCGTACCTATAAGAATGCTAGAGTAATATCTACTGTTGTTTTTATTTATTATTTATTTATATAAACTGTTATCTTAATTATTTGATAGACTTATCAAATTTCTCCCAACTCAAAAAATATTGTTTTTCACGAGAAATTTTTTTATAAAGACAACATAATACTATTATCATCAAGCTAAAAATTATTAACATCTTACATATTTAAAAGTACAGTGAACATTTATTAATATGAACTATAGAAATACTTTGTTACAAAATTATAATCAGAGTTGAAGTGAAATTTAGTTCAAATTTGTCTTATATTACCGCTATTATGTCCTATTAATTATTTCATGGTCTTATCAAGAAATCATTTTTCTTTAATGTGCTTTGTTGAAAATTTCAGACTGAAATCATTTTTGAGTAATTTATCGTTGTTTTCACTGTTGAATTTCAGAGGGATCCACTGCGGATATTTTATGAAACAATGTACCAGCAAATTCCCCATAGTGAAGTGGCACAATTCTGGTAAGACATAATTCCCCAAATCCTGCATTTACTTTTATGGGTAATGTAGTTCATTTCTGTGGCGTGTTGTAGTTCTGTAATGTAACCCCTGTTTGGTCTTTCTCTGTAGCGGCGGCTGTGATGGGTTTTGTTATATTGGGACGTAGACTGTATAAGATGAAGCGGAAGAGCAGTAGCTTGCAGCTGAAGGTTACCATGGATGATAAGGTTAGTTGCTGCTTATGTTTTTCTATTATTGTTGTCAATATTTGGAAATTGAATTATCACTTGTCTCAGATTTATTATGTAATCAGATCACCGTAATATATAAGTTATCCCTGCTGCTTCATAATTTAGATCCATTTTTGCTCTAGGGTTCACGTTGAAATTGAATTTCACTCCCTTTATATAAGACTATTTATGATCCTTTCCATTTTTGTTGCGTCATCTCTTCAAGCTTCTCAATGGCTAGTTGAGATCCTTTGTTTGATTGATTTGTCTGAGTTTTTACTCTGCATCTTTACGAATTTCTTGCTCTGGAAATTTAACTCCCACGTTACTAGCTGCATTCAAAACATGAATGGGCCTTTTGCCTTCATTTTTCAAAATAGAACCACTCTCTTTTCCTTTTAGCTCTACATAATGTCCAATTTCTTCAAAACCAGGTCCACCACTTTTTTTCTTTTGATTATAAAGTCTAACCTTCCCGTACCTCTTTTCCCTCTTTATTTGTTTAGCTTCAGCACGAATCCATAATGGTCAATTTCTAGAGGATCACTTGACTTAGATGAAAGTCTACCTTTTTCTCTCCCTGATGTTTATTAAAAATCAATCAGTACAAGGTAAGATTTTGGAGTTATTATTTATTTATTGGGCATGCGATTTCAGCTGAAATATTCACCTTGTACTGATTGAAATATTCACCTTCTTATATATATATATATATATATATATATATATATATATATATGTGGCAAAATTTACAATAAGTTAATCCAACACTAGTTTGATTGAGAAAAGATAATGAAAAATATTAACATATTATAAGCATATTTATTTATTTACTTCAATGATTTTTTTAGAATTAAATAAATTATATTACAATAATCTTGAGATGAATGTGTGATTAAGTGAGAGATTTAATCCGTTTTGGTTGTAGATTTGCTGGATAAAGTTTTTATATTTTTTCCATAAATTTGCGAATAGGGATAGTAATGAAGCGAGGTTGAGAGATGTTGTTAGATCTATCAACACTTTGTAATTGGTATTTTTGTTTCACCATCCGTCTTACTCCATTATGAAATTGATGTTGGATGTATCTCGACCCAAATCAATTTGAGTTTTGCTATTTATTTATAAGTATAATAACAAATTTAACCCTTAATATATACCTCTATTGTTTAATTAGCCCTAAGTTATATTTCACCTTCAACATTTAAAAAAAAAGCTGAATTACTTTTTTTTAACAAAAATACTAACTAAAATATTAAATTTTTTAATATTGAAGCCAACATAGCAATTCACATGTACTTCATGTATTTTTATTTTTGAGTTTTTATGAAATTTTTAATAATTTTTTTATTTTTGTAATTTTTAAATTATTTATTGACATGGCATATAAGACAAATAGTGTCATGCCGGCGTGAAGTACACATGGACTGCTATGCATATTACCATGCCAACATCATTAAAATTTTAATATTATAGTCAACATTTAAAATAATAATAATTTAACTCTTTTTGAAAGCAAAAATTGAAAGCAAAGCATCAAGGAAAGAGTATGTTCATCTTCTTGCAGAATGCCATAAATTGTACTGTGAACAGAGGCTTTGGTGAGTGATTACCCCCCGCACATGCACGCACCGTTAGTTCAATATTCAAATTGGTTTTTAATGTCAGATAATATACTATTTTTAAATTGGTTCTTGCTAGTGGTGGAAAGGTTTGGAACTTTCTGTTGCTATTTGGTGCTAAACCAATTTGGAAATGTTAATATGAACAATTGTTGTGATATTTTAAGCTGGAAAACAACTCAAATTTTTAAAATTTTGTACTTTATTTTAAAAATCTGTTTCTTCTCTGTTTTCCAGTTCTTCATCATGGCATGCATGTGTAGCATTAAAATATTTTGAGAAAATTAGGTTTATTGTATTTTTTTTCTAGGTTGCTGCATCTTTGAACTGTACTGATGATTGAAGAACCCAGCCTATTCCTACCATCCCTTCGGATATGATAAAGATGAAACTTAATTTAGTAAAACTTCCTGCAAATTTATTTACAATAATTTGGAGGACATCTCTTCTTTTGGTTAATATTTTACAGTTTTACATTTTTGATTAATATTTTATATATTAATAAACTAAAAAGATTTATATATTTACTTTTAAGTATATTTGGTTAGCTGGAATAAAAAATCTAAAAATATAATTGTAGGTGGCCTTCAGGCAATTCATTGGTTCGGTGAGCAAGGTGAACTATTTGACCATGCGCAATGGCTTTAGCAGCGTAAGTAATTTGTTGGCCTACATCATCTAATAATTTGATTAGCAAATTGCTCAGCTGGTGAGTTCAACTCTAATCACCAAATATTAATGGTTAATGCAGGCACATTTTGCAGCTAACACAAAATTTGACTTCCATAAATACATCAAAAGATCCATGGAAGACGATTTCAAAGTCGTCGTCGGTATCAGGTCTGTTTAAAACCACTTTAAATTTAAATTAGCTTTATATTGCTACTCTGAAATTTATTGGTTGTTGGTTTTTAGGATGTTGCAGCACACTTCTGTGGGCATTTGCTATCATCTTCTTGCTTCTAAACGTTTACAGTTTGTAATTCTACCCCTTTCGGATTAGCATATCATAAATTAATAAATGGAGTATTTATAACATAATATACGTGGTGCATGCAGAATGACAAACTCTCACCTGGTTGTCTTTAGTCCCACTGACTGTAAGCCACCCACATCCTTAATTAAACTTTATGTTATGGATTGAGAAATAAAAGTAGAAATATTTGGTGAATTGTTATGCATCTCCCTTTTCCTTGGCATGTAGCAAATTGTTAGTCAACTCTTCCACAAGTTCAGTTGCATATGGTTTTTTTAATTGTGAAGGAAGGTCATAAGTTCTATAAAATCTTCATTCAATGCTATAATATGTGAGATCTTATTTTATATTCTATTTATTTCTAGACTTGTTAGAATAAATCTTCCTCCTGGGCATTAGGACTGAAAGTAAAGCAGTAGTTTTTGCACTTAAATTATAAAATTTTCCTCGCAAATTGGAAAAGACCAGAAATAATAGTATTGTGTGTTTTAATTGTTTTACAGAAGAAGATTCTGACATCTAATCCTTATCCTTCGTTTAGGTAGTTCCATTCCATTGGTGGTTAAACATTTGATTTTGCATCAATAAACATTTTAGACTTATGTTTGGTCTCACTATGGATAATGGCATATGCATATGATATAAGACTAACATGTTTATATAGAATATGACTAACATGCTAAAACTTAATGTTCATGCATTCCGTCATTCAAAGAAAAATTGTCCCACGAGCACCTTTGATCTTTATTTTCTTTGTTACAATTCTCTTAGTATTATCTACTCTCTGATGTAGGAGCCAATGATTAACACATACGCCAACTTTAGAAATGATGTTCTTCCCCGTATTAAAAGACTTGGGTACAATGCTGTTCAGATCATGGCTATTCAAGAGCACTCATATGATGCTAGCTTCGGGTATTACGTCCATCGTAATGTGTTTGTTATTAGGAGCATTTTTATAATTTTAGGCAAATCTCACATGCTTGTTATTAGATGGAATTATAGAAATATGTATTCTTCTAAAATTTTCATTTTAATGTCTTGAAATTAAATTATACATTTTTAAATTAGATTTTTGGTGTTTTTATAATATATAATTTTTTTTTATTTTTATTGACTTTTAGCGGCGTTTTTAAAAGCGTCGCAAAAAGTATAATAATTTTTTTTATTTTTCATTACTTTTAGTGGCGTTTTTAAAAAAAAGCGCCGCTAAAAGAATAATAATTTTTTTTATTTTTCATAACTTTTAGCGGCGTTTTTAGGAAAAGCGCCGCTAAAGACCAGGACTTTTAGCGGCGTTTTTTGAAAAAGCGCCACTAAAAGTCCTGGTCTTTAGCGGCGTTTTTTTTAAAAGCGCCGCTAAAGGCCCTTACCTGTAGCGGCGTTTTTTCGCAAAAAACGCCACTAATTTTTGCGGCGGTTTCCGTAGCGGCGTTTTTTGCGGCGCTTTCAAAAGCGCCGCAAGTACTATTAGTGGCGCTTAAAAACGCCGCTAAAGGCCCAAAAAAACGCCGCTAAAAGTCTGTTTTGGTGTAGTGTACAGTAATTAATCTCACCGCCACCGCTGTTTTTAATCTCACCGGAGCTAAACACACCGCTCATCCAAACTAAGCCTTAATGAACTTGAAATTAACAAAATAACAGTTGAATCTAAATTTTGAAAGCTAAAAAGTAGAAGAATTAAGTTCTTAAAAATAAAAAAGTATAGGGACTAAATTCCAAATTTACAAAGAGTAAATAGACTTATAGCACATTTTATCCTAAAACAAAATTTTATGTGAATTTGATGTTAGTATTTTTTTAAAGCAAATTTTACATGGGTAAATATTAGATTTAGGATTTGAATTTTGTGCGTAATAACCACAAAATTTGTAATAATGTTAGTTTGGGTAAAAGAAATAATAATAAACCCTTGGTTCAACCTCATCCAATTCTTACAGGATTTACATTTTTGCATGCTTTCTTAACTTTTTTCTTCAAGTGTATGAAATAGTTTTTGCCTTTTTCTTCAAATGTGTGACAATTTTCACTTCCAAGGTGATTTCTCAATTGATTAATAGAGGTAAAAGCAGAATCCTTGTGTAACACAACATCAAATATAAACAAGACCAAAACCAGTGATATTGGCATTACATTACGAAATAAAGGGACCCAACACAGACGTGGGACTTGGTCTTAAAAGACACGACATGATGCCCCAATACTTCATGGAAAGGAAGTATTACGTGAAAGGGGTGTGGTAGGTGGAGAGTAATATTATACATGATATAACTACCAATATGATAAGTAAAAAATAATAATTGAAACATAATATGAAAAAATATTAAATTAATGAGACATGAATAAATGAATGTTTTAAAAGGTATATAATACAAATTCAAATTTACACACTTATACATGTACACACTGTACTATCATAAAGTTAAACTTATTAGATCGAATTTTGGTTTCAAACATAAATTAATTTACTTCAATCAATGAATTTATGGCTTGAATTAAAAAAACAGAAATGACATCATCTCTTCCCTCATTTTTGTTTTGTTGTCATATGAAAAACTTTAAATAGAATTATGAAGAGATAAAATACAAAAAAAGTTATTACACAAATACAGAGTTAAGTGGTAGGTGTCTCAGCATGCTTTGAATTGAATCTAGTAAGCGATAGACGGAAGAGAGAGAGCGGGGTAGGGAAGACCATACATATTCACTTAAGAAGTTTTACTTTGAAATCAATCTTTGAACACGGAAACGTAACTACCACGCAAATGACTTCAGGTTGGTGAGAATAAAGACTTCAATGGTGGTGCACCGCCGGTCTGGTTCAACCACCAATTCAAGCTGCACTTCTACTAAGGTTTTTTTACCAACATTTCGCGTTAGATTTGTTATTTATTTATGTTAAATTACAAAGCAAAAAAATTAAAGGTTAAAAGTATATTCTAAGTTCATATACACTTTGAACATTATTTTGGAATTTAATTTCTTCTTTTATTTTCATGAATGTAATCTTTTACTTTTAGGATTTAAAAATTTAAGTCAAGTCGTTATCATCATTAAAATTCTTCTATTAAATTATTTCACATGGCGTTTTAAAATTGAAAAAATATCCACTTGATAGTCATGTAGCAATAAAAAATAATTTTGAAATTATTTATTAGAATTTTTCCTTAAAAACACACATTCGAACTCGTCCTAGTAATATAAATATATTTTGGTTTAATAGTGTTCTTAAGAAAAAAATGATATTAACATTATGATTGAAATAGTCAACAATATTAACTATTTAGACTAGACAACCAAATTATGTCAAGAATTAATGCATATAGATTAAATCTCAAGTTTCAACATAATTTAGGGGCCAAAATTAAAATTTAACCATTATCTTATAATGCCAAAAATCTAATTGAAATCTAAAAGAAATTGGAATTCAAATATCAATCTCTACTTTTTGAAAGTATTCAAATTATATATAATCACTTAATGTATTAATCGAAAAATTAAAGATATTAAGTATTTTGAATAATTAAAATATAGAAATTAAAAAAGATATTAAATATCAAATTTAAATATATTAGAGAGTTGATTTTATAAAAAAAAAAAGTGAGTGTAATGGTGGGTTTGTCATTTGTCATCAAAAGAAAGGTGGGTATATAGATTCCACAAAACCCGCTGCCTGAGACCTGAGTAGTAGACATTAAGTAGAATAGGAATGCATAAATAATTAATGTTATATACAGCTTTCACAGCTAACATAATCTAAGAGAAAACACAAATTCAGAACATATTCCACCGTCAAAGGGATCTCTCTCTCTTTGTTTTGTGAAATATTTTCTTTTACAAATACATACTTTTATTATTATTATTATTATTATTATTATTATTATTATTATTATTACATTCAATTTTCTAGGGAAAAAAGGTCTGTAATTTGGGTTGAAGCTGGCAACACGTTTTCCCTTGCTGTTTTCCATTCTCTCTTTCGTAGGCATGCAGAAGTAGCATGGGATGCGATGTACTGCGGTGTGGGAACACGATGAAAATAAAAATTATATAAACAAATTAAATAAGCTCCAGCTGCACCGACTTAGATTCATGCATAGGATTGTTCTTCCTCATATGTTACGTGGATATTTCATGCCACATAAAATTTTCCTTTATTATTTGTAATTAACGACCGTCCATATTACGCGAGCCTTGTGCTGTGAGGGGATTTTAACTGAGTCATGAAGCAAAGCGTAAAGAAAGGTGAAAGGTGCTGAACCATGAAGAAACTCTACTGAAACACTTGAATTTGTAAAACGAAGAGATGAAATCTTTGAGAAAATCTTGAATTCCAATCACTGCTTTCTCTCTGCACTGAGCTCATCTATTTTTAGCACAATTGTTTAACAATTCATAACAAACTAACAACTTACAACTACTTAACTGTCTGCTTGTTGGGAGGGTCCCACTATGTGGGAATCCCTCAAAATCTGTTATAAAACATGACACTTTCTTTTTCATCATTTCTTTTGTTTTTCTTTATTATTTTCTTTTGTTTTTTCGTTGATCTTTTACGTGGTGTTTGGCAGCCATTTTTTTGTCTTTTAAGGATGGTGTGGCCAGCCATATTTTAATGTGAGTCAGAGAGCCAAATATCAGATTTTTAAGGAGAGGAAAAAACGTGAGAAACAGAGAGTTTTGAAGCTAGAAAAACCAGTTTTTCAAGTTTGGTGCAGCTGTGATCAACTCTTCGATCGGAGGTCCATCCATGGTTCGATTGAGTTGATTTTTTGACAGCAGCTAGGCGACAAGGTGTTCTTAACTTTGTACGGTCAGATTTTTCATCCGAGTCCTGTAGCGTCAGAAATACCCGTTTTACAGCAGCTTCAATTTTGGTGATGTTCTCCTATTTTTCACTCTTTTGCTAAAGTTTACATATTGTTAGCCTTGTTGGAGTTGAATGCTTGTTGTAGGCTTGATGTTGTAATCTTGTAGCTGAACATTTGATAATAGTGGAGTTTTTGATCGGACTCTAAAGTCCCGTGGTTTTTACCCTTGATTTAGAGGGGTTTTCCACGTAAAAATATTGGTGTCTCTATTTATTATTTTTGTTGTGGTTGCATTGGTTAATTTGTGGTTGATAGGTTGCTAGAGAACAAATATTTTTGTGCTATTGTGCTTGCCATAATATTTGACAAGAGTTATAGGGAGAGAAAAAGAACACCGGTTGTGCTTCGCTTCCGTTCGGCTGTTCGGTTTCTTCCCAACAAACTGGTATCAGGAGCTTGGTTATTCTGTCAAATAATTATGGAAATTAATACGAGCAAGATGATTATGTTGAATGGCACAAATTATCAACTTTGGCGGAATAAAATGAAGGACTTGTTGTTTGTGAAGGCTCTGCATCTTCCGGTCTTTGCTACTCAAAAACCCGATTCGAAAAGTGATGAAGAATGGGAATTTGAGCATCAACAAGTGTGTGGCTTTATTCGGCAATTTGTTGAAGAAAATGTTTACAACCACATTGATCAAGAGACACATGCTCGAACATTGTGGGAGAAGCTTGAAAGCTTGTATGCTTCGAGATCGGGCAATAACAAGTTGTTTTTGCTGAAGAAAATGATGGCGTTGAAATACAAAGAAGGAACGTCTATAGCTGACCATGTGAGTGAATTTCAGAGTGTGATGAATCAGTTGCTTGGTATGGGTGTCAAATTTGATGACGAGATTTTAGGCTTTTGGTTGCTTGCTACTCTACCAGACTCTTGGGAGACTTTCCGGGTTTCGCTCATTAATTCTGCCCCAAAGGGTATTATTACCTTGGATTTGGCTAAGAGTGGTGTGTTGAATGAAGAGGTCAGAAGACGATCTCAGGGTTCTACATCACAGTCCGAGGTGTTGGTTACCGAGAACAGGTGGAGGAACAGAGACAAAGATGGAAAGAGTAGAGATAAAGGCCGAAGCAAGTCAAGATCGAGATACAAGAATCTTGAGTGTCATCATTGTGGTAAGAAAGGCCATACCAAGAAATACTGCTTCAAGTGGAAGAAAGAGAACAAAGGTGGTGATAAACACGATCGGAACGATGATGAAAAATCTGAGTGTGTTGCTACTGCTACTCGTGAAGATCTGTTGGTCATTTGTGATGAGAATTTGGTCAACTTAGCATGTGACGAGACTAGTTGGGTGATTGATACTGGTGTATCACTTCATGTCATGTCGAGGAAGGATTTCTTCACATCTTATACTCCTGGTGATTTTGGGGTATTGAAGATGGGTAATGACGGTTTGGTTCCGGTTGTTGGTATGGGAGATGTTAACTTGGTGAGTAACAATGGAACAAAGTTAACTCTCAAGGATGTCAGACACGCACCGGATATCCGTTTGAATTTGATCTCTGCAGGAAAGCTTGATGATGAGGGATTCTGTAACACCTTCAGTGAGGGGCAGTGGAAGCTGACTAAAGGCTCCTTGGTTGTGGCTCGAGGAAAGAAGTGCTCAAATTTATATTTGATGCAAGCTTCAGCTTCTCGAGAGACGATAAATGTGACAGTGAATGACAGCTCAACAGAGTTGTGGCATAAAAGACTCAGTCACATGAGTGAAAAGGGGCTTAATTGTTTAGCGAAGAAGAATCAACTTTCGGGGTTAAAGAATGCTACACTGAAGAATTGTGCCCATTGTCTAGCAGGAAAGCAGAGAAGAGTTTCTTTTAGAAGTCGTCCTCCTCATAAAATATCAGAGTTGCTAGAGTTGGTCCATTCAGATGTCTGTGGTCCGATAAAAGTAAGGTCACATGGCAGTGCACTTTATTTTGTGACTTTCATTGATGACTGTTCGAGAAAGCTATGGGTTTACACTTTGAAGTCTAAAAATCAAGTCTTTGAGGTGTTTAAACAGTTTAAGCATCAGTTGAAAGGGAAACAGGAAAGAAGTTGAAGTGCATTCGTACTGATAATGGTGGCGAATACACAGGGCCGTTTCATGATTATTGTCTGCGACAGGGAATCAGACATCAGAGAACACCACCAAAGACTCCACAGTTAAATGGGTTAGCTGAAAGAATGAACCGAACACTGATTGAGAGGGTCAGATGTTTATTGTCAGAAGCAAAGCTGCCAAGATCATCTTGGGCTGAAGCTTTGAATACAGTGACACATGTGATAAATTTGTCACCTAGTGTTCCTTTGCGAGGTGATGTGCCAGATAGAGTTTGGTTTGGCAAAGATGTGTCATATGATCACCTACGTGTGTTCGGTTGTAAAGCATTTGTTCATGTTCCAAAGGATGAAAGATCCAAGTTGGATGCCAAGACTCGACAATGCATTTTTATTGGTTATGGTCTAGATGGTGAGTTTGGTTATAGACTCTATGATCCAGTTCAGAAGAAACTCGTGAGAAGCAGAGATGTTGTCTTCATTGAGGATCAGACCATTGATGACATTGATAAGACGGAGAAAGTGAATTCACAAGACAGTGGTGATTTGATCGGTGTGAATCCGGTTCCCCTAAACTCTTCACCAGGTCCTATCCAGGATGATGTGCATGGTGATGTTACTCATGACCATCAGGATATAGGTGACTTTGATGCTCCCATGGATGATGTTGTGAATGATCAACAACAAGCACCTATAGCTCCACCAGCAGTTCCACTTCGAAGGTCTTCTAGAGATCGACGATCTTCTGTCAGGTATTCTTCTGATGAATATGTTGTTTTGACCGACGGGGGAGAACCTGAATGTTATGAAGAGGCTATGGAGAGTGAATGCAAAGATCAGTGGGTTGAAGCGATGAAAGATGAACTTCAATCCTTGCATGAGAACCATACCTTTAAGTTGGTGAAATTGCCCAAAGGCAAAAGAGCCTTGAAGAATCGGTGGGTTTACAGGTTGAAGCAAGAAGAGAAGTCTTCATCTCCACGATACAAGGCTAGATTTGTCATCAAGGGTTATACTCAGAAAAAGGGGGTTGATTTTGAAGAAATATTTTCTCCGGTTGTGAAGATGTCCTCTATCAGAACTATACTGAGTTTGGCAGCCTGTTATGACTTAAAGGTTGAACAAATAGAGGTGAAAACTACTTTTCTTCATGGTGACTTGGAAGAAGAGCTTTACATGGAGCAGCCAGAGGGGTTTGTTGCACAAGGGAAAGAGGACTATGTGTGCAGATTGAGGAAGAGCTTGTATGGTTTGAAGCAAGCTCCAAGGCAATGGTACACGAAGTTTGAGTCTGTTATGGGGGAGCAAGGCTACAAGAAGACTACTTCTGATCATTGTGTGTTTGTTAAGAGATTCTCTGGTGATGATTTTATAATTCTTTTGCTCTATGTTGATGACATGCTTATTGTTGGTCAGAATGCTTCTAGAATTGA
The DNA here is from genome assembly GCA_005393395.2 of Gossypium australe. Taxonomy (NCBI): domain Eukaryota; kingdom Viridiplantae; phylum Streptophyta; class Magnoliopsida; order Malvales; family Malvaceae; genus Gossypium; species Gossypium australe. The sequence continues at coordinate 14,141,333 of CM016616.1, forward strand.
GAAGTTGAAGCAAGAGTTGAGTAAATCCTTTGCAATGAAGGATTTGGGGCCAGCAAAGCAAATTCTTGGCATAAAATTGACACGTGATAGAAAGGCCAAGAAATTATGGTTATCACAAGAGAGGTACATCGAGAAAGTATTTCAAAGGTTTAGCATGGACAAAGCTAAAGCGGTGAGCACTCCCTTTGCTATGCACTTTAGATTGAGTGTTAAGCATAGTCCTTCCACAGAAAAGGAGAAGGAAGAGATGCAGAAAATTCCTTACTCTTCAGCCGTGGGGAGTCTGATGTATGCAATGGTTTGCACGAGACCAGACTTGGCTTATACCGTTGGTACAGTCAGTTGTTTTCTTTCTAATCCAGGCAGAGAGCATTGGAATGCAGTGAAGTGGATTATGAGATATCTTCGTGGCACTTCCAACATGAAACTTTGTTTCGGCAATAAGAAACCTGTTCTTGTTGGTTATACAGATTCAGACATGGCCCGAGATATTGACTCGAGGAGATCTACTTCAGGTTACTTGATCACTTATGCAGGGGGAGCTGTGGCATGGCAATCGAGATTGCAAAAGTGTGTTGCATTGTCCACCACCGAATCAGAGTTCATTGCAGCAACTGAAGCGTGCAAGGAGATGCTTTGGATGAAAAAGTTTATGCATGAGCTTGGTTTTACTCAGGAGAAGTATGTCCTGTATTGTGATAGCCAGAGTGCTATTCATCTTGGTAAGAACTCAATTTTTCATGCTAGATCTAAGCATATTGATGTGAGGTACCATTGGATACGAGATGTTCTTGAAGCTAAGCTGTTAGAGCTTGAAAAGATACATACTAATGATAATGGTGCTGATATGTTGACGAAGGCTTTACCAAGAGGAAAGTTTGAAGCATGTTGTTTGATCTCTGGCATGGAGGCATTCCCCACATAGTCGGAATGGGAGATTTGTTGGGAGGGCCCCACTATGTGGGAATCCCTCAAAACCTGCCATAAAACATGGCACTTTCTTTTTCATCATTTCTTTTATTTTTCTTTATCATTTTCTTTTGTTTTTTCTTTGGTCTTTTACGTGGTGTTTGGCAGCCATTTTTTTGTCTTTTAAGGGTGGTGTGGCCAGCCATATTTTAATGTGAGTCAGAGAGCCAAATATCAGATTTTTAAGGAGAGGAAAAAACGTGAGAAACAGAGAGTTTTGAAGCTAGAAAAACCAGTTTTTCAAGTTTGGTGCAGCTGTGATCAACTCTTCGATCAGAGGTCCATCCGTGGTTTGATTGAGCTCATTTTTTGACAGCAGCTAGGCGACAAGGTGTTCTTGACTTTGTACGGTCGAATTTTTCATCCGAGTCCTGTAGCGTCAGAAATACCCGTTTTACAGCAGCTTCAATTTTGGTGATGTTCTCCTATTTTTCACTCTTTTGCTAAAGTTTACATATTGTTAGCCTTGTTGGAGTTGAATGCTTGTTGTAGGCTTGATATTGTAATCTTGTAGCTGAACATTTGATAATAGTGGAGCTTTTGATCGGACTCTAAAGTCCTGTGGTTTTTACCCTTGATTTAGAGGGGTTTTCCACGTAAAAATATTGGTGTCTCTATTTATTATTTTTGTTGTGGTTGCATTGGTTAATTTGTGGTTGATAGGTTGCTAGAGAACAAATATTTTTGTGCTATTGTGCTTGCCATAATATTTGACAAGAGTTATAGGGAGAGAAAAAGAACACCGGTTGTGCTTCGCTTCCGTTCGGCTGTTCGGTTTCTTCCCAACACTACTAACAACCATTCAGCTGAAGCTAAAGCTAAAGCACGCACGTTTTTTTTTATTCTCCCAGCTTCATCTGTTTATTTAAATGTTCCCCTTCAATTGCTTCATCTACTGACATCACACACAGTCTCTTTCGATGCCCCATATTAATATACATAAAAAAGATGCTGATAGTGGCTTTTTGAAACTGTGCTGTAACAGGTTTTTTTTATCAAAATTATTTTAAAAAACGGCAAAATGCTAGAACAAATTTTGGAGGAGGAAACAGAAATCCCTTTCCTCATTTTTATAGACATTCGTCGGCCCTCAAAAATATTTCTCGTAAAAATCGAAAAAAATAAAATAATATGTATGGGTGTTAGTGTCAGTGTCAGTGTCAATCAAATTTAAAGTTAGGATCTCAGTCAATATTAGTCAACAGTGACAGAGAGTCGACTTCAGTGGCCCGATTTCCAACCATATTTCCATCCCATCCATGGCAGACTAGGGGGAATATATGGAAAGGAAATTGGTTTGGCAGAAACCGATTTCCTACCTGGTTAGCCATCAACTCACATCGATGGTTCCGTGGATGAGAGTGATGGGCCAATAAATCGGTTTGCAGGGGATCGATTTCAGCAATCACAAACCCTTTTCAGCGAATTGAATTCCATATTCTCCAAGAATCGGATTCTCTGAGATTCAAACATTAAAAAAAGTTAAAATGAATCTATAAATTGAGCGTAAATGTTGTTAACCAAAACACTTTTACCTTGACTTTAAAAAAATGGTTGTTACTCTGGCAATTAGAGTTTGAAGAACTTTTCGCAACCGAAAATTATGATTAAGGTTATGTAAAATTTATTTTTTATTTTAATTATTTTAATATGTTATATTTTCTATATGTATTTTTTAAGCTATTTTTTATTAGTTTAACTAAAAGTTTATTCCAATATAATATACTATAGGTTTATTGTATAATATGAGCAATCATTTTGTAGTAATGGTTTATTACAATGGACAAATTCGTGAGACCCAAGTTGACATTGTATGAGATTTAGATATAGTATTAATCTTGTATTAATCTTGAGGAGTTGAAAATGAAGATTAGCCAAAAAATAAAAATTACAAAACGTTGTGGAAGGACAGTATGAGATATCATGGTTTATTAGTATGAGATTTAGATATAGTATTAATCTTGAGGAGTTGAAAATGAAGATTAGCCAAAAAATAATATTGCAACACGTTGTGGAAGGACAATATGAGATTTCATGGTTTATTACTATGACATTTCTGCCATCATGAAATCTCGTTATGATTAACCAACTTGAGCTTCTTGATAATGAAGATGTCCAAACAATGATAACAATTCATTTCTGCACTAGAAATCATGTTGTGGAGTTATATGCAGAGTTGGATGATATTAAGTGAGGGAATGCAGTCGTTAAAACTCCTACTTCGTCCAAACCATACATGGAGGTGCCAACAACATTGCAAGGGAGACAATCTTCATTTTGCGATTTAGATTTCGATCTTAATGTATCTCTAGAATACCTGTCTGAGTCTACTCAACCATTGATATCCAATGGAGTTCAGCATCTTTCATTCAACCTCAATGAAGGAGTTATCCACAAAATGTTGATTCCTAATAATACCAATGAGTACAACATAGGTACAACAAATGAGAATTTGGCCATCGATATTCTACGGAGTTTAGTATCTTTCATTCAACCTCTGTAACAACCCAATTTTCAATGATTTTGGAAAATGTGATTACGAAATCTGTTTCCGTAAACCGAGTCCGTAAATATCAAATATGAATATTTACAGAGTTGATATAAAAGTATATTGATGTTTGGTTCATCAATTTTGTCAATTAAATAGTTAATGTAGGTCCAGTGACTAAATTGTTAAAGTTTAATTGCTATAGGTTTTAATCTGTCAAAGACTTAGGGACTTAAATTACAATTAAAAAAAAGTCCAAAATGATAAATAAACCATTTTTCAACCTAAGATAGTGGATGGTGATGTTAATTTTCTTTAGCTTAATTAATAAAGAATTATTAAGGTTGAGCTTAATTAAATTAAACTAATTAAAGGCTAATTAGACTATAAATAGAAAAGTTGGTGGGATGCTTATCATCTCTTTCATTTGTGTCGTCCTCCATAGCCAAAAACTATCAAAGTTTCAACCTTTTTCCTTGGTACATTCGACCATAAATAGGTAAGCAAAATTATGTCATTTTCTAGTAATTTTTATAAAATTGAGGTTATGGAAGCTTAATTTAGTTAGCTCATGTACCAATTTGTAAAATTGTTAAAGTTTTAGAAAGTTGTCTGTCGAAACTTTTTTGGAACTCGACTTTTTATTTTTAGAAAAATGAAGACGGAGTCGCCACCAATCCTTTTTATTAGGTGTGATCGGATCACCTCATAATTTGATCATTTTAATAAAAGGTTAGATTTTCTAAAACGATGATTTTCGGTCTATAAAATCCGGGAAATGGGCTCAGGAGTCGATTACGCATGAGGAAGGATTAGCACCATCATAACGCCCAATATTGGTTCCTATTTGATTATTTGATGTCTTAATGTCAAAATTGAGAATTCAAAGAAAATTTAAAGTACGATCTTTTTTTTTTGCATGATGTTATTTGATTAAAATATCGTTAACTAAATTAAAATTTATGGAAAAAGCCTTCTTATTTTGAGTTAATCAAGAAGAAAAGATCATGCCCTATAAGTTAGGGCACGAGGTCTCGAATCCTCGAAAACAAGAATAATCGCCATTTAATTATTACCTAAGTCCTATGAATATTGAATTTTAAAAGGATGTTCGATTATTTCGATTCAAGGAAAAAGCTGAACCCCGTAAGTTAGGGCACAATTTTTCAAATCTCCTAATTAAAGAACATCGTCTCGGTTCTAATTATTTCCTATGCGTCGGGTAAAAGTGAATATAACATTTAATGTGATGTACGATTTATTTGTTTGAGTTTGGTACCAAATGAACGAGTGTATGCAAGCATAATATACAATAAAATAATGGAAAAAAACAAAATAACTACATAGGTACAAACGAAAAAACATTATAATGAAATAATAATAAAAGAATAAAATGATTGTAGTAAAGGTAATGAGGGTAAAATAGTAAATGACTATAACATGATAATAATAATAGTAATAATATCATATCTAATGACAAAAAAAAAAAAAAAAAAAACTACTCAAGGATGTAAATAAAATTGCATAATTTAGAGAGAGGCAAAAATATAAATAATCATAAAATAAAAGTGCCAGAAATAATAAAATAATAAAATAACAAATAAAAAAATAAGTAGGCAAAGGACAAAATTGAAAGCTAAAAGAAATTCTAAGCTTAAATTTATAAAAAAAGCAAACAAAGGATTAAATCAAAACAAAATAAAAAGTGTTATTTTCCTCAACCTAGCATACGTGTCATTTCCTTGGTAGGTCAACAATGGGTCAAGGAACTGATTTGCAAAGAAATTAAAATTATGGGGTAAAAATTAAAACAAATAAAAAGGAATAGGACAAAATAAAAAAGGACCAAAAAAGAGGAAGGACCAAAATGGCACCCTAAACCCTAAACCCTAGACGTTAGCATCTATTTACCTCTTGTCAATTTCAAAAATAAATTCCTTGTTAATTTTGATTCATTTAAAAACATATTCTGTAGTAGAAGCTTTTTAAAACATGTTATTTAGAGAAAATCGTTCGCGTTTAAGAAAACGTTGTGTTTATTAAAATCAAGTTTTTGTTGCAGTTCAAAAGTTAAAGAAAACAGTAAAATAAACCAAAACGAAAGCAAATAGTTCAAAAGTCCAATTTACAACAAAATACCCCCCAAATAATAAAAAAATAAAAATTAAATTAGTCCAATAACTGTGTGGTCACTGTAGAGTCCTTTTTCGCACTGATCCGTCTAATTCTGGGGATTACTTGTACAGATAAAACACAAAGGGGTGAGTTTTCGTAAACTCATTGTGGAATCCCCACAAATCACATGCATACAGTCAGTCACAACAAACAGTCAAATGCAGTCTGGGCCTTAGCCCATTTCAGTTTCAGTAACAGATATGCATTAGGGCCTAAGCCTGTCACAGTAACAGTATCAGATATACATTTATCTGTAACAAAATCCTACCCAACTAGCCTCTACACACCATCTCCGTCCATCCCTACACTCCATGTGGGGTTTAAAACACCCACCCATCCCTACACTCTAAGTAGTACCGAATACGACACATAATCAGTAAATTGCACCTGAGCTGCCAGATAGTAGGCTTAAGAGCCTTTCAGTATACTTCCTCCAAATATGAACATCCCAACCCAATGCAATGCAACATACAGTATATGAAATGCTAATACATGATCATCAGTTAAACATACAGTTCAATATTCATTCATATAATCATACATACAGTTCATGCATTTAAGGTTCTAAGTAGTGCTTACCAACCCTACAGTAGGTTCACAGTCGACTTGGGCGACGCGTGCAACCTTAGAACACATTTTAATTAAATGGGCTCACACGCCCATGCGGCCTGCCCGTGTGGGCCCACATGCCCAGATTGGCCTTGGCCCGTGTGGATCACACGGTTTGGCCCAAATTCCCACATGCCTGTGTGGACTACCCGTGTGGCCCACATGGCCCAAATCACTCTAGCCCGTGTGTCGCACACGGCCTACCTGGCCATCACACGGCCGTGTCTTGCACGCACGGCCTGGCCTCGTCGATCACATGCCCGTGTTATAGCACACGGCTTACCACACGGGCGACCACATGCCCGTGTGGCGTCAACAGTGGGGTTTTTGGCTTTAGTCGATACCTCGCTTTCTGTGTTTTCGGGTACACATCTGTATCGTTTATGCTGCTAAAACAACCACGAGTACTCCTGTACTTGCACATGACATTCCAACGCCCAAAAATTCAACCTAAAACCATGATTAATCTGAAACCACCACACTATCAAAGATTTAGAACATCCAATTAATGCTTACCTCAAAAACCCTGGACGTTTTCCACTACAATTCAGTACTAGACAACCCCTTACACCCGATTCTTAGCTGTCAAAATAGTATACATAGGTTTCTAATTAATATCTTAAAAATCGAGATTACAAAGCACCAAAATCACTTACCACTATCGACGAAAATAGAGAGCAAACTCCGGAAGAGTAAATACGAACGAATAGCAAAGAGAGTAGTAGCGTTTAAGAACAAATTGACAAAAGAGGGAGAAAAAGAAGGGAGAGATAGCAAAATGGCACCAGAAAAATTTGAGAAGAGAGGGGGAGAACCGAAAATTTGCAAAAAGAATCAAGAACTAGTCAAAAGAGATCCCGATAACGCCCATATCCCTAAATTCACTCCCACAATCCCACAATCCCACTAACCTACAACCACTCCAGAATCCCCACTTAGCCGAAATTCTTGTCCATTACTGCGCAAAAATAACATTTATGCTCCAACAAGGATTCGAACTCTAGACCTCCAACACACCTACCCACATCTTAACCACCAGACCAGCAGGCACATTCTGTTATTTACCTACAACCAATTAAACTTAAACCCTTTAAGCAAGGTTAAGGCTTTATTCAGAAAAAAAACAAAATTTTACCCAAGACAAGGCTCGAGCTTGGGACCTCACACACACACCCAGAACACTTAACCACTGAACAGATGCACTATTGTGTAACATTTTAACTGAAACAAAAGTAAGAATTTTGGGGCGTTACAACTCTACCCTCTTAAAAGAAAATTTTGGCCTCGAAATTTACCTGATCAGAACAAATGAGGATACTGCTGACGCATCGCATCCTCAGGCTGCCATGTGGCCTCCTCAGTACTATGGTTTCGTCACAGCACCTTCACTAATAGAATAGACTTCTTCTGAAAAGCCTTTACATCACGTTCCAGAATCTGAACCAGCTCCTCCTCGAAGGTCAAATCTGCCCTAACCTCAATATCCTCATCAGGGATAATATGAGTAGGATCAAAGGTGGAATACGTCATGAATATGGTCTAGCTTTGGAGGTAACTCCAACTGATAAACAACTGGTTTTTATCGCTTCAAAATTCGGTAAGGCCCAATAAACCTAAGACTCAACTTGCCCTTGCGACCGAACCTCAGAACCTTCTTCCATGACGAGACCTTAAGAAACACGAAATCCCCCATAGAATACTCAATCTCACGTCTCTTCAGATCAGTATAAAACTTCTGTCTGTCACAAGCCACCTTCAGACGATCCTTAATCAATCGAACCTCATCTTCAGTCTCGGAAACCAACTCAGGACCCAACACTCGACATTCACCCAACTTAGTCCAACACAAAGGAGTATGGCACTTACGACCATACAGAGCCTCGTAAGGTGCCATCTGAATACTCGATTGGAAGTTGTTATTGTAGGCGAACTCGGCTAACGACAGAAAATCTTCCCAACTGCCTCGAAAATCGATAACACAGCTCCTCAACATATCCTCCAGTATCTGAATCACCCTCTCAGATTGACCATTGGTCTGAGGATGGAATGCAGTACTAAAGTCCAATCTCAAACCCAAAGCCTCATGTAACTTTTTCCAGAACCGAGATGTGAAGCGAGGATCCCTATCAGAAATGATTGAGACCAGTACCCCATGCAATGTCACTATCTCAGAAATGTAGAGCTTCGCCAACTTCTGCAGTGAATAGTCGGTCCTAACAGGATAAAGTGCGCAGACTTGGTCAATCGATCTACGATGACCTAGACAGAATCCTTCTTAGTGGATGTTAGAGGTAACCCACTAACGAAGTCCATCGTTACTCGTTCCCACCTCCATAACGGGATCTTAACCGACTGCAGCAAACCCAAAGGTAACTGATGCTCAGCCTTAACCTGCTGACATGTCAGACATCGTGCCACGAAATCAGTAACTTCCTGTTTCAATCCCAGCCACTAGTATAGTTCTCAAAGATCTCGGTACATATTATTCCCACTGGGATGCATAATATAAGGGCTACTATGCACCTCTCTCAAAATCGATCGTCTCAGATCCACATCATTTGGTGCATAGATTCGTCCTTGAAAACACAACACACCATCACTGTTTAACCCAAAGTCGGTAGTAGTACCACTCTCAATCTATCGAAACCTCAAGCTCAAATACTCATTCCCTTACTGCTTATCCTGAATCTGCTCAATCCAAGTTGGCTTAACTTGCAACTCGGCCAACAGACTCCCATCATCAAACAAATTAAGGCGAGCAAACATCGCCTTTAGATCAGTGATAAACCGTAAAAGTAACATATTTTAATCCCACATTTAGCATACTTTTGGATGATTTATCCCTTGATTTATATAAAAAGGTGCTCTTAATCCTTTCCTTTCATGTTTTATACTTAGGAAAGCAACGGAGGATGGAAAAAATGAGAAAGGGGCTTAAAATGGAATAAATTTAGCCAAAGTGGAAATGGACACGGCCTGGATTTAAGCCACACGGCCGTGCCTCATTAAACGGTGTCGAACACGGCCTGATCACGATTTACATAGATGTGTCACCTCATTAAAAGTCCAAACACGGCCTGGCCACGACTCACACGGGCGTGTGCCATGGCCGTGTCCCTGTCGTGGAGAAGAGCAATTTCACTCGGAAAAGGATACTTAGGGGCAAAGAAACCTATTTCAAAAGCCTATATAAACCCCCTAAGTGTAACCTGTAAGGGGGCGATTAGCTAGGCCAAGGAGCCGAGCCAGAAAGGTCAGATTTGTGGGAAGCACTCGAAGATAGCCAGTTGATCCATCTCAAGAAGCCGAAATTATACTCATGACAGAGGATCTTTCCTTCAATTCTTTCAGGGGGTTTTAGAGATTTCTTATGTTTTGTTTTATCTTTTCTTTTGAGATGTTTTCTTTTATTGTTATGAACTAAACCCTTCAGATACCTGAAGGGGATGAAACCTAAGACGGATCTTGTTATTGTTTTCTGAATTATATGATAAATATTTGACTTGTTCTTAATTCTTGTGTTGATATTTCCGGGATATTAATTCAAGTATGACGTGCTTAGGTGGAGGAGCAAAAGTCCCTGCCTAAGAGTAGATCTAGCATAATTAAGCGGAGTTGATCGCGAGCGCACCTAGAGATAGGATGACGAGATTTTGCCGGATTAGGGTGAAACCTAATATGGGAGTCCATAGATCGAGTTAATGCGATTCTAGGGGTTTTAATTAGAAATAGATTTCAATTAATCAACCTAGGGTTAGATGTTATTCGCCTCGATAGAGGGTTTAATATAAATTAGGGAATCCTACGGATCAAGTCAAGTGAATAAATCGTCTGGTTTAGTGTTAGATAACAAGTGAAGTCTAGGTGGATTCTTCCTAAGGGTATCATCTTAGTCAACTGAGTTTTCCCAACAGTATTTCCTCAATTCATTCTTTTTGTCTTTGCTTCTTTAGTTAAATTTAGATTAAACAACAACTTCAATTATTTTAAGGTAGATAATAAAAAGAAAGTTAGTATTAGTACTTTTAGTTCCTTTGGGTTCGACAATCTGGTCTTGCTTAAGCTATACTACTGTTCGATAGGTGCACTTGCCTCAATCATTGTCACAGTTAGTTTCAGGTTCGATCATTCTCATTCATTATAAATTTAAAACTCTGAAATCAATGATTAAGTTTTTGGCGCCGTTGCCGGGGAACTAAAATATTAAGAAAGCTCTATTTTTATTACTTTAGCCATTATTTTTATTTTCCGCAATTGACTTTTATTTTTAGTTTAAATTTTGACTTTGCTAAATTTTCTTTCTTTCTTTTCTTAGCAGGTACCTCTAGTTTATGACTAGAAGGAACCCGAGAGGACCTTTAGTATACGATAGTGATATTGAAGCTACCGCTCGCAGGAATCGTAGAGAAATTAGGCGAACCTTAAATTACACAGGAGAAGAGCGAGAAGGCGGATCCAATCCTACTGAAGGGATGGACGAGAATAATCCACCACCACAAGATGTGGCAGAAAATAATGCTCCGCGTACTATGTATGATTATGCTAAACCTTATTTAACAGGAGCAGAATTGAGTATTGTTAGGCCTGCTATAGCTGCTAATAATTTTTTGAATTAAAGCCTAACACTATACAAATTATTCAATAATTTGTTCAATTTGATGGTTTACAGGATGAAGACCCAAATACTCATATAGCTAATTTTTTAGAGTTCTGTGATACCTTCAAAATAAATGGCGTTTCTGATGATGTCATACGTCTTCGGTTATTTCCCTTTTCATTAAGGAATAAAGCCAAACAGTGGTTAAACTCGTTACCACGAGGGTCAATCACTACATGGGATCAAATGACCGAAAATTTTTTATTAAAATATTTCCCACCGGCCAAAACGACCAAATTACGGAATGATATCTCTTCCTTTGTGCAGATGGATTTAGAGACATTATACGACGCATGGGAGAGATACAAGGATCTCTTGAGAAGGTGTCCGCACCATGGTTTACCCTTGTGTCTCCAAGTCCAAACTTTCTATAATGGTGTGAACCCCTCAACGAGGCAACTAATTGATTCAGCCGCCAGTGGAACCCTGAACAATAGAACTCCTTGAAGCAGCCTATGAGTTTATTGAAGAGATGTCACTGAATAACTATCAGTGGCAGGTTACAAGGACAAAACCAACAAAATCAGCCGGAGTTTTCAACCTTGACGCAGTAACCATGCTATCAACACAGGTAGAGATGATGAATAAAAAGCTTGATAGTTTGTGTTCTTCACAGGTACATCCAGTAATGCAGTGCGACCCAAGTGGAACTATTGCGAATCCTGAGTACCCATCCTACCAACCGGGCACAGAAAGCGAACAGATGAACTATATAGGTAATAATTTTAGATCTAATAATAACCTTTATAGTAATACTTATAATCCAGGTTGGAGAAACCACCCAAATTCTTCTTGGGGAGGTCAAGGAAATCAAGGATATCAAAGACAACAACCTCCTCAAAATTTCCAAAATCAGCCCTATCCACAGGAAAAGAGGCCGAACCTCGAAGAGATGCTGACAAAATTCATGGCAGCCACAGATAACTGTCTCCAAGACACTGAGACCACCCTTAAGAATCAACAGGCATCAATCAAAGGGATCGAGAGCCAAGTTGGGGAACTTACTAAGACAGTTGGGCAACTTGTGAAGCTGATTTCCGAATGACCGCAAGGGCGTCTACCAAGCAACACTGAGATCAATCCAAAGGAGCAAATCCAAGCCATAACAACTCAGGATAGTATAGGGTTAGATGAACCTAATTCAATACAAGAAAACGAGGTAGAAAAAGGTAAATTTGAGGTAACACAGGAAAAGCCAAAACCGGTAATCAAAAGGTACCAACCTCGCATTCCTTATCTCAAAGCGATGAAAAGAGACGATACAGAGGAACAGTCCGGTAAGTTTCTTAAACTTTTAAAGAAACTACATATCAACTTACCTCTTCTTGAAGCTCTTTCACATATGCTAGATTCGAGGAAATTTTTAAAACAACTCTTGATGAACAAGCGTAAGTTAGACGAGGAGCCACATGTGGAATTAAACGCAGTATGCTCAGCAATGCTACAGAATAGACTACCGTGAAAGCTGAAAGATCCAGGGAGTTTTACAATTCCATGTTTGATTGGTAGTTTAACTGTTAATAATGCTTTAGCTGATTTAGGGGCAAGTATAAATGTCATGCCTTATAAAATGTTTAAGCAGCTAGGTCTAGGGAAACCCAAACAAACTAGGATGAGTATTCAATTAGCTGATAAAACTGTTAGAATTCCTAGGGGTATTATCGAAGATGTTCTTGTAAAAATTGATAAATTCGTTTTCCTGGTAGATTTTGTTGTCTTAGACATGAATGAGGATAATTCGATTCCCTTAATTTTAGGAAGACCATTCTTAGCAACTGCCAGAACTAAAATCGATGTTGATGCAGGCGAACTTATACTCTGTGTAGGTGACGAGACAATCACTCTTCAAGCCCTCGATTCAGCTAGAACATCAAATAGCCAAGGTGAGAAAGTCAATTCTATTGATAACCATTCGGTTAACCCTTCTTTTCAGGAAACACCACAGCATGGTCCCGATCCTGAACCCTGTGCCAACAAAGAAATAACTCATGAGGAACAATGGATTCAGATCGATGAACTAGAAGAGGGGAAGACGCACCTTAAAAAAGAACTAGGGATACCCGAAATAGAACCAGAGCCACCCTACAAGGCACACAAGTTCAAAATTGGAGATCAGGTACTATTAGACAAAGTAGACCCACGAATAGCTCCACCTGATCCTAACACAAACAAAGAATCCCTTTCAAGGTAATAGATATTTTTCCATACGGAATAGTCGAGGTAAGTAACCCTATGTTCGACACTTTGAAAATAAATGTTACTCGTCTTAAACCTTATCATGATAATGGAACTGCCAGCACAAGGAAGGACTTTCAACTCCTCAAACCACCATGAACATACAAATGAGAGGAGAGTTTAGCTTAAGACTATAAATGAGCGCTTCTCGGGAGGCAACTCGAGTACTAAACCCATTAACTTTTACATTTTTATTTATTCTGTTTTATTCTTTCTTTTATCTTCATTTTTAGCACCTAACTATAAACTAACTAAGTGCAGATTTCCAGGCCGCACGGCCTTGCACACGGCTGTGGCCGTGGTCGTGTGGACCTCAAGAATTTTCGTACTGACATGGCAGAAATGGTACATGTCAGAGCAAATAAAATCTTCAAGTCACGGAATCCAACCACCACACTATGGGCTTCGAAAAAACCCCACGGTCGTGCGATGCGACCGTGGTCGACACTGTCTGATAACACACGGGCGTGGAAAATGGAGCACGGACGTAGGAGAAACGAACGATGCCCACCATGGCCATGCGATATGGCCGTGTGAGACGCCACGCCCACAAAACACGGGCGTGTGAATGTACCTGACTTGAAATTCTATTTAAACCACCCACCTCCCCCCTCTTTTCACCCATTCAACCCATTTAGTTTCTCTTTTCTTTCTCAACCCTCTCCCTACTCTTCATCACTAATCTCTTGACATAACCACCGAGCAACACTGCTCCAATGTTGAAGAAACGACGGAATCCCAGCACAGTCTCCCTCGTGGAGACCGATTTACATAAGTTCATGCCGACCACTTCATCCACTCGACAAGCCAAGGGTCTTTGAGACCATTTATCTTTTGTTTTACTTTTATCTTCTCCTTTATTTTCCTTCCCTTTGACTATCTTATGCTTAATTTAGTTTATTTTAATCTAGTTTCTTAGTGTCAGGTTTAAAGGGCTACTTGGGAATCACGCCACTTCCGCCACCGCCAGCACCTCCGCAGCCTTAGAGGTCACACCCACCTCGCGAACCATCCAACAATAAGGACTATTTGGTCCATTAATCTTTAATTTTACTTTTATTTACACTTCTATTTTCTTTCTTTTTATCTTTTTTGTCTTTAATTATATATTTAGTTTATTTTAAATGTGTCTTAATAATTCCTGGCTAATTCTCTACGAGCTCCCCAATTTCTTCATCTAGTGCAGAGCTCGGTAGCAGCCACCACCCCTATCGACTTCCAACTCCAGGAAACCATCCAAATTAAAGAAGTCTCACCTCCCTCTCTCTCTTAAAATGCATATTTATCTTTGTGCATTGAGGGCATTGTACAACTTAAGTGTGAGGGGTGAATAGTTATTTCAAGAAAGTGCCTAACTTTCTTCATTATTCTCAAATCCCTGAATATTATCTTGTCTTGAAGTAAGTTTTTCATATTATGATTAGAATGAAAATTCCTTTGATTTATGATTTTTATTGATATGTTCCAGAGTAAGTCATTGATAATTGTGCATTGATGATTAAATTTGAAGGATACTAGAGAATCAAGCATGATAAATCTATTTTTTTTCAAATTTAAAATTTTTAGGTTGTCTACCTAAATTTGAAATTTACGAGGTTGATATCAAAATACCCATAATCTTTGTGAGATTTTGAGCCTTATAGAGCATTTATTCTTTTTCATGCTTACTTTTTAATTATGAATGTGTCAACATTGAACTGTTATTCTAGAACTTTCCTCGATTATACATATTGAGACCACACCTTTGATTTGATATACAGAGATGATAAAGGCACTTAGGATTTAACTCCCTTACTCCACAAAAAGCCTACCTTCATAATTAGCCCCTAGTGAACCCCTTTGATCCTAACAACCCTTTTTATTGACTCACCAGCTAATATTACCCCAAAACCTTTGTATTTGTTATCACCATTCCTTTTGACTACCCTTATATCAAGATTTGATTTGATTAGCTCCCTACTTATATTATTTCAAGAGTTGAATTTATCCTTTATTATGTTATTTGTTCTTAATAAAAATTCAAAGTATATTCAGTATTAGTATTATGAAAAGTGAGCTTATACAATTAAAAAGTCTATTTATCAAAAGAAAAGCTCGTATTATTAGGGTTATTACTTTTCAGTTGGTGTAATTATTTATTATCGTCTCATTATTTCTAGATAGGTAACTTGTTAATTCAATCTCGATTCTAACCTTCTATTCCAGCCTTTATCCACACCTTTAACCCTAGCCCCGTTACAACCCTGTTAAAGACCTTTTGATCTGTTTATCATCTCATTCTACAATGGTGGAGATTTGATTTTCAGGCAAGCCTATGGGATTAAATTTTCAGGTTCGACTTATGAGTGTTTTTTTTCCTGAACCTTAAACACTTCGAGTGGTTTGAGTGAATCTTTTGTGAGGATGTCAATCCTTGTCAGATTTGAATTAAAGGTAATTATTTAGATAAGGGAAGACACCAACGTTTTCGCGATACAAATGTATGACTTATATTTTTTAAATCTTTAGGACTCTTCGAGTTGAATTATCCATGTATGAATTATCTTTGAATTATGATGAAACACTATTGATGAATATTATGAATCGAGGAAGTTCGTTTTAATTGTAAAGTTGATAATTTTGCTTGATGACAATCAAAAGCTTAAGTGTGGGGGTATGTGATAAATCGTAAAAGTAACATATTTTAATCGCACATTTAGCATACTTTTGAATGATTTATCTCTTGATTTATGTAAAAAGGTGCTCTTAATCCTTTTTTTTCATGTTTTATACTCAGGAAAGCACCGGAGGATGGAAAGAACGAGAAACGGGCTTAAAACGGGCCAAATTGGGCCAAACTGGAAATCGGCAAGGCCTAGACTTAAGCCACACAGCCGTGCCTCATTAAACAGTGTCGAACACGGCCTGGCCACGACTCACACGGGTGTGTGCCATGGCCGTGTCCCTGTCGTGGAGAAGAGCAATTTCACTCGGAAAAGGATACTTAGGGGTAAAGAAACCTATTTCAAAAGCCTATATAAACCCCCTAAGTGTAACCTGTAAGGGGGTGGTTAGCTAGGCCAAGGAGCCGAGCCAAAAAGGTCAGATTTGTGGGAAGCACTCGAAGATAGCCAGTTGATCCATCTCAAGAAGCCGAAATTATACTCAAGACGGAGGATCTCTCCTTCAATTCCTTCAGGGGGTTTTAGGGATTTCTTATGTTTTGTTTTATCTTTGCTTCTGAGATGTTTTCTTTTATTGTTATGAACTAAACCCTTCAGATACCTGAAGGGGATAAAACCTAAGACCGATCTTGTTATTGTTTTCTGAACTATGTGATAAATATTTGACTTGTTCTTAATTATGTGTTCTTGATTCTTGTGTTGATATTTCTAGGATATTAATTCAAGTATGATGTGCTTATGTGGAGGAACAAAAGTCCCTGCCTAAGAGTAGATCAAGCATAATTAAGTGGAGTTGCGCGCCTAGAGATAGGGTGATGAGATTTTACTGGATTAGGGTGAAACCTAATATGGGAGTCCATAGATCGAGTTAATGCGATTCTAGGGGTTTTAATTAGAAAGAGATTTCAATTAATCAACCTAGGGTTAGACGTTATTCGCCTCGAGAGAGGGTTTAATATAAATTAGGGAATCCTACGGATCAAGTCAACTGAATAAATCGTCTGGTTCAGTGTTAGATAACAAGTGAAGTCTACGTGGATTCTTCCTAAGGGTATCATCTTAGTCAACTGAGTTTTCCCAACAGTATTTCCCCAATTCATTCTTTTTGTCTTTGCGTCTTTAGCTTAGCAAGTTAGTTAAATTTAGATTAAACAACAACTTCAATTATTTTAGGCTAGATAATAAAAAGAAAGTTAGTATTAGTACTTTTAGTTCCTTTGGGTTCGACAATCCGGTCTTGCCTAAGCTATACTACTGTTTGATAGGTGCACTTGCCTCAATCGTTGTCATAGTTAGTTTTCAGGTTCGATCATTCTCATTCATTATAAATTTAAAACTCTGAAATCAACGATCAATCAGTCATCGCCCTATGGCTCAACGCATCAGCCACCACATTGGCCTTGCTAGGATGGTACTCGATGGTACAATCATAATTCTTAAGCAGCTCAATCCATCTACGCTATCTAAGGTTCAACTCCTTTTGAGTCAGTAGGTACTTAAGGCTTTTGTGATCAGTATAGATAATGTACTTCTCACCGTACAAACAGTGCCTCCAAATTTTCAAGGCAAAGACTACGTCGACCAATTCCAAATCGTGCGTCGGATAATTTGCCTCATGCGTCTTGAGCTGACGAGACGCATATGCCACAACCTTACCATATTGCATCAGAACACAACCTAGACCCACATGTGATGCGTCGATAGACACTACGAACTCCTTTCCAGATTCAGGCTGTATCAGAATAGGAGCCTGAGTCAGAACAGACTTGAGCTTCTCAAAGCTCTCTTGCTGTGCATCAATCCAGACAAAAGGGACACCCTTACATAGCAGCTTAGTTCAGGGTGCTGCAATCCATGAGAAACCTTCCACAAACCGCCAATAATAACCCGCCAAACCCAGAAAACTGTGGATCTCCGACTTATTCTTAAGCTATTTCCAATCCAGTACAGCCTCAATCTTTTGATGATCAACTCGAATCCCCTCAGCAGACACTACGTGCCCAGAAAAGTGACTTCACAAAGCCAGAACTCACACTTACTGAATTTAGTGTAGAGTTGCTTCTCACACAGAATCTGAAGTACAACTCTAAGATGATCATCGTGCTCATATTCAGTCTTAGAGTATACTAAAATGTCGTCAATTAATACTACGATGAACTGATCCAAATAAGGTTGAAACACACAGTTCATCAGATCCATAAATGCGGCTGGTGCATTCGTCAACCCGAAAGGCATAATTAGGAACTTGTAATGCTTATAACGAGTCCTAAAAGCAGTCTTATGAATATCCATATCCTTAACTCTGAGCTGGTGACACCCAAAACGAAGATCTATCTTAGAAAATACTGAAGCCCCTCGGAACTAATCAAATAAGTCGTCGATTCTCAGAAGTAGATACTTATTCTTAATAGTCAGCTTGTTCAGCTGCTGATAATTAATTCACATCCTCATGGTCCCATCCTTCTTCTTAACAAATAGGACCGGTGCTCCCCATGGAGACACACTCGGATGGATGAAACCACGGTCCAACAACTCTTGAAGTTGAGCCATAAGCTCCTTCGGTGCCATTCGATAGGAGGCGATAAACACCGAAGCTGTACCAAGAAGAAGCTCAATCCCAAATTCCACTTCCCGATTCGGAGGTAAACTCGGTAGCTCTTCAGGAAAGACGTCCGAAAAATCCCTTACCATTCTGATGTTCTTTACAGTAGAGTCCCCAGAAACGAAAACACTAACATAGGCCAAGAACTCCTCACACCCGTTACAAACCAGTTTCTCAGCGAAAAGTGCAGAGATCACATTAGCCAAATTATCCTGACGTTCTTCAATCATGACTACCTCATTATCCTCATCAGTTCTCAAGACGACCCTCTTCGTCGCACAGTCCAGACTGACACGGTGCTTGACCAACCAGTCTATAACCAGAATCAGATCGAACTCCTCAAATGGAAGCTCCATCAGATTAGCCAGAAATACCGATCCTTGTACCTCTAGCAGAACATCTCTATACAATTTGCTAACACATATAGATTACCCCAACGGACTCAGTATAGTGACTTCACTCGTAGTACTCTTAACCGATAACCCTAGATTTTCAGAAACGGTAGGAATGAGTAGATCCTATGTCTATTAGAGCAATATATGGTACATCAAAAATAAAGAACGTACCGATAATGACGTCTGGAGCATCTCGGTCCTCTCGGCGATAAGCAGCATAAACAAGAGCAGGCTGCCTCGCCTCAGTTTGCCCAGCACCTTTGCCCGATGTTCTCTGTCCACAGTCCATACCGTTACCACCCCTAGCCTGACCACAACCCCTCGGTAGCTGTTGAACTACCCTCTATGGCTGCGTAGTACCAGAATCAAGAGCTAGCATCTGATCGGCCCTTAGCGGGCACTCCCAATACGGTACTTTAATGACCCATATTTCAAACATGCCTTAGTCTTTCTCCAACACTCGCCCTGATGGCGTCTACCACAATCCCCACACAGCTGCAAACTAGTAGGAACAATAAGGGGCCCAGCTCTAATCGACCTATCAATCCTGGCCTTTTTCTTAGGCCTCTGTACCGAACTCGAGGGCTCTGAATCCCTTTTGTTCTTACCCTTCTCACGGTCTCTTTTCTGGCACTCAGCACGCTTAACGTCCTCGGCGATTTTCACCTTCTCTACCAGTACAGCAAACTCTCGCTCCCTCTGTGGAGCAATCAAAACCCTTAGGTTATCCCTCAGCCTGTCTTCAAATCAGACACACATCTCATACTCATCTGCCACCATGCCTCGAGCATAGCGACTCAGCCTCAGAAATTCGACCTCATATTCGGCCACAGATCGGTCTCCCTGAGTGAGGTTCAAAAACTCACGTCTCCTAGAATCAACATAACTGGATCCCACATACTTCCCTTGGAAGGCAGACTTAAAGAACTCCCAAGATAGGTGATCGAGCTGAGTGCCCTTCTTAACTTTAAACCACCACTAATAGGCCTCATCGAGAAGCAACGAGACTGTACCTTTTAATTTCTGCTCTAGGGTACAGTTTATATCGTCCATTATCCTCTCTGTGGCCTCCAACCAGTATTCAGCCACATTAGGGGCAACTTCTGTGACACCCCTAGATAACTCAGCTCTGTTGGACCGGAGTCGTTCAGTAACCGACCCTCGGCCCCCAGATCCAGTGTTCGGCCTAGCGACCTCTCTAGTATCCTTAACATGGCCTGGGATAATGCGTCGTCCCCAGCCATGCGATCTTAAGACCTAGTCTTAGTAACAGGTGACATCGACGTTTCACTCGTATCCAGGTTCGGCATGCTGCCTAGAGAAAAAGACTCAGCTCGAGCCCTCCTGCAGCCTCTACCTCAGCCTCTAGTACCACTTCCACGGATACCTCGAGCACTCATATCTATTCGGATTTGTCTGTATTACGAATTTTATGAATCAGTTACAGTTTCAGTATTTATTAACAAATATTTTATGCAAAGCAGTATCATAAATTCAGAGGTTTTTTTTTGCAAGTAAAGTCTCTATCAGTCTCAGTTTCACTACAGTTCCAGTAAACACTACTGAAGTGTTTTCAGAATAGGCTATTTATAACAGTTTATCAGAATACTTACAGGATCAACACTGGAGACTCGGTGTACCACATTCTCAGTCATTTCATTTCAAATCATTTGAAAATCAGTTCTTAAAAACCAAGTTTTAAAACCCAAAATCTATAGCCAAGTTTTGCAACTTGGCTCTAGTACCACTAAATGTAACACCGCAAATCCAGCCTAGACGTTATGGCCGAATCTAGCGATGTCACAGAGAATGGGATTTGAAATCGAATTTACCCAGTTAAAGCTGTTTCTTTTTATTAGCATCTATTTACCTCTCATCAATTTCAAAAATAAATTCCCCAATAATTTTGATTCATTTAAAAACATATTCTGTAGCGGAAGCTTTTTAAAATGTGTTATTTAGATAAAATCATTCGCGTTTAAGGAAATGTTGTGTTTATTAAAATCGAGTTTTTATTGCAGTTCAAAAGTTCAAGAAAACAGTAAAATAAACCAAAACGAAAGCAAATAGTCCAAAAGTCTAATTTACAACAAAATACCCCCAAAATAATAAAAAATAAAAATTAAATCAGTCCAATAATCGTGTGGTCACCGTAGAGTCCTCTGCCGCACCGATCCGTCTAATTCTAGGGATTACCTATATAGATAAAACACAAAGGGGTGAGTTTTTGTAAACTCAGTGTGTAATCCCCACAAATCACATGCATACAGTCAGTCACAACAAACAGTCAAATATAGTCTGGGACTAAGCCCGTTTCATTTTCAGTAGCAGTTCGGGCCTTAGCCCATTTTAGTTTCAGTAACAGATATGCATTAGGGCCTAAGCCCGTCACAGTAACAGTATCAGATATACATTTATCAGTAACAAAATCCTACCCAACCAGTGAAACACCCCAAACCCGGCCTAGAAGTTAGGCCCGAATCTGGCGTGTCACAAAAAAACTCGTTCGAAAATTACAGCCTCTTTGTTAAGACCAAACACTTACACAATTGTGTCTACGTAAAAACATAATCATCTTTAATAAACCTTTTCGGTTGCGAAAGCATATTTGAAATAAACGATTTACGAAAATGCGACATTTGAAATAGAGTTGTAAAAGCATTTTGAAACATTGCGGAAACGTTGATAAAATACAAGTATTTTTGAAAGATTGATTGATGAATCACAATTCAAGGAATTGAACTTTAAATCCGTGACTTTTGAAAATGTCGTTAATAATTTGAAAGAAAGTTCGAGTTAAATCATATTTGTAAAAGTTTATTTTGAAATCCATTTACAAATCGATTTTGGAAAACCTTTATTTATGTTTTTAGAAAAATTCTCGTTTTAAACAATTTAAGCAAAATAATAAGTATAACAACCATAAAGCAAATAATAAAATACTCCAGAGGCCCTATTACAACTTAAACCAAAATAGCAAAATAATAAAATAAACGGAAATGGAAAATTTAAAATTCGATAACACCATTTCGGAAGTATAGCCTCCACCGAGTCATCCATGGGCCCAAGTCCCCACTACGGGGCATTACCTACAAGGGTTAAGAGAAAGGGGGGGTGAGTTACAAGAACTCAGTTTATAATCCCCTTACCATCATCCACTGGGTCGGAACACACATAGAAATATTTTGGGCCTAAGCCCATTTACAATCATAACATAATAACATGTATATAATATGCATGTGATATGAAATTCCCAACCAAGCCTAAATTTCCATCCGCTACACACCACCCGTACCAACCAGCACACCTGTGGGGATCAAGTCAACCCTCCCCGCCAACACACCAATCGTAGGCATTAAGCCATTTAAAATGTTTGTGGCTGAGCCACCCGAACTAGATTGTGGCAGAGCCACCCGAACTAGATTGTGGCAGAGCCATCAGAACTTCTCTTCAATTTTATCCCAACCCATGCAATCATGTATACATATACAAAGCATAACAATATTCATATGATAATTTCAATATAAGGCCCATACTACAAGTTGGCCCATTTCTCATTTTGGCCCATATGGTAATTTATCAAATCGGCTCCTTAAGCAATCTAGCAATTCGGCCAATTAATCAATCTAGCAAATTGGCCCATTAAGCAATCTAGCAATTCAGCCCAATAAGCAACATGAGGCCCATATAGCTCATATTACACTTGGCCCATATATCAAATATCACATTTGGCCCATATATCAAATATCACATTTGGCCCTAAAAGGGTATTTTCGTAATTCGGTCCATAGGGACATTTCGTAATTCGGCCCATTAGGGGCATTTTCGTAATTTGGCCCGTAAGGGCATTTCCATAATTCGGTAATCGTACCCACTAAGGGTAATTCGGTAATTTACCCTCTAAGGGTATGATGTAATTTCGCAACCTAGGCTTAATTACTAATTTGGGGCATAAAATCGAAACTGTCCATCTGCGTCGTACTGACTAAACTGACTATAACTCGAGTTTGGAAACTCGAAATCTAAATCCGTAAATTTTCCTTGAAACTAGACTCGTATATCTTTCTACTATAATTTTCCAGAATTTTTAGCTTAACCATTTAGTATAGTTTATTCCTTAAAGTTTCCCTTGTTTCACTATCCAACGATTCTGACCTCTCTTGCCTTAATCTCAAATATCTTACTGTACGCTTTTCATCTATTGCTCCCACTTGTTTTTATTGAAAATAGGTTCACTAAGGAATCCATACATATCAATTATAACTCTTAATTCACTTTGTAAAATTTTATACAATTTTTCCAAGACAGAACAGAATACCCCGAAATCATTCAGAACCAGTCTCACTAAAATCTCAGAATATAATATTCCTTTTCCTTCTCCGTTTCTTCCATATTAAAATAGACACAGTAAGCTTTAATCTGATATCTTACTCACTTTGTAATTCCTTTTATCCAATTTTTCGTGATTTTTCAAATACACGTCACTGTTTCTGATCGAAACTGTTTTATTACAAAATACGCTTACCACTACGAGCATACGCACGTCCGAGTGATCACGGATGCCGGTTATCTATTTTCTTCGGTATTTCTACCGAATAACAGAATATTTCATGTAAAATTTCAGAGATATGTGAGATTTACTCACCATTTCAAACATATATTCGGAAGGGTACGAGATTACACACCTTATTTGGAATCCGTAACACGATACTCTCCGCGGCACCTAAAGGTACAATCGGTCAACTATTAGTCCAAAACCAAATTACCACTTCAACCAATTATTTCAATTGATTAACAATCTATGCACTTACCAACAATCCGAGTCTCTTATTATGAGGGATAGATCGAGCGATTTAGTCCCTAAAAATATAATCGATTAGTCACAACCACTATTTCGTTAAGCAAAATAACCGGTCAACGAAATAGATCCAAAAAGAACCATGATGAACCCCTTACCTTAACGATATTAGTTCCGATTTCTAACGATTGTACAATGGCTACGGATGAGTCAAAGTTTCAGCCTTCCACTATCACTCGATTGATCAAAGGAGTGAATGTCAACACAAATGAGAAGAAATGATTAAAAGAAAGGAGAAGGTGTATCAAGGTGTTTGGAATGTTTCAATCGACACTAAAAGAAATATGAACCAAAAAGAAATGTGAGTATTTTGGCAACAAAAAGAATGGTGAAAGATGGATTAAGATTTCGGCCCCCAAGGAAGAAATGAAGAAAGTGTGCTCACCAATGGCTTGTAAATTCGGCACAAAGCAAAAGAAATTTGGAGAGTACCAAATAGTGCAAAGAGAAAGGTTTTTGGCCTAACAAACACCAAAAAATTAAATCAAAAGGCAATGGAGAATTTCGGCTATCAAAGAAGGTGGAAAGAAAATGAGTTTGTGGTCAAACAAAAGAGAAAGAAAATGCACTATTGTGCTAATAGGTTTCGGCAAGGAGAGTTGCAAAATTGGGAGAGAATGACACAAAGTTGTCAAAGGGTTTTGGCCAAAACAAAGCTAAGACTTTACCCAAATGCCAAATAAAATTTTTCAGCCACCTATCTACCTCAAAACCGTCCACATGCATCCCCCCTAGGATAAGAGTTTGGCCACCCATACTTTCCAAAACACCTCCCCCGATATTAGCCTCTTGTCCCCCTTTCTTTCCTATTCCTCTTGATTCCTTTCCCAAACTTTAACCTTGGCATATTTTTTTAGCCACCTTACCAAAATAATGAAGTCCACACCTACCAAAAATACTTCTTGACCGACACTATAAGGAAAGGAAACAAAAATAAAAGCCAAAATGCACACAAAGGGATTCGAACCTCTTCCCTCAAGGTCCATCACTTGATGTCATAACCTCTTTACTAATTGCTCATTTATGCAAGCTATTTACTCATTTATTTCTATAAGTCTTGAAGCTACTTACCAACTCTCCTTAATAGGCTTAATCACAAAATTTTACTAAGGCCCAACTCGAACCCGGAACTTCATAGAAACCTCGTAACCTTCCAAATTCACTTACTAATTAGTCCAATTTGCAATAATGCCTTTCTCTTGTTCTCAAAATTTTAAACACTCCTACGCTCAAGGCCTATTGGGCCCAATCCTACTAGGCCCAATTTCGGGATGTTACAACCAGCCTCTACAGACCATCTCCGTCCATCCCTACACTCCATGTGGGGTTTAAAACACCCACCCATCCCTACATTCCAAGTAGTACCAAATGCGGCACATAATCAGTAGATTGCAGCTGAACTGCCAGATAGTAGGCTTAAGAGCCTTTCAGTACACTTCCTCCAAATATCAACATCCCAACCCAATGCAATGCAACATACAATATTTGACATGCTAATACATGATTATCAGTTAAACATACAGTTTAGTATTCATTCATATGATCATACATACAGTTCACGTATTTAAGGGTCTAAGTAGTGCTTACTAACCCTATAGTAGGTTCACAGTCGATTTGGGCGACCCGTACAACCTTAGAACACATTTCAGTTAAATGGGCTCACACGCCCATGTAGCCTACCCGTGTGGGCCCACACGCCCGTGTGGCCCTGTAACACCCCCTAACCCTAAACCGTTACCGAAACAGGGTTACGAGGCATTACAGGACATATCAGACAACTTACAAGTAATATAAAAATAATTATCGAACATATTATTAAATAATCAAAAAGTCCCTTAGATGGACACTTGAGGCCCAAAAACACGTATTAGAAGTGGAACGAAACTTATTCAAATACTCCAGAAATTTTTCATAATTTTTTTAAACTCAATATAACCCCTTTATAAACATCTAACCTTCCTTGCAATTTTCAAACCGAATACAATCTAAAACCAATCTTTCAACCAATACATATGTACACTTAATATACCTAAATTATGTCTATAACTTTGACTTAACCATATAATCAAATCACATTCATAAAATCATATAAAATTTAAGATCACTTTTCAATTTCAATTGCACATTCAAATAAATATACAATTCAATTATACATACACATTCACCATCCAATCCAATTCCCATTCAACTTAAATATTAATACTTACCTTATACTCATTTATTAAATATAATTTATATAAAATATTTAATAAAAAGTAATTTGAATTATAGTAATACAACCCCAGATTTGTTCGATTACTCCTCGATAACTTTTCCCTTTCCTTTCGATGCCGATGCTTCGGGTTCTTTGCTAGCTACGAAAATTAAAATAATTATACCATTAAATACAACACTAATTATAACAAATAATTGAATTACTATTCAATGTACACCTTATTTTCAAATAGGTCCTAATTAACTCATTCACTTTACTAACTTAATTCATACTTTATTCTTATTCAAATTCCTATCAAATTCAACCTAACTATCAAGTGTTCATAATAAAACCCTAATTTAAAATTTCTTTCTATTCAATCCCTCAATCACAAAACTTATATCTTATTTTACAATTTAATCCATTTATCAACCTAACTTGAAATTCATTCAATTAAATCCCTAATTCAACAATTTATCTAACATGAACCATGCTTAAAAACCTATGAACTTCCAAGACTTCAACTTAATTTCAACAAAACTTTGTTTTAAAGCTTCTAAAACATCAAAATTAAAAGAAAAGGACTTAATTGACTTACCAAAATAAGCTCCAAGCTTTAAAACCCTAGTGTTTCCTTTTTCTTTTCTTTTTCTCCCTTTCTTTCTTTGTTTCGTTTCACTCTCTGTTTCTTTCTATGCTTTGTTTCTTTTGTTCCTTTTATGTTTTATTTACTTTATTAGTTTTATAATATAATAATAATTATTATTTAATTAATAAATATCTTTATACTTAAATTATAAGATGCCTGTGAAAGTGCAGTATCGAGCCTCCGTCTTAGTAAACCGAGTCCGTAAATAATTATTAGAAGTAATTATGAGCCTAGTTGTGTGTCTAATTAGGTTTTTATTAAGTGAATTTAGCTTAATTAAGAGTAATTAGGAAAAAAAAGGACTAAAGTGAATAAAGGGTAAAAGTTGAATTGTAGATTAAAAGAAAATAAAAAGGACTAAAAGGGCAATTAGGCCAATCCTCATAAATGAGGCTTCAAACCATGCTAAAAATCTTAGATACTTTAGATTTTAATTATATAATTATATATGATTTAATTATAAAATATATTATTAAATTAAGTTATTATAAATATTATATTATGAAAATAAACTAAATTATGCCAAATGTATGGTGATGATAAAATACATGCGTAATGTTTGTATTTATACACTTGTAAAATATTTATATATTTTCTTAAATATTATAAGATTTTTATATGATAAATAAATTAAAATAAATTAAAACAACCACGAGCACTCTCAAACCTACACACGACTTTCCAACGCCCAAAAATTCAGCCTAAAACCACGATTAATCTGAAACCATCACACTATCAAAGATTTAGAACATCCAATTAACGCTTTACTTGAAAACCCCGAACGTTTTCCACTACAATTCGGCACAAGACAGCCCCTTACACTGGATTCTCGGCTGTCAAAATAGTATACATAGGTTTCCAATTAATATCTTAAAAACCGAGATTACAAAGCACCAAAATCACTTACCACTACCGACGAAAATAGAGAGCGAACTCCGAAAGAGTAAATACGAATGAATAGCAAAGGGAGTAGTAGCATCTGAGAAAAAATTGACAAAAGGGGGACAAGAAGAACGGAGAGATAGCAAAATGACACCAGAAAAATTTGAGAAGAGAGGGGGAGAACCGAAAATTTGCAAAAAGAATCAAGAACCAGTCAAAAGTGATCCCGATAATGCTCATATCCCTAAATTCACTCCCACAATCCCACTAACCTATAACCACTCCAGAATCCCCACACAGCCGAAATTCTTGTCCATTACCATGCAAAAATAACACTTATGCTCCAATAAGGATTCGAACTCCAGACCTCCAACACACCTACCCACATGCTAACCACCAGACCAACAGGCCCATTCTGTTATTTACCTACAGCCAATTAAACTTAAACCCTTTGAGTAAGGTTAAGGCTTTATTCAGAAAAAGACAAAATTTTACCTGAGACAAGGCTCGAACTTGGGACCTCTCACACACACCCAAAACACTTAACCATTGAGACAGATACACAATTGTGTAACATTTTAACCAAAACAAAAGTAAGAATTTTGAGGCGTTACAGATCTTTTAAATGTGTAAAACACGAATCTAGGGTTAGAATCCCCAAAAACTCGACCAAAATCCGACCAAAGGCGAAGAAACCTTTCAGTTTCTCCCTTTTTTGACGGGGTTTTCGACGAACCCAAGAGATTCAGAGCCCTTTCAAGCCAGAGAAGGGGCCCTCATGACAAAGGCGCGGTGAAATAAGTAAAAAAACGTAACTTTTCCCCTTTTATATTTTGAAATTAAAAGACAAACGAGCATATGAACTACCTCTTGCTAAACTTGTGGGCTGTTTGTATTTGATTTTTCTTGATGAATGTATTAAAAGATGATTTCGGCTTTTATATCCAGATATATTACAAGGTATATTATTTTTACCTTTTGTTTTCTTTTCCCTGCTTCTGCTTCTGCTTTTTGCTTTTATTTCTCTACTATTTTGCAGGTGGTAGTGGCAGAGGGGCGGCACCCTGCCAATGTGGCAAGGGTGCGACGCAAAAAGGAGCTAGCTTTTCTGTTAATTTTTAAGGTTTTGGGCTTTCAGGTTTTCTTTTTGTATTTGGGCCAATCTGTTTTTGTAAATGGACTTAGTATTAATGGACTTTTTATTTTATTTATTTATTTTTTGGTTTTTGTTTGGGTCGGATGAATTTGGGCCACTACATTGTCATTATTGATTTCTTGAAGAATTTAATTTAAAATTGATAGATTTTAAGCTTAGAATATGAAAAGGACTAGATTGGAACGTTTAATTTTTAGTTTCATATATAAGGACTAAAGTGAATAAAATGCAAAATTATTATAAAATTTTGGTAGGAATAGAAAGTATAAGGCCCCTAATGAATGTTTGTACAATTGGATTTTAAACCAAGGTTTAAAATTAAAAGTTATGGCTATTTTAAATTCAAGGAATAAATTGAATAAAATGTAAAATTTTAGGGGTAACAAAAAATGAGGTCATATAGGTTCATTCATGTCATGGCATATTATGAAAATGTTTGGTATTGATGGATTGCATAAAATAGTTGTTTAGATCAAGAATCAGATCAAAGCGGAATTAAACAAGGAAAAGCTAAAATTGTTTACTAGTCCTTGAAGAATCAACTCGTTTGGTGTTTTGAACAGATAAGTTCATATGGTATTTATTATTTTAGGATGTTATGTATTTGATTTAATTTATATATGTTTGAAATTAGATTCATTAATTGTGGATTGATGTGCAAGGCTAGGATTAAACTGAATCGAAAATATTAAATTAAATGTGTAAAAGATGCCCCTGTGAACTTAGTAAAGGGTTAGGATATGATTGGTATGCCAATAGGGTGTTGTGCATGTTTGTACGAGATTTCTTGCAGATGTTATTGAGATCCAACATATGTTACGGATTTTTGATATTTATGCAATACAAGTTTAGCTCGACGAGTAACCTGATGTGTCATTATAAAAGTTTAGCCTGGACGGGTTGTAACACCCCAAACCCGACCCAAACGCTACGACCAGATCAAGTATGCTACGGGGTTTACGTTAAAAACTTCACTTGGATGATTTTTGGAAATTCAGTTTCTTTATTTAGGTGTTCGTTAAATAAGTGATATTGGAAGAAAACCTTTGCTCTTTCTTTGAACGTGTTTGGAAATCCCATTTTATTACTTCTTGTGGATAAGTCTTTGAACATAATTTTTTTTAAAAAATAGGAAAACAATAACCATTATAAAATGATAACCTAAGCTATGGGGCCTTATTACATAAACATTCCCAAAATTAAAACTTAAAGAAAAACCGAAAAAAAAATTATGGAAATAGAAACTTGATGGCCCCTCGAGTCCGCCTCGGCTCCCATGCCCATGATCTACTGCTCATCTTAAAAGTCAGGAAAATAAAAGGGTGAGTCACCAAGACTCAGTGTGCAAATCCCGAAAACACATAATTGGCTTGAGGCCCACAAACACATTATGTGCCTTAGCCCATACACAATGGCAACAAAATATTTACATGCAACATGGCCCAACCCAACCTAAAAATCCATCCTCTACACACTAGCCCGTACCAACCAACACACCTCAGGGATTTCTACAATCAACCCACCAACCACTACATACCATATCGACAGCCATGCTGCCTATTCCTACTAGTCAGGAATAAATTTAACGTGGCTTAGCCACCGATCACTATTGTGACCTAACTTTATAATTCGTGGTTTAACCACCGATCACCAAGTGACCTATTAACATGCTCTCCCCCTTCATCATATCAACCCCATCCCATGCATACATACATGCAGAATCAAAACAATATACTACCTAAAAGTTCACAGTTATCACATACATCGATACACATAGAGAAGTTTCTATGATTACGTACCTGGGATCCCTTGTCTACCCTTTCTGGGTAATCCGACTGTCTATAAGCCTTTTTCCGGCTTTTAACCCATAATATATATTTAGTACAGATTACTATACAGCCTTTTTCTGGCTTTTAGCCCATAACATATATTTAGTACAGATTAATTAGTGTGTTAGAGATCTACACACCTGATTACAGTCAAGACGAGACCTCCTATGTCAACACTATCAGAAGCCGATACGACTGCTAACTGCCTAAGATTTTGTTCTGAAGTCAGTCCACAACCCGGTGGCCAATTCCGAACTACTGACACCCTCGTTTCTTAAACTTAGGGATTGGTTTAACAGATCCAATCCCCTCCTTCGCCTGATCGATATTTGATTCCATTAAAAGAACTTATCATAACATATGGTTAAGATCACAATTACGATAGCGAATCTAAAGAGAATCTAAAGAGAACCCCTTACCTTGAAATCCCGAAAAGAGAGATATGAGGTTCAGAGACTAACGGTTCCGGCTTTTAGATCTAAGCGATCTACTTCAATTCCTGAATGTCGCCCGACACGTAAACACAAGAAACCAACAATCCATTAGCCTTTCGGCTTTGTCTTCTAAAAACCGAAAGAGAAAAAGAATAGATCAGAAGAAATCGGCACCTAGCTTTACAGAGAATTCGGCAACTCCTAGAAGATTTCGAATTTTGAGAAGATAAAAAAGAAAAGATGATCTCAAAAGATCTATAAAGTTTCAGCTTTTGAGAAGGTCAAAAAGAAAAGATGATCTCAAGAGATCCATGAAGTTTCGGCTTTTAAGAAGGAGATGATTGAGACAAAAGAGTAATATCAAACGTAAAGAAGTGATAGGAACGGTATAAGAAAAAGAAGAATTTCGGCAAGGCTAGGGCAGATTCGGCTATGGCAGAGAAATGTGAAAAGAAAGAATGCTTAAGGGAGTTTTCGGCTTTTATTTAGAAAATGAGGAAAAGAGAGAAGATGAAAACTGTAAATGCCGAAAATAAAGAAGAGAATGGGAGAATAAAAGCCTAATGCCAATTTTAATTAAAATAGTTGGGCTTTGTGCAACTTGAATTTGGGCCTCCTCAGTTGACGCCACTTCCCTGCTTTTAAGTGGCGCCACTTTGCCACTGGGCCACAAGCCCATTTGTATTTTAAAACACAGATAACATCTTTTAAGCCCTATCTTACCAGGTTTCCACTAGAGTGTCCAAACAAAAAATTCGGTGAAGGCCTCTGCCCAACCCTGAGCCCATTCTGGACCCCTAACACTCACATTAAACATAACCACACATTAAATGCATAGCCCCACAATTTTAGGATGTTATAGTTCTACCCCCTTAAAGAAATTTCGTCCTCGAAATTTCCAACTATCTATTAATCGTACTACCCAAGTCTCACCCCTATGCCTTCGCTGCGCACTCTAATTCTAAAACCAAAAGAAACACTTAGTATACTATGGTAGAGTACGCACCGGTATTCGCATCTAGAGCGTCCTCGTCCCCTTGGCGACGTGCTGCATGGACCAAAGCTGGCTGCCTCGCCTTAGCATAACCTGCACCCCCACAACCATGTCCTGTGCCATTGCCACCATTGACTTGACCACGGCCCCTTGGTGGTTGCTGACCTCCTCTTCCCGGCGGTGCATTCTCTTCACCTATGGGCCCTTCACTGCCCTGTTGCTGCGGACAGTTTCTAACTTGGTGCTCCGTAGATCCACACCTAAAGCACTTCCCACTGCCCGCCCAAGACTCACCTACATGGAATTTACCACACCGAGCACACTTCTGTGTCTGACTAGCAGCAGGTCTCTCATTCCGACTAGGTCCATCTGACCTAGGCCTTTTCTGAGTACGCCCAACTGTCCCCGATGATCCAAAATTTCTCTTACTTCCACCCCTATCTCTATCCTGATTCACTTTTTCTATCCGCTTAACCTCCTAAGCTATCTTAGCTTTTTCCACAAGCACCGCAAATTCCCTCTCCCGCTGTGGTTCTATCAGTACACGCAGATCGTCCCTCAGACCATCTTCAAATTGAACACAGCGTTCATGGTCTGTGGCCACCATCCCTCGAGCATAGCGGCTAAGGTGTAAAAATTTCGCCTCATACGCAGCCACTGACCTACTTCCTTGAACCAGATTCAAAAATGATCTGCGCTGCGTATCCACATAACTCGTCCCGATGTACTTACTTTGAAATGCCATTTTGAAGAAATCCCAGGTGATACTGTCAGCCACCGAACCATCCTTAACCGTAAGCCACCATTGATAAGCTTCGTCTCGCAGGAGAGATACAACCCCTTTCAGCTTTTCCTCCTCCGCGAAATCCAAATCATCCATTACACACTCAACCGCCTCCAACCAATATCCAGCTGTACTTGGGGCTATACCAGAAATTCCCCTAAACACTTCTTCCCCATTAGCTCTAAGTCGCTCCGACACAGATTTCCGGGCTCCTGTGCCCATGCCTGCCCCAGCAACCCTCTCTAAAACCCTTAACATTGCCTAAGATACAGCATCATCTCCGGCCGTCTGATCCTGAAATTTGGCCTCCGCAGCTGGCATCTCGTTTCCTGACCCGTGGCCAGATCCTACTGGTTCCGACACGGCCATCCTACCCCTATCGCAGCCATGCGACGGACGTCCACGACCCCTTGTACTCATTCTACCGATTCGCTTTTATCTGATTAGAAATTTTATGAATTATTAATTTCTTTCACTGATTAACCACGAACAATCTTATGAACATTAGTTTAAGAGTAGTTCTTTCGAATTCTACATTATTTCTACGAGTTTCAGTCTCAAGTTTGTATCTCCTGTTTCTAGGAACCACATACATTCAACCATCATACATCAACACACAAGTAGCATCCACAAACTCACATTCATCACATAAGGGTATTTTCATCATTTCACTACCCAGGGGTATTTCCGTAATTTTGTCCTACAGGGTATTTTCATAATTCCTCAAAATGGGGTATCTTGGTGTTTTTTTTCGAAATAGGGATATTTTGATGTTGTTTTTTTGTAAAGCAGAGGTATTTTGGAAAATTTAGTTTTGCAAACCGAGTACTTTCGTAAATCTAGGGGTTTTCGGGTAAATTTGCAAAGCATGGCTAATTTATAATACCAAGGGTGTTTTGGAAATTTCACAAATTTTGATAGTTTTACAAATCTAGGGTATTTCGGGAAATTTTCACAAATCAAGGGTATTTCAGAAATTTTACAAAACTTGGGGGTATTTTGGTAATTCTGCGAAATAAGGTGGCTGGTCCCTTTCGGGTTTTAATTATAAATTTTGGCCCATCAACAAGTCCTCATGGCTAAGGTGAACAGTCACTATGGACCAGGTAGGATTCCAGCGAAGAGGAGGTGAGTCACTAGGACTGCTTAAGTACCAAGCTCTTCCTGAATCTAATCCTAGACATGCGTATGCCTGTTGCTACACCCTAACCCAGCGACTCGTTTACGGACATGTTAAATTAGATTAAGTCTTATGGAATTTAAGAGTTGTTTAAACTAGGCGTAAGGTCCATTAACCCTATCATACTAGTCTACGTCCATAAAGCCCATCAAACCCAACATGTATATCACATCAAAAGTTAGAATACTTACCTGCGTGGATCGGGTGCTGGTAGACTCGAAGGCCATATCTCAACCAGAACTTTTCTCAAATTCACATCAATTTTCCAAAACACTACTAGACCCATTTCACAGCCCGAGTTTTGAACCGGGCTCTGATACCAAAATGTAACACCCCAAACCCGGCCCAAACGCTACGACCAGATCTGGTATGCTACGGGGTTTACGTTAAAAACTTCACCTGGATGATTTTTGGAAATTCAGTTTCTTTATTTAGGTGTTCGTTAAATAAGTGATATTGGAAGAAAACATTTGCTCTTTCTTTGAACGTGTTTGGAAATCCCATTTTATTACTTCTTGTGGATAAGTCTTTGAACATAATTTTTTTTTTAAAAAAAATAGGAAAACAATAACCATTATAAAATGATAACCTAAGCTATGGGGCCTTATTACATAAACATTCCTAAAATTAAAACTTAAAGAAAAACAAAAAAAAATAATTTATGGAAATAGAAACTTGATGGCCCCTCGAGTCTCTCTCGGCTCCCATGCCCACGATCTACTGCTCATCTAAAAAGTCAGGAAAATAAAAGGGTGAGTCACCAAGACTCAGTGTGCAAATCCCGAAAACACATAATTGGCTTGAAGCCCACAAACACATTATGGGCCTTAGCCCATACACAATGGCCACAAAATATTTACATGCAACATGGCCCAACCCAACCTAAAAATCCATCCTCTACACACCAGCCCGTACCAACTAACACACCTCGGGGATTTCTACAATCAACCCACCAACCGCTACACACCATATCGACAGCCATGCTACTTATTCCTAATAGTCAGGAATAAATTTAACGTGGCTTAGCCACCGATCACTATTGTGACCTAACTTTATAATTCGTGGTTTAACCACCGATCACCAAGTGACCTATTAACATGCTCTTCCCCTTCATCATATAAACCCCATCCCATGCATACATACATGCAGAATGAAAACAATATACTACCTAAAAGTTCACAGTCTATCACATACATCGATACACATAGAGAAGTTTCTATGATTACGTACTTGGCATCCCTTGCCTACACTTTCTGGGTAATCTGACTGTCTATACAGCCTTTTTCTGGCTTTTAGCCCATAACATATATTTAGTACAGATTAGTTAGTGTGTTAGTGATCTACACACCTGATTACAGTCAAGACGAGACCTTCTATGTCGAAATTATCAGAAGCCGATACGACTGCTAACTGCCTAAGATTTTGTTCTGAAGTCAGTCCACAACCCGGTGGCTAATCCCGAACTGCTGACACCCTCATTTTTTAAACTTAGGGATTGGTTTAACAGATCCAATCCCCTCCTTCGCCTGGTCGATATTTGATTCCATTAAAAGACCTTATCATAATCACAATTACGATAGCGAATCTAAAGAGAATCTAAAGAGAACCACTTACCTTGAAATCCCGAAAAGAGAGATATGAGGTTCAGAGACTAACAGTTCCGGCTTTTAGATCTAAGCGATCTACTTCAATTCCCGAATGTCACCCGACACGTAAACACAAGAAACCAGCAATCCATTAGCCTTTTAGCTTTGTCTTCTAAAAATCGAAAGAGAAAAAGAATAGATCAGAAGAAATCGACACCTACCTTTACAGAGAATTCGACAACTCCTAGAAGATTTCGGCTTTTGAGAAGATCAAAAAGAAAAGATGGTCTCAAGAGATCTATAAAGTTTCGGCTTTTGAGAAGGTCAAAAAGAAAAGATGATCTCAAGAGATCTATAAAGTTTCAGCTTTTGAGAAGGTCAAAAAGAAAAGATGATCTTAAGAAATCCATGAAGTTTCGGCTTTTAAGAAGGAGATGATTGAGACAAAAGAGTAATATCAAACGTAAAGAAGTGATAGGAACGGTATAGGAAAAAAGAAGAATTTCGACAAGGCTAGGGCAGATTCGGCTATGGCAGACAAATGTGAAAAGAAAGAATGCTTAAGGGAGTTTTCAGCTTTTATTCAGAAAAGGAGGAAAAGAGAGAAGATGAAAACCGTAAATGCCGAAAATAAAGAAGAGAATGGGAGAATAAAACCCTAATGCCAATTTTAATTAAAATAGTTGGGCTTTATGCAACTTGAATTTGGGCCTCCTCAGTTGACGCCACTTCCCTGCTTTTAAGTGGCGCCACTTTGCCACTGGGCCACAAGCCCATTTGTATTTTAAAACACAGATAACATCTTTTAAGCCCTATCTTACCAGGCTTTCCACTAGAGTGTCCAAACTGAAAATTTGATTAAGGCTTCTGCCCAACCTGGAGCGCATTCTGGACCCCTAATACTCACATTAAACATAACCACACATTAAATGCATAGCCCCACAATTTCAGGATGTTACACGAGTAACCTGATATATATATTCGGCTCAAATGAGCAATTGGTGTTGTGTAGTTACTTATGTATTAGAGTCTGTTTACCAGGGTTTATTGGGCGAAACGATGTATATGAAATTGAGAAATATAAATGGGATGAAATGAATTTTTTATCCAAATGGAAGGTCACTGAATGAATTGAGCATGAAAATTTTGATTGAAGTAATGTTTTTAGCATGTATGTGATTGTATTATTCCTTGATTGAATGTGTTTTTGAGATTAGTTATCTAAAGTGGCATGAATTGGGATGTTAAGGACTTGTGGTATCATATGGTTTTTATTATAAGCCAATGCTCATAATGTTGGAGTTTGGATTGCCATGTCTAGCCAAATATTATGCCAAGATAAAATAACTTGAAAATGTTGGTAAGAATAATGTAAGTCTTGTTTAAGACCTATGAACTTACTAAGCATCCTATATGCTTACCTTAGTTGTTTTCTTTCACTTGTAGATCGTCTACGGAACTTATCAAGCTGGATCGTCTCAAAGCTCACATTATTACTGAATCGGTAGTTATGCAATCATTTTGAGTCTAGGGTTGTGGCATGTATATATAATGTAACAACCTATTTTTCAATGATGTCTAAAACGCTAGTTTCAGAATCCCGTTTTTTGATGACCGAGTTAGTAAATAATGTTATTTAATATTTACTAGTCTATTTTAGTATTATATTGAATTTTGGTATAGTAATTTTATTGAATTGATAGCTACTAAATCCTAAAAGTGATAAAAGTGAATCGTTATAGATTTTTAGTGACTAAAAAGCTTAGTTAATTGTTATTAGGGGTCTAAAATGGTAATTAAGCCATTTTAAATTAATGGTGGATGGTTGAAACACATTTTATTAAGTAAATAATGTTAGATTTTATAATTTAATTAATTATAACAAAATAAAACATAAAACCAAAGAAAAAGGACTTGTCATCTTCATTTTATTTTTCTTCTCGAATCGATTCCACCATTGAAGAAAGACCAAGGCTTCATCCAAGCTTTTTTCTTCAATTGGTAAGCTTGATTTAGTCATTTTCTTGTAATTTTTATGTTTTTGAGATCCCAAGAGCTTGATTTAGTTACCCTAGGGACTATTTTGCAAAATATTAAAGTTCATAAAAGTTTCCATTGTTGAATCTTGAAGCTTTTGGTACTAAATTGATAGATTTTGAGCTTAGATATGAAAAAGAACTAATTTGTAAAGTGAAAGTTGTTAGTTTTGAACATAGGGACTAAAGTGTAAATATTTCAAAATTGAGATTAAATTTATGCAATTTTATATATTAAAGGGCTATATAAGGATGAAATTGAGATCTTTATTGAAACTAAAGCTCAAATTTAAATGTTATGAAAAATTCAGTTTTAGGGACTAAATTAAATAAAATGAAAAAGTTGAGGGAATATCTAATAAATGAAATTGAATTGTTATATAGTTATAGTATGCTTTTAAATGATGTTTGGAATTGATAATTGAATTAAATTATGATTTAGATCGGGATTTAAACCAATTGGAGGATATTTGAGGGAAATGGAAAATTATGGATTAGTCTCTGACATCATATTGGTTGCTATTTTTTCCAGGTAAGTTCATATGGTGTAATTATATTGTAATCCTTGTGAATGTTATATTATAGATCTATGTATGTTTTGTTAAATTTTGAATTAATTGTAACTTAGTACTAAATGGTGAGATTTGGGTTAAATTGAAAAAGGGTTAACAGGAACTTACATGATGGAATTACCCCGATAAAACTTGTAAATGTATCCTACACATGGTTACAGGTTGATTTCTGATGATTTTGAAATCCAGCATTTGTTGCATTCTATAACACCCCTAACCCGTAACCGTCACCGGATTAGGGTTAAGAGGCATTACTAATCATTTCTGAACATTTCATATCATTTCACAACCAAACATGTCAATTCTCATTCATATAGTCCCTTATATAGGTCAACAAGACCTTTAACATGCTTTAAAATAGGGCCGAGACTAAATCGAACACACACGAAAAGTTTTGAAATTCAAACATTTATCTAAGATACAGAGGTCACACGCCCATATGTCCAAGCCGTGGCAAAACAGGGCATACCTACTGACTTGTCCACACGGCCTGAGACACGCCCATGTGCCTCACCCGTGGTCGACACTGACTTGCATCACACGGCCGGTCACACGCCTGTGTGTCCAACCCATGGTTGAGTCTGACTTGAATCAAATTACAAAATCGAAAGACACGGTCGAGCCACACGCCCGTGTGCTCAACAATGTGGGCAATTATAGGCCATTTTCAAGGCCAAATTACATCCACACTTTGAAATCACCTATAAGCATCAAACCAATACCAATTCATGCCTCAAATGCAACCAAGATATACCAACACATGCACCAAATCATCATCAACTACATCATTTATGTCCATACTCAACTCCTACTCAATAAATCCATCCAAAACACCAATTTTCACAACTCAAATCATATAAGCTAAGCATCATTTAGTCATGCCACAAATTCACACTTAAAACACCATTCTCATCAACTAATTCAAGCATGAAACATACCAATTCCAATCTCACTATATCATACCATAATCATCATTTTCATAACTTCAAGTATAAACCAACAACATTCAACTTCCAAGCTATATCATATGGCAAGGTTTATACAACTCAAAACATGCTACATTAACTAGCCTATACATGCCATATTCAAATATACATCTTTCAAAAGTACCAAAATAGTTAGCCGATAGTGTGATTGAGTCGCTGATCGTATGTCAAAGTCTTAAAAATTTATATAATGAATGATCGAGCCTATAAACTAACTATGACAACGATTGAGGTAAGCGCACCTACCGAACAGTAGTATAGTTTAGTGGCAAGACCGAAATGTTGAACCCAAAGGAACCAAAAGTACTAATACTAACTTTCTTTTTATTATTTAGCCTAAGAATTAAGAGAAATTGTTTATTAATCTAAAATTAACTAACTACTAAGCTAAGGATGCTAAGACACAGAGAATGAATTGGGGAAAATACTTTTGGGAAAAACCAATTGATTAGGACAATACCCGAGGAAGAATCCACCTAGAATCCACTTGTTATTTAACTCTGAACCAGACGATTTATTCACTTGACTTGACCCGTAGGATTCCCTAATTTATATTAATACCTCTTTCGAGGCTACTAACGTCTAACCCTAGGTTGATTAATTGAAATCTATTTCTAATTAAAACCCCTAGAATTGCATTAACTCGATCTATGGACTCCCATATTAGGTTTGACCCTAATTCGATAGATTTCTGTCATCCTATTTCTAGGGTTGCGATCAACTCCACTTAACTATGCTAGATCTACTCTTAAACAGGGACTTTTGCTCCAATGCCTAAGCACATCAATACTTGAATCAATATCCTAAAATATCAAAGCAAGAATTAAGAACACATAGCTAAGAACAAATCAAGTATTTATCATATAGTTCAGAAAACAATAACAAGATCCATCTTAGGTTTTATCGCCCTCAGGTATTTGAGGGGTTTAGTTTATAATCATAAAAGAATACATCTCAGAAGAAAATATAAAACAAAACATAAGAAAAACCCTAAAACCCCTTGAAGGAAATTGAAAGGAAGATCTTCCATCTTGAGTATGATCCCGACTTCTTAAGATGAATCAACTGGCTTTCTTCGAGTAAATCCCACAATTCTGGCCTCTCTAGCTTGGCTCCTCGGCCTAGCTGAACCGCTCGGTTTTAGGTCATACTTAGGGTGTTTATATAGGCTTTCGGAATGTCTTTCTTCACTCCTAAGTATCCAAATCCGAGTGAAATTAAAATAGGTCACGTTAGGAACACGCCCGTGTGGCATGCCCGTGTGAATCGAGGCCATGCCGTGTTTGGGTCTGCTAAGGAGGCACGACCGTGTGGCTTGGGCCCAGGCCGTGTCGATTTCATACTTTGGCCCATTTTCTCCGTTTTTGGCCCATTTCTCATTCTTTTCATCCTCTGGTGCTCTCTTAAGTATAAAACATGAAATTAAAGGATTAGGAGCACCAAATTCCACAATTCGAGGGTTGAATCACCCAAAAAGTATGCTAAATGTGGGATTAAAATATGTACATATTATGGTTTATCAAATACCCCCACACTTAAGTATTTGCTTATCCTCAAGCAAAATTTCAACTCACAACTAAAATGAATTTCCTTGATTCATAATATTCATCAAAAATGTTTCATCGTAATTCAAAGGTAATTCATACATTGATAATTTAAGTAGAAGTGTCCTAAAGATTCAAACACTCAAAGTCATAGTTTTTGTAACACAAAAAATATAGGTGTTTCCCCTTACCTAAATAATTACCTCTGATTCGAAATCGACAAGAGTTGACATCCTCACTAAAGATTCACTCAAATCACTCAAAGTGTTTAAGGTTCAAAATAAAGCACTCAAAAGTCAAACATGAAAAGTTAATCCCATAGGCTTGCATGAAAAACAAATCCCCACCACTATAAAATGAGATGATACACAAATCAAAAGGTCTTTAAAAAGGGTTGTAATAGGGCTCAGGTTAAATGTGTGGACAAAGACTGAATTAAAGGGTTAGAATCGAGATTGAATCGACAATTTACCTAACTAGAAGAATGAACTAATCCTGAATAATTACATCAATTGAACACTTGAAACACTAATAACATGAGCTTCTTCTCAGAATGTGGAATTAATTTCTTAAGCTCAAACATAGAGATAGGAATGAATAACTTTCCAACATTTTTTTTAAGAATAGTATTAGCAATAATAAGAAAGAACTTTAACAACTGAAATATAGAACATAGTTAGGCAACTGCTCAAAATCAAATCTCGACAAAAAGGGAGTCAAGGAATGGTGATAACAAATACAAGATGGGTTTTGGGTTAATATTAGTGGGTGAGTCAGTAAAAGGGTTGTTAAGATCAAAAGGGGTTCACTAGGGGTTAATTGTGAGGGTAGGCTTTTTAGTGGAGTAAGTGGGTTAAATCCTAAGTGCCTTTATCATCTCTGTATATCAAATCAATAATGTGGTCTTGACATGTATAATCGAAGCAAGTTTTAGAATAACAAATCAATGTTGACACACTCATAATCAAAAAGTGAGCACGAAAGAATGTATGCTCTAAAAGGCTCAAGATCTCACAAAAATTATGAGTTTTTGATATCAAACTTGTGAATTTCAAACTTCAAGGTAATAATTAGATTCAGGTAGAAAACCTAACAAAATTTTAATTTTTGAAAATAGACTCATCATGCTTGATTCTCTAGTCTCCTAAAATTTTAAATCATCACTGCACAATATCAATGACTTATTCCAAAACATATCAATAAAAATCATGAATCAAAGGAAATTTCATTCTAACAGTAATATGAGAAAATTACTTAAGAACAAGACATAATTCAGGGATTTGAGAATAATGCAGAAAGTTAGAAACTTTCTCAAAATAAAATTCACCCCCACACTTAAGATGTACATTGTCCTCAATGTACAAAGATAGATAATAACAATATAGTGAGAAGATCAAAAGATAGGGAGAAGTGAAACTTCCTGAATTTTGGATGGATTCCTTGAGTTGGAAGTGTGGAAACTTGATTCAGAGGTGAAAGATAATTTGGAGGCGTCTTTGGTGGTGGTATGGTGGCCGCCAACAATCTCTGCGCTAGATGAAGAAATTGGGAAGCTCGTGAAGAATTAGCCAGAAAATAATAAGAATAATTCCAAATATACTAATTACATACTTAAAGAAAAGAAAAATAAAAAGAAAGAATGTAAAAAGTGAAATAAGACTAAAAGAAAAGATTAATGGACTGAAAAGTCCTTATTGTTAGGTGGTTCGCGAGGTGGGTATGATTTCTAAGGCTTGGTGTGGTGATTCCCTAACAGCCTTTAGAACCTAAATCAAAGAAAACAAAATGTGAGAATAAAAATTAAAGACAAGAAAGATAAAGGGAAGGAAAATAAAGGAGAAGAGAAAAGAAAAAAAATGAAATGGACTCAGGGGTCCTTGTCCTATCGAGTTAATGAAGCGGCCGGCATGAACTTATGTAGATCGGTCTCGCAGAGGGAGACTGTGCTAGGATCATTTCATTTCTTCAACATGGATAAGGTGTAGACCAAGAGTTTGTAAAATGAAGAAGGGTAAAGATGAAGAGGGAGGGGAGTGTAAGGTGTATGGAAGAAGGGAAGTGGGGAGTAGGTGAGAAGGGAAGAGGGGTGTTTTAAATAGAAATTTCAGATCTAGTACATCCCCAAGCCCGTGTACCATGGGCGTGTTGTGTCACACGGCCGTATCGCACGGCCGTGTTGTGCTTCGTTCGTTTCTCCCACGCCTGTGTGCAGGTCGCCATGCCCATGTTTATAAAACAGTGTCGACCACGGTTGTATCGCGCGGCCGTGGTCTTTATTCGGAGCCCATGGCTTGAAGATATTTTTTGTCCTGTTTTGTACTATCTCTGCCACATCGGTACTGAAATCCGTGGTGTCCACACGGCCACAACCACGACCGTGTGCAAGGCCGTGTGGTATGGAAATCTACACTTTGGTTAGTTTGTAGTTAGGTGCTAAAAAGGAAAAGTAAAAGTAAAAATGTAAAAATTAATGGGGTTAGTGCTCGAGTTGCCTCCCGAGAAGCGCTCGTTTAAAGTCTTAAGCTAGACTTACCTCTCATTCGCAAAATTATGCTGGTTTAGGAGTTGAAAATCCTTTCTCATGCTATCAGTTCTATTATGCGTATATAGTTCGAGTCTAGTAGCATTTACTTTAAAAGTGCCGAATATAGGATAACTTACCTCGACTTTTTTGTATGGGAAAACATTGAGTACCTTAAAAGGGATTTCTTCGTTCGTACTAAGGTCAGGAGGAGATATTCGAGGGCCTGTCTTATCTAACAATACCTGATCTCCGATCTTAAATTTTTTTGTCCCATGGAATGGCGTTGGTTCTACTTCGTGTATTCCTAGTTTCTCTTTGAAATGCGTCTTCCACTCGTCTAGTTCATCGATCTGAAGCCTTCGTTCCTCATGAGTTATTTCCTTGTTGGCATGAGGTCTAGGATCTGGCTCAGTTGTGTAGTTCCGTGGTGCTTTCTGAAAAGAAGTTTTAACCAAATGGTCATTAATAGAATTTATGTTCTCACCTTGATTACTCGATGTCCTAGCCGAATTAAGAGCCTGAAGAGTGATTGTTTTGTCACCTAAACCAAGTATGAGTTCACCTACGCCGAATTCAATTTTAGTCCTGGTAGTTGCTAAAAAGGGTCTTCCTAAAATTAAAGGAATATTATTGTCCTCATCCATGTCTAAAACGACAAAGTGTACCGGGAATATGAATTTATCAATTTCCACGAGTACATCTTCAGTTATACCCCTAGGAATTCTAATAGTTTTATCAGCTAATTAAATGCTCATCTTAGTTTGTTTGGGTTTCCCTAGACCTAGTTGTTTAAACATTTTATAAGGCATAACATTAATGCTTGCCCCTAAATCAGCTAAAGCATTATCAACAGATAAACTACCAATTAAGCATGGAATTGTAAAACCCCCTAGATCTTTTAATTTTCGTGGTAGTTTATTTTGCAACATTGCTGAGCACACTTCGTTTAGTTCCACATGCGACTCTTCGTCTAACTTCCGCTTATTTGTTAAAAGCTTTTTTAAAAATTTCCTTGAATCTGGCATCTACGAAAGAGCTTCAAGAAATGGTAAGTTAATATGTAATTTATTTAAGAGTTTAAGAAAGTTACCAAATTGTTCGTCTGTGTTGTCCTTCTTCATCGCATTGGGGTATGGTATACGAGGTTGGTATTCTTTAATTACCGGTTTTGGCTTGTCATGGCTTACCTCAACCTTACCTTCCTCTATCACATTCCCTTGGCTTACCTTGGGCTCATCTAACCCTTCACTATTATGAACTGTTATGGCTTGAAGTTGCTTCTTTGGGTTAGTTTCAGTGTTGCTTGGCAATCTCCCTTGTGGTCGTTCTGAGATCAGCTTAGCAGGTTGCCCTAATTGGTTCTCGATCCCTTGAATTGATGCTTGTTGATTTTTAAGTGTTGTTTCAGTGTTTTGGAAACGTGTTTCTGACACCGCTATGAATTTTGTCAACATCTCCTCAAGGTTCGGCTTCTTTTCCTGTGGGTAGGGCTGTTGTTGGAAGCTTGGGAGGGGTTGTTGTCTCTAATTTCCTTGACCACCCCATGAAAATTTGGGTGGTTCCTCTAACCTGGATTATAAGTATTACTATAAGGGTTATTTTGAGGTTTAAAATTGTTACCCATATAGTGAACTTGCTCGTTTTCAGCGCTCGGGTTGTAAGGTGGATATTCTATATTGCTCATCCCACATCCATTCATCTCGCACTGCATAGTTGGATGTACCTGCGAAGAACCACATAAACCATCAATCTTTTTATTCAACATCTCTACCTAATTTGATAGCATGGTCACTGCGTCGAGGTTGAAAACACTAGTGGCTTTTGTTGGCCTTGTCCTCGTGACTTGCAACTGAAAGTTATTCAGTGACATCTCTTCAATGAATTC
Source organism: Gossypium australe (assembly GCA_005393395.2). Lineage (NCBI taxonomy): Eukaryota > Viridiplantae > Streptophyta > Magnoliopsida > Malvales > Malvaceae > Gossypium > Gossypium australe. The sequence goes on from CM016616.1 coordinate 14,186,219, forward strand.
ATAGGCAGCCTCAGGTGTTTTATTGTTCAAGGTTCCGCCGGCGGCTAAATCAATCAACTGCCTGGTTGAGGGGTTCACACCGTTGTAAAAGGTTTGGACCTGTAGCCACAAGGGTAATCCATGGTGTGGGCACCTTTTCAATAGACCCTTGTATCTCTCCCATGCATCGTAAAGTGTTTCTAAATCCATCTGCACAAAAGAAGAGATATCATTCCTCAACTTGGCCGTTTTAGCTGGCGGAAAGTATTTTAATAAAAATTTTTTGGCCATTTGTTCCCATGTAGTGATTGATCCTCGTGGAAGAGAATTCAACCACCGTTTAGCTTTATTCCTCAAAGAAAAGGGAAACTACCGAAGACGAATGGCATCATCAGAAACACCATTTATTTTGAAAGTATCGCAAAATTCTAGAAAATTCGCCAAGTGATTGCTTGGATCTTCATCTTGCAAACCATCAAACTGAACAAACTGCTGTATCATTTGAATTGTGTTAGGTTTCAGTTCAAAATTATTTACAGCAATAGCAGGTCTAACAATACTTGACTCAGTTCCTGTTAAATTAAGTTTAGCATAATCATACATAGTTCGAGGAGCATGATTTTCGGCCACCTCTGGAGGTAGCGGATTATTCTCAGCCATCTCTTCAGTAGCTCTTCTTCTATGTACTGCAGGCTTCTCCTTATTTCTCTTCGGTTTCTACGAACTGTGCTTTCAATTTCACTATCGTAAAGTAGTGGTACTGACGGGTTTCTTCTAGTCATAAACTAGAATACCTGCTAGAAGCAAAGAAGAAAATTTAGAAAAGTAAAAATAAAATTTAATTGCAAAAAAAATAAAATATGGCTAAAGTAATAAAAATTGAGCGTTCTTAATATTTAAGTTCCCCGGCAACGGCGCCAAAAATTTGAACGTATGTCAAAGTCTTAAAAATTTATATAATAAATGATCGAGCCTAGAAACTAACTATGACAACGATTGAGGCAAGCGCACCTATCGAACAGTAGTATAGTTTAGTGGCAAGACCGGATTGTCCAACCCAAAGGAACCAAAAGTACTAATACTAACTTTCTTTTTATTATTTAGCCTAAGAATTAAGAGAAATTGTTTATTAATCTAAAATTAACTAACTACTAAGCTAAGGATGCTAAGACACAGAGAATGAATTGGGGAAAATAGTTTTGGGAAAAACCAATTGATTAGGACAATACCCGAGGAAGAATCCACCTAGACTTCACTTGTTATTTAACTCTGAACCAGACGATTTATTCACTTGACTTGATCCGTAAGATTCCTTAGTTTATATTAATACCTTTTTCAAGGCTACTAACGTCTAACCCTAGGTTGATGTAATATCCTAGATTTAGGGGTTATGCGTTTATGCATAATTCAAGTGATAGTGGGCTTAGTGTGTGTATGGATATGTTTTAAGGGTTTTTAGAATTTTAGAATGTAAGGGAATGCTTTAGAAAAATATTAGATTTTTAGTCTTAGAAGGGGAGATAAGCAAAATTGGCCTTAAGAAAATTAGTTTGAGGTTTTAATTACAAGGAGTCAATTGGTAAAGTGGCAAGTGGAGTGTGGAGTGTATTAATGGTCTTAGGTTCGAATCCCATGGATGGCAATAAGGTGACTTTTATTTTTGCATGTGTATGGCATGTGTTGGTCAAACTCTAATTAAGGTAAGGTTGGACTATTTTCTTTTATGGATAGTAGACTAAAGGAAAAAGGCAAGTGATTAACTTAAGGTATGAAATCAAGAAAATATGGTATGATAAGGGGACAAAGGGCATGGAGTAAGGGATGAGGTTTTTGGAAACTTTTTAATGGCCAACTTGTCCATGTATGTGGACGGTTTCATGGACTAGGGGGGTTGGCTTAATTTTGAAAGTGATTAGGAGGAATTAAAGAGGAAAATAGGGGATTTGTGATGAGTATGTGAGTTGGCCGGCCAAGGAAATATCTTTGTAGATCATTTCGGTTTTTGTGGGTAGAGGGGAGTAGCCGAATTTCTCTTAAGGAGTTTAGGTGTTTATTTTCGGGTTTTCTTTTCCTTCTCTAGTGTGGTGCCGAAATCCTAATGCCATCAAAGTGCCATTTTAGCCATTTTCTTTTGACAAAATTTGTTCCATTCTCTCTTAAACCTCACCCTTTTCTTTCATAAGTTAGAACCATTTGTGCATGTATTTTCTTCCTTCTTTCACATCTCTTTCTTTTCTTTTATTTTGCTTAAACCGAAATCTCCCTTAAGGTTGCCATTGTCGAATATTACATCTTCATTTGGAAACACCATAGCCGAATTCTCTAAGCATTAAACCCTCTCCATTGTTACATTTTCTCTCTTCACCATTAAGTGCCAAAACTCTTTCTCTTTGGGACCTAGAAGCCATTTCTCTGAGGGTGCTTGAGTAGTGGTAAGTATTTTCTACCCTAGTAATCGGTTTGGGTTCTATTTCTGTTGGTGTGCCGAATCAAGTGTTAAGGCCTTGGTTTTGGGTTAGCCGAATATTCGTAAGCCATGTTATGTGTGCCTTTTGTTTGTAGCCGACATTAAGGAGCTTTAAAGGAGGTCTCTCGGGTTTTGATCATCAAGAATTTCGACAGTCTCAAGGAGCAAGCAAGTATTTCGGGATTTGGTAGGAGACCAAATCGGCATTAAGGGAGGAGGAAAAACCACGTTCCGGGATCATGTTAAATTCAAGTAGCTAGGGATTTCGCTAATAGTAAGGTGTGTGATTAACCCACTATTTTCCGGGTTTATGTTATGTTGTATGTAATGTGTAAATGCTAATATGTGCAGTGGCGATTATGAATGGATACCCTTAAGGGGTATATCGGAAATTAGGTCAGTGTTAATTATTAAGAATGTGAATATGCCAATGAGAATATGATTGTGTGCCGAATAGCATGTGCATGCATTATTTTATTATGTTATGACATTATCATATGTTGCATGTGCATGGGATGGGATGTGAATGTGACTATCGAAGGACGGGGTGTACAATTATGTACGTGGTCTGATGTTAGCCTTGTGCTACATTGGCGCTTGATGTTAGCTATGTGCTTCATCAAGGGAGGTGTTGGCTAGGTGCCAGATCTCGGCGGATGATAGCTGTGTGCATCACCGTGGATTGAGGATGACCTCGAGTCACCTCGTGGATATGGACATGTGGGGTCACTTAGGTGATCGATGGCTTAGCCACGGCCTTGGGCAGCAGGTCTGCCAAGGTAAGATTTGTGGGATCACTTAGTTGATCGGTGGATTAGCCACGGCCTTGGGCAGCAGGTCTGCCAAGGTAGGTGTAACGGATGGACTCTAGGCTGGGTTGGCTGCATTTACTTTGCATAATCATGTGTGAAATGTGGATCGATGTGGAAATGGGCCAAGCCCAATATGTGAAATTAAGTGATTATATGGGCCAAGGCCCAATTATGGAAATGATGTGAATAAGTTGCCTTACTATCTGATTTGTGACATGATATGTGGTTGTGGGCTAAGCCCACATGTGGGTGGGATTCAGTGGACTAATTACACACTGAGTCTGTGTGACTCACCCAATTTTTCTCAAACCTTACAGGTGATGCATAAAGCTTGGACCGGGTTGGAGTGGATACGAGGTGGCCCATGCAGAAGAGGATTTTCTTTATACAATTTATGTTTCAGTATTTTAAGTATTTATTTATTGTAATAAGGGCCTCCTAAAGTATTTAAAGATTTTTATTATGTTATAAGTTGGACTATCGATTATATTATTATCTGAAAATGTTTTATCTTTAGTAACTTTCCTTTTAAAATATATGATAAAGTTTTTAACCGAAGAATTTGTAACATCAAAGTTTACTTAAAGTTTTAAATACGAAATGATTTATCAACAACAACAAACTTTCATGATTTAGTTTATGAGTCAAAATATTTTTCAAACGTTTTCCGCAGTGGCATTCTGAATTCGGCCGTGGCTCGTGGGCTGGGTTTGGGGTGTTACAAGTTTGGTATTAGAGCCCGGTTCAAAACTCGGCTTTGAGGGTTTTGGGCCCAAAAACATTTTTTTAAGATGGGCTTTTCAAAGATTTGGGCTTTCATAAATTTTTCAGGTTTATTCTGGCATGGCACCTGTATCGCCGACCCGAAGTCCACCAGGTAAGTACCTCTAATTGTTGTGTGAATTATTATATGATTGGTATGTGGGTATGATGGGAACGTAGATTAGTATATTAAGTTATTGAACTTTAGGATTAGCTTACTCCAACACAGAATTGCATAAAATTTTAAAGCCTAATTAAACAAACCTATGAGTAAGTCACCGAGTTAGGGTGTGGCAACCATTGTGCGCATGTCTAGGATTGGTTTCGGTGGGAGCTTAGTATTTAAGCAGTCCTAGTGACTCACCTCCTCTTCACTCGAATCCTACCTGGTGCGTAGTGACGGTTCACCCTAACCAAGAGGACTTATTCACGGGCTAAACTCGATAACTAAAACCCGAAAGGGACTAGCCATAACTGTTTTATAAAACCTTTAGTTTTTTTTCACCAAAATCACCCCTCTGATTTGTATAAACTATTATTGGAAAAAAAATTTTCGAAAAATTCCTGGTTTACAAAATTACCTAAATACCCCTGGGTGTAAAATATCTAAAATGCCCCTAGTTTGGAAAATTTTTATTACCATACTACCCTCGACTTTTATTAAGATATTTTTCAAAATACTAGAAACCTCTATTTCTGCAAAATAATAAGATACCCTGATTTGGAAAAATTTACCAAATTACCCCTGGTTTATGAAATTACCAAAATAACCTCGATTTCCAAAACTTCTGCCATACCTTTGATTTTGAGAAAATTTTAAAAACACCCTAGAGTTTTGAAATTTTAAAGTGCCCTGATTTATTAAAATTTTCAAATGGACTATGATTTATTACCAAAATACCCCTATAGGAAAAATCACGGAAATACCCCTGGGTTGGGAATGGACAAAGATGCCCATAATAGTGTGTTGAACGTTGTGAATGAATGTGATTCTCTGAATTAGAATAGTGAACTTGAGATGAAAACTTTGATTGATCGAAAGAACCACTATTAAACTTCTTTTCATAAAACTGTTCGCGGATAAACAGTGGAACCAAAAGTACTAATGCATAAAACTTTCTAATCAGATTAAAGCACAATCGTAGACATGAGTTCTAGGGGACGTGGTCGTAATGTGCGAGGACGTGGTAGAGGCAGAATGGCTGTGACGGAACCAGTTGGGTCTGGTCAGGGATTCCAAGATTTAGTAGAAAGTATGTTAGTTTTATTAAGATCAGAGTGCGCAGCAGTAGCATAGTGTGGTGAGTTAGGATGTATGATTGTTCATTAGTAAGTAATTTCGAGGAAGAAATTATTTTTAAGGAGGGTAGAACTGTAATATCCTAGATTTAGGGGTTATGCGTTTATGCGTAATTCAAGTGATAGTGGGCTTAGTGTGTGTTTGGATATGTTTTAAGGGTTTTTAGAATTTTAGAATGTAAAGGAATGCTTTAGAAAAATATTAGATTTTTAGTCTTAGAAGGGGAGCTAAGCAAAATTGGCCTTAAGAAAATTAGTTTGAGGTTTTAATCACAAGGAGTCAATTGGTAAAGTGGCAAGTGGAGTGTGGAGTGTATTAATGGTCTTAGGTTCGAATCCCATGGATGGCAATAAGGTGACTTTTATTTTTTCATGTGTATGGCATGTGTTGGTCAAACTCTAGTTAAGGTAAGGTTGGACTATTTTCTTTTATGGATAGTAGACTAAGGGAAAAAGGCAAGTGATTAACTTAAGGTATGAAATTAAGAAAATATGGTATGATAAGGGGACAAAAGGCATGGAGTAAGGGATGAGGTTTTTGGAAACTTTTTAATGGCCAACTTGTCCATGTATGTGGACGGTTTCATGGACTAGGGGGGTTGGCTTAATTTTGAAAGTGATTAGGAGGAATTAAAGAGGAAAATAGGGGATTTGTGATGAGTATGTGAGTTGGCCGGCCAAGGAAATATCTTTGTAGATCATTTCGGTTTTTGTGGGTAGAGGGGAGTAGCCGAATTTCTCTTAAGGAGTTTAGGTGTTTATTTTCGGGTTTTCTTTTCCTTCTCTAGTGTGGTGGCGAAATCCTAATGCCATCAAAGTGCCATTTTGGCCATTTTCTTTTGACAAAATTTGTTCCATTCTCTCTTAAACCTCACCCTTTTCTTTCATAAGTTAGAACCATTTGTGCATGTATTTTCTTCCTTCTTTCACATCTCTTTCTTTTCTTTTATTTTGCTTAAACCGAAATCTCCCTTAAGGTTGCCATTGTCGAATATTACATCTTGATTTGGAAACACCATAGCTGAATTCTCTAAGCATTAAACCCTCTCCATTGTTACGTTTTCTCTCTTCACCATTAAGTGCTGAAACTCTTTCTCTTTGGGACCTAGAAGCCATTTCTCTGAGGGTGCTTGGGTAGTGGTAAGTATTTTCTACCCTAGTAATCGGTTTGGGTTCTATTTCTGTTGGTGTGCCGAATCAAGTGTTAAGGCCTTGGTTTTGGGTTAGCCGAATATTCGTAAGCCATGTTATGTGTGCCTTTTGTTTGTAGCCGACATTAAGGAGCTTTAAAGGAGATCTCTCGGGTTTTGATCATCAAGAATTTCGACAGTCTCAAGGAGCAAGCAAGTATTTTGGGATTTGGTAGGAGACCAAATCGGCATTAAGGGAGGAGGAAAAACCACGTTCCGGGATCGTGTTTAATTCAAGTAGCTAGGGATTTCGCTAATAGTAAGGTGTGTGATTAACCCACTGTTTTCCGGGTTTATGTTATGTTGTATGTATTGTGAAATGCTAATATGTGCAGTGGCGATTATGAATGGATACCCTTAAGGGGTATATCGGAAATCAGGTCAGTGTTAATTATTAAGAATGTGAATATGCCAATGAGAATATGATTGTGTGACAAATAGCATGTGCATGCATTATTTTATTATGTTATGACATTATCATATGTTGCATGTGCATGGGATGGGATGTGAATGTGACTATCGAAGGACGGGGTGTACAATTATGTACGTGGTCTGATGTTAGCCTTGTGCTACATTGGCGCTTGATGTTAGCTATGTGCTTCATCAAGGGAGGTGTTGGCTAGGTGCCACATCTCGACGGATGATAGCTGTGTGCATCACCGTGGATTGAGGATGACCTCGAGTCACCTCGTGGATATGGACATGTGGGGTCACTTAGGTGATCGGTGGCTTAGCCACGGCCTTGGGCAGCAGGTCTGCCAAGGTAAGATTTGTGGGATCACTTAGTTGATCGGTGGATTAGCCACGGCCTTGGGCAGCAGGTCTGCCAAGGTAGGTGTAACGGATGGACTCTAGGCTGGGTTGGGTGCATTTACTTTGCATAATCATGTGTGAAATGTGGATCGATGTGGAAATGGGCCAAGCCCAATATGTGAAATTAAGTGATTATATGGGCCAAGGCCCAATTGTGGAAATGATGTGAATAAGTTGCCTTACTATCTGAATTGTGACATGATATGTGGTTGTGGGCTAAGCCCACATGTGGGTGGGATTCAGTGGACTAATTACACACTGAGTCTGTGTGACTCACCCAATTTTTCTCAAACCTTACAGGTGATGCATAAAGCTTGGACCGGGTTGGAGTAGATACGAGGTGGCCCATGCAGAAGAGGATTTTCTTTATACAATTTATGCTTCAGTATTTTAAGTATTTATTTATTGTAATAAGGGCCTCCTAAAGTATTTAAGGATTTTTATTATGTTATAAGTTGGACTATCGATTATATTACTATCTGAAAATGTTTTATCTTTAGTAACTTTCCATTTAAAATATATGATAAAGTTTTTAACCGAAGAATTTGTAACATCAAAGTTTACTTAAAGTTTTAAATACGAAATGATTTATCAACAACAACAAACTTTCATGATTTAGTTTATGAGTCAAAATATTTTTCAAACGTTTTTCGCAGTGGCATTCTGAATTCGGCCGTGGCTCGTGGGCCGTGTTTGGGGTGTTACAGTTGATTAATTGAAATCTCTTTCTAATTAAAACCCCTAGAATTGCATTAACTCGATCTATGGGCTCTTATATTAGATTTGACCCTAATCCGATAGATTTTTGTCATCCTATTTCTAGGGGTGCGATCAACTTCGCTTAACTATGCTAGATCTACTCTTAAGTAAGGACTTTTGCTCCACTACCTAAGCACATCAATACTTGAATCAATATCCTAAAATATCAAAGCAAGAATTAAGAACACATAGTTAAGAACAAATCAAGTATTTATCATATAGTTCAGAAAACAATAACAAGATCCATCTTAGGTTTATCCCCTCAGGTATTTAAGGGGTTTAGTTCATAATCATAAAAGAATACATCTCAGAAGAAACTATAAAAAAAAAAACATAAGAAAAACCCTAAAACCCCCTGAAGGAAATTGAAGGGAAGATCTTCCGTCTTGAGTATGATCCCGACTTTTTGAGATGAATCAACTGGCTTTTTTCGACTAAATCCCACAATTCTGGCCTCTCTGGCTTGGCTCCTCGGCCTAGCTGAACCGCCCGATTTTAGGTCATACTTAGGGTGTTTATATAGGCTTTCAGAACGTCTTTCTTTGCCCCTAAGTATCCAAATCCGAGTGAAATTAAAACAGGTCACGTCAGGGACATGCCCGTGTGGCACGCCCGTGTGAATCGAGGCCAGGCCGTGTCAATTTCGTACTTTGGCCCATTTTCTCCATTTTTGGCCCGTTTCTCGTTCTTTTCATCTTCCGATGCTCTCCTAAGTATAAAACATGAAATTAAAGGATTACGAGCACCGAATTCCACAATTCAGGGGATAAATCATCTAAAAAGTATGCTAAATGTGGGATTAAAATATGTACATATTACGGTTTATCAGTCGCTGACGGTCCCCGGATCGGAGCAAGCTTTAAAGACACTGTAAAACAGAGAAACACATCACATAGTAAGTTTAAGAGCTTAGTATGTGTGTAATATAATACATTTTAGTTCATTAACACAACTTCAATATACAAAGATAATTCATCACATAGATCAACTCACAAATACTTATACCATATCATCCATAGCTAATTTACTCACTCAACCATTCATAATTCCATACACCATTTCATCAACCACAAAGGTTCAATACATACCTTAGCCAACACATAGTTATTCACCATCCATGCTACTCAATGACTGATATTACATTTCGGTCAACATTTGTTATTCATTTGATTTAATCGCACACTTAGTGCCAATTTCGTAGCCGAAGTAAAAATGTCATCGCACACTTAGTGCCTATACTTTAAACCGAACTTATCTCGGTATCGCACACACAGTGCCAAATCAATAAGCCGAAACTTCTATTATTTCACACACACAGGGTTAATCATATCTGTCTCATTTCTAATATCGCACACTTAGTGCCTCATTGATCAATTTCATATATAACATTGCTATTTCATTAACTATACAATCAATCATTTCTCATCACATAGATATTTTTCGAAACCATTTTTTTATTTTGAAAAAATGGGGATCGAACTTAAAAACGAAAACGGGAGTCACCACTGATCCTTTTTACTTAGATGTGATCAGATCACCTTATAAAACATTTTTTTGTTTTATTCAAAATATTGATTTTGGCCTACGAAATTTAAGAAAACAGGTTAGGGAGTCGGTTACGTACGAGGAAGGGTTAGCACCATCGTAACGCCCAAAAACTAGTACCTAATTGATAAATTCATGTCTGCATGTCAAAAATTTGAAAAGTTAAAATATGATCCTTTTATTTGAAAGAAAACCAAAACTCTCATAGCTCAAAGAAATAAAATACCACACCCAATGAGTTAGGATGTAACATTTCAAAATTTCGAGACTAAGATTGCTTTTATTTATAGAAAATCCATTCCTAGAGACATAAAACATCATATCCAATAAGTTAGGATACAATATTTGAATTCCCAAGAATAAGTTTTGATTTGAAGTTTATGAGTTTCAAATTTTTTTTTAAAAAATACTTGATATTTTAAGTTCAACGAGAAAAATCAAAACCCAGTGAGTTAGGCTACAATTTTCCTCGTAGCCCACAAATATTATGTATCATCGTATTTTTAAACCAAAAAACTTTTAAATAAAATGTGACAATTTAGCAAAATATGTTTTTTGTAAAAAAAAAGATTTGAATAAAATATTGTATCATATATTATAAAACATGAATACGAAAAAAACAATTTACGAAAAATTACAAGTCATATTAACAATTAATACTAATATAGACAATTAAAGAAGTAATAACATAAAATAACGAACGATATAAATAATAAAACAACTATACTAAAGCAAACATAAAAATCATAAACAAATAAAAGAGCATGGATAAACAAATATAAGATGTAAAGCAATAAATAACGAAAGATAAATATTAAATAAATATGAAACTTAACATGTAAGATTAAGTGTAAAATAAATCAACATAGAATGAGTGACATATACCAAATAATAAATAGATATTGCAAATTAAAAAACATAAAAATGATATGGCAAAATAAAAAAAATAATATATATATTTATGAGAAAATGAGTAAAATACATTTTTAAATAAATAAATGATATATAAATTTAAATAAAAAACATATCAATAATATAATAATCTAATACATATATGCATAAAACTACATATTCAAGAATAAATAATATAACAATATACAATATATGAAATTTTATACAATATTAAGGATAAAATAATTTAAAAGTCATATATAATATAATTTAATAATATATAATATACAAAATAAAAAGTGTAATATAATAACTAATGTGCAAATTTTTAAAATAATATATAATATATGAATAATATTGAATTTAATAAAATAACCTAATATAAATAATAAATAATAATAATTTAATATATATATAATACTAAAATAATTAAAAATAAGAATAAAAGTGAAAATAAAAAAAATTAAAAAAATCGAAGAAATAGGGATCAAATTAAAATAAATAAAAAACCTAAGGTAAAATTGCAAAAAGGATGACATTGGAACGCGCGCCAAACTATAGGGACTTATTGGGTAATTATGTCCGATCTCCTAAACGGCGCTGTTCTGATATCAGCCTTTAAATAGGCCGAGGGACCAAATTGAAACAAAAGCAAACTTTCAGGGCTAGATTAAAAAATAAAAGAAAATTTAAATTGGACGAAATTACAAAGAATAAAATTGCGGAGGGACTAAAGAGGCAAAATGCCCCTTTTATAAAAACACGCGGATCCTCCCCGGGTTGGGTCAACGCACGAGTCTTATGCCTTTAAACGACGTCGTTTTGGCCTTTAAAGGTGACCCCCAAAATGGCGTCATATGGATAGCCTATATAAGCTAGAAAACAACCCAAAAAAAATCATTTTAAACACTTTGAAAAAAAAAAAAACAGGAGCTCTGAAAAGCTCTCTTCCTTTCGGCTTGAGGCCAGAATCCGGCTTGGGTTCCGATAACGGGCCACCGCACGTGCACCCCACGCGCCACCACAAGCGCAGCCACACACGGTGGCCGGAGGCCAGAAATTTCATCTTTTTTATGCGGGTCGAAAGGTAAAATTGTTTTCCTTATTTTTAGTAGTATCTTGTATATAAAAATAGCATAAATCGAAAGAAAATAAAAAGAGACGCGAATAAATATTCAAAAATCACCTCTGTTATCAAGTTTTTTTATTTGTATTTCTCTGTATATCTGCTTGTATATGTGTGTTCTTACAGATTTCCTTAGGGTTATTTATAACCCACAATAAAATCAGAAAAATAAATGCAAAATCACAATCTGCTGCTACTGTCTATTTCATTTCCTTGTTTGCAGGTGAATGGCGAGAACCATGGTGGTGGAGCGCTATCCGTGCGCTGATTGCGGCGTGACCGAGGGGTTGTGCTGGGTGCTTGCGGCGCGAGGGTTTTCTAGAAACCCTAGGTCTCCTGGAACAGTTTGGGCATTGGGCCCTTTTGGGCCGCATAGGTTTGGGTCTGGGTAGTCTGTTTTGGGTAGTGGCTTGTAATTGGGCTACTGTAATGGATTGGGCCATTGGGTCATCTTTTTAGTTTTGTAAACGGACTGTAAAAATAAAACTGGACATTGATTATTTTATTTTATTTTTCTTTTTTTTTGTTTGTTTGGGCTCGAGCATAAATGGGCTACTACAGCTGACCCTCTTTGCTCATTGTCGTGTAACGAGAATAGAGCAAAGACGATAAAAGGATCCATTTTGCCCGGTCTTGTCAAATAGCTATATCTTCAGGGAGATAGGCTAGTATCTTCAATCTTCTTCACTGCAACTTCAGAAAGACAAGATCTACTATCTTTAGTCTGCTCCACTGCAAACTCAGGGAGACAAGATTTGATGTCTTCGATCTTTTTCTTGCAACTTCAGGAAGGCTAGATCTGCTATTTAAGTCTGCTTCATTGCAAACTCAGGGAGACAAGATTTGATGTCTTTGATCTATTTCACTACAACTCTAGGAAAGCTAGATTTGCTATCTTTTAGTCTGCTCCACTGCAAACTCAAGAAGACAATGACTGATGTCTTCGATCTGCTTCACTGCAACTTCAGGAATGTCAGATCTAAATTTTTTAGTCTGCTCCACTGCAAACTCAGGGAGATAAGACTGATGCCTTGGATCTGCTTCACTGCAACTTCAGGAATGCCAGATCTGCATTTTTTAGTCTGCTCTACTGCAAACTCAGGGAGATAAGACTGATGTCTTCGATCTGCTTCACTGCAACTTCAGGAATGCCAGATCTGCATTTTTTAGTCTTCTCCACTGTAAACTCAGGAAGATAAGACTGATGTCTTCGATCTGCTTCATTGCAATTTCAGGAATGCTAGATCTGCATTTTTTAGTCTACTCCACTGCAAACTCAGGGAGATAAGACTGATTTCTTCGATCTGCTTCAATGCAACTTTAGGAATGCCAGATCTGTATTTTTTCAGTCTGCTCCACTGCCAACTCAGGGATGCCAGACTAGTATCTTCAATCTAGCTTACTACATTGTCCTATAGAGGACATAACCTGTAGAATGAGTATATGCTTATGCCTAATAATTAGGATGCCTTGATCGAAATGAGTCAAATGCTCCTATTCAGACATGCTATGATATGTGAATGCAAACATGTTATGAGAATGATTCCTATTTCAGGTGTCATCACTCATTTATTCGTCAAGGCTTCATCTTCGTTCCTCTTGAAGTGTCATATTCTTGCTCACATAATTTGCCCCATGGAAATTTTAGGGCCCACTCTATTTGATCCTTGGGAACATAAGGCTTGTAACACCTTCAAACCGTCCCACCAGGAATTGAAGCTTTTCCATCCCGTCTCTATTGCAATCTAAGGATACGAGATTTGTTTCAACTCCAATTTATTTTACCACCATTCAGGGTTTTGAATTTTCCCCATTAATTTGGTTTGTCACACCATTCTCTGAATGACCCGATGGAATTACTTACTTTCGTCACAACAACTCATTATTCTGTCCAATTACCAATTGGACAAAGAATTCAGAGAAATAGTCTCCATCTAGACTCTTCTTTCTCAAATATTTTCAATCTATGTACATGGAAATTCTAAACAATTGTCCTGTTTCGGTTTCTTGTTTTATCTAGGAATTTCCAAAGTAATATGTAGAACTTCTTTTGTGAAATTATTAGTTCATCAATCATTATTTCAATCAACATGCTTATGAATAATGGGTAACAAATAAATTGATCTCAAGGATAGTTAGAGTTAAATAAATTATCAAAAATACAAAGGAAATTAACTGGGAACATATCTTTGAGAAGAAAAAGAATCCAAAGATAGTAAAATGAATAGGACAAAGATCAGGTGCCCTAGATATCGCAGATTGGGCTTCTATATACAAACTCCATGAAGACTGCTTTGAGCTTAACATGTATTTAGAAGATCCAAAGTACTTTGTTGATGCCCCGATATGCAACATACTTCATTTCTTGGTGATTCAGGTATAGCAAGATCGCTAAATGCCTATTCAGAATTTGAGCTGCCCTTTTCAGGTTTTCAACTCAAAACCCCTTTGGTCTCAAGGAGCCCTTTGCGGGTTTTCACCTTGGCCTCTTCTCCTCTTTTAAGCAAAATATTTTTTTGACTGAATTCGAGTTCACAAGATTGGGTAAGCTTTTCCCATCTATTTCGGTCAAAATCAGTGTACCTCCAGAGAAAGCTTTCTTCACCACATATGGTCCTTCCCAATTCGGCATCCATTTTCGTCTGAAATCCCTTTGTATGGGAAGGATCATTTTCAGTACAAGGTCCCCCTTGTGAAACTCTCTTGGGTGGACTTTTTTATCATAGGCTCGCATCATTCGTTTTTGGTACATTTGACCGTGACGAATAGCCCTTAGCCTCTTTTCTTCAATCAAGTTCAACTGATCATATCGAGCCTGGATCCATTCAGCTTCATCCAACTTTATTTCTGACAAAACTCGAAGAAAAGGTATTTCTACTTCAATAGGTAGAACTGCCTCCATCCCATAGACTAATGAGAAAGGAGTTGCCCCAGTAGAGGTTCTGACGGACGTCCGATAAGCATAGAGTGCAAATGGTAATTTCTCATGCCAATCCTTATAAGTCTCAGTCATTTTTCCTACTATCTTTTTGATATTTTTATTGGCCGCTTCCACTGCCCCATTCATTTTTGGACGATACGGAGACGAGTTGTGGTGTTTGATCATGAATTGAATACAAACATCCGCTATCGTTCTATTGTTTAAGTTCAGTGCATTGTCTGATATGATCCTCTTGGGCATTCCATATCGACAAATGATCTCTTTCTTCAGGAACTGACTAACTGTTGACTTAGTAACGCTAGCGTATGAAGCAGCCTCTACCCATTTTGTGAAGTAGTCAATAACCACAAAGATGAATCGATGCCCATTCGAAGCTTTCGGTGAGATCAGCCCAATGATATCCATGCCACACATGAAACAGGGCTATGGAGAAGTCATAACATGCAAAGGTGAAGGTGGTACATGAATTTTGTCTCCACAAATTTGGCATTTATGACATCTCTTGCTGTAGTTGATACAATCTCCTTCCATAGTAGACCAATTGTATCCAAATCTCAGAATTTGTCTAGCCATTGTAAAGCCATTAGCATGTGTCCCACAAACGCCCTCATGAACTTCTTCCAGGATTTTCCTAGCTTCAACAGCATCAACACATCTCAATAGTACCTGATCTTTTCTCATTTTGTACAAGATATCCCCATCTAAAACAGAGTCAGATGCTAATCTTCTTAACGTCCTTTTTTCATTCTCAGTTGCATGCTCCGGGTACTCACGATTTCTTACATAGCGCAGTATATCATGATACCAAGGGTGGTTATCTTTTTCCTCCTCATGCATGTTATAACAATGAGCTGGAACTTCAAAAATACTCATCTGAATAGGTCTCATATCCTCTAGTTTGTTTATTTTGATCATAAAAGCCAGTGTTGCCAAAGCATCCGCCATCTGGTTTTCATCAAGTGGGAGATAATTAAAAGTAATGTCATCGAACCCCTCAATCAATCCCAGAACTATTTTTCGGTAATCAATTAGTTTGGGATCTCTTGTCACCCATTCTCCTTTAAGCTGGTAGATTACTAAGGCTGAATCTCCATATACTTCTAGCACTCTGATTTTACGCTCTACAGCTGCTCGAATTCCCATGATGCATGCTTCATACTCTGCCATGTTGTTTGTGCAATCAAAATCCAATTTGCATGTGAATGGATAATGATCACCACTAGGGGATACCAAGATTGCCCCAATTCCATTTCCCATAGCATTTGATGCCCCATTAAAATTTACCTTCCACAGACATTCTTTAGTAGTTGCCACATACATTAACTCTTCATTGGGGAAATCAAAGCTCAAAGGTTCATAATTCTTTAAAGCCCTGCTAGCTAGAAATTCTGCTATTGCGCTCCCTTTTATAGCTAGAATCTGCCACCTTGCCATCTTTCCATTCAAAGCAGTTGACTCCATCATATACTTTAACTGATCAAGCTTCGAGATTAACCAGGCTGTATGATATAGCATATACTGCCTTAATCTCCTAGTTGTCCAAATCAAGGCGCAACACAATTTCTCAATCGAAGAATATCTCATTTCACATTTAGTTAACTTTTTACTGAGATAGTAAATCGCCTTTTCTTTTCTTCCTGACTCATCGTGTTGACCAAGCACACATCCCATGGAGTTATTGAACACTGTCAAGTACAGTATTAGGGGTCTATCTGGATTAGGCGAAGATAATACTGGGGCATTTGACAGATATTGTTTGACTTTGTCAAAAGCTTTCTGGCACTCATCATCCCATACGCCTTGGTTGTGTTTTTTAAGAAGACGAAATATGGGATCACATTTATTAGTTAATTGTGAAATAAACCGAGCAATGTAATTTAACCTTCCAAGAAAACCTCGAACTTCCTTTTGAGTGCGTGATGGAGGCAATTATTGTATATCTTTGACCTTATTTGAGTCAACTTCGGTTCCTCTCTAGCTGACTAGGAAACCCGGTAATTTCCCTGACCTAGATCCAAAAGTACACTTTGCCGGGTTGAGCTTTAATTGAAATTTTCTCAATCTCAAAAACAACTTCTTCAAAACTTCAATGTGTTCATTTTCTGTTCGAGATTTGGCGATCATATCATCAACATATACTTCAATCTCTTTGTGCATCATGTCATGGAATAAGGTTACCATGGCCCTTTGATATGTTGCTCCTGCATTCTTTAGCCCGAATGGCATTACCTTATAACAAAAGGTACCCCACAATGTTATGAAAGTAGTTTTCTCCATATCCTTAGGGATCATCTTGATCTGATTGTATCCCAAAAAACCATCCATGAAGGAAAACAGTGAGTATCCTGTCGTATTATCCACCAACGTGTCAATATGAGGCAAAGGGAAATTATCTTTTGGGCTGGCTTTATTTAAGTCCCTGTAGTCTACACACATCCAAACCTTTCCATCCTACTTAGGGACAGGAACAATATTGGCTACCCATTCTGAGTATTTTACCACCTGTAGAAATCCAGCATCAAACTATTTCTTGACTTCCTCTTTTATTTTCAACATCACATTAGGTGATAAACCGTAAAAGTAACATATTTTAATCCCACATTTAGCATATTTTCGGATGATTTATTCCTTGATTCATGTAAAAAGGTGCTTTTAATCCTTTCTTTTCATGACTTATACTCAGGAAAGCACCCAAGGATGGAAAGAATGAGAAACGAGCCTAAAACAAACCAAATTAGGCCAAAGAGGAAATCGATACGGCCTGGACTTAAGCCCACACGGCCGTGCCTCATTGAGCAACTAGAACATGGCCTGATCCCGATTCGTACGACCGTGCCTCATTAAAGAAATTCGAACACGGCTTAAAGAACATTCACACGGGCGTGTGACATGGCCGTGTCCCTGTCGTGGCAAAGAGAAATTTTAATCGGAAAAGGATACTTAAGGCCAAAGAAACGCATTCCAAGAGCCTATATAAACCCCCTAAAGTGCAACCTAAAAGGGGGCGGTTCGCTAGGCCAATGAGCCAAGCCGAAAAGGTTAGATTTGTGGGAATCACTCGAAGATAGCCAGTTGATCCATCTCAAGAAGCTGAAATTCTACTCAAGACGGCGGATCTCTCCTTCAATTCCTTCAGGGAGTTTTAGGGATTTCTTATGTTTTGTTTTATCTTTTCTTCTGAGATGTTTTCTTTATTTGTTATGAACTAAACCCTTCAGATACCTGAAGGGGATGAAACCTAAGACGGATCTTGTTATTGTTTTCTGAACTATATGATAAATACTTGATTTGTTCTTAATTATGTGTGCTTAATTCTTGTGTTAATATTTCCGGGATATTGATTCAAGTTGGATGTGCTTAGGTGGAGGAGAAAAAGTCCCTGCTTAAGAGTAGATCTAGCATAATTAAGCGGAGTTGATCGCGCGCCTAGAGATAGGGTGACGAGATTTTGCCGGATTAGGGTGAAACCTAATATGGGAGTCCATAGATCGAGTTAATGCGATTCTAGGGGTTTTAATTAGAAAGAGATTTCAGTTAATCAACCTAGGGTTAGACGTTATTCGCCTCGAAAGAGGGTTTAATATAAATTAGGGAATCTTATGGATCAAGTCAAGTGAATAAATCGTCTGGTTCAGTGTTAGATAACAAGTGAAGTCTAGGTGGATTCTTCCTAAGGGTATCGTCTGAATCAACTGAGTTTTCCTAACAGTATTTCCCCAAATTCATTCTTTTTGTCTTGAGTCTTTAGCTTAGTAGTTAGTTAAATTTAGATTAGATAACAACTTCACTTATTTTAGGCTAGATAATAAAAAGAAAGTTAGTATTAGTACTTTTAGTTCCTTTGGGTTCGACAATCCGGTCTTGCCTAAACTATACTACTGTTCGATAGGTGCACTTGCCTCATTCGTTGTCAGAGTTAGTTTCCAGATTCGGTCATTCTCATATAAATTTAAAACTCTGAAATCTAACGATCAAGTTTTTGGCGCCATTGCCGGGGAACTAAAATATTAAGAAAGCTCTATTTTTATTACTTTAGCCATTATTTTCCGCAATTTACTTTTTTTATCTTTAGGTTAAATTTTGATTTTGCTAAATTCTCTTTCTTTTCTCAGCAAGTACCTCTAGTTTATGACTAGAAGGAACCTAAAAGGACCATTAGTATACGACAGTGATATTGAAGCAACCGCTCGCAAGAATCGTAGAGAAATTAGGCGAGCCCTAAATTACACAGAAGAAGAGCGCGAAAACAGATCCAATCCTACTGAAGGGATGGACGAGAATAATCCACCACCACAAGATGTGGGAGAAAATAATGCTCTGCGTACTATGTACGATTATGCTAAACCTCATTTAACAGGAGCAAAATCGAGTATTGTTAGGTTTGCTATAACTGCTAATAATTTTGAATTAAAGCCTAACACTATACAAATGATTCAACAATTTGTTCAATTTGATGGTTTGCAGGACGAAGACCCAAACACTCATATAGCTAATTTTTTACAGTTCTGTGATAACTTCAAAATAAATGGCGTTTCTGATGATGCCATACGTCTTCGGTTATTTCCTTTTTCATTAAGAAATAAAGCCAAACAGTGGTTAAACTTGTTACCACGAGGGTCAATCACTACGTGGGATCAAATGACCGAAAAATTTTTATTAAAATATTTCCCACAGGCCAAAACGGCCAAATTAAGGAATGATTTCTCTTCGTTTGTGCAGATGGATTTAGAGACATTATACGATGCATGAGAGAGATACAAGGATCTCTTGAGAAGGTGTTCGCACCATGGTTTACCCTTATGGCTTCAAGTCCAAACTTTCTATAACGGTGTGAACCCTTCAACAAGGCAACTAATTGATTCAGCCGCCAGTGGAACCCTGAACAACAGAACTCCTGAAGCAGCCTACAAGTTTATTGAAGAGATGTCACTGAATAACTATCAGTGGCAGGTTACAAGGACCAAACCAACAAAATCAGCCAGATTTTTTAACCTTGATGCTGTAACCATGGTATCAACATAGGTAGAGATGATGAATAAAAAGCTTGATAGTTTGTGTTCTTTGCAGGCACATCCAGTAATGCAGTGCGACGCAAGTGGAACTGTGGCGAATCCTAAGTACCCACCCTACCAACCGGGCGCAGAGAGCGAACAGATGAACTATATAGGTAATAATTTCAGATTTAATAATAACCCTTATAGTATTACTTATAATTCAGGTTGGAGGAACCACCCAAATTTTACATGGGGAGGTCAAGGAAATCAAGGACATCAAAGACAACAACCTCCTCAAAATTTCCAAAATCAGTCCTATCCACAGGAAAAGAAGTCGAACCTTGAAGAGATGCTGAAAAAATTCATGGCAGCCACAGAAAACCGTTTCCAAAACACTGAAACAAACCAACGAACATCGATTAAAGAGATCAAGAGCCAAGTTGGGGAACTTACTAAGTCAGTTGGACAACTTGCAAAGTTAATGTCCGAATGATCGCAAGGGCATCTACCAAGCAACACTGAGATTAACCCAAAGGAGCAAATCCAAGCCATCACAGCTCATAATAGTATAGGGTTAGATGAACCCAATTCAATACAAGGAAACGAGGTAAAAGAAGGTAAAGTAGAGGTAACACAAGAAAAACCAAAACCGGTAATCAAAGAGTACCAACCTCCACACCTTATCCCGAAGTGATGAAGAGAGATGATACAGAGGAACAGTTCGATAAGTTTCTTAAACTTTTAAAGAAATTACATATCAACTTACCTCTTCTTGAAGCTCTTTTTTAGATACTAGATTCGAGGAAATTTTTAAAACATCTCTTGGCAAACAAGCGCAAATTAGACAAAGAGCCGCACGTAGAATTAAACGCAGTATACTCAGCAATGTTATAGAATAGACTACCACGGAAGCAAAAAGATCCAGGGAGTTTTACTATTCCATGTTTAATTGGTAGACTAACTGTTGATAATGCATTAGGTGATTTAGGGACAAGTATAAATGTCATGCCTTATAAAATGTCTAAACAACTAGGTCTAGGGAAACCCAAACAAACTAGGATGAGCATTCAATTAGCTGATAAAACTGTTAGAATTCCTAGGGGTATTATCGAAGATGTTCTTGTAAAAATTGATAAATTCGTTTTCCCAGTAGATTTTGTTGTCTTAGACATGGATGAGGATAATTTGATTCCCTTAATTTTAAAAAGACCCTTTTTAGCAACTGCTCGAACTAAAATTGATGTTAGCACAGGAGAACTCATACTTCAGGTAGGTGATGAATCGATCAGTTTACAAGCTCTTGACTCGGCCAGGACAACAATTGATGAAGGTGAAAAAGCAAATTCAGTTGATAACCAGGTTGTTCAACTTTCACCACAAGAAACACCACAAGGATACAAACCTGAGCCAAATCATGGACCTCATGCCAACACAGAAGAATTACACAAGGAGCGAAGCCTTAAGGGCGACAGATTAGAAGAGTGGAAGACACACTTTAAAGAAGAACCAGAACCGCACAAAGAAAAACCGAAAGAGCCCCCAGAAGAGCTCATAGGAACATCAAACCACTTCAAAATAGGAGACCAGGTACTGTTAGATAAATCAAATCCTCGAATCACCATGTTAGACCTGAAAGCAAACGAAGAAATCCCCCTTGAGGTACACAATATCTTCCCATACGAAACAGTCGAGGTAAGCAACCCCATATTCGGCACTTTTAAGGTACACGTCTCTCGACTCAAACTTTATCAAGAAAATAGAACTGTAAGCATGAGAGAAGATATTCAAACCTTTAAACCTCCCTGACTTTTCAAATACGAGGAAAGTCTAGCTTAAGACTATAAACGAGCGCAGCAATTTATTTTCACATTCTGCTTTCAATTTATTTTCTTTTCTTTTTTTCTTTCTGAATACCTAGTTATAAACTAACCAAAAGTGCAGATTTCCAGACCATACGGTCTTGCACATGGTCGTGGCCGTGACCGTGTGGAAGTACAGAATCTCCATACTGACATAGCAGAGGCAGTACGAATCAAATCCCAACTAATTTTCGAAATCACGGATGCAACCACCCCACCACGGGCACCGACAAAGCGCCACGGCCGTGGACGACACTGACTTATCATAAACGGACGTGGCTGGCTGAAAAACAGGCATGGAAAATCAACACGCTTAGACACACAGCCGTGCGAGGCGGCTGTGTGAAACGAGACGCCCTCGGTCCACGGGCGTGGGAAAGTACCAGAATTGAGCCTCTATTTAAACACCAACCCCCTCCCCATTCTTCTCATTTACTTTCCCCCTCTTTTCTCATTCCCTTTTCTCAGATTCCCCTCTTCATAACAAGTCTCTATAACTCTTGAGCCACACCAAAGCCATGGCGAAGAAGCGGAAGAAAGCAAGCGTAGTCTCCCTAGGGAGACTGACATTCATAAGTTCATGCCGGCTGCTTCATCCACTCGCCAAGCCAAGGGTCTTTGAGACCATTTAGTTTTTATTTTACTCTTCTCGTCTCCTTTATTTTCCTTATCTTTACTTCTCTTCTGCTTAATCTAGTTTAATTTATTTTCTTAGTGTCAGGTTCAAAAGGCTGCTAGGGAATCACAACGACCACGACCATAGCCACGCCACTTCCGCCACCGCTAGCACCTTCGCAGCCTTAGAGGTCACACCCACCTCGCGAACCATCCAACAATAAGGACTCCTCGGTCCATCCATATTTTCTTTTAATTTTATTTTACTTTCCTTCTCTTTAGTTTTCTGGTCCTTAATTATATATTTAGTTTATTTTAAATATGTCTTAATAAATCCTGGCTAATTCTTCACGAGCTCCCCAATTTCTTCATTTAGCGCAGAGCTCGTTAGTAACCGCCATAACAAAAGACAACACCTCCAACATATTCTTCACATCCTCCAAGGAATCCATCCATAATTCAGGAAGTGTCACTTTTTCCCCTCTCTTTTGATTATCTAATAACTGTTATTATCTATCTTTGTACATTGAGGGCAATGTACATCTTAAGTGTGGGGGGTAAAAGTGCCTAACTTTTTGCATTATTCTCAATCGCTGAGGATAAAAGTGCCAAACTTTTTTCATTATTCTCAAATCCCTGAATTATATTCTGTTCTTAAGTAATTTACTCATATTACTAATTAGGATGAAATTTTTGATGAATTATGATCTTTATTGACGTGTTTCTGAGTAAGCCATAGTTAATTGTGCATTGATGATTAAATTAGAAGAATATTAGAGAATCAAGCATGATAAGTCTATTTTTCAGAATAAATTTTTTTTGAATAGGTTGTCTACCTGAATCTGAATGTTACCTTGAAATTTAAAATTTATGAGGATGATGTCAAAAAAACCCATAATTTTTGTGAGATTTTGAGCCTTATAGAGCATATATTCTTTTTCATGCTCACTTTATTGATTATGAGTGTGTCAACATTGAACTGTTATTCTAGAACTTGCCTCGATTATACATGTTGAGACCACACCTATGATTTGATACACCGAGATGATAAAGGCACCTAGGTTTTAACCCACTCACTCCACTAAAAAGCCTACCTCCATAATTAACCCCTAGTGAACTCCGTTGATCCTAACAACCTTTTTTATTGACTCACCCACTAATATTACCCCAAAACCCTTTGTATTTGTTATCACCATTCCTTTTGACTACCCTTATATCGAGATTTGATTTGATTAGTTACCTAATTATATTATTTCAGTAGTTGAATTTATCTTTTATTACTTGATTTGTTCTTAAAAAAAATAATTCAAAGTATATTTAGTATTAGTAATATGAAAAGTGAGCTTATACAGTTAGAAGTCTATTTATCAAAAGAAGAGCTCGTATTATTAGGATTATTACTTTTCAGTTGATATAGTTACTTATTATTAGATAGGTAACTTGTCAGGTCAGTCTCGATTCTAACCTTCTGACTCAGCCTTTATCCACACCTTTAACCCTAGCCCCGTTACAACCCTGTTAAAGACCTTTTGATCTATTTATCATCTCATTTCACAGTGGTGGAGATTTGATTTTCAGGCAAGCCTATGGGATTAACTTTTCAGGTTCGACTTTTGAGTGCTCTTTTCCTGAACCTTAAACACTTCGAGTGATTTGAGTGAATCTTTTGTGAGGATGTCAGTCCTTGTAGGTTTTGAATTAAGGGTAATTATTCAGGTAAGGGGAAACACCTACGTTTTTGTGAATACAAATGTATGACTTATATTGTTTGAATCTTTAGGACTCTTTGAGTTAGATCATCCATGTATAAATTATCTATGAATTATGATGAGACATTGTTGATAGGAATTATGAATCATGGAAAGTTCGTTTTAATTGTGAGTTGAGAATTTTGATTGAAGACAAGCAAAAGCTTAAGTGTGGAGGTATGTGATAAACCATAAAAGTAACATATTTTAATCTCACATTTAACATATTTTTGGATGATTTATTCCTTGATTCATGTAAAAAGGTGCTTTTAATCCTTTCTTTTCATGACTTATACTCAGGAAAGCATCCAAGGATGGAAGGAACGAGAAACGGGCCTAAAACGAACCAAATTAGGCCAAAGAGGAAATCGACACGGCCTGGACTTAAGCCCACACGGCCATGCCTTATTGAGCAACTAGAACACTGCCTGATCCCGATTCACACGGTCGTGCCTCATTAAAGAAATCTGAACATGGCTTAAAGACCATTAACAAGGGCGTGTGACATGGCCGTGTCCCTGTCGTGGCAAAGAGAAATTTTAACCGGAAAAGGATACTTAGGGCCAAAGAAACACATTCCAAGAGCCTATATAAACCCTCTAAAGTACAACCTGAAAGGGGGCAATTAGCTAGGCCAAGGAGCCAAGCCGAAAACGTCAGATT
Organism: Gossypium australe; assembly: GCA_005393395.2. NCBI lineage: Eukaryota > Viridiplantae > Streptophyta > Magnoliopsida > Malvales > Malvaceae > Gossypium > Gossypium australe. The sequence continues at coordinate 14,210,682 of CM016616.1, forward strand.
TGTGGGAATCACTCGAAGATAGCCAATTGATCCATCTCAAGAAGTCGGACGGCAGAGCTCTCCTTCAATTCCTTCAAGGAGTTTTAGGGATTTCTTATGTTTTATTTTATCTTTTCTTCTGAGATGTTTTCTTTATTTGTTATGAACTAAACCCTTCAGATACCTGAAAGGGATGAAACCTAAGACGGATCTTGTTATTGTTTTTTGAACTATATGATAAATACTTGGTTTGTTCTTAATTATGTGTGCTTAATTCTTGTGTTAATATTTCCGGGATATTGATTCAAGTTGGATGTGCTTAGGTGGAGGAGAAAAAGTCCCTGCTTAAGAGTAGATCTAGCATAATTAAGCAGAGTTGATTGTGCGCCTAGAGATAGGGTGACGAGATTTTGCCGGATTAGGGTGAAACCTAATATAGGAGTCCATAGATCGAGTTAATGCGATTCTAGGGGTTTTAATTAGAAAGAGATTTCAATTAATCAACCTGGGGTTAGACGTTATTCTCCTCAAGAGAGGGTTTAATATAAATTAGGGAATCTTACGGATCAAGTCAAGTGAATAAATCGTCTGGTTCAGTGTTAGATAACAAGTGAAGTCTAGGTGGATTCTTCCTAAGGGTATCGTCTGAACTCAATTGAGTTTTCCCAACAGTATTTCCCCAAATTCGTTCTTTTTTTCTTGAGTTTTTAGCTTAGTAGTTAGTTAAATTTAGATTAGATAACAACTTCACTTATTTTAGGCTAGATAATAAAAAGAAAGTTAGTATTAGTACTTTTAGTTCCTTTGGGTTCAACAATCCAGTCTTGCCTAATCTATACTACTATTCTATAGGTGCATTTGCCTCAATCGTTGTTAGAGTTAGTTTCCAGGTTCGATCATTCTCATATAAATTTAAAATTCTGAAATCTAACGATCATCAAGCCTCATCCTTCGTAGCTTTTGCTGAACTGGCTTGCTTTTGCTGAACTGGCTTGCACTCTTCTCTTATGGGAAGGCGATACACTACAATATCAGTACTTAACCCAAGCATATCTTGGTATGACCATGCAAAGACGTCTTTGAATTCCCGTAATAACTCAACAAGGTCCTGCTTTATTTCCTCGGCTATGCGCGTCCCAATTTTCACAATATTTCCTTCTTCTAAAACTATATTCTCTACCAGCTCTTCATAGGGTAAAATCTGCTTCTCTTATTACCTTACCATTCTTAACAAATCTGGAGATAAGTCACAATCGCTATCACCCTCAAAATCCTGAGATTCCTTTAAACACATGTCTTGCTCAAAATGGACCTCTGAATCTGTAGCATCGTTGCTCATGTCATTGATATCTAGGGACCTGTGGTAGGCACAAAAGAATGTACAAAGAACAAATGAATTTGACAACAACTATTTACATGGTATGAATGAGAATTAAAAAAATTGGAATAAAATTAGAAGAATAAAAAAATGAAAGAATATTTGCCCGAATTGATCATTAAAGATGTATTTTATTGAAACAAAAGATGTCTGAACATGAGTCTATTTCACAAAAGAAATCTTATTGTTCCTAGGCTTAAAAACAACAAGTGTGTTTTGAACATTACTCTGTGTAATCTCTAAAAACTACAGGAAGTTCCTCTGTAGTCCAATTGTTCAAAACGCTTCCAGGTTCATAAGGGCGAATGCCCAACGAGTTTCTTTGCCCAGTTTCTTCCTCGTGTATGGCGTTGATGTGAAGATTTTCATTTTCCAATAATCCTCTCTCCGGGTGAATTATCCCTCCTGATACAAAAGTCTGGGATATGTGAGGAAATGTCATCAATTCCCACTTGACTTTTTCCCCATTCAGCCGTGACCTTCTTCTCTCTTGCTTCTTCTCTATGTCCCTCTTCCTTTGTCCATCATCATTTGCAGGCCCATTCTCGTGGTCTTGGATATCTTAGGTACCGGAACCTCATTTCCTTTCAATATGAATATCGTATTTACGAACTCTAAAGATTGAAAAGAGCATTCAGTTGTCTCTTCATTCGCCTTTAAATATGGCGCGTCTTTGGTGACAGTGGCTATGATGTCTTCTTCTGCATTTATAGTAACCAACCGACCTTTTGTTACTGGTTTCAATCTTTGATGCAGTGATGAGGGTACTGCCCCTGCTGAATGAATCCAGGGCCTCCCCAAAAAGCAATTGTAAGAGGGCTTGATATCTATTACCAAAAAATCCACTTCATATGTGTTTGGCCCAATCAATAACGGTATGTCAATCCTTCCCATCACTCTTCTCTCAGTGCCATCAAATGCTCTCACTATGTTCTGGCATGTCTTCATGTGAGAATCGTCTATGGGCAATCTTTTCAGCGTAAACAATGGTAAGACATTCAAAGCCGGTCCATTATCTATTAACACACTTGGCAGAGTGTATCCCTTGCAATGAGTAGTAATATGCAGAGCTTTGGTTGATCCCATACCCCCAGGTGTAATTTCATCATCACTGAAGTAAATGAAGTTGTCGGCATTTATATTACTAACCAAACGATCAAGTTTATTGACAGATATATCTTTAGTAACATAGGTCTCATTCAACACTTTCATCAATGCCTCACGATGTACTTCTAAACTTAAAAGCAAGGCTAGTACTGATATGCGAGCCGGTTGTTTGCGTAGCTGCACTACCACGCTGTATTTACTATGCTTCAAGAATTTCAAAAATTCTTTAGCCTCTTCCTCTTTTACAGGTTCATTGATAAGTGCTTCAGCTCCTTTCTCTCGCTTAACTACCAAGGTCTTTGTTTTCACAGGCACAATTATGACGTTTATCGAGTCGTAACGTCTTCCACTTCGTGTGTAGGATCCTTTACTTTGGACCTCCTTGGAATTGCTAGCTAGGATTTCCCCTCCTGGTATTGTCACATTACAGTCGTAATTCCAAGGTACCATTTTGTTATCCTTATAAGGAAAGGAAACAGGTTTCTGGATTACGACCTTAGGCACGATTTGTCCTCTGTCTTCCGTGTTTCTTGGTCAGGAAATGATGATCCTCGGATAATTAACTTTTTGGTTTGTCAACTCTCCTTCTGTCGCGCATATGTTTCCTCCCTCTACGCCTTCTTCATAAAATTCCAATTCCTTATTGTCCATAAGGCTTTGCACCAAGACCCTGAACTCAACACATTCCCGGATCTCATGCCCTTCTGCTTTGTGGAACTGACAGTAGTCCCTTACTCCTTCATATCCTTCCATAGAATCTGATTCTACCAATCCTCTTCCTACCATTTCTCTCCAGACCATTCTCAACAGGGTTTTTACCTCCACAATATCCTCATTGATCCTTCTCACGATATTTTTACCAATCGCATTTATCCCCTTATCTCCATGGTTAGGTAACGAGTTTTCCGCACTAGGTGTATCATCAAATTTTACAATCCCCATCTTGATGAGTCTTTCGACTACCTTTTTGAAGGTAGTGCAGTTTTCTATTGAATGCCCCGATATTCCCGCATGGTAGTCACATTGAGCGTTTGCGTCATACCATTTAGGATATGGGGGCTGTAACGGTTTTAGATAAAATGCGGATACCACATGTGCGTCAAATAAACTTTGATATAGCTCCTTATATGTCACTGAGATTGGCGTAAATTAGAGCTTTTCAGAGTTTTTCCGTACGCCTGATTCTTGTCTTGCCGACCCTTGCTGCCCAGCAGTGATTACATTTGGCTGACTAATAGTGATTGCCTTCGAGAACCCTTTGTTGTATGTACTCTTATTATTCACCTCATTATCCTTTTTCCTAGGAGCAGACCTTTTAGTGGTTTCCCCTGCTTCAATCTTACCACCCCTTATGGCATTTTCAATCATTTCTCCTACCATCACTATATCCGCAAAGCTTTTGGTGGTAATTCCTATCATGTGGGTGATGAATGGAGCCTTCAAGGTATTGATAAAAAGCATTATAGTTTCCTTTTCTAAGAGCGTTGGCTGAACTTGCATGCAACCTCCCTCCATCTTTGCGCATACTGCCTGAAGCTTTCATTTGACTTCTTCTCTATGTTTTGCAAGGTGATTCTGTTAGGCGTCATGTCTGTGACATGATTGTATTGCTTCATAAAAGCTTGGGCTAGGTCCCTCCTGGAACTAATCCTAGCACAGCTCAGTTGATTGTACCACCTGGACGCTGCCCCCACCAAACTATCTTAGAAATAATGAATCAAGAGTTGATCATTATTAACATAGCCGGTCATCCATCTACAAAACATGGTAATGTGGGCTTCAGGGCAGCTAGTCCCATTATACTTCTCGAATTTTGGCATTTTGAACTTATAAGGAAGCACCAAATCTGGAACCAAACTCAAGTCTTTAGCATCAATTCCATAGTGATTATCAACATTTTCCAAAGCCTTGAACTTTTCTTCCAACCATTTACAACGATCCTCTAACTGCCTTGAGGATTCAGTTCTTGTTCCCTCCCTCTCTGCTATATCTAAGTCAGGGATAATAGGATTAGCAGGGTTATCTCCTAGGTTGGATCCTGTGCCAACTTGGAAATTCATGGGCACTCTAGTGTCAGTTTTCCCTTGTTGAGGCCTAATCGTGACAGATGACCTTCGGGGATACTCCTTAGGTTGTGCTTGTGCATGCGGTGGGGTGAAATCCAGAGGAAAGTCCTCGTTATCTTTAGCATTAATTATGGGACCTTTTCCTTGGTCCATTGCCTCGTTCAGTAGCTGAGCCATTTGAGCCATCATATTTCTTTGGGCTTCCAGCATTTGATCTCTCATCTCTTGTTGGAGCTTTGCCAATTGCTCTTGCATCTGGTCTTGCATGTCTCTTTGGAACTGTTCAAGTCTTTGATCCATGATTTTTGTCTTGGCACTTGTTGTAACATCCTAAAATTATGGGCCTATGCATTTAGTGTAGGGATAGGTTTAATAGGTTAATTTAAGTGATAAGGGTCCAAATTGGGCTTAGGATTAGGCTAAGGCCTTGATTAAATTATTAGATTGGGCATTAAAGAATTAAAAGGTGGTAATTATGTTTAAAATGTCAAACATGGGCTTGTGGCCCAACAATAAGTGGCACTATGAGGAAATTAGAAGTGACGCCACACACAAGGGATTTAGGGGCCCAAAATTTAAGTTTAATGAGGCCCAAATCTTTTAATTTAAGTGAGTTAAATTTGGCATTAGGGTTAGCATAGGTGGATGGCTACAAGGCTAGAAAATAGGAAAATTTATGTGGATTTTTAAGTGATAATGTCATAGATAAAAAAAGAGAAAAGTTAGGAGCTTATCTTCAAAGGAAGTGTTGGCCGAAAATCCACCACCTAGAGGAGTGTAAAATTCGGCTACTGCATGGCATAGAGGGTGCCGAAATTCTCCTCTCTTCTAACTTAAATTTTAAGGGCGTTTTCGGTATTTAGCAGTAGGTGTCAAAAATCTATAAATGGGGGGGCTAGCTCCTTGTTTCTGACATTGAAAAACCCTAAAATCATCTCCCTTGGTGCCGAAATTCCCTAGCCTCTCCCTCTCCAAATTTATTTCTTCAATTTCTTCAAAAGCTGAAACTTTTCCCCACTTTCTTTTCCCTTGTGCCGATTTCTCTAAAAAGTCGAAGCATCTATCGCTTTTTCTTTTATTCATCCTATTTGAGAAATTATTCTATACTTCCGGCATTTAAATCTTCCATTGGCATTGTCGAATCCTCTCTCTAGTGCTAGCTGAATCTCCTAAGCTAAGGTAAGAGTCGATTTTTGTTTAGTTCTCATAATCTATTCCCGATTTTTGAAAAGCAAAAGCCAAAAGCTAATAGTTTAATGGTTTTCGAGATTTGAAGGAAGCTTGGTCGACTAGATCTAAAAGCCGAAAATCATTAGTCTTCAATTTCGGGATTTTAAGGTAAGAAGAGTTGTTTATTCAAATACATAAAATTGGGTAGAACACTAACCATGGCCGAATATAGGAGAGGCCAAGTTTCACATCCTTCCGGCTTTTTGAGCAAAGTTGTAGATCGATTTAGCAAGGGTATCAACATTAATCAGGTGTGTAGACCTCTAACACACTACTAATAAACCTGTATGTATATCTATTCATGTATGTTATGGGCTAAAAAGCCGAAGTAAGGCTGTATAGACAGTCGAATAGAACCCTAAAAGGGTTAAGCAAGGATGCCAGGTACGTAAACATAGAGCTCCCTATGTGTATCGAAAAATATATATATGACTGCATGATGTTTCCTTTATGTGTGTATGCATGGGATGGGATATTGATATGATGAAGGGGAAGTGCATGATAGGTCACGCAATGATCGGTGGTAGAAAACCCACAAATATAAATGCTAGGTCACATTGCGATCGGTGGCTATGCCACGTTTAATGATTCCTACTTAATAGGAATAGGCAGTACGGCTGTCATTTTGGTGTGTAGCGGATGGAGGGTTGATTGTAGAAATCCCCCAAGGTGTGATGGTTGGTACGGGTTGGTGTGTAGAAGATGGAAACCTAGGATGGGTTGGGTTATTCATTCTTTATTATTTATTATGTGATTATGATTGATGCCTTCCTGTATGGGCCAGGGCCCATAATGTGTTTGTGGGCTCAGGTCGATGTGTGTTTTGAGATTTATACACTGAGTCTTTGTGACTCACGCTTTCCTTTTCTCTACTCTTCCAGATGAACAGTAGATCGTGGACATGGGAGCCGAGACGGACTCGAGGAGCCATCAAGTTCTATTTCTACAAGTTATTTTCTTTTGAGATTTCTTTAGGTTTAATTTATTTCAATGTTATTTCGAGAATATTTATGTAATAAGGCCCCCAGTTTTCATGCAACTAAGTCGTTTTCAATGTTAAGCACTTTATGAATTTTATGATAAGGTTTATTTATACTTAATAATACTTAATACAAGGTTTCATTTTTAAAATGCCGCTTATTTACTTAAATATTGTCTAATTAACTCACATATTTCAAAAACCATCAAAGCAAAGGTTTTCAAAGTACAGCCGTGACATGCCAGATTCGGTCGAAATGCATGGGCCGGGTTTGGGTGTTACATTTTGGTATCAGAGCCCAGTTCAAAACTCGGGCTGTGAAATGGGTCTAGAAATGTTTTAGAAAAAAATTGAATTTAAGATTTTGGTTTGAAGACATGGCCTTCGAGTCTACCGGCACCCAATCCACCCAGGTAAGTATTCTGAACTCCTGATTGTGATATAAATGTGGGCTTAATGGGCTTTATGGGACGTAGACTATCTAGATTAGAACTTGATGGACTCTAGGCTTAGACAAACAACTCTTCAATTCCATAAGACTTAATTCCACTAAACAAAACTTGTAAATGAGTCGCAAGACTAAAGTGTGGCAATAGGCATATGCATGTCTAGGAGTAGATCCGGAAGAGCTTTGTATTTAAGCAGTCCAAGTGACTCACCTCCTCTTCGCTGGAATCTTACCTGGTGCATAGTGACTGTTCACTTTAGCCATGACAGGGTGTGGCAATAGGCATACGCATGACTAGGAGTGGATTCAGGGAGAGCTTGGTATTTAAGCAGTCCTAGTGACTCACCTCCTCTTTGCTAGAATCCTACCTGGTGCGTAGTGACTGTTCACTCTGGCTATAAAGGACTTGTTCATGGGCTGAATCCATAATTAAAACCCGAAAGGGACCAACCACCCTATTTTCCAAACAAAAACCCCTAAGTTTTGTACACTTCAAAAAAAAAAAACACACTTGATTTGAAAATGTTCACAACTATGAAGAAAATTACCAAATTACCCTTGTTTTGTAAAATGACCAAAATAACCCTGGTTTGAGAGTTACCAAATTACCCTTGTTTGGCAAAATTACCGAAATACCCCCGGATCTCAAAATTACCGAAATACCCCCGAATTTCAAAAATTACCAAAATACCCCCGAATTTCAAAATTACCGAAATACCCCGAATTTCAAAATTACCGAAATACCCCCAAATTTCAAAATTACCGAAATACCCTCGAATTTTAAAATTTCTAAAATACCCCCGAATTTCAAAATTACGAAAATACCCTCGAATTTCAAAATTACCGAAATACCCCTGAATTTTGAAATTATCGAAATATCCCCGGATTTCAAAATTACCGAAATACCCCCGAATTTCAAAATTACCAAAATACCCCTGGTTTTCAAAATTACCAAAATACCCCCGGGAATGCAAAATTACCAAAATACCCTTATTTGACAAAATCACCAAGGAACTTTATTTTGAAAAATTACGAAAATGCCCATGTAGGATAAAATTACGAAAATACCACTGGGTAGTGAAAACAACAAACAACAATAACAACAACAACAATACTTTGATATGATGAAGGGGAAGTGCATGATAGGTCACGCAGTGATCGGTGGTAGAAAACCCACAAATATAAATGCTAGGTCACATTGTGATCGGTGGCTATGCCACGTTTAATGATTCCTACTTAATAGGAATAGGCAGTACGGCTGTCGTTTTGGTGTGTAGCGGATGGAGGGTTGATTGTAGAAATCCCCCAAGGTGTGATGGTTGGTACGCGTTGGTGTGTAGAGGATGGAAACCTAGGATGGGTTGGGTTATTCATTCTTTATTATTTATTATGTGATTATGATTGATGCCTTCCTGTATGGGCCAGGGCCCATAATGTGTTTGTGGGCTCAGGTCGATGTGTGTTTTGAGATTTATACACTGAGTCTTTGTGACTCACGCTTTCCTTTTCTCTACTCTTCCAGATGAGCAGTAGATCGTGGACATGGGAGCCGAGATGAACTCGAGCGACCATCAAGTTCTATTTCTACAAGTTATTTTCTTTTGAGATTTCTTTAGGTTTAATTTATTTCAATGTTATTTCGAGAATATTTATGTAATAAGGCCCCCAGTTTTCATGCAACTAAGTCGTATTCAATGTTAAGCACTTTATGAATTTTATGATAAGGTTTATTTATACTTAATAATACTTAATACAATGTTTCATTTTTAAAATGCCGCTTATTTACTTAAATATTGTCTAATTAACTCACATATTTCAAAAACCATCAAAGCAAAGGTTTTCAAAGTACAGCCGTGACATGCCAGATTCGGTCGAAACGCATGGGCTGGGTTTGGGGTGTTACACGTGTACCGCAACAGTGTTTAGTTTCTAGATTAACTTTCTCTCTTTCTCCCTTTTTCTGAAATAACTTCAACTAATTAGGGTCCTTCTATGGATTTTAATGCATATGATGTGATGTAATGCAAATGCATGTATGCAAAAAGAAGGCATCGATTCAGATTCAATTTCATTTAGAAAACTTTATTAGAAAACAAAATCCTTTACATAAAACGGACTACAAATATGCTTTCGCCCTAATTCCCAAAGTTTTAACTTTCCTAAACAACAAAGCTAGCTCTTGACCACGATCTGACTGTAGCTCATATTTCATGCTCAATGTATCTGCCTGTACTGCCTGAGTCTGTAAATGATCAGCTACCTCTTGAATCTGAACTATTGTTTCACCCATTAGATAATCCCAATTTCTAACTTGATCATGGGAATGGTGGAGCTCTTCCTTCCAATGCCCTTCTCTTGCTTCAAGAAGCTCGATCCGGAGTTCACAATTCTGCAATGCCGATTCTAATTTTTTAATCATGCTCTTCATTTCCTCAATCTTGTTCAGACTTGATTTCAGCTCTATTGCAAAATTACGGCTTCGATGGTGGTGAAGAGATCGTCCTAGTTCAGCCACTCTAGCTTTTAAACCTCATTTTTCCTTTTGGCTTTCTGCCAAACTCCTTTCTAGGGCCTCGTTTCGCATCTGCATCTCTTGGAACTTCTTCTCCCAATGGTCAGCTTTAGCTTTTTCCCCTTGAATCTCTTGTTGCCACTGTTGTGAAGTCTTCCCCAATCTGACATTTTCATTGATAGACGCAGCTTCTTATATTCTGTCTTTAGGCTATCCAAATCTTCCTCGACCCTTTTCTTCCCTTTTCTTAAATTTTCGGCCTCTAATTTCTGAACATCTACGTCTAACCTCAGATACGTTTTTTCTTCTTCCAACTTCTCCATCCTCTTTCCAAGCTCTGAACTCATCCTTTCGAAATCTTGTTTTATAATCTCCCATTCTGATGGGACCACTTGCAAGTATTCCTCTCTTGATCGGGCGCCTTCTGGATTTAGCTCAGGGATGTTATCATTAATCCTTCTAATCCTCCATCAGTTGTATTCTAGGGTCGTCATTGGGCCTGCGGATAATTTTTTCATCCTATGAATATGATTCCAAGCACAAGAAATCTCCTTAACCTTCTTCTTATAGTTATCCCCTCTGTATAAGAACTCACATTGAGGCAGTCCATATGTTGCAGGAACGAACTGTCTTGATCCATATTGCCTTAGTACGAGCAAAGGAGCATACCCAACAGCTCCCCAAATTCCAAGTAAAGGAACCCAGTCAAAGTTCCCACACCGATAAAGAATTTTGTTGGGAATCATCCAAGGAGCCCTCCACTCGATGTCTTCCTCTTGGAGGTTTTGAAAGAGTGCCATCCAGTTTTCCTCAGACACATCCTCTCTCATTGGTGTAGCCACTATCTCTTTTAATGGAGAATAGTTCTCAGAGAAAACCGGATAAGAAACTTTCTCCACCTTCCAGAAATTATTGTGAAACCAAGCTAATAATAACTGCACGCATCCAATGAACCTACCCTCACCTGCTCTTCGACATACATTCAATGATCTGAACGTCTCGGCTAAGATCGTAGGTACAAGTGTGACTGTTTTGTCAAGTCGATCGAATAAATCAGTAACTACTTCATCTACATGTCTGAGAGCTTTGGGGAAAATTACCAAACCGTAAATACACAAGGCAAAGACGTCAATCTTCTTCTTTTCATCTGGATGTGCTAAGATCAGGTCCCTTAAACTTACCCAAGGAATGCATTTACCCTCACATTTCTTCTGAATTCTGGCTGCAACCCACTGTTCGTTCATCCCCGTGATGTTCATTAACTTCTTCACAAAAGTTGGGACATTAGCGACCCTGGAATAAGCTTTGTCGACTTGGACCCTTGGACAGCGAAGCAAGGTTGTATATTCCTCCACCGTGGGCACTATATCTACTTTCCCAAAAGTGAAACAACTATAGGCAGGGTTCCAAAACTGAGTCATAGCCCGGAATAGATGCTTGTCTACCTTAATGTCAGCAAGTAGGATAGATCGCAATAATTACGATAGAACAGCTGCCTAGCCTCATCATTCCACTGGGCCCTATTTCTTTCAACTCTTGGAACACATTTTGCGTAATACTGATACGAGTGAAATCCCATAGTTCTGACACATTCCCCTTAGCTAAGCTATCCCCTTTCTCTAATTGCGTCTGCTTTGACCACATGCGGACAGCTGCATTGTCTTCCACTTTATCAAGAAATTCGTTCTCCGTAACCAACTTTCTAACTTAGAAACTGACCGTGAATTGATACCTCTTAAAATATGAAATGACATGCAAAAAAAAAAAAATAAGGCACAACAAGTTAATATCATGAAATAAAATATAAAGCAAATAAAATAAACAAACACCTATCTGGATGACTACTAAAGTTTGGCATAGTTCTACTTAGGGAGAGTCCTTATGTTCTCTACGTGTGGTTTAGCTCTAAAGTTGGGGTACCCGAACCAGCAGATTCTTCGATCCTCACCCATTATAGGTTCATACAGATCGAGTTCAGTTCGAGGGAATACATTTCCTTATGGCCATGCAGAAGTGAAAACTTCATGAAGAGATAGGTACGAATGTATCCCAGAAGCAATCCACTAGCCCATGCGGAGGTGAAAAACTCACGAAGGCATAGTTTCTCACTCCCACTTAAGGGTATGACCACAACGGTCATGCAATGCAATGTGCGCAAGAAAATAACAAATCATATGCAATGACACAAACAAATGCAACAAAAGGGTCGTAATTTTCAAATCAAATTTTCAAATTAAATTTCCGACAAAGGACAGAAAATAATCAATTTTACGGCTTGACTCTCTTATTGGTCCCCAATGGAGTCGCCAAGCTGTCGAAACCATTTTTTTATTTTGAAAAAATCGGGATCGAATTTAAAAACGAAAACGGGAGTCGCCACCGATCCTTTTACTTAGGTGTGATCAGATCACCTTATAAATTATTTTTTTTGTTTTATTCAAAATATTGGTTTTGGCCTACGAAATTTAAGAAAACATGTTCGGGAGTCGGTTAAGTACGAGGAAGGGTTAGCACCCTCGTAACGCCCAAAAACTGGTACCTAATTGATAAATTCATGACCGCATGTCAAAAATTTAAAAAAAATTAAAATATGATCCTTTTATTTGAAAGAAAACCAAAACTCTCTTAGCTCAAAGAAATAAAATACCACACCCAATGAGTTAGGATGTAACATTTCAAAACTTCGAGACTAAGATTGCTTTTCTTTATAGAAAATCCATTCCTCGAGACATAAAACATCATATCCAATAAGTTAGGATACAATATTTGAATTCCCGAGAATAAGTTTTGATTTGAAGTTTATGAGTTTCAAAATTTTTTTTTAAAAAAATACTTAATATTTTAAGTTCAACGAGAAAAATCGAAACCCAGTGAGTTAGGGTACAATTTTCCTCGTAGCCCCCAAATATTATGTATCATCGTATTTTTAAACCAAAAAACTTTTAAATAAAATCTGACAATTTAGCAAAATATGTTTTTTGTAAAAAAAAAGATTTGAATAAAATATTGTATCATATATTATAAAACATGAATACGAAAAAACAATTTACGAAAATTACAAGTCATATTAACGATTAATACTAATATAGACAATTAAATAAGTAATAACATAAAATAACGAACGATATAAATAATAAAACAACTATACTAAAGCAAACATAAAAATCATAAACAAATAAAAGAGCATGGATAAACAAATATAAGATGTAAAGCAGTAAATAACGAAAGATAAATATTAAATAAATATGAAACTTAACATGTAAGATTAAGTGTAAAATAAATCAACATAGAATGAGTGACATATACCAAATAATAAATAGATATTGCAAATTAAAAAACATAAAAATGATATGGCAAAATCAAAAAAATAATATATATATCTATGAGAAAATGAGTAAAATACATTTTAAATAAATAAATGATATATAACTTTAAATAAAAAACATATCAATAATATAATAATCTTATACATATATGCATAAAACTACATACTTAAGAATAAATAATATAAACAATATACAATATATGAAATTTTATACAATATTAAGGATAAAATAATTTAAAAGTTATATATAATATAATATAATATATAATATACAAAATTAAAAGTGTAATATAATAACTAATGTGCAGATTTTTAAATAATAATAATAATGAATAATATTGAATTTAATAAAATAACCTAATATAAATAATAAATAATAAATTAATATATATAATACTAAAATTGTCGTAACCATTTTTTTGGAAAACGGGAATCGACTTTGGTTTTGAAAACGAAAATAAAACGGGAGTCGCCACCAATCCTTTTTGATGAGGTGTGATCGGGCCACCTCTTAAAACGATTGTTTTTAATAAACAATTTGATTTATCAAAACAACGATTTCGGTCTGCGAAACTCAGAAGATGGATTCGGGAGTCGGTTACGTACGTGGAAGGGTTAGCACCCTCGATACGCCCAAAATTGGTACCTAATTGATTAATTAATGTCTTAATGTCGAAAATTTGAAAAGATTTTAAAATACGAATCCTTTAGAAAATATTTAAATTTACTCGAATTGAATATTAAGATTCTCTCGCTCTGAAAGAATAAAATATCACATCCAGCACGTTAGGACACGATAATTTAAATCCTCGAATCCAAGATCATCTCATGATTCTCGAGCGAAAAACTGAAACCCAGCACGTTAGGGCACGATTTCTCGAAATTCCAAATACAGAATATTGCCTTGGTTTAGAAAATCTTATCTCGAAATAACAAAACGTCACATCCAATGCGTTAGGACACGACGTCTCGAATTCTCGAGAATAAGCTTTTTATTTAAAATTTATGTATTTATTTAAAAAAGAGGATATTCGATTATTTAGATTAAACAAGAAAAATCGAAACCCAATACTTTAGGGCATGATCTCTCGAATTTCTAAATACGGAATATTGCCTTTGGGAAAGAAAGTAATTTTGTGTCGAGTGAAACTGCAGCATAATTATGGCAAAATGCAGGAAGTGAATTACGATGCTAGCAAGTATATAGAATAAATGCATTAAATACAAATGACGATAATGAAATGAAAATAGAATAAAATGAATAAAACCAATAAGCTAAAAGATAATAAATAGAAAACAAAAGAATAAATAACAAAATGAAAGTTTTACGAGAAGAAAAGAAAAGAAAAATAATAATGATCATAACAATGATAATGAAAATAATATTGATATACAAATATAAGTAGAAATATATAAAATATGATAAACATATGAGTGAAAATGGAAATATATATGTGAAATGATATAAGTAAAAATAGATAAATGAAAATTAAATAAATAATAATAGATGATAGTAAATAAAAAATAATATAATAGTGGTATTAATAATAAAATAATGATAATGGTAAATAATAATAATTATAATAATAGTAATAGTAAAAATAGTAATAATATAAAAGAAATAGAAATAAAAAAATAAAGAAAAATAGTATAGAATAAAGTAATAATAATAGGTATAATAGTGATAATAATAATAGTAACAATAATAATGAAAATAAAATAATAGTAGTGATAATAATTAAATAATAATAAAATAATGGTAACAATAATAAAATAAGAGTAGTAATACTAATAATAATAGCATAGTATAGTAGTAGTAGTAATAATAATAATAATAATAATAATAATAATAATAATAATAATAATATAAATAATTAATAAAAATATTAAATAATAGTAATGATAATAATAATTGCAAAATAATTAAAAAAAGGGGGCTAAATTGAATTCAAAACGGAAATAAAAGGGACAAATTATGTAAAATAAATAATAGGGGGACTAAATTGAAACGCGCGCGAAATGATGAGGGACGAGAAGCACAATTTACCTGAGTCCTTTAAACGCTGCGTTTAAATGGATTAAATTCAAAACTGCGTTAAAATTTTGGGGCAAAATTAAAAAAACTTGAAAACATGATTGCTAGATTCTGAAAAGGCGGAGGGACCAAAAGCGCAATAAACCCATTGATTAAAAAACGCTCGGATCCTGAGGCGGGTCGGGTCAACACGCGGATCCTGAGGGTAAAACGACGTCATTTTGAGCTTTGGAGACAGGCTCCAAAACGGCACTGTATCGGGGAGCTATTTAAGGCTGAAGATGTTGAAAAAAATCATTTTGCAAATAGTTTTAAAAAAAAAAAGAAGGGAAGGTTCCCTTTGTTTTCTGCAGAGGTCTCCCCTCTGGCCAGGGTACGGCGAGAATTCTGACAGTCTACCGCCGAGCCTCTGTCGCTGGCGCCGCCGTGCACGGCGTCGCCGAGGTAAAATTTTTCCCCCCTTTTTTTATACTAATATTAATATTATATATATTTTTTGAGAAAAAAGAAAAAATAGAAAATCTTTGTATGTGAAAGAGTTCCAAAGAGAGAAAAAAAGAGAACTAAAAATAAATTAAGAACCTTTCTAATCTTTTCTTGTGTTTGATCTGTTTGTTCTTTTAGATATATTTCTCTGTTTTTTGTATTGAAATAAAAAAAACGGGTCCTTCTTACATTGTTGTTTTCGGGCTTAAATAGCCGAAAGAAATTACATGCTTGCTTGTTGCTTTTTGATGTTTTCTCTGTTGCGTGTTCTGTCTTTTCCTTTTTAATTCTTGCAGGTGCTTGGGCGGTGCTGGGCGGTGGACAAGACTACGGTGGCAGGCAAGTGGCGCTGGCAAGGTCAGAAGGCAGACAAGTGGGTTGCGGCGCTAGGGTTTTCAGAAACTCTAGCTCTCTGAAAAAATTTAATCTTTTTGGGCCTTTTGGGCCGCTTGTAAATTGGGCCTGATTTTAATATGTTTGGGCCCATTGTAATTGGACTGCTATTTGTAATTTATTTTATTATTATTATTGGTTTGGTTTATTTTAACAGGCCCCGGGCAAATTTGGCCCGTTACAAAAATAATTAAAAATAAGAATAAAAGTGAAAATAAAAATAATTAAAAAAATTGAAGAAACAAGGATCAAATTAAAATACATAAATAAACTAAGGTAAAATTGCAAAAAGGATGATATTAGAACGCGCGCCAAACTATAGGGACTTATTGGGTAATTATGCCCGATCTCCTAAACGGTGCCGTTCTGATATCAGCCTTTAAATAGGCCGATGGACCAAATTGAAACAGAAGCAAACTTTCAGGGCTAGATTAAAAAATAAAAGAAAATTTAAATTGGACGAAATTGCAAAGAATAGAATTACGGAGGGACTAAAGAGGCAAAATGCCCCTTTTATAAAAACACGCAGATCCTCCCCGGGTCGGGTCAACACGCGGGTCTTATGCCTTTAAACGACGTCATTTTGGCCTTTAAAGGTGACCCCCAAAACGGCGTCGTATGGATATCCTATATAAGCTAAAAAAGAACAAAAAAAAATCATTTTAAACACTTTGAAAAAAGAACAAAACAGGAGCTCTGAAAAGCTCTCTTCCTTTCGACCTGAGGCCAGAATCCAGCCTGGGTTTCGGTGACGGGCCACCGTACGTGCACCCCACGCGCCACCGCAAGTACCGCCACACACTGCAGCCGGAGGCCAGAAATTTCGTCTTTTCAGTGCGGGTCGAAAGGTAAAATCGTTTTCTTTATTTTTAGTAGTATCTTGTATATAAAAATAGCATAAATCAAAAGAAAATAAAAAGATATGCGAATAAATATTCGAAAATCACCTCTATTATCAAGTTCTTTTATTTGTATTTCTCTGTATATCTGCTTGTATATGTGTGTTCTTACAGATTGCCTTAGGGTTATTTATAACCCAAAATAAAATCGAAAAAATAAATTCAAAATCACAATCTGCTGCTACTGTCTATTTCCTTTCCTTGTTTGCAGGTGAATGGCGAGAACCATGGCGGTGGAGCGCTATCCGTGCGCTGATTGCAGCGTGACCGATGGGTTGTGCTGGGTGCTTGCGGTGCGAGAGTTTTCCAGAAACCCTAGGTCTTCTGGAACAGTTTGGGTATTGGGCCCTTTTGGGCCGCATAGGTTTGGGTCTGGGTAGTCTGTTTTGGGTAGTGGCTTGTAATTGGGCTATTGTAATGGATTGGGCCACTGAGTCATTTGTTTAGTTTTGTAAATGGACTGTAAAAATAAAACTGGACATTGATTTATTTTATTTTATTTTTATTTTGTTTTTTTTGTTTGGGTCCGGGCATAAATGGGCTACTACAATATTAATTTAACAACTTGTATTATATCCGAACTTACCTCGGACGTCGAAATACCGAAACTAGCCGATCAATCGAGTACATTGTCTTTACCTCGATCTCGATCGGAATCTCTCCTTTCTTGGTCTATACATATTCAAATTTAACTCATTTAATCACCAATTCATTCAATTTAGTCCAAACACACATATTTAGGGCATTTTACAAAATAGCCCTCACATTTTTACATTTCGACACTTTAGTCCCTAATTCACAAAATCACAAAACACACAGAATTTTACTACACCATGCTTAGGCAGAATTCTCCTTAGTCTCATACAAGCCCATATATTTCATTTATTTCACATTTTAGTCCCTCAAAATATTATTTTCACAATTTAGTCCAAATTACTCAATTTCACCAAAAGTTCAAAGACAAAACATGTTAATCTTTCACATACCTTTCATATTTCATCATCAACTATCACAAAGCTCAAACATTCATCAATGGCATATCTCTAAATCACCATCAATTTCTAAAATTAATGCATGGGTTAGCTAGAACACTAAGCAACGATCAAAAAATCGTAGAAATTATCAAAAACCGAGTAAAAAACATACCTCAATCAAGCTAAGCCCTAGCCGAATATCACAAAGCTTCAAATGGTTTTCTTTTGTTCAATAATCGATGAAGAAGATGAGAAAATGGCTATTAAAATTGTTTTGTTTTATTTATTAAACATTAATTCAACAATTTCCCAAAATAACCTTAATGATATAACACCAAAATCATCCATTTAATAGCCATTATCGTCCATCCATTCTTTTAATGGTTTAATAAAAACATAAGGGCTTCTCATTTAGAATGCCATGAAAAATAAACACTTTAACAATCAGCACTCAGCTTTTACATTTTATGCGATTATGTCATTTTTCTTAATTCGGCACACAATCAATAAAATTTTCACATAGAACTTTCACACATGTTCAATCACATATTATGAACACCAAAAATAATATTAAAATATTTTTCTGACCTTGGATTTGTGGTCCCGAAACCACTGTTCTGACTAGGGTCTAAGCCAAGCCGTTACATGTTCTCGAAGATACAAGTTAAACATGTTTAGCTCAAAAGATACAAGTGAAACTTAATTTGTCTTCCTTCGAAAAAAGCATTTTTGAAAGGTAAGATGAGGAAATCCAAAATGGGTTTAAGTCGTCTCACTAGGATTTGGGCTATAAACTTGTAGGCTACATTGCATAGGCTTATGGGTCTGTAGTTATTCATTTCCTCTAGGTTCTTCCTTTTCAGGACGAGAACTATGTATGTCTTGTTCATTTCCTTGAGCATCTTTCCCATATTAAGGAAGTTCAAACAAGTGTCCATCATTAAAAACCCTACTATTTCCCAATTTTGTTGAAAAATAGAGTCAAATTATCATTAGGCCTAGGAACCTTAAAGAGGGTGTAACACCCCAAACCCGGCCCATGCGTTTCGACCAGATCTGGCATGCTACGGGTTTGATGTCGAAAACATAGCTCCTTATCAATTTTGGAAATCGTAGATTTATTAGGCGATAATTAATGAATAAGTGACGTTTGAAAAAAAAAACCTTGTATTATTATTATTTTGAATAATTAAACCTTTAATAAAATTTCATAAGTTGCAAATATTAAAAACTATGTAGTGAAATATAAACTATGGGGCCTTATTACATAAATAGTCCCAAAATTTAAACTTAAAGAAAAACCGGAAATAGTTCATGAAAATAAAAAGACTTGATGGCCTCTCGAGTCCGCCTCGGCTCCCATGTCCACGATCTACTGCTCGTCTGAAAAGTCAGGGAAAATAAAAGGTGAGTCACTAAGACTCAGTGTGCAAATCCCGAAAACACATAAAAGGCATGAGGCCCACAAACACATTATGGGCCTTGGCCCATACATAATGGCAACAAAATATTTTCATGCAACATGGCCCAACCCAAACCTAATTGTAACACCCTGGTTTAGGGGCTATGCATATTGGGTATAAATCAAGTGTTAGTAGGTTTTTGGGAGTGCTTGGATGAGTTTTAGAGGTTCTAAAAATGTTTGGACTCAAGGGGAAGACTTTAGAAAATTTTGGATTTTTAGTGTAAAGAAGGGAATCGGGCTAAGGGAGGCCTTAAGTATATTTTTCGGTAATTTTTGGCACAAGGAATAGCTAGGCGAAGTGGCTCTCATGCGCCACTTAGGCACTGAAGGGGGAGAAAGGGCGCTGGTTCCAGTGGGGGCAGCAGCAGTTTTGGCATTTTATATTTTAATTGTGATGGGCTGAAGTAGGAAGGAGTTAAAAATAAAAGTTGGGGCTTCTTGTCATGAAAGGCAGGTGGGCGGAGTGGCTGAGGCGCTGCTTGAAAAGGAGCTTGGTGCAGGTCGTGGGTTCAAGGCGCAAGGGAGGCAAAATTTTGTTGTTATTTTGCAAGCTGGCGTTAAGTACTGGGAAGGCTTAAAAGAAAATGTTGCGCGCTTCTGTCACAAAGCAACGCCTAGGCCGAATGGCTTGGGGCGCTACCTGCAGCATGAGTTCTATCAGCTCCCATGTTCGAGACCTTTGGCCAGCATAAAGGGTGTTTTTTTTATTATTTGATTTTGCAGCAAATTGAAAGGCAGTGGACGGCACATGGAGTTTAAATTAGAAGATAAGGATGAGTTTTGCTTTTATTTTCTTTTGGATTCGGTGGGATAATGGTTTGATATTAGTTTATTTTTTTATTTTTTTTTTAAATTGAAGGGAGGTAGTGGATAAAAGGTGGGATATTGTTTTTAATTGGAATTGATTTTAAATGGTTGGCTGGGAGTGAATTAAGAGATTTGATTAATTCAAATTAATTTGAATTAAGTGGCCAGGAGCTCTTGAGAGGTGGCAGCCGAATGTTATAAATAGGGGGTGGTGCTCACCTTTTGGTTCCTTTCACCATTTGCTCTCTTTGCCGAATTGCTAGTATTTTTGCTCTCCACCATTTTGGGTAGCCGAAACCTTTTTCTTCCAAAACATTTCTTTTTCATCTCAAGTTTGCTAGGTGGCCGAACCTCCTATTCTTCCTTCTCCTATTCTTTTAACCTTCGTTTTAACCGAAACCACCTCCAAAACTTGCCATTGCTGAATACCCCAACACTATTTAAAGAGCCTTGCCGAACCTTTTAGTTTTTCCTGTTTAGCCGAAGGGGATCTATTGTTAAGCCGGTGTGAGGGAGCACTTAGGGGGCTGCTTGAATTCGGCTACTCCTCAGGGTAAGAAAGTGGTAGGTGTTCGGCCAAAGGCCACTTCTTGATGTTTATTGGTTTAGAAGCCGAATCTAATATGGTATTATTTGGGTTGTTTAAGGTGGTGTTTCGGCAGAGAGTTAGTCAAGCAACATTTCGGGATTGGATTGTTTGTGCTATTAAGGTGCGTAATCATCGCACTATTTCTCGGTTTGATTACTAACATTTAAACCTGTGTATTATGTGTGGTAGCCGTTTATGACGGCTTAAGTGATGAATATCTGGTGGTGGTAAGTTATTTATGATGTATTATATACATGTATGATGTGGTAATAATATGATATGCATTTATACGCATGGTATATGATGACTTAAATTGTAGCATCTACATATTTGCATGAGGTGGGGTTTGATTCGAGGAAGGAGGAAGAGTACACAAGTTGTACGTGGACTAATGTTAGCTCAGGCTACATTAGCGCTTGATGGTTAGCTGTGTGCTACCTCAAGGGAGATGATGGCTCGGTGCCCATCTCGGCGGTCGATGGCTATGTGCATCACCGTAGACGGATTTTGATATCTGGATCACTTGGGTTGATCGGTGGCTCAGCCACGGCCTTGAGCAGTGAGTTGCCAAGGTAAGGATTTTGGATCACGATGTGATCAGTGGTGGTTTATCCACGACCTTAGGCAGGGAGTCTGCTAAGGTTGGCGTATGGTTGGTTTGTGGGTTGGGCTGAGATGCATATGTGCATGACTTGCTATGTGAATTGTTTGGTATTGGGCCAAGCCCATACATGTGGAAATAAGTGTTGTGATTATGCACTGAGTCAGTGGACTCACCCTATTTTATTAACCATTTCAGGTGATGCGTAGTGCTGGACCGGGATCGGAGAGGACACATGGTGACCCATGCAGAAGGAATAGTTTAAATGTTTTAAGTTTATTATATAAAGTATTTGGGTTTAAATATGGTGTAATAAGGGCCTTTTATTTATTTTGGAATTACTTAATTATTATTTTGGGTACTATTTATTTTTAGTTTGATTATGACTTGGTAAAGTTAAATTGCTAGCTTGTGAAAATCATTTTATTCTAATCTACTTATTCAAAGTATTCATAAGTTAATAAAGTATATTTTCAAAAGAACATGGTTTCCGAGAGTAAACAAATTCTTACTATTTTATTCTAAGTCAAAAAAAAAATATTTTTCAACCGTCTTTTCCGCAGTGACATAACCAGATTCGGTCGTAGTGAATGGGCCGGGTTTGGGGATGTTACAGTTTGGTATCAGAGCCCGGTTCAAAACTCGGCTTTGAGGGTTTTGGGCCCAAAAACATTTTTTTTAAAATGGGCTTTTCAAAGATATGGGTTTTATAAAAAGGTTTTCAGGTTATTCTGGCATGGCACCTGTGTCTCCGGCCCGAAGTCCACCAGGTAAGTACTTCGGACTTTCTTGAAGTGATTTGTTTGTATGAATTGGTTTGGGCTTAATTTGGGCTCGTAGAATAGAATAATAGGATCTGTTGGACCCTAGGATTAGACTACTCAAACATTTGCATAAAACTTAAAGCTCTTAAACAAACCTGTGAAGTAAGTCGCCGAGTTAAGGTGTGGTAACCTTGGTGCGCATGTCTAGGATTGGATCCGGAAGAGCTTGGTACTTAAGCAGTCCTCGTGACTCACCTCCTCTTCGTAGGAATCCTACCTGGTGCGTAGCTTTGGTTCACCTTAACCAAGAGGACTTGTTCATAGGCTAAACCGAATATTAAAAACCCGAAAGGGAATTAGCCTTGCCGTTTTTTTTTTTAAAAAAACCTCCTATTCTAAAATTTTTCAAATTTACCTCTTTGATTTGTGAAACCCTAAATTTGATTCTTGGAAGGACATTTTTTCGATTTACGAAATTACCAAAATGCCCTAGTGGAAAAATTACAAAAATGCCCCTGTATTGTAAAATTACCGTTCTACCCTCAATATTTGAAAAAATGCTTTTTACTTTGTAAAATACCAAAATCTCGAGTTTTCAAATATTAAGATACTCTGGTTTGTGAAAATTTACGAAAATACCCCTGGTTGATAAAATTACCAAAATGCCCTTGGGTTCTAAATTTTTTTAGATTTCTCTCGATTTTTACTGAAATATTCCTATTTTACCAAATATCAGAAAATTCTATTTTTGTGAAATATTGTGATATTCCGATTTGGAGAAATTACGAAAATGCCCATGATTTTCAAAAATTACAAAAATAACCCTACTTTCTGAAATTTTGCAACACACTTTGTTTGAAAACAACAAAATTTTCAAGATGACCCCGAGATTTTGTAAATTTTGAAATATCTTAAGGTTGGAAAAACTATTTTCAAAATTGACCCTGAGTTATTACCGATATACCCCTATAGGAAAATGACGAAATTACCCCTGGGTAGAAAATGAAACTTGATTGCTCGAAAGAACTACTCTCGGAAACTTTATTGCATAAAATTGCTCGTGGATAAAACAGTGAAACAAGAATTTCTAATCCATAAAACTTTCTAAACAGACTAAATCGAGGCGCTAGATATGAGTTCTAGGGGGCGTGGTCGCAGTACTCGTGGACGCGATAGAGGCAGGATGTCAGTATCGGAACCGGTTGGGTCACGCCATGGGTCAGAGAGCGATGCACCGCCACCAGCTGTTGAGGTTGAACAGCAGGATCAGACTGGAGGAGACGACACAGTGTCACGAGCTGTGCTGCGAGTGCTTGAACGAGTGGCAGGAGCCAATGTGGGCAATAGGACTCGGAAGTCAGTGCCCGAAAGGCTCAGGGCGAATGGAGCCGAGGTCTTCAGAGGAGTGTCTGGGGTAGCTCCAAACGCGGCAGAGTACTGGCTTGAGGCTGTTGAAAGGATTATGGACGACTTAGACTTGACTGCTGAGGAAAAGCTTAAGGGTGTTGTTTCGTTGCTACGAGATGAAGCTTACCAGTGGTGGCTCACGGTTAAGGAAAGTACCCCTGCGGATCGAGTGGATTGGGGTTACTTTAAGATCAAGTTCGAAGGGAAGTACGTCGGAGCAAGCTATGTGGACGCTCAGAGGAAGGCGTTCCTCAATTTGGTGCAAGGAGGCAAGTCAATAGCGGAGTATGAAGCCGAGTTTTTGCGTTTGAGTCGGTATGCTCGGGGCATCGTGGCAACGGATTATGAGAGATGTGTCAGATTTGAAGATGGTCTGCGGGATGAGCTGCGAGTTTTGATTGCTCCGCATCAGGAAAGAGACTTCGCCGTTTTAGTGGAGAAAGCTCGAATAGCTGAGGAGGTCAAGAAGGCTGAGAGGCACAATAGGGAAAGGAACCGTGATAAGAGAAGTGTTGGATCGCCAGAAATGGTTGAGAGGGTTCAGAAAAGACCGAGAGTCGAGACTCCTGTTTGTATTGCTAAGCCAGCCACCGAAAATCCAGCGCTCAATGTGGAAGGTACCATGTTGGCGAGTGCTGGAATCGTGTTCGAGAATGTTTTAGATGCAAGTCTAAGACTCATCTGGTTAAGGATTGTCCCCAGAACCCGAATAGGACTCGGATAGTGGGTCAAGGTTATGTGCAACCAGGCAGAGGTGGTCAGCAGGCGACGAGAGGTCGGGGTCTGAACCATGGAAGAAATGGTTCCGGCCGAGGTCGTGGAGCAGTAGACCGCGGTAATGGTGGCACCGAGGCAAGACAACCAGGTCTGGTTTATGCGGTTCGCCGGAGAGAGGATAATGATGTGCTTGATATGTCAGCGGGTAAGTATCTTATGTTTGGGATATTCTCTGTTATTTAGTTCCCTTGGGTGGCTGTTTGTGTTGTTGCTCGTAAAGTATGTGGAATTTTGAGTATGAACTTAGATACTGTGCCTAGAAGCATGTTAGCTCTTTAAGATCAGAGTGCGCAGCCATAGCGTAGTGGGAGGAATTGAGCTGTTAGTCTAGACAAGTAATTTCGAGGACGAAATTATTTTAAGGAGGGTAGAATTGTAACACCCTGGTTTAGGGGCTATGCATATTGGGTATAAATCAAGTGTTAGTAGGTTTTTGGGAGTGCTTGGATGAGTTTTAGAGGTTCTAAGAATGTTTGGACTCAAGGGGAAGACTTTAGAAAATTTTGGATTTTTAGTGTAAAGAAGGGAATCGGGCTAAGGGAGGCCTTAAGTATATTTTTCGGTAATTTTTGGCACAAGGAATAGCTAGGCGAAGTGGCTCTCATGCGCCACTTAGGCGCTGAAGGGGGAGAAAGGGCGCTGGTTCCAGTGGGGGCAGCAGCAGTTTTGGCGTTTTATATTTTAATTGTGATGGGCTGAAGTAGGAAGGAGTTAAAAATAAAAGTTGGGGCTTCTTGTCATGAAAGGCAGGTGGGCGGAGTGGCTGAGGCGCTGCTTGAAAAGGAGCTTGGTGCAGGTCGTGGGTTCAAGGCGCAAGGGAGGCAGAATTTTGTTGTTATTTTGCAAGCTGGCGTTAAGTACTGGGAAGGCTTAAAAGAAAATGTTGCGCGCTTCTGTCACAAAGCAACGCCTAGGCCGAATAGCCTGGGGCGCTACCTGCAGCATGAGTTCTATCAGCTCCCATGTTCGAGACCTTTTGTAACACCCCAAACCCAGACAGGACACCACGTCCGAATCTGGTATGTTACGGGGGAAAACGTTTTTGAGAGGTAAGATTTTTCGTTTGAAGACTGGATAAAAACATAGTGTATTTGAAGAAAATTGGAGTAGGCTTGTTTGATTAGATTTTGAAACTTATCCAAAGTATATAGTTAAAAACGAGTTGATTTCATTTAGCATTTCCAATAGTTTCTTAGTGCTATTTTAAAAAATTTTTGACTTAGTAGAATATCGAGTTTGGTTTGAAAATCATTTGAGTTTACTTTATAGCAAAACATAGTGAGATACCCGATGGTATAGTTTAAAACACATTGCGTTGTAGTTTTGAAAACATTATCTTTCCAAATTTTTAGTAAAATTTCATACCAAGTTATTTGTTAAGCCGGTTAAGAATCTAATTAAAACATAACCATCATAAAACATAATTTAAAGGCCTTTTACAAATCCAAATTAAATCTCAAATAAAAATAAATAAGCTAAAGTACCCAAAGTGAATAGTCTGAGCAAAACTTTTATTAAAGCATGGCATGTGCACCCCGAGTCCACCCCGGCTCCATGTCCGCGTCTACGGGTCACCTGAAATGTCAAAGGAGAGGGTGAGTCGAATGACTCAGTGCATAAATCCCGCTCCCGATGAAACAACATGCTAACACACATCATACATAGCAACATAATTAATGCAACCCGATCCTAACCATCCGTATCTCCTTTTTCTACCCCGTGTGGTACCAAACCACTGGTGGTGCCAAACCACTGGTGACATATAGTCACAATGTGTTACCAAAACACTGGTGTCCCAAAGACACAATATCCGTCAATGTGGTGCCAAACCATTGGTGTCCCAAAGATACAAAGTGTTACCAAAACACTGGTGACCGAAGTCACAAATCAATTGATGGGGCCAACCCATCGTGTGATACCCAATCACTAGCAGACGATCCCATATCTCATGTGGGGCCAACCCACGGTGGTGTCAAACCACAGGGACGAGTCGCAATGAGGTGCCCAACCTCTGGTGTCCCAAAGACACAAATGTGGTACCAAACCACTGGTGACCGTAGTCACAATAATCGAGTGATGGGGCCAACCCATCGTGTGATACCAAATCACTAGCAGACGATCCCATATCTCAAGTGGGGCCAACCCACGGTGGTGTCAAACCACAGGGACGAGTCGCAATGAGGTGCCAAACCTCTAGAGGTGCCAAACCTCTGGTGACCCAAAGTCACAAAGTGTGCTACCAAAACACTGGTGCTCGTCAGCACAAAATATCACTGCCCCCTCCACTCATATCACCCATCATCATACCAACTCATGTGA
This sequence comes from Gossypium australe, assembly GCA_005393395.2. Lineage (NCBI taxonomy): Eukaryota > Viridiplantae > Streptophyta > Magnoliopsida > Malvales > Malvaceae > Gossypium > Gossypium australe. The sequence continues at coordinate 14,237,222 of CM016616.1, forward strand.
TCATGCATATCATACAAGTCATGCATATCATGCCAACATGTCTAGCATTACGTCTCATAGCATACATAACATAGATCATAATACCCAAGGTATCCATAATAGAACTTGTAATAAATTAGACTTACCCGGATACGTACACATACCCCGTTTGGGTATCCAATTATCCATCATACTGGTATAGTTTTTAACAGGCAAACAGGTTTATTAATAACATTACTAGGTATCAGTGTGTTAGTTTACACACCTGGTAATACGAGTCTAGAAATCCTGACAAAAGCGATCTAAGTCCCTTGATAAACTTGCTCCTAGAATCGGTCAAACATAGGGGGTTAGTACATATAAACCATTCGGCCAACATCATTTAGACCAAAAGGGTTTGTCGAATCACCCTTACCTTGCTATTGGTTTGATTTCTAACCAATACCCGAACCAACTAATGGTCCCTTTCCACAATCGGCTACACCTTGAAAAGAGAACGGTTAATCCTTTAGAAACCTTTTAGACTTAATCAAAACTAAACGAATAACCCATGAACAATATCTCACCATCACTTACCGGTCAATTAACAGAAGATGACAACTCCTCTTGCTTGCTTCCAAAATCCAAGGATCCTATAACGAGAGATTAGTACCCTTCCAACATGACCATATTCGGCCCTCACCCAAACCGTAACCAAAAAGAACAAAAGAGGGAAAATATGGCCATTCGGCCACCCCACTTACCTTGTTCAAAGATTGAACAACCAACCAAATCCACTCTTCACTGATATTCGGCCACCAAGGAACTACTAAGAGAGAGAAGACTTTCGGCCAAGAGGAATGGAAGGAACAAACGAATACAAACGGCTTGAGCTTTGAACAAAAGACAAGAATAAAACGATGAGTAGAGAGTGGGGACTTTCGGTTTGAAAAGAAATGGATGAAGAAAGTGTTTTTGGGAGGGTAAGATTCGGCTACCAATATTTCAAGAAGAGGAAAAAGAATGTTGGAGAAGAGAGAGTTTCGGTTTTAACACAATTAAACAAAAGAAGAAGAAATGGGGTTGAACATTCGGCCACACACAAAAATTAAGGAAAAGAAATGCAAATTTCGGCAAGATGAGAGCTTGACTTTCTGTTTCAAAAGGAAGAAAAACAAAAGAAACACTCTTGAAAATTCGGCTATAACTGACAAAATGAGAGCTTTCTTTGTTTACCAAAGCTTGACCGAAAATGTACCAAAATGCAAGAGTACATTCGGCCTCCCCCCTAACCCACACTATGCCGTCCACTCCCCCAACACACACCCCAACAAATTCGGCCAAATCCCCCCATGCACTCACATCCTCACGTTCAAACAACAAGACCAAGTCTTCCTCCTACAATTATTCTCCACCAACCGTTTGAATGGTATGACTTGGTCCAAGGTAGAATTCAACTTGCCTTCTACCTCTTCCCCCATGCCGTCCAAAATTAAAGCCAAAATGGGGACTCTGCAGCTCGAACACTAGACCTCCACTCCATGCAGATGACGCCACACCAAGCTCCCAATGTAACGCATGCTTTGCCACTAAGCTAGCTCCTCTTTTGTGCAACAAAACAACAATTAAAATTCTTAAACCCCAGCTCCAACAGCTCCCCTCCTATAAAGCCTAAAAACTAAAATTCTCCCATTCACTCAGGCATACTCCTAGCCTACAACCAAGCCCCCAAAACATAGAAATAGCCACGCAGCACACTAAACACATGCAATAACATGCAGCAACCAAACAACCCCTAACCCGGGATATTACAGTTCTACCCCCCTTAAAAATAATTTCGACCTCGAAATTACCTGATCAGAAGAGTTGCGGGTATTGCTGTCTCATCATATCCTCGGGTTCCCACGTGGCTTCCTCCATGCCATGATTCCGCCAAAGAACCTTGACGTAAACCTGGGATCCCTATCCGAGATTATCGAAACTGGCACACCGTGCAACCTCACTATCTCTGACACATACAGCTTCGCTAGCTTCTGAAGTGAATAGTCAACCCTCACCGGGATAAAGTGAGCTGATTTAGTCAGGCGATCCACCACTACCCAAACTGAATCCTTCTTGCTTGGCGTAAGCGGTAACCCACTGACGAAATCCATGGTTATCCTTTCCCACTTCCACTGAGGAATCTTCACAGGCTGAAGCAATCCTGACGGCAACTGATGTTCAGCCTTGACCTGCTGACAAGTCAGACACTTCCCAACAAACTCTGTCACCTCTTTCTTCAAGCCAGGCCACCAAAACTGCTCTCTAAGATCTCTATACATCTTGCTACCTCCAGGATGCATAGCATAAGGACTGCTATGTGCGTCCTGAAGAATCTTCTGCCTCAGCTCAACATCTTTAGGCATACAAGCCTTACCCTGAAAACACAACACCTCATCACTAGACAAGCTGTAACCCTCCAAACCACCATTCTGCACTTGTAACCTCCGTGCACTCAGAACCTCATCCAATAACTGCTTCTCTCTGATCTGCTCAACCCAAGTAGGCTTAACTTGCAACTCTGCCAGAATACTCCCATCGTCATACAAACTCAAATGGGCAAACAAAGCTCTTAAGTCCGAAACAACCTTACGGCTCAATGCGTCTGCCACCACATTAGCCTTGCCCGGATGATACTCAATCGAACAGTCGTAATCTTTCAGCAACTCAACCCATCTGCGCTGCCTCAAATTCAAATCCTTCTGAGTCAGTAGATACTTCAGACTCTTATGATCTGTGTAGACTATCGATCTCTCCCCGTATAAGTAGTGCCTCCAAATCTTTAAGGCGAAGACTACAGCCGCTAGCTCCAAATCGTGCGTCGGATAGTTGACCTCATGTGACCTCAGCTGTCGAGAAGCGTAAGCCACAACCTTACCTTCCTGCATCAGCACACAACCCAAGCCTGTATGTGATGCATCGCAATAGACTGTGAATTCCTTACCAGCCTCAGGTTGAATCAAAACCGGAGCCTCCGTCAAAATCTTCTTTAACTTATCGAAGCTTTCCTGCTGTTTCTCAGTCCAAATAAATGGAACTTCTTTCCTCAGCAACTTGGTCATCGGCGCTGCTATCAACGAGAAACCCTCAACAAACCTTCGGTAGTATCCGGCCAAACCCAGAAAACTCCGAATCTCAGCCACTGACTTAGGCGGCTTCCAATCCAAAACTGCCTCAATCTTACGAGGATCTACTTGAATCCCCTCAGCCGACACTACATGCCCCAAGAAAGTCACTTCTTTAAGCCAGAACTCGCACTTACTGAACTTAGCATAGAGCTGCTTTTCCCTCAGAATCTGCAGCACCACTCGCAAATGCGCATCATGCTCTTCCTCTGTCCTTGAGTACACTAAAATGTCGTCTATGAAAACCACGACGAACCGATCCAGATACTGCTGAAACACTCTATTCATCATATCCATAAACGCTGCCGGTGCGTAGTCAACCCGAACGGCATTACCAGAAATTCGTAGTGCCCATACCGAGTCCGAAACGCTGTTTTATGGATATCAGCCTCCTTAACCTTCAACTGGTGATACCCAGACCTCAAGTCGATCTTCGAGAATACCGCAGCACCCTTCAGCTGATCAAACAAATCATCTATCCGTGGCAACGGATACTTGTTTTTAATCGTCAGCTTGTTCAACTGGCGGTAGTCTATACACATCCGCATTGTGCCATCTTTGTAACCTTGGTACGCATGTCTAGGATTGGATCAGGAAGAGCTTGGTACTTAAGCAGTCCTCGTGACTCACCTCCTCTTCGCAGGAATCCTACCTGGTGCGTAGCTTTGGTTCACCTTAACCAAGAGGACTTGTTCATAGGCTAAACCGAATATTAAAAACCCGAAAGGGAATTAGCCTTGCCGTTTTTTTTAAAAAAACCTCCTATTCTAAAATTTTTCAAATTTACCTCTTTGATTTGTGAAACCAGAAGGACATTTTTTCGATTTACGAAATTACCAAAATGCCCTAGTGGAAAAATTACAAAAATGCCCCTGTATTGTAAAATTACCGTTCTACCCTCAATTTTTGATAAAATGCTTTTTACTTTGTAAAATACCAAAATCTCGAGTTTTCAAATATTAAGATACTCTGGTTTGTGAAAATTTACGAAAATACCCCTGGTTGATAAAATTACCAAAATGCCCTTGGGTTCTAAATTTTTTTAGATTTCTCTCGATTTTTACTGAAATATTCCTATTTTACCAAATATCAGAAAATTCTATTTTTGTGAAATATTGTGATATTCCGATTTGGAGAAATTACGAAAATGCCCATGATTTTTAAAAATTACAAAAATAACCCTACTTTCTGAAATTTTGCAACACACTTTGTTTGAAAACAACAAAATTTTCAAGATGACCCCGAGATTTTGTAAATTTTGAAATATCTTAAGGTTGGAAAAACTATTTTCAAAATTGACCCTGAGTTATTACCGATATACCCCTATAGGAAAATGACAAAATTACCCCTGGGTAGAAAATGAAACTTGATTGCTCGAAAGAACTACTCTCGGAAACTTTATTGCATAAAATTGCTCGTGGATAAAACAGTGAAACAAGAATTTCTAATCCATAAAACTTTCTAAACAGACTAAATCGAGGCGCTAGATATGAGTTCTAGGGGGCGTGGTCGCAGTACTCGTGGACGCGGTAGAGGCAGGATGTCAGTATCGGAACCGGTTGGGTCACGCCATGGGTCAGAGAGCGATGCACCGCCACCAGCTGTTGAGGTTGAACAGCAGGATCAGACTGGAGGAAACGACACAGTGTCACGAGCTGTGCTGCGAGTGCTTGAACGAGTGGCAGGAGCCAATATGGGCAATAGGACTCGGAAGTTAGTGCCCGAAAGGCTCAGGGCGAATGGAGCCGAGGTCTTCAGAGGAGTGTCTGGGGTAGCTCCAAACGCGGCAGATTACTGGCTTGAGGCTGTTGAAAGGATTATGGACGACTTAGACTTGACTGCTGAGGAAAAGCTTAAGGGTGTTGTTTCGTTGCTACGAGATGAAGCTTACCAGTGGTGGCTCACGGTTAAGGAAAGTACCCCTGCGGATCGAGTGGACTGGGGTTACTTTAAGATCAAGTTCGAAGGGAAGTACGTCGGAGCAAGCTATGTGGACGCTCAGAGGAAGGCGTTCCTCAATTTGGTGCAAGGAGGCAAGTCAATAGTGGAGTATGAAGCCGAGTTTTTGCGTTTGAGTCGGTATGCTCGGGGCATCGTGGCAACGGATTATGAGAGATGTGTCAGATTTGAAGATGGTCTGCGGGATGAGCTGCGAGTTTTGATTGCTCCGCATCAGGAAAGAGACTTCGCCGTTTTAGTGGAGAAAGCTCGAATAGCTGAGGAGGTCAAGAAGGCTGAGAGGCACAATAGGGAAAGGAATCGTGATAAGAGAAGTGTTGGATCGCCAGAAATGGTTGAGAGGGTTCAGAAAAGACCGAGAGTCGAGACTCCTGTTCGTATTGCTAAGCCAGCCACCGAAAATCCAGCGCTAATGTGGAAGGTACCATGTTGGCGAGTGCTGGAATCGTGTTCGAGAATGTTTTAGATGCAAGTCTAAGACTCATCTGGTCAAGGATTGTCCCCAGAACCCGAATAGGACTCGGATAGTGGGTCACGGTTATGTGCAACCAGGCAGAGGTGGTCAGCAGGCGACGAGAGGTCGTGGTCCGAACCATGGAGGAAATGGTTCCAGCCGAGGTCGTGGAGCAGTAGACCGCGGTAATGGTGGCACCGAGGCAAGACAACCAGGTCTGGTTTATGCGGTTCGCCGGAGAGAGGATAATGATGTGCTTGATATGTCAGCGGGTAAGTATCTTATGTTTGGGATATTCTCTGTTATTCTGTTCGCTTGGGTGGCTGTTTGTGTTGTTGCTCGTAAAGTATGTGGAATTTTGAGTATGAACTTAGATACTGTGCCTAGAAGCATGTTAGCTCTTTAAGATCAGAGTGCGCAGCCATAGCGTAGTGGGAGGAATTGAGCTGTTAGTCTAGACAAGTAATTTCGAGGACGAAATTATTTTAAGGAGGGTAGAATTGTAACACCCTGGTTTAGGGGCTATGCATATTGGGTATAAATCAAGTGTTAGTAGGTTTTTGGGAGTGCTTGGATGAGTTTTAGAGGTTCTAAGAATGTTTGGACTCAAGGGGAAGACTTTAGAAAATTTTGGATTTTTAGTGTAAAGAAGGGAATCGGGCTAAGGGAGGCCTTAAGTATATTTTTCGGTAATTTTTGGCACAAGGAATAGCTAGGCGAAGTGGCTCTCATGCGCCACTTAGGTGCTGAAGGGGGAGAAAGGGCGCTGGTTCTAGTGGGGGCAGCAGCAGTTTTGGCGTTTTATATTTTAATTGTGATGGGCAGAAGTAGGAAGGAGTTAAAAATAAAAGTTGGGGCTTCTTGTCATGAAAGGCAGGTGGGCGGAGTGGCTGAGGCGCTGCTTGAAAAGGAGCTTGGTGCAGGTCGTGGGTTCAAGGCGCAAGGGAGGCAGAATTTTGTTGTTATTTTGCAAGCTGGCGTTAAGTACTGGGAAGGCTTAAAAGAAAATGTTGCGCGCTTCTGTCACAAAGCAACGCCACCTGCAGCATGAGTTCTATCAGCTCCCATGTTCGAGACCTTTGGCCAGCATAAAGGGTGTTTTTTTTATTATTTGATTTTGCAGCAAATTGAAAGGCAGTGGACGGCACATGGAGTTTAAATTAGAAGATAAGGATGAGTTTTGCTTTTATTTTCTTTTGGATTCGGTGGGATAATGGTTTGATATTAGTTTATTTTTTTATTTTTTTTAAATTGAAGGGAGGTAGTGGATAAAAGGTGGGATATTGTTTTTAATTGGAATTGATTTTCAATGGTTGGCTGGGAGTGAATTAAGAGATTTGATTAATTCAAATTAATTTGAATTAAGTGGCCAGGAGCTCTTGAGAGGTGGCAGCCGAATGTTATAAATAGGGGGTGGTGCTCACCTTTTGGTTCCTTTCACCATTTGCTCTATTTGCCGAATTGCTAGTATTTTTGCTCTCCACCATTTTGGGTAGCCGAAACCTTTTTGTTCCAAAACATTTCTTTTTCATCTCAAGTTTGCTAGGTGGCCGAACCTCCTATTCTTCCTTCTCCTATTCTTTTAGCCTTCGTTTTAACCGAAACCACCTCCAAAACTTGCCATTGCTGAATACCCCAACACTATTTAAAGAGCCTTGCCGAACCTTTTAGTTTTTCCTGTTTAGCCGAAGGGGATCTATTGTTAAGCCGGTGTGAGGGAGCACTTAGGGGGCTGCTTGAATTCGGCTACTCCTCAGGGTAAGAAAGTGGTAGGTGTTCGGCCAAAGGCCACTTCTTGATGTTTATTGGTTTAGAAGCAGAATCTAATATGGTATTATTTGGGTTGTTTAAGGTGGTGTTTCGGCAGAGAGTTAGTCAAGCAGCATTTCGGGATTGGATTGTTTGTGCTATTAAGGTGCGTAATCATCGCACTATTTCTCGGTTTGATTACTAACATTTAAACCTGTGTATTATGTGTGGTAGCCGTTTATGATGGCTTAAGTGATGAATATCTGGTGGTGGTAAGTTATTTATGATGTATTTATATACATGTATGATGTGGTAATAATATGATATATGCATTTATACGCATGGTATATGATGACTTAAATTGTAGCATCTACATATTTACATGAGGTGGGGTTTGATTTGAGGAAGGAGGAAGAGTACACAAGTTGTACGTGGACTAATGTTAGCTCAGGCTACATTAGCGCTTGATGGTTAGCTGTGTGCTACCTCAAGGGAGATGATGGCTCGGTGCCCATCTCGGCGGTCGATGGCTATGTGCATCACCGTAGACGGATTTTGATATCGGGATCAGTTGGGTTGATCGGTGGCTCAGCCACGGCCTTGAGCAGTGAGTTGCCAAGGTAAGGATTTTGGATCACGATGTGATCAGTGGTGGTTTATCCACGACCTTAGGCAGGGAGTCTGCTAAGGTTGGAGTACGGTTGGTTTGTGGGTTGGGCTGAGATGCATATGTGCATGACTTGCTATGTGAATTGTTTGGTATTGGGCCAAGCCCATACATGTGGAAATAAGTGTTGTGATTATGCGCTGAGTCAGTGGACTCACCCTATTTTATTAACCATTTCAGGTGATGCGTAGTGCTGGACCGGGATCGGAGAGGACACATGGTGACCCATGCAGAAGGAATAGTTTAAATGTTTTAAGTTTATTATATAAAGTATTTGGGTTTAAATATGGTGTAATAAGGGCCTTTTATTTATTTTGGAATTACTTAATTATTATTTTGGGTACTATTTATTTTTAGTTTGATTATGACTTGGTAAAGTTAAATTGCTAGCTTGTGAAAATCATTTTATTCTAATCTACTTATTCAAAGTATTCATAAGTTAATAAAGTATATTTTCAAAAGAACATGGTTTCCGAGAGTAAACAAATTCTTACTATTTTATTCTAAGTCAAAAAAAAAATATTTTTCAACCGTCTTTTCCGCAGTGACATAACCAGATTCGGTCGTAGTGAATGGGTCGGGTTTGGGGATGTTACAGTTTGGTATCAGAGCCCGGTTCAAAACTCGGCTTTGAGGGTTTTGGGCCCAAAAACATTTTTTTTAAAATGGGATTTTCAAAGATATGGGTTTTATAAAAAGGATTTCAGGTTATTCTGGCATGGCACCTGTGTCTCCGGCCCGAAGTCCACCAGGTAAGTACTTCGGACTTTCTTGAAGTGATTTGTTTGTATGAATTGGTTTGGGCTTAATTTGGGCTCGTAGAATAGAATAATAGGATCTGTTGGACCCTAGGATTAGACTACTCAAACATTTGCATAAAACTTAAAGCTCTTAAACAAACCTGTGAAGTAAGTCGCCGAGTTAAGGTGTGGTAACCTTGGTTCGCATGTCTAGGATTGGATCCGGAAGAGCTTGGTACTTAAGCAGTCCTCATGACTCACCTCCTCTTCGCAGGAATCCTACCTGGTGCGTAGCTTTGGTTCACCTTAACCAAGAGGACTTGTTCATAGGCTAAACCGAATATTAAAAACCCGAAAGGGAATTAGCCTTGCCGTTTTTTTTTTAAAAAAACCTCCTATTCTAAAATTTTTCAAATTTACCTCTTTGATTTGTGAAACCCTAAATTTGATTCTTGGAAGGACATTTTTTCGATTTACGAAATTACCAAAATGCCCTAGTGGAAAAATTACAAAAATGCCCCTATATTGTAAAATTACCGTTCTACCCTCAATTTTTGATAAAATGCTTTTTACTTTGTAAAATGCCAAAATCTCGAGTTTTCAAATATTAAGATACTCTGGTTTGTGAAAATTTACGAAAATACCCCTAGTTGATAAAATTACCAAAATGCCCTTGGGTTCTAAATTTTTTTAGATTTCTCTCGATTTTTACTGAAATATTCCTATTTTACCAAATATCAGAAAATTCTATTTTTGTGAAATATTGTGATATTCCGATTTGGAGAAATTACGAAAATGCCCATGATTTTAAAAAATTACAAAAATAACCCTGCTTTCTGAAATTTTGCAACACACTTTGTTTGAAAACAACAAAATTTTCAAGATGACCCCGAGATTTTGTAAATTTTGAAATATCTTAAGGTTGGAAAAACTATTTTCAAAATTGACCCTGAGTTATTACCGATATACCCCTATAGGAAAATGACGAAATTACCCCTGGGTAGAAAATGAAACTTGATTGCTCGAAAGAACTACTCTCGGAAACTTTATTGCATAAAATTGCTCGTGGATAAAACAGTGAAACAAGAATTTCTAATCCATAAAACTTTTTAAACAGACTAAATCGAGGCGCTAGATATGAGTTCTAGGGGGCGTGGTCGCAGTACTCGTGGACGCGGTAGAGGCAGGATGTCAGTATCGGAACCGGTTGGGTCACGCCATGGGTCAGAGAGCGATGCACCGCCACCAGCTGTTGAGGTTGAACAGCAGGATCAGACTGGAGGAGACGACACAGTGTCACGAGCTGTGCTGCGAGTGCTTGAACGAGTGGCAGGAGCCAATGTGGGCAATAGGACTCGGAAGTCAGTGCCCGAAAGGCTCAGGGCGAATGGAGCCGAGGTCTTCAGAGGAGTGTCTGGGGTAGCTCCAAACGCGGCAGAGTACTGGCTTGAGGCTGTTGAAAGGATTATGGACGACTTAGACTTGACTGCTGAGGAAAAGCTTAAGGGTGTTGTTTCGTTGCTACGAGATGAAGCTTACCAGTGGTGGCTCACGGTTAAGGAAAGTACCCCTGCGGATCGAGTGGACTGGGGTTACTTTAAGATCAAGTTTGAAGGGAAGTACGTCGGAGCAAGCTATGTGGACGCTCAGAGGAAGGCGTTCCTCAATTTGGTGCAAGGAGGCAAGTCAATAGCGGAGTATGAAGCCGAGTTTTTGCGTTTGAGTCGGTATGCTCGGGGCATCGTGGCAACGGATTATGAGAGATGTGTCAGATTTGAAGATGGTCTGCGGGATGAGCTGCGAGTTTTGATTGCTCTGCATCAGGAAAGAGACTTCGCCGTTTTAATGGAGAAAGCTCGAATAGCTGAGGAGGTCAAGAAGGCTGAGAGGCACAATAGGGAAAGGAACCGTGATAAGAGAAGTGTTGGATCGCCAGAAATGGTTGAGAGGGTTCAGAAAAGACCGAGAGTCGAGACTCCTGTTTGTATTGCTAAGCCAGCCACCGAAAATCCAGCGCTCAATGTGGAAGGTACCATGTTGGCGAGTGCTGGAATCGTGTTCGAGAATGTTTTAGATGCAAGTCTAAGACTCATCTGGTTAAGGATTGTCCCCAGAACCCGAATAGGACTCGAATAGTGGGTCAAGGTTATGTGCAACCAGGCAGAGGTGGTCAGCAGGCGACGAGAGGTCGGGGTCCGAACCATGGAGGAAATGGTTCCGGCCGAGGTCGTGGAGCAGTAGACCGCGGTAATGGTGGCACCCAGGCAAGACAACCAGGTCTGGTTTATGCGGTTCGCCGGAGAGAGGATAATGATGTGCTTGATATGTCAGCGGGTAAGTATCTTATGTTTGGGATATTCTCTGTTATTTAGTTCGCTTGGGTGGCTGTTTGTGTTGTTGCTCGTAAAGTATGTGGAATTTTGAGTATGAACTTAGATACTGTGCCTAGAAGCATGTTAGCTCTTTAAGATCAGAGTGCGCAGCCATAGCGTAGTGGGAGGAATTGAGCTGTTAGTCTAGACAAGTAATTTCGAGGACGAAATTATTTTAAGGAGGGTAGAATTGTAACACCCTGGTTTAGGGGCTATGCATATTGGGTATAAATCAAGTGTTAGTAGGTTTTTGGGAGTGCTTGGATGAGTTTTAGAGGTTCTAAGAATGTTTGGACTCAAGGGGAAGACTTTAGAAAATTTTGGATTTTTAGTGTAAAGAAGGGAATCGGGCTAAGGGAGGCCTTAAGTATATTTTTCGGTAATTTTTGGCACAAGGAATAGCTAGGCGAAGTGGCTCTCATGCGCCACTTAGGCGCTGAAGGGGGAGAAAGGGCGCTGGTTCCAGTGGGGGCAGCAGCAGTTTTGGCGTTTTATATTTTAATTGTGATGGGCTGAAGTAGGAAGGAGTTAAAAATAAAAGTTGGGGCTTCTTGTCATGAAAGGCAGGTGGGCGGAGTGGCTGAGGCGCTGCTTGAAAAGGAGCTTGGTGGAGGTCGTGGGTTCAAGGCGCAAGGGAGGCAGAATTTTGTTGTTATTTTGCAAGCTGGCGTTAAGTACTGGGAAGGCTTAAAAGAAAATGTTGCGCGCTTCTGTCACAAAGCAACGCCTAGGCCGAATGGCCTGGGGCGCTACCTGCAGCATGAGTTCTATCAGCTCCCATGTTCGAGACCTTTTGTAACACCCCAAACCCGGACAGGACACCACGTCCGAATCTGGTATGTTAAGGGGGAAAACGTTTTTGAGAGGTAAGATTTTTCGTTTGAAGACTGGATAAAAACATAGTGTATTTGAAGAAAATTGGAGTAGGCTTGTTTGATTAGATTTTGAAACTTATCCAAAGTATATAGTTAAAAACGAGTTGATTTCATTTAGCATTTCCAATAGTTTCTTAGTGCTATTTTAAAAAATTTTTAACTTAGTAGAATATCGAGTTTGGTTTGAAAATCATTTGAGTTTACTTTATAGCAAAACATAGTGAGATACCCGATGGTATAGTTTAAAACACATTGCGTTATAGTTTTGAAAACATTATCTTTCCAAATTTTTAGTAAAATTTCATACCAAGTTATTTGTTAAGCCGGTTAAGAATCTAATTAAAACATAACCATCATAAAACATAATTTAAAGGCCTTTTACAAATCCAAATTAAATCTCAAATAAAAATAAATAAGCTAAAGTACCCAAAGTGAATAGTCTGAGCAAAACTTTTATTAAAGCATGGCATGTGCACCCCGAGTCCACCCCGGCTCCATGTCCGCGTCTACGGGTCACCTGAAATGTCAAAAGAGAGGGTGAGTCGAATGACTCAGTGCATAAATCCCGCTCCCGATGAAACAACATGCTAACACACATCATACATAGCAACATAATTAATGCAACCCGATCCTAACCATCCGTATCTCCTTTTTCTACCCCGTGTGGTACCAAACCACTGGTGGTGCCAAACCACTGGTGACATATAGTCACAATGTGTTACCAAAACACTGGTGTCCCAAAGACACAATATCCGTCAATGTGGTGCCAAACCACTGGTGTCCCAAAGACACAAAGTGTTACCAAAACACTGGTGACCGAAGTCACAAATCAATTGATGGGGCCAACCCATCGTGTGATACCCAATCACTAGCAGACGATCCCATATCTCATGTGGGGCCAACCCACGGTGGTGTCAAACCACAGGGACGAGTCACAATGAGGTGCCCAACCTCTGGTGTCCCAAAGACACAAATGTGGTACCAAACCACTGGTGACCGTAGTCACAATAATCGAGTGATGGGGCCAACCCATCGTGTGATACCAAATCACTAGCAGACGATCCCATATCTCAAGTGGGGCCAACCCACGGTGGTGTCAAACCACAGGGACGAGTCGCAATGAGGTGCCAAACCTCTAGAGGTGCCAAACCTCTGGTGACCCAAAGTCACAAAGTGTGCTACCAAAACACTGGTGCTCGTCAGCACAAAATATCACTGCCCCCTCCACTCATATCACCCATCATCATACCAACTCATGTGATCATGCATATCATACAAGTCATGCATATCATGCCAACATGTCTAGCATTACGTCTCATAGCATACATAACATAGATCATAATACCCAAGGTATCCATAATAGAACTTGTAATAAATTAGACTTACCCGGATACGTACACATACCCCGTTTGGGTATCCAATTATCCATCATACTGGTATAGTTTTTAACAGGCAAACAGGTTTATTAATAACATTACTAGGTATCAGTGTGTTAGTTTACACACCTGGTAATACGAGTCTAGAAATCCTGACAAAAGCTATCTAAGTCCCTTGATTAACTTGCTCCTAGAATCGGTCAAACATAGGGGGTTAGTACATATAAACCATTCGGCCAACATCATTTAGACCAAAAGGGTTTGTCGAATCACCCTTACCTTGCTATTGGTTTGATTTCTAACCAATACCCGAACCAACTAATGGTCCCTTTCCACAATCGGCTACACCTTGAAAAGAGAACGGTTAATCCTTTAGAAACCTTTTAGACTTAATCAAAACTAAATGAATAACCCATGAACAATATCTCACCATCACTTACCGGTCAATTAACAGAAGATGACAACTCCTCTTGCTTGCTTCCAAAATCCAAGGATCCTATAACGAGAGATTAGTACCCTTCCAACATGACCATATTCGGCCCTCACCCAAACCGTAACCAAAAAGAACAAAAGAGGGAAAATATGGCCATTCGGCCACCCCACTTACCTTGTTCAAAGATTGAACAACCAACCAAATCCACTCTTCACTGATATTCGGCCACCAAGGAACTACTAAGAGAGAGAAGACTTTCGGCCAAGAGGAATGGAAGGAACAAACGAATACAAACGGCTTGAGCTTTGAACAAAAGACAAGAATAAAACGATGAGTAGAGAGTGGGGACTTTCGGTTTGAAAAGAAATGGATGAAGAAAGTGTTTTTGGGAGGGTAAGATTCGGCTACCAATGTTTCAAGAAGAGGAAAAAGAATGTTGGAGAAGAGAGAGTTTCGGTTTTAACACAATTAAACAAAAGAAGAAGAAATGGGGTTGAACATTCGGCCGCACACAAAAATTAAGGAAAAGAAATGCAAATTTCGGCAAGATGAGAGCTTGACTTTCTGTTTCAAAAGTAAGAAAAACAAAAGAAACACTCTTGAAAATTCGGCTATAACTGACAAAATGAGAGCTTTCTTTGTTTACCAAAGCTTGACCGAAAATGTACCAAAATGCAAGAGTACATTCGGCCTCCCCCCTAACCCACACTATGCCGTCCACTCCCCCAACACACACCCCAACAAATTCGGCCAAATCCCCCCATGCACTCACATCCTCACGTTCAAACAACAAGACCAAGTCTTCCTCCTACAATTATTCTCCACCAACCGTTTGAATGGTATGACTTGGTCCAAGGTAGAATTCAACTTGCCTTCTACCTCTTCCCCTATGCCGTCCAAAATTAAAGCCAAAATGGGGACTCTGCAGCTCGAACACTAGACCTCCACTCCATGCAGATGACGCCACACCAAGCTCCCAATGTAACGCATGCTTTGCCACTAAGCTAGCTCCTCTTTTGTGCAACAAAACAACAATTAAAATTCTTAAACCCCAGCTCCAACAGCTCCCCTCCTATAAAGCCTAAAAACTAAAATTCTCCCATTCACTCAGGCATACTCCTAGCCCACAACCAAGCCCCCAAAACATAGAAATAGCCAGGCAGCACACTAAACACATGCAATAACATGCAGCAACCAAACAGCCCCTAACCCGGGATATTACAGTTCTACCCCCCTTAAAAATAATTTCGACCTCGAAATTACCTGATCAGAAGAGTTGCGGGTATTGCTGTCTCATCATATCCTCGGGTTCCCACGTGGCTTCCTCCACGCCATGATTCCGCCAAAGAACCTTGACGTAAACCTGGGATCCCTATCCGAGATTATCGAAACTGGCACACCGTGCAACCTCACTATCTCTGACACATACAGCTTCGCTAGCTTCTGAAGTGAATAGTCAACCCTCACCGGGATAAAGTGAGTTGATTTAGTCAGGCGATCCACCACTACCCAAACTGAATCCTTCTTGCTTGGCGTAAGCGGTAACCCACTGACGAAATCCATGGTTATCCTTTCCCACTTCCACTGAGGAATCTTCACAGGCTGAAGCAATCCTGACGGCAACTGATGTTCAGCCTTGACCTGCTGACAAGTCAGACACTTCCCAACAAACTCTGTCACCTCTTTCTTCAAGCCAGGCCACCAAAACTGCTCTCTAAGATCTCTATACATCTTGCTACCTCCAGGATGCATAGCATAAGGACTGCTATGTGCGTCCTGAAGAATCTTCTGCCTCAGCTCAACATCTTTAGACATACAAGCCTTACCCTGAAAACACAACACCTCATCACTAGACAAGCTGTAACCCTCCAAACCACCATTCTGCACTTGTAACCTCCGTGCACTCAGAACCTCATCCAATAACTGCTTCTCTCTGATCTGCTCAACCCAAGTAGGCTTAACTTGCAACTCTGCCAGAATACTCCCATCGTCATACAAACTCAAATGGGCAAACAAAGCTCTTAAGTCCGAAACAACCTTACGGCTCAATGCGTCTGCCACCACATTAGCCTTGCCCGGATGATACTCAATCGAACAGTTGTAATCTTTCAGCAACTCAACCCATCTGCGCTGCCTCAAATTCAAATCCTTCTGAGTCAGTAGATACTTCAGACTCTTATGATCTGTGTAGACTATCGATCTCTCCCCGTATAAGTAGTGCCTCCAAATCTTTAAGGCGAAGACTATAGCCGCTAGCTCCAAATCGTGCGTCGGATAGTTGACCTCATGTGACCTCAGCTGTCGAGAAGCGTAAGCCACAACCTTACCTTCCTGCATCAGCACACAACCCAAGCCTGTATGTGATGCATCGCAATAGACTGTGAATTCCTTACCAGCCTCAGGTTGAATCAAAACCGGAGCCTCCGTCAAAATCTTCTTTAACTTATCGAAGCTTTCCTGCTGTTTCTCAGTCCAAATAAACGGAACTTCTTTCCTCAGCAACTTGGTCATCGGCGCTGCTATCAACGAGAAACCCTCAACAAACCTTCGGTAGTATCCGGCCAAACCCAGAAAACTCCGAATCTCAGCCACTGACTTAGGCGGCTTCCAATCCAAAACTGCCTCAATCTTACGAGGATCTACTTGAATCCCCTCAGCCGACACTACATGCCCCAAGAAAGTCACTTCTTTAAGCCAGAACTCGCACTTACTGAACTTAGCATAGAGCTGCTTTTCCCTCAGAATCTGCAGCACCACTCGCAAATGCGCATCATGCTCTTTCTCTGTCCTTGAGTACACTAAAATGTCGTCTAGAAAACCACGACGAACCGATCCAGATACTACTGAAACACTCTATTCATCATATCCATAAACGCTGCCGGTGCGTTAGTCAACCCGAACGGCATTACCAGAAATTCGTAGTGCCCATACCGAGTCCGAAACGCTGTTTTATGGATATCAGCCTCCTTAACCTTCAACTGGTGATACCCAGACCTCAAGTCGATCTTCGAGAATATCGCAGCACCCTTCAGCTGATCAAACAAATCATCTATCCGTGGCAACGGATACTTGTTTTTAATCGTCAGCTTGTTCAACTGGCGGTAGTCTATACACATCCGCATTGTGCCATCTTTCTTCTTAACAAAGAGTACCGGCGCACCCCACGGCGAAACACTAGGCCTAATAAAACCTCGATCCAATAACTCCTGGATCTGAGCCTTAAGCTCCACCAATTCCTTTGGCGCCATCCTGTACGGAGCAATAGACACTGGAGCAGTCCCGGGTAACAGATCTATCCTGAACTCTACTTCGCGATCTGGCGGCAAACCCGGAAGCTCCTCAGGAAACACATCAGCAAATTCCTTAACAGTACGAACCTTCTCTACAGCAGACTCTTTAGCTTCCAAGGCATACACATGAACCACATACGCTTCACAGCCCTTCCTGACCATCTTCTCCGCTTTCAGAGCAGATACCACATTTGATAAGTAATCTCTCCTATTACCTATCATAGCCACCTCATCACCCTCAACCGTTTTAAGAACCATGCGCTTGGCCGCGCAATCCAACCTCGCCTGGTACTTGACCAACCAATCCATCCCAAGAATCAGATCGAACTCCCCAAACGGCAGTTCCATCAGATCAGCAGCAAACACTACCCCTTGGAGTTCTAGGGGTACCTCTCTAAACAGTTTATCTACTACTACTGAGTGACCTAGAGGGCTAATCACAGTCATCTGCCTAGAAGATATCTCAGAGTCTAAGTCCATGGTCTCTACTATACTACTGGCAACATAAGAGTGCGTTGAACCCACATCAATCAAAGCAGTATAAGGAGAACCAAAGATAAAAAACGTACCGGTTATGACGTCCGGTGCGTCGCCCTCCTCTCGGCGCCTCGCAGCATACACTAACCCACGCTGTCTGGCATCAGAACTACCCGCACCTCTGCCTGGTGCTCCGCGGCCCCGACCAGAACCATTACCACCTCTGCCATTACCACGGCCCCTCTGCGGTGGCGGGCCATTACCTCTGAACTGATTACGGCCCTGACCCTCAGACTGAATCCTGGCCAACTTACGCGGACAGTCCCTCACACGGTGCTCCAGAGAACCACACTCGAAGCAACCTTTTCCTCCAGTCCAGCAACCACCCCAATGAGATTTCCCACACTGATTGCACTGCGGCGGTCCTTGCCTAGCAGCAACAAACCTAGCAGGCTGATTCGGCCCACTCGGTCTAGCCCTCTTCTGCGGATTACCCGACGATCCAGAAGACCCAAAACTCCTCTTATGTCTATTTCTGTCCATGGCCTGCCTCACTAACTCTTTAACACCCTCAGCTACCTTAGCCTTCTCAACTAAGACAGCAAACTCGCGCTCCTGCTGAGGAGCAATCAGTAGTCTCAATTCGTCTCGCAGACCATCCTCGAAACGAACACACCTCTCATGCTCAGTGGCCACAATGCCCCTGGCATACCTGCTCAGCTTCAGGAACTCAGCCTCGTACTCAGAAACAGATTTACTCCCCTGAACAAGCCTCAGAAATGCCTTTCTCTGCGAGTCAATATAACTAGCTCCGATGTATTTCTTTTGATATGCAGCCCTGAAATAATCCCATGTCAGATCCTCTGCTGCCACACTGTCCCGAACCGTGAGCCACCACTGGTATGACTCATCCCGGAGAAGCGATACGATGCCCTTCAGCTTCTCTTCAGCAGTCAAATCCAGATCATCCATGATCCGCTCAGTTGCCTCCAGCCAGTACTCAGCAGTGCTGGGAGCAACACCAGATACACCTCGGAAGAATTCGGCCCCATTTGCCCCAAGTCGCTCAGGCACAGATTTCCTAACTCTTGCACCTCCACCTACACCAGCTACCCTTTTCCAACACTCGCAGCATTGCCTGTGACACTGCATCGTCCCCAATCTGATCTTGGAACTCACCACCTCCAGCTGGTGGCGGAACCGGTATCTCATTTTCTGAACCCTGACCAGATCCTACGGGCTCAGAAACTGTCATCCTACCCCTGCCTCTACCACGAGTATTACGACCACGTCCGCCTCGAGTGCTCATGACTAATCTTTCTACGTATCTGATTAAAGAGTCTTATGAATCAGTACCTATTCCACTGTTTTAAAGCAAATCTTATGAATATTAAAGAGGATTTGTTCTCACGAGTTCACAGAATCCTATCAGTTTCAATCTCTAAAGTAGTATACTATTGCTATTTATCAAATCATATCACATCCAACCAAATCACAAGCAATAGTACGGGGTACTTACCTGGGCGAACTGGTGCCGGAGACTCGGTGCCATGCCTTTCAAAACCATACTTTCAAAACAAACACTTAAAACAAACTTTTGAAAACATTTTTGGGCCTTAAGCCCACAGCCGAGCCATTGAACTTGGCTCTGATACCACAATTGTAACACCCCAAACCCGGACAGGACACCACGTCCGAATCTGGTATGTTACGGGGGAAAACGTTTTTGAGAGGTAAGATTTTTCGTTTGAAGACTGGATAAAAACATAGTGTATTTGAAGAAAATTGGAGTAGGCTTGTTTGATTAGATTTTGAAACTTATCCAAAGTATATAGTTAAAAACGAGTTGATTTCATTTAGCATTTCCAATAGTTTCTTAGTGCTATTTTAAAACATTTTTGACTTAGTAGAATATCGAGTTTGGTTTGAAAATCATTTGAGTTTACTTTATAGCAAAACATAGTGAGATACCCGATGGTATAGTTTAAAACACATTGCGTTATAGTTTTGAAAACATTATCTTTCCAAATTTTTAGTAAAATTTCATACCAAGTTATTTGTTAAGCCGGTTAAGAATCTAATTAAAACATAACCATCATAAAACATAATTTAAAGGCCTTTTACAAATCCAAATTAAATCTCAAATAAAAATAAATAAGCTAAAGTACCCAAAGTGAATAGTCTGAGCAAAACTTTTATTAAAGCATGGCATGTGCACCCCGATCCACCCCGGCTCCATGTCCGCGTCTACGGGTCACCTGAAATGTCAAAGGAGAGGGTGAGTCGAATGACTCAGTGCATAAATCCCGCTCCCGATGAAACAACATGCTAACACACATCATACATAGCAACATAATTAATGCAACCCGATCCTAACCATCCGTATCTCCTTTTTCTACCCCGTGTGGTACCAAACCACTGGTGGTGCCAAACCACTGGTGACATATAGTCACAATGTGTTACCAAAACACTGGTGTCCCAAAGACACAATATCCGTCAATGTGGTGCCAAACCACTGGTGTCCCAAAGACACAAAGTGTTACCAAAACACTGGTGACCGAAGTCACAAATCAATTGATGGGGCCAACCCATCGTGTGATACCCAATCACTAGCAGACGATCCCATATCTCATGTGGGGCCAACCCACGGTGGTGTCAAACCACAGGGACGAGTCGCAATGAGGTGCCCAACCTCTGGTGTCCCAAAGACACAAATGTGGTACCAAACCACTGGTGACCGTAGTCACAATAATCGAGTGATGGGGCCAACCCATCGTGTGATACCAAATCACTAGTAGACGATCCCATATCTCAAGTGGGGCCAACCCACGGTGGTGTCAAACCACAGGGACGAGTCGCAATGAGGTGCCAAACCTCTGGAGGTGCCAAACCTCTGGTGACCCAAAGTCACAAAGTGTGCTACCAAAACACTGGTGCTCGTCAGCACAAAATATCACTGCCCCCTCCACTCATATCACCCATCATCATACCAACTCATGTGATCATGCATATCATACAAGTCATGCATATCATGCCAACATGTCTAGCATTACGTCTCATAGCATACATAACATAGATCATAATACCCAAGGTATCCATAATAGAACTTGTAATAAATTAGACTTACCCGGATACGTACACATACCCCGTTTGGGTATCCAATTATCCATCATACTGGTATAGTTTTTAACAGGCAAACAGGTTTATTAATAACATTACTAGGTATCAGTGTGTTAGTTTACACACCTGGTAATACGAGTCTAGAAATCCTGACAAAAGCGATCTAAGTCCCTTGATTAACTTGCTCCTAGAATCGGTCAAACATAGGGGGTTAGTACATATAAACCATTCGGCCAACATCATTTAGACCAAAAGGGTTTGTCGAATCACCCTTACCTTGCTATTGGTTTGATTTCTAACCAATACCCGAACCAACTAATGGTCCCTTTCCACAATCGGCTACACCTTGAAAAGAGAACAGTTAATCCTTTAGAAACCTTTTAGACTTAATCAAAACTAAACGAATAACCCATGAACAATATCTCACCATCACTTACCGGTCAATTAACAGAAGATGACAACTCCTCTTGCTTGCTTCCAAAATCCAAGGATCCTATAACGAGAGATTAGTACCCTTCCAACATGACCATATTCGGCCCTCACCCAAATCGTAACCAAAAAGAACAAAAGAGGGAAAATATGGCCATTCGGCCACCCCACTTACCTTGTTCAAAGATTGAACAACCAACCAAATCCACTCTTCACTGATATTCGGCCACCAAGGAACTACTAAGAGAGAGAAGACTTTCGGCCAAGAGGAATGGAAGGAACAAACGAATACAAAAGGCTTGAGCTTTGAACAAAAGACAAGAATAAAACGATGAGTAGAGAGTGGGGACTTTCGGTTTGAAAAGAAATGGATGAAGAAAGTGTTTTTGGGAGGGTAAGATTCGGCTACCAATGTTTCAAGAAGAGGAAAAAGAATGTTGGAGAAGAGAGAGTTTCGGTTTTAACACAATTAAACAAAAGAAGAAGAAATGGGGTTGAACATTCGGCCACACACAAAAATTAAGGAAAAGAAATGCAAATTTCGGCAAGATGAGAGCTTGACTTTCTGTTTCAAAAGGAAGAAAAACAAAAGAAACACTCTTGAAAATTCGGCTATAACTGACAAAATGAGAGCTTTCTTTGTTTACCAAAGCTTGACCGAAAATGTACCAAAATGCAAGAGTACATTCGGCCTCCCCCCTAACCCACACTATGCCGTCCACTCCCCCAACACACATCCCAACAAATTCGGCCAAATCCCCCCATGCACTCACATGCTCACGTTCAAACAACAAGACCAAGTCTTCCTCCTACAATTATTCTCCACCAACCGTTTGAATCGTATGACTTGGTCCAAGGTAGAATTCAACTTGCCTTCTACCTCTTCCCCCATGCCGTCCAAAATTAAAGCCAAAATGGGGACTCTGCAGCTCGAACACTAGACCTCCACTCCATGCAGATGACGCCACACCAAGCTCCCAATGTAACGCATGCTTTGCCACTAAGCTAGCTCCTCTTTTGTGCAACAAAACAATAATTAAAATTCTTAAACCCCAGCTCCAACAGCTCCCCTCCTATAAAGCCTAAAAACTAAAATTCTCCCATTCACTCAGGCATACTCCTAGCCTACAACCAAGCCCCCAAAACATAGAAATAGCCACGCAGTACACTAAACACATGCAATAACATGCAGCAACCAAACAGCCCCTAACCCGGGATATTACACCTTTGGCCAGCATAAAGGGTGTTTTTTTTATTATTTGATTTTGCAGCAAATTGAAAGGCAGTGGATGGCACATGGAGTTTAAATTAGAAGATAAGGATGAGTTTTGCTTTTATTTTCTTTTGGATTCGGTGGGATAATGGTTTGATATTAGTTTATTTTTTTTATTTTTTTTTTAAATTGAAGGGAGGTAGTGGATAAAAGGTGGGATATTGTTTTTAATTGGAATTGATTTTAAATGGTTGGCTGGGAGTGAATTAAGAGATTTGATTAATTCAAATTAATTTGAATTAAGTGGCCAGGAGCTCTTAAGAGGTGGCAGCCGAATGTTATAAATAGGGGGTGGTGCTCACCTTTTGGTTCCTTTCACCATTTGCTCTCTTTGCCGAATTGCTAGTATTTTTGCTCTCCACCATTTTGGGTAGCCGAAACCTTTTTCTTCCAAAACATTTCTTTTTCATCTCAAGTTTGCTAGGTGGCCGAACCTCCTATTCTTCCTTCTCCTATTCTTTTAACCTTCGTTTTAACCGAAACCACCTCCAAAACTTGCCATTGCTGAATACCCCAACACTATTTAAAGAGCCTTGCCGAACCTTTTAGTTTTTCCTGTTTAGCCGAAGGGTATCTATTGTTAAGCCGGTGTGAGGGAGCACTTAGGGGGCTGCTTGAATTCGGCTACTCCTCAGGGTAAGAAAGTGGTAGGTGTTCGGCCAAAGGCCACTTCTTGATGTTTATTGGTTTAGAAGCCGAATCTAATATGGTATTATTTGGGTTGTTTAAGGTGGTGTTTCGGCAGAGAGTTAGTCAAGCAGCATTTCGGGATTGGATTGTTTGTGCTATTAAGGTGCGTAATCATCGCACTATTTCTCGGTTTGATTACTAACATTTAAACCTGTGTATTATGTGTGGTAGCCGTTTATGATGGCCTAAGTGATGAATATCTGGTGGTGGTAAGTTATTTATGATATATTTATATACATGTATGATGTGGTAATAATATGATATATGCATTTATACGCATGGTATATGATGACTTAAATTGTAGCATCTACATATTTGCATGAGGTGGGGTTTGATTCGAGGAAGGAGGAAGAGTACACAAGTTGTACGTGGACTAATGTTAGCTCAGGCTACATTAGCGCTTGATGGTTAGCTGTGTGCTACCTCAAGGGAGATGATGGCTCGGTGCCCATCTCGGCGGTCGATGGCTATGTGCATCACCGTAGACGGATTTTGATATCGGGATCAGTTGGGTTGATCGGTGGCTCAGCCATGGCCTTGAGCAGTGAGTTGCCAAGGTAAGGATTTTGGATCACGATGTGATCAGTGGTGGTTTATCCACGACCTTAGGCAGGGAGTCTGCTAAGGTTGGCGTACGGTTGGTTTATGGGTTGGGCTGAGATGCATATGTGCATGACTTGCTATGTGAATTGTTTGGTATTGGGCCAAGCCCATACATGTGGAAATAAGTGTTGTGATTATGCACTGAGTCAGTGGACTCACCCTATTTTATTAACCATTTCAGGTGATGCGTAGTGCTGGACCGGGATCGGAGAGGACACATGGTGACCCATGCAGAAGGAATAGTTTAAATGTTTTAAGTTTATTATATAAAGTATTTGGGTTTAAATATGGTGTAATAAGGGCCTTTTATTTATTTTGGAATTACTTAATTATTATTTTGGGTACTATTTATTTTTAGTTTGATTATGACTTGGTAAAGTTAAATTGCTAGCTTGTGAAAATCATTTTATTCTAATCTACTTATTCAAAGTATTCATAAGTTAATAAAGTATATTTTCAAAAGAACATGGTTTCCGAGAGTAAACAAATTCTTACTATTTTATTCTAAGTCAAAAAAAAATATTTTTCAACCGTCTTTTCCGCAGTGACATAACCAGATTCGGTCGTAGTGAATGGGCCGGGTTTGGGGATGTTACTGTTTGGTATCAGAGCCCGGTTCAAAACTCGGCTTTGAGGGTTTTGGGCCCAAAAACATTTTTTTTAAAATGGGCTTTTCAAAGATATGGGTTTTATAAAAAGGTTTTCAGGTTATTCTGGCATGGCACCTGTGTCTCCGGCCCGAAGTCCACCAGGTAAGTACTTCGAACTTTCTTGAAGTGATTTGTTTGTATGAATTGGTTTGGGCTTAATTTGGGCTCGTAGAATAGAATAATAGGATCTGTTGGACCCTAGGATTAGACTACTCAAACATTTGCATAAAACTTAAAGCTCTTAAACAAACCTGTGAAGTAAGTCACCGAGTTAAGGTGTGGTAACCTTGGTGCGCATGTCTAGGATTGGATCCGGAAGAGCTTGGTACTTAAGCAGTCCTCGTGACTCACCTCCTTTTCGCAGGAATCCTACCTGGTGCGTAGCTTTGGTTCACCTTAACCAAGAGGACTTGTTCATAGGCTAAACCGAATATTAAAAACCCGAAAGGGAATTAGCCTTGCCGTTTTTTTTTAAAAAAACCTCCTATTCTAAAATTTTTCAAATTTACCTCTTTGATTTGTGAAACCCTAAATTTGATTCTTAGAAGGACATTTTTTCGATTTACGAAATTACCAAAATGCCCTAGTGGAAAAATTACAAAAATGCCCCTGTATTGTAAAATTACCGTTCTACCCTCAATTTTTGATAAAATGCTTTTTACTTTGTAAAATACCAAAATCTCGAGTTTTCAAATATTAAGATACTCTGGTTTGTGAAAATTTATGAAAATACCCCTGGTTGATAAAATTACCAAAATGCCCTTGGGTTCTAAATTTTTTTAGATTTCTCTCGATTTTTACTGAAATATTCCTATTTTACCAAATATCAGAAAATTCTATTTTTGTGAAATATTGTGATATTCCGATTTGGAGAAATTACGAAAATGCCCATGATTTTCAAAAATTACAAAAATAACCCTGCTTTCTGAAATTTTGCAACACACTTTGTTTGAAAACAACAAAATTTTCAAGATGACCCTGAGATTTTGTAAATTTTGAAATATCTTAAGGTTGGAAAAACTATTTTCAAAATTGACCCTGAGTTATTACCGATATACCCCTATAGGAAAATGACGAAATTACCCCTGGGTAGAAAATGAAACTTGATTGCTCGAAAGAACTACTCTCGGAAACTTTATTGCATAAAATTGCTCGTGGATAAAATAGTGAAACAAGAATTTCTAATCCATAAAACTTTCTAAACAGACTAAATCGAGGCGCTAGATATGAGTTCTAGGGGGCGTGGTCGCAGTACTCGTGGACGCGGTAGAGGCAGGATGTCAGTATCGGAACCGGTTGGGTCACGCCATGGGTCAGAGAGCGATGCACCGCCACCAGCTGTTGAGGTTGAACAGCAGGATCAGACTGGAGGAGACGACACAGTGTCACGAGCTGTGCTGCGAGTGCTTGAACGAGTGGCAGGAGCCAATGTGGGCAATAGGACTCGGAAGTCAGTGCCCGAAAGGCTCAGGGCGAATGGAGCCGAGGTCTTCAGAGGAGTGTCTAGGGTAGCTCCAAACGCGGCAGAGTACTGGCTTGAGGCTGTTGAAAGGATTATGGACGACTTAGACTTGACTGCTGAGGAAAAGCTTAAGGGTGTTGTTTCGTTGCTACGAGATGAAGCTTACCAGTGGTGGCTCACGGTTAAGGAAAGTACCCCTGCGGATCGAGTGGACTGGGGTTACTTTAAGATCAAGTTCGAAGGGAAGTACGTCGGAGCAAGCTATGTGGACGCTCAGAGGAAGGCGTTCCTCAATTTGGTGCAAGGAGGCAAGTCAATAGCGGAGTATGAAGCCGAGTTTTTGCGTTTGAGTCGGTATGCTCGGGGCATCGTGGCAACGGATTATGAGAGATGTGTCTGATTTGAAGATGGTCTGCGGGATGAGCTGCGAGTTTTGATTGCTCCGCATCAGGAAAGAGACTTCGCCGTTTTAGTGGAGAAAGCTCGAATAGCTGAGGAGGTCAAGAAGGCTGAGAGGCACAATAGGGAAAGGAACCGTGATAAGAGAAGTGTTGGATCGCCAGAAATGGTTGAGAGGGTTCAGAAAAGACCGAGAGTCGAGACTCCTGTTCGTATTGCTAAGCCAGCCACCGAAAATCCAGCGCTCAATGTGGAAGGTACCATGTTGGCGAGTGCTGGAATCGTGTTCGAGAATGTTTTAGATGCAAGTCTAAGACTCATCTGGTTAAGGATTGTCCCCAGAACCCGAATAGGACTCGGATAGTGGGTCAAGGTTATGTGCAACCAGGCAGAGGTGGTCAGCAGGCGACGAGAGGTCGTGGTCCGAACCATGGAGGAAATGGTTCCGGCCGAGGTCGTGGAGCAGTAGACCGCGGTAATGGTGGCACCGAGGCAAGACAACCAGGTCTGGTTTATGCGGTTCGCCGGAGAGAGGATAATGATGTGCTTGATATGTCAGCGGGTAAGTATCTTATGTTTGGGATATTCTCTGTTATTTAGTTCGCTTGGGTGGCTGTTTGTGTTGTTGCTCGTAAAGTATGTGGAATTTTGAGTATGAACTTAGATACTATGCCTAGAAGCATGTTAGCTCTTTAAGATCAGAGTGCGCAGCCATAGCGTAGTGGGAGGAATTGAGCTGTTAGTCTAGACAAGTAATTTCGAGGACGAAATTATTTTAAGGAGGGTAGAATTGTAACACCCTGGTTTAGGGGCTATGCATATTGGGTATAAATCAAGTGTTAGTAGGTTTTTGGGAGTGCTTGGATAAATTTTAGAGGTTCTAAGAATGTTTGGACTCAAGGGGAAGACTTTAGAAAATTTTGGATTTTTAGTGTAAAGAAGGGAATCGGGCTAAGGGAGGCCTTAAGTATATTTTTCGGTAATTTTTGGCACAAGGAATAGCTAGGCGAAGTGGCTCTCATGCGCCACTTAGGTGCTGAAGGGGGAGAAAGTGCGCTGGTTCGAGTGGGGGCAGCAGCAGTTTTGGCGCTTTATATTTTAATTGTGATGGGCTGAAGTAGGAAGGAGTTAAAAATAAAAGTTGGGGCTTCTTGTCATGAAAGGCAGGTGGGCGGAGTGGCTGAGGCACTGCTTGAAAAGGAGCTTGGTGCAGGTCGTGGGTTCAAGGCGCAAGGGAGGCAGAATTTTGTTGTTATTTTGCAAGCTGGCGTTAAGTACTGGGAAGGCTTAAAAGAAAATGTTGCGCGCTCCCATGTTCGAGACCTTTGGCCAGCATAAAGGGTGTTTTTTTTATTATTTGATTTTGCAGCAAATTGAAAGGCAGTGGACGGCACATGGAGTTTAAATTAGAAGATAAGGGTGAGTTTTGCTTTTATTTTCTTTTGGATTCGGTGGGATAATGGTTTGATATTAGTTTTTTTTTTATTTTTTTTAAATTGAAGGGAGGTAGTGGATAAAAGGTGGGATATTGTTTTTAATTGGAATTGATTTTAAATGGTTGGCTGGGAGTGAATTAAGAGATTTGATTAATTCAAATTAATTTGAATTAAGTGGCCAGGGGCTCTTGAGAGGTGGCAGCCGAATGTTATAAATAGGGGGTGGTGCTCACCTTTTGGTTCCTTTCACCATTTGCTCTCTTTGCCGAATTGCTAGTATTTTTGCTCTCCACCATTTTGGGTAGCCGAAACCTTTTTCTTCCAAAACATTTCTTTTTCATCTCAAGTTTGCTAGGTGGCCGAACCTCCTATTCTTCCTTCTCCTATTCTTTTAGCCTTCGTTTTAACCGAAACCACCTCCAAAACTTGCCATTGCTGAATACCCCAACACTATTTAAAGAGCCTTGCCGAACCTTTTAATTTTTCCTGTTTAGCCGAAGGGGATCTATTGTTAAGCCGGTGTGAGGGAGCACTTAGGGGGCTGCTTGAATTCGGCTACTCCTCAGGGTAAGAAAGTGGTAGGTGTTCGGCCAAAGGCCACTTCTTGATGTTTATTGGTTTAGAAGCCGAATCTAATATGGTATTATTTGGGTTGTTTAAGGTGGTGCTTCGGCAGAGAGTTAGTCAAGCAGCATTTCGGGATTGGATTGTTTGTGCTATTAAGGTGCGTAATCATCGCACTATTTCTCGGTTTGATTACTAACATTTAAACCTGTGTATTATGTGTGGTAGCCGTTTATGATGGCTTAAGTGATGAATATCTGGTGGTGGTAAGTTATTTATGATGTATTTATATACATGTATGATGTGGTAATAATATGATATATGCATTTATACGCATGGTATATGATGACTTAAATTGTAGCATCTACATATTTGCATGAGGTGGGGTTTGATTCGAGGAAGGAGGAAGAGTACACAAGTTGTACGTAGACTAATGTTAGCTCAGGCTACATTAGCGCTTGATGGTTAGCTGTGTGCTACCTCAAGGGAGATGATGGCTCGGTGCCCATCTCGGCGGTCGATGGCTATGTGCATCACCGTAGACGGATTTTGATATCGGGATCAGTTGGGTTGATCGGTGGCTCAGCCACGGCCTTGAGCAGTGAGTTGCCAAGGTAAGGATTTTGGATCACGATGTGATCAGTGGTGGTTTATCCACGACCTTAGGCAGGGAGTCTGCTAAGGTTGGCGTACGGTTGGTTTGTGGGTTGGGCTGAGATGCATATGTGCATGACTTGCTATGTGAATTGTTTGGTATTGGGCCAAGCCCATACATGTGGAAATAAGTGTTGTGATTATGCACTGAGTCAGTGGACTCACCCTATTTTATTAACCATTTCAGGTGATGCGTAGTGCTGGACCGGGATCGGAGAGGACACATGGTGACCCATGCAGAAGGAATAGTTTAAATGTTTTAAGTTTATTATATAAAGTATTTGGGTTTAAATATGGTGTAATAAGGGCCTTTTATTTATTTTGGAATTACTTAATTATTATTTTGGGTACTATTTATTTTTAGTTTGATTATGACTTGGTAAAGTTAAATTGCTAGCTTGTGAAAATCATTTTATTCTAATCTACTTATTCAAAGTATTCATAAGTTAATAAAGTATATTTTCAAAAGAACATGGTTTCCGAGAGTAAACAAATTCTTACTATTTTATTCTAAGTCAAAAAAAAATATTTTTCAACCGTCTTTTCCGCATTGACATAACCAGATTCGGTCGTAGTGAATGGGCCGGGTTTGGGGATGTTACACTAATAGTCCATCCTCTACACACCAGCCCGTACCAGCCAACACACCTTGGGGATTTCTACAATCAACCCACCAACCACTACACACCATATCGACAGTCATGCTGCCTATTCCTATCAATCAGGAATAAATTTAACGTGGCTTAGCCACCGATCACTATGTGACCTCATAATATAACGTGGCTCAACCACCGATCACTATTGTGACCTAATTTTACAATTCGTGGTTTAATCACTGATCATCAAGTGACCTATTAACATGCTCTTCCCCTTCATCATATTAACCCCATCCCATGCATACATACATGCAGAATCAAAACAATATACTACCTAAAAGTTCACAGTCTATCACATACATCGATACACATAGAGAAGTTTCTATGATTACGTACCTGGCATCCCTTGCCTACCCTTTTTGGGTAATCCGACTGTCTATACAGCCTTTTTCCGGCTTTTAGCCCATAGCATATATTTAGAACAGATTACTATACAACCTTTTTCCAGCTTTTAGCCCATAACATATATTTAGTACAGATTTGTAACATCCTGGAAAGGGCCTATGCATTTTCGGTTTAATTGTACGAAATGACAAGTTTTAAGTATTATGAATAAATTTTTGATATTTTTGGAAACTCAGAAATGTATGAAAATAAATTGGAAGTGAACATTTCTGGAAACTTGGAAATGTAAGAAAATGGCAAGTATACAGAGCCGATCGAAAATTTTAGGAAACTTAGAAATGACCTAGAAATGTCGAATTTTAAAGTTTAAAATAGGAAATTATGGCAAGGAGGCCTTAAAAGAAAAAGTTGGTAAGATTTGACACACAAACAGGCTTGGAAAAGTGGCCTGAAGGTGTCACTTAGGGCCTATGGAAATGGCGCCATGTGCAAGAGGAATGGGCCTGGGTTCGAGTCACTTGGGCAGCAAATAAATAAGGTTTTATTTTGGCTTCCAGAAGGCTGAGGTGGACGACACATGCTTCTAGAAAAGGAGGTGTTTTATTTTCAGAAATATGTGATTAATAAGGTGATAATAAAGGATTTTTATTGGATTATTTTTTGAAGAGATAATAGATGGATAAATATGGATTTATTTCTTTTATTTTGATAGATAAGGAAGAGATAAAAGAGGATTATTATTAGTATTATTTTTATTAAGAGATAAGAGATAATAAATGATATTTCTTTAATTATTTTAAATTAAAGAGATAAAGCTATCAAATAAAGAAGAGTGGTGGCCAAGTAAGGGACTCTAGCCTAGTAAATTTGGCTATAAAAGGAAAAGAGAGGCCATTCATTCATTCACTTTTCCTTTGCCGAATTTCTTAAGCAAATTCTCCTCTCTGCCGAATTCTCTCTGTCATTGTTCTTCTTTCTCTTTTCAATTCTTCACAAAGCCGAAAGCAGAATCCCCCTAGTCTTGCCGAATTTTCCTAAGTTTTATGTCTTCCTCTTCTTTCTTTGAAAAACCAAAAATCCTCTACTGTTCATCAAGAAGCCGAAATTTTAATCCACATCAAGGCCATAGCCGAATATTGTTAAATGCTCAAGCAAGGATTGTCGATTCCTAAAGTAAGGAGATCTTTCGGGATTTACTAAGTGTCGACTTCAAGGAAGAAGAAGTTCTTTTCCCGAAGGTACACCATAAGCCGCGTGTTCCCTAGTTATTTGGTGAATTTCGGGATTTAAGAATCTAAGGTAAGTCATATTTAACATACGGCTAAGGGTTATTTGTTGTGAATAAGTGTTAGAAATTGATCTAACATGAAGTTATAGGGATTTCGACAGAGGGATACAAGGATTTCGGGATTTGAGAATTTCAAGGTAAGTTTTAGGAATACTAATCCTACTAGGATTTGGATTTATGACCGAATGGCTTTTTATTAAAGTAGTAAGTGATTAATCAAATGTAGGAATTTGAGATCTAAGGCAGTAGATCAGATTTCGGGATTTCAAGGAATTCGTTAAGCAAATCAGGTGTGTACCCTACCCTAAGTTTTGATAGTTTCATGGCTATGTTTAAATTAAATGTATTATTAAGAATGTGTGTACTCCACACTACTTTGTAATATGAATTATGGTTGCATGTATTAAAATATATGTTAATGAAAATATGAGCATGGCTAAGGTACCATGTTAAGGTACTAAGTACTCAGGTACGTTTCCTACCTCTACTAGGAATATGGTAAGTCATATTTAACATACGGCTAAGGGTTATTTGTTGTGAATAAATGTTAGAAATTGATCTAACATGAAGTTATAGGGATTTCGACAGAGGGATACAAGGATTTTGGGATTTGAGAATTTCAAGTTAAGTTTTAAGAATACTGATCCTACTAGGATTTGGATTTATGACCGAATGGCTTTTTATTAAAGTAGTAAGTGATTAATCAAATGTAGGAATTTGAGATCTAAGGCAGTAGATCAGATTTCGGGATTTCAAGGAATTCGTTAAGCAAATCAGGTGTGTACCCTACCCTAAGTTTTGATAGGTTCATGGCTATGTTTAAATTAAATGTATTATTAAGAATGTGTGTACTCCACACTACTTTGTAATATGAATTATGGTTGCATGTATTAAATATATGTTAATGAAAATATGAGCATGGCTAAGGTACCATGTTAAGGTACTAAGTACTCAGGTACGTTTCCTACTTCTACTAGGAATATGAAATATGTTATTCATAACATGAGAATATGATAAGAATGTGAACTATGGTATATTATGCATATTAATGTTTATGGGGCATATGGTTGTATATTGAAAGGGGAAGTGAAAAGTGGTGATTTAAGACCACAGTAATCTGAAAAGTGGTGACTTACGACCACAGTAATCTGAAAAGTGGTGATTAAGACCACAGTAATCTGAAAAGTGGTTTCCTAAAACCACAGATGCGGAGCCTTAAGCCCGCAAATTGGTGTGTAGCGGAAGGAGGGTCAACTTAGTAGTCCCCACGGTGTGTTTGGCAGGTACGGGGGTGTGTAGCGGATGGATAATTAGGTTTGGGTTTGGGATTGCATCATTAATTGTATTCTATGATTTGAATGTGTATCATTTGTATGCCTGATTCTATTATGATTTAGTGTCGTGTACACATTGAGTCTGTTGACTCACCCCGTTGGGGAACATTTTTCAGGTGATGAACAGTGATGGACCGGGACGGCAGTACTTGTGGTGGCCATGCTCAACATGAAGTTTATGTTTTTATGGACTCTTGAATTTATTTTAGTACTTTGAAATATTTTGGAAACTATTTGATGTAATAAGGCCATAAGGCCATGATGAACGATTTTTATTTCTACTTGTTAAATTTTGATTAAGTTAAAGACTAAGTATTTTATTTTAAAATATACTCGATATGTTTATTACTTAAAATTAAAAAAAGGGTTTTCTAATATAAAAATCCAGTTTGTTTTCAACACAAGCCCAACCCAAACAATATTTTTTAAAAATCACACAAGTTTTTCTCTAAGTAACAAAAGAATTTGGAACCGGTTTACTTGAGGAACATACCAAATCTGGTCAAAGCTCGTGGGCCGGGTTTGGGGTGTTTCAGTTTGGTATCAGAGCCCAGTTTCAAACTCTCGGCCTTGGGTTTAAGGCCCAAAACGTTTTCAAATCGAGTCGAAATGAGTTTTTATGAAAATATTTTTGGAAATAAGCAGGTTTTTCTGGCATGGCACCTAAGTCTCCGACCCGAAGTCCACCAGGTAAGTACCCCTAACCTTTGTGTGATTTTATATTGTGATCTGTAGAAGGGTAGAAATGGAATGGAACGTAGAATTAGTATGATAGGTACTTGAACTCTAAGGCTAGCTTACCCCAACAGTTACATAAGACTTAAATGCTTAATAAAACAAACCTGTGTCTAAGTCACCGAGTTAGGGTGTGGCAACCATTGTGCGCATGTCTAGGATTGGATCCGGAAGAGCCTGGTATTTAAGCAGTCCTAGTGACTCACCTCCTCTTCGCAGGAATCCTACCTGGTGCGTACTTCGGTTCACCCTAACCATGAGGACTTATTCATGGGCTAAACCTTTAACTAAAACCCGAAAGGGACTAGCCGTATTTTTATGGAAACCCTAGTTTTAAAAATTACTAAATTACCCTTTTGGTTTATAAAAGCTATTCCATAAAATTTTTTCTGAAATATTTTTGATTTACAAAATTACTAAAATACCCCTAGTGGTAAAATTACAAAAATGCCCTTGGTTTATAAAAGGTCCAATTACCCAATAGTTTTTCCAAAATTTCACTATTTTATAAATGTTCAAAAAAAAAAACCCTTATTTGCAAAATATCAAAATACCTTGATTTTGGAAAATTACAAAATTGCCCCTAACTTACAAAATTATTAAAATGACCCTGATTTTCAAAATTTTTGCAACATCACCGATTTGGAAAACAAATTCTCAAAAAGAACCCTCAAGTTTTGCAAAATTTTGAAATACCCCTGATTTATTGAACTTTACAAATTTACCCTGATTTGTAAAAATTTACCGAAATACCCTTGGAATTTCAAAATTATCGAAATACCCTCGGATTTCAAAAATTACCAAAATACCCTTATTGACAAAATCACCAAGGAACCTTATTTTGAAAAATTACAAAATACCCCTATAGGACAAATTACGAAAATACCCCTGGGTAGTGGAAAAACAACAACAACGAAAACTACAACGTTTCTCTGAATGAACGAAGGTTCATAATTGTTTGATGGATGTATGAATAAATGAAAAGACTGTGTGCATGTATGAAAACGAAAGAACCACTCCTAAAACTCTTTTCATAAAACTTCTTCGCGGGTAGTAATCAGTGAAACAAGAACAAATTCATAAAACTTTGTAATCAGATTAAATCACGACGCTAAAAATGAGTTCTAGGGGACGTGAACCTAGAGATTGTGCCTAGGAAGTATGATGGTTCTATTAAGATCAGTGTGCAGCGTAAGCATAGTGCGGTGAGAAGGATTGTACGACTGTTAGTAAGTAATTTCGAGGACGAAATTATTTTTAAGGAGGGTAGAACTGTAATATCCTGGAAAGGGCCTATGCATTTTCGGTTTAATTGTACGAAATGACAAGTTTTAAGTATTATGAATAAATTTTTGATATTTTTGGAAACTCAGAAATGTATGAAAATAAATTGGAAGTGAACATTTCTGGAAACTTGGAAATGTAAGAAAATGGCAAGTATACAGAGCCGATCGAAAATTTTAAGAAACTTAGAAATGACCTAGAAATGTCGAATTTTAAAGTTTAAAATAGAAAATTAGGGCAAGGAGGCCTTAAAAGAAAAAGTTGGTAAGATTTGACACACAAACAGGCTTGGAAAAGTGGCCTGAAGGTGTCACTTAGGGCCTATGGAAATGGCGCCATGTGCAAGAGGAATGGGCCTGGGTTCGAGTCACTTGGGAATCAAATAAATAAGGTTTTATTTTGGCTTCCAGAAGGCTGAGGTGGAAGGCACATGCTTCTAGAAAAGGAGGTGTTTTATTTTCAGAAATATGTGATTAATAAGGTGATAATAAAGGATTTTTATTGGATTATTTTTTGAAGAGATAATAGATGGATAAATATGGATTTATTTCTTTTATTTTGATAGATAAGGAAGAGATAAAAGAGGATTATTATTAGTATTATTTTTATTATGAGATAAGAGATAATAAAGGATATTTCTTTAATTATTTTAAATTAAAGAGATAAAGCTATCAAATAAAGAAGAGTGGTGGCCAAGTAAGGGACTCTAGCCTAGTAAATTTGGCTATAAAAGGAAAAGAGAGGCCATTCATTCATTCACTTTTCCTTTGCCGAATTTCTTAAGGAAATTCTCCTCTCTGCCGAATTCTCTCTGTCATTGTTCTTCTTTCTCTTTTCAATTCTTCACAAAGCCGAAAGCAGAATCCCCTAGTCTTGCCGAATTTTCCTAAGTTTTATATCTTCCTCTTCTTTCTTTGAAAAACCAAAAATCCTTTACTGTTGATCAAGAAGCCGAAATTTTAATCCACATCAAGGCAATAGCCGAATATTGTTAAAGGCTCAAGCAAGGATTGTCGATTCCTAAAGTAAGGAGATCTTTCGGGATTTACTAAGTGTCGACTACAAGGAAGGAGAAGTTCTTTTCCCGAAGGTACACCATAAGCCGCGTGTTCCCTAGTTATTCGGTGAATTTTGGGATTTAAGAATCTAAGGTAAGTCATATTTAACATACGGCTAAGGGTTATTTGTTGTGAATAAATGTTAGAAATTGATCTAACATGAAGTTATAGGGATTTCGACAGAGGGATACAAGGATTTTGGGATTTGAGAATTTCAAGTTAAGTTTTAAGAATACTGATCCTACTAGGATTTGGATTTATGGCCGAATGGCTTTTTATTAAAGTAGTAAGTGATTAATCAAATGTAGGAATTTGAGATCTAAGGCAGTAGATCAGATTTCGGGATTTCAAGGAATTCGTTAAGCAAATCAGGTGTGTACCCTACCCTAAGTTTTGATAGGTTCATGGCTATGTTTAAATTAAATGTATTATTAAGAATGTGTGTACTCCACACTACTTTGTAATATGAATTATGGTTGCATGTATTAAAATATATGTTAATGAAAATATGAGCATGGCTAAGGTACCATGTTAAGGTACTAAGTACTCAGGTACGTTTCCTACTTCTACTAGGAATATGAAATATGTTATTCATAACATGAGAATATGATAAGAATGTGAACTATGGTATATTATGCATATTAATGTTTATGGGGCATATGGTTGTATATTGAAAGGGGAAGTGAAAAGTGGTGATTTAAGACCACAGTAATCTGAAAAGTGGTGACTTACGACCACAGTAATCTGAAAAGTGGTGATTAAGACCACAGTAATCTGAAAAGTGGTTTCCTAAAACCACAGATGCGGAGCCTTAAGCCCGCAAATTGGTGTGTAGCGGAAGGAGGGTCGACTTAGTAGTCCCCACGGTGTGTTTGGCAGGTACGGGGGTGTGTAGCGGATGGACAATTAGGTTTGGGTTTGGGAATGCATCATTAATTGTATTCTATGATTTGAATGTGTATCATTTGTATGCCTGATTCTATTATGATTTAGTGTCGTGTACACATTGAGTCTGTTGACTCACCCCGTTGGGGAACATTTTTCAGGTGATGAACAGTGATGGACCGGGACGGCAGTACTTGTGGTGGCCATGCTCAACATGAAGTTTATGTTTTTATGGACTCTTGAATTTATTTTAGTACTTTGAAATATTTTGGAAACTATTTGATGTAATAAGGCCATAAGGCCATGATGAACGATTTTTATTTCTACTTGTTAAATTTTGATTAAGTTAAAGACTAAGTATTTTATTTTAAAATATACTCGATATGTTTATTACTTAAAATTAAAAAAAGGGTTTTCTAATATAAAAATCCAGTTTGTTTTCAACACAAGCCCAACCC
Source organism: Gossypium australe (assembly GCA_005393395.2). Lineage (NCBI taxonomy): Eukaryota > Viridiplantae > Streptophyta > Magnoliopsida > Malvales > Malvaceae > Gossypium > Gossypium australe. Next base: position 14,274,059 of record CM016616.1, read on the forward strand.
AAACAATATTTTTTAAAAATCACACAAGTTTTTCTCTAAGTAACAAAAGAATTTGGAACCGGTTTACTTGAGGAACATACCAAATCTGGTCAAAGCTCGTGGGCCGGGTTTTGGGGTGTTTCAAGATTAATTAGTGTGTTAGAGATCTACACACCTGATTACCGACAAGACGAGACTTTCTATGTCGACACTATCAGAAGCCGATACGATTGCTATCTGTCTAAGGTGTTGTTCTGAAGCCGGTCCATAACCCGGTGGCCAATCCCGTATTGCTGACACCACTCGTTTCTTAAACTTAGGGATTGGTTTAACAGATCCAATCCTCTCCTTCGCCTGATCGATATTTGATTCCATTAAAAGACCTTATCATAACATATGGTTAAGATCACAATTACGATAGCGAATCTAAAGAGAATCTAAAGAGAACCCGTTACCTTGAAATCTCGAAAAGAGAGATATAAGGTTCAGAGACTAACAGTTCCGGCTTTTAGATCTAAGCAATCTACTTCAATTCCCGAATGTTGCCCAACATGTAAACACAAGAAACTAACAATCCATTAGCCTTTCGGCTTTGTCTTCTAAAAACCGAAAGAGAAAAAGAATAGATCAGAAGAAATCGGCACCTACCTTTATAAAAAATTCGGCAACTCCTAGAAGATTTCGGCTTTTGAGAAGATCAAAAAGAGAAGATGATAGGAAGAAATCTATGTAGATTCGGCTTTTAGTGAAGAGATCGGCAAAAGAGAAAAAGCAAAGAACAAGGAATATTTGGCTTATAGAAAAAGAATGGAGAAGAGAATTAAAGTCAATAGTTTCGGCTTTTGCATAAAAGTGAAGATAAGGGAATAGGCTTAGGGATTTCGGCTTTTATAGAGAATGGTAGAATAGAGAAACCCTAATGTCGAAATTAAAGAAGAGAGTGGGAAAATAAAACCCTAATGCCGAAAATTAGCTAAAATTTAATTAAAGGAATTGGGCTTCATGCAACTGGAGTTTGGGCCTCCTCAGCTGACGCCACCTCCCTGCTCTCTAAGTGGCGCCGCTTTGCCACTGGGCCACAAGCCCATTTGTGTCATTTTCCTCCATATTTTATTCTTAAAGTGTAACACCCCAAACCCGGCCCACAAGCCCTGACCGGATCTGGTATGTCACTGCGAAAAAACGGTTGAAAAATCTTTGTCTTTCGGATTAAAACTGGAAATTTTGTTAACTTTTGGAAAGTGTGTCCATTAAAAATTATTTAATAATATAAGCTCGATATAAAATATGTGAATTAAAACTTTATTATAATTTATTATATTATAAACCATTTGAAGAAAATATATCTAAATATAATATAAACTTCAATAATCGTAAATAGAATACTTTAAATAAAAGTGGCCCTTATTACATCAAATAAATACCCAAAACTGATAATATAAAATAATTAAATCAAATAAAACATCTACTGCATAAAATCTGCTTCTGCATGGCCACCTTTGTCTCCACTCCAACCCGGTCCATTCAACGTGTCACCTGCGATGTTGGATAAATAGTTGGGTGAGTCATAATGACTCAGTGTGTAATTAAACCACTGATATCCACCCACATGTTAACCACAAATCAACCCAATCAAATGCATCATGTAAATATAAACAGACGTTACCACGTTCTGGGCTTGGCCCCCATTCAATCACATTACAATACTGGGCTAGGCCCTTTTCTCATCAGTCCACTGATCACTGGGCTTGGCCCATTTCCACGTATGTTCCCAAAACATACCTATCCACATGTCATATTGGGCTTGGCCCAATTCCATATCAATTCATAACGGAACAATGCAACATGAAACCCAACCCAAACCTAAGGTCCATCCTCTACACACCCCCTTATCCAGCCTACCACACACCAGGGGACCATCGAGTCACCCTCTCCTTTTCCCTCCAAAAAGGCAACCAATGCCATCCACGATGTAGCACGTAGCTAACATCAACCACGATGGAGCACATAGCACCCATCAGCCACGATATGGCATAGAGCCAATATCAATCAAGGTAACCACGCGAACTTAATCGCAACGAGTCCACAACGCGACCTCGGTCCGCGCCAATCCACGATGTAGCACAAAGCTGACATCAACCACGTACTCGAAGTACACCCGTACCTTCTTTCATAAACCCACCCATGCACATGTAACATAATATAATGCGGAGATGATGCATGTGCATGATATTCACAACCATAGGCATACTCACATATTAAAAATCAATTATCACGTATTAGCCAATTTGCTACTAACCTGGTCATCATCCTACCCCCTTCAAGGGTATCATTTTCACATGTACTGCACTTGTTAGCAAACATATAAAACAGGCAAATATCACGCAAATCCCGGAAACAATGGCTAACTACACACCTTATAACCTGAAGCTCTAAACCCTCGATCCCGACGCTATCGTTTAGCGAGACTACGGCTACTTGTCTATAGCTTTCTCCTGCTGCTGGCCCACACCCCGGTGGCCAATCGCGAACTGCAGAAACCGATCTCTTCTTAAACTTCGGGATAGGGGCTTTCCCTTTGCCCTCTTGACTAGCACTCGCATCCATTGACGACACTTAATCAGGACCACACGATTAATCATCGCAATCATAATCAACTCATAACAACACTACATCACTTACTAACATCCTTACCGAATGAACTGAGATCCCGAAAACTGCACCAGCCCTTGAACTGCCGGAATCCCTGAATAAACCAACATTAGTTTCGGCTTAACTTGAAGACATAGGAATATGTGGCCCTTAGCCGAATGCTTACCACCACCTTACCTTGATGAGTCCAACCTTGAGAGAATCCCTTTTTAGCTCCTTGGTTTTGACTACAATCTTTAGATGTCGACAGCACCACACTTCACCGGTTCGGCTTCAAACTTGATAAAATAGAAGAGAGATGGAGGGCTAAAGGTTTCAGCTATCAAGGGATTAAAAGAAAACAATAGAAATATTTGACTAAAAGCCCAAAGGAGAAATCGGCAAGGGTTTATGTTGTTTGAGAGGATTTCGGTTTCAAGGTAGAAAAATAAGAAAACTCCACTTGAACCTTCGGCTAAGTGCACAAGACTATGGCTGACCAAAATGCACCAAATGTTGATTAAAAGAATTCGGCAAATGGTCAAAAGAAATTCAAGGAGAAGGCCGCCCCTTAAATAGCAAATTCGGCACATGCCCCTCTTGAAGACTCCACATTCGGCTACCACCTTCAAGGGCTCCCAACCACTAATTTAAAATTATTCAAAAATAACTAGAACACCCAAATGCCTATTTTTCCTCCTATTTTATCTCCTGATCGAATTCCAATAGCAACCATTATCTCTATTTACTAATTTAAAACTAATTAAAATAATCCCACCATTATCAAAAATAAATAAAATAAAACAAGATTACCCACCAGCCGAATTCAAAAAGCTAACCAACCCCAATTCAATCTTATCCTATTTGAAGCTCCCCATGTGCTGTCCAATTAGCAAAAAGCCAAAGAAAAAAAATAACCAATTGCAGCCTCCAAGGTTCGAACACAGGAACCTTGCTGCTGCACGCCTCCCTCCAAAGCCCCAGGCCACTCGGCCACATTGTATTTCATGTCATAAAGCCCCCACATTTAATTTTAAACCCTTCTTACTTCAGCCCATCACCAAATAACAAAAATAAAGACGCCAAAACGCCGCTGCCCCCACTCGAACCAGCGCCCTTTCTCCCCTTCAGCGCCTAAGTGGCGCATGAGAGCCACTTCGCCAACTCCTTTCTTGTGTCCTAAACTCCACCAATTTATTTTAAGGCCTTCCTGCCATATTTCCCCTTTTTACACTAAAAATCCAAAATTTTCCAAAGCCTTTCCCTTTCATCCAAGCATTCTTAGACCTCTAAAACATATCCAAAAACACCCCAAAACCTTCCAACACTTGAATTCTACCCAAATTGCCTAGCCCCTAAACCAGGGTGTTACATAAAGCCTACCTACTAACTCCTAGGGTTTTATTCACCTAAAACCAAAATTTCCCCAAAGCCAAAGTTTGCTCCCGGGACTTCATAGAAGCCCCCTAACCTTCCAAAATCACTTATCTAATAGGTCCAACTTGCATTTAAGCCGATCTCTTGTTCTCCAAAAATTTAAACGCTACTACGCTCAAGGCCCATTGGGCTCAATCCTACTAGGCCCAAATTCAAGATGTTACAGAGGGCCAATATCAAATTATCATCAGTGAATCACGCATTGATATCACAGCCTGTACACAACAGCCCACGATACAAAATAAAATAAAACTCATCCAAATCCTTCTAGTATGTGTAGTTGTTATTCAAGTTTTAGTTATATGTACATTTAATGTTCTTGTTTTGTTGATGTATAGATGAGAGATGGGTGTTGGTATAGTGTAGACCTGATCATAAGCCAGGCTGGGTCAGGTTTAGGTCGAGATGCAAAATTTTAGGCTCGGGCCCCTAAAATCGAAAAATAGGCCTAAAATTTTGCCCAAATTCGATCCAGATAAAAAATGCTAAACTCGATCCCTGCTCGACCCACCCACATTAATTTTTTTATATTATTTTTCTATCTAAAGTAAATTTAAAAATATAATACATCAAATACACTTAAAACATTAAAATAAATGTTTCCCAACAAATTAAAAATACATTAAATAAGTCTTCACTTAAATAATACTAAGATAGCTACAACTCAACAAGCAAATGTCTGTAAAATAGTAGTAAAATTAATAATAAAACAAGAGTTATACAATATCCAAACAATAACAATAAAATAGTATCAATATAATAGCAAAATGACAACAAAAAAATCAAAATGGCAACAAACAGCAATGAAAATTTTTTTAGGCAAATTCAGGTCGATCCCGGGCCAAAAATCTTACTTGAGGGCCAACCCATTTAGAAAATGTACCTTATTTTTTGTTCAAGCCCATTTTTTGGGCCTATAGTTTTGCCCAAACCCTCTCACTTTTCAGTTAGGTCTTCAGGCTTGATCGGTTAACCCGATTCATGATCAAGTCTAGTAGAGTGGTGTTGGTCGAATTAAATGTTTTAAAGTTAGGCTGGATGTTTGGCAAAGTATCAATAAAGTGTCTCATGAAGACAAAGAAAGTCAATATGAGCTATTTATTTATACTTTTTGGTGGGGACTTTGTAATACACATGCCTTTTGTGGGAAAGGAAGTCATACCAGTACCACTTGTTAAGGGTAATTAGCTAGTTTGTTAGAAGCTATTATACCAGCTAACAAACTGCTAATGAGCAGTGATAAACCGTAATATGTTCATATTTTAATCCCACATTTAGCATACTTTTGGATGATTTATTCCCTGAATTGTGGAATTTAGTGCTCTTGATCCTTTAATTTCATGTTTTATATTTAGGGAAGCATTGGAGGATGAAAAGAACGAGAAACGGGCCAAAAATAGAGAAAATGGGACAAAGTACGGAATCGACAAGGCCTGGGCCCAAGCCACACGGCCGTGCCTCCTTAGTAGACTTGAACACGGCCTGGCCTCAATTTACACGGGCGTGTGCCACGGGCGTGTCCCTATCGTGACCTGTTTTAATTCCACTCAAATTAGGATACTTAGGGGTGAAGAAAGATATTTCGAAAGCCTATATAAACACCCTAAGTGTGACCTAAGAGGGGGCGTCCAGGTAGGCTTAGGAGCCAAGCCAGAGAGGCCAGGATTGTGGGATTTACTCGAAGAAAGACAGTTGATTCATCTCAAGAAGCCGGAGTCATACTCAAGACGGAGGATCTTCCCTTTAATTTCCTTTAGGTGGTTTTAAGGTTTTTCTTATGTTTTGTTTTATATTTTCTTCTGATATGTATTCTTTTATGATTATGAACTAAACTCCTCAAATACCTGAGAGGGATGAAACCTAATACGGATCTTGTTATTGTTTTCTGAACTATATGATAAATACTTGATTTGTTCTTAATTATGTGTTCTTAATTCTTGCTTTGATATTTCAGGATATTGATTTTTAATATTGATGTGCTTAGGCAGTGGAGCAAAAGCCCCTGTTTAAGAGTAGATCTAGCATAGTTAAGCGGAGTTGATCGCAACCCTATAAATAGGATGACAAAAATCTACCGGATTAGGGTCAAACCTAATATGGGAGTCTATAGATCGAGTTAATGCAATTCTAGGGGTTTTAATTAGAAAGAGATTTTAATTAATCAACCTAGGGTTAGACGTTAGTAGCCTCGAAAGAGGTATTAATATAAATTAAGGAATCCTACGGATCAAGTCAAGTGAATAAATCGTCTGGTTCAGAGTTAAATAACAAGTGAAGTCTAGGTGGATTCTTCCTCAGGTATGGTCCTAATCAATTGGTTTTTCCCAAAAGTATTTTCCCCAATTCATTCTCTGTGTCTTAGCATCATTAGCTTGGTAGTTAGTTAATTTTAGATTAAACAACAATTCCCTTAATTTTTAGGCTAAATAATAAAGAGAGAGTTAATATTAGTACTTTTGGTTCCCTTGGGTTTGACATTCCAGTCTTACCACTAAACTATACTACTGTTCGATAGGTATGCTTACCTTAATCGTGGTGATTGTTAGTTTCTAGGCTCGATCATTCATTATATAAATTTTAAGACTTTCCCGCTATGATCAAGCAGTTTTTCAATTTGTTAACTATCTTGAAGTCTATAAATATAGCTACTATTATACAAAGGAAGCTAAGAATTCATTCAATAAACAGAGAGCTTATTTTCAGTTTGTGTTAAGTGTTTAGTTTACCTGAATCGTTTCATGGTATCAATCGCCTTGTGTTCCTAGGATAATGGCTACCACAAACTCTGCTGATTCGGTTTCCGTTGACGGTGGATATGCTGTGTTCAATGGTGAGAAAGCTATAAACTCATTTCCTCGGCATGATGTTGTAAAAATACTTAAATAACCTTAAATAGCCTTATTACAACTCAAACAAAAAAAAAATAAATAAAAATAAAAATAAAATAATAATAATCCCATTCCTCCAGCCGAATTCAAAACTAAAAACAAGTTTTATCCTTATCAAATTAAGAGTCCCACGTGCAGGCCACTACCTCTTCTCTTGGACGCCAAAAATAAAAATAAACCATCCATGATTCTGCCCCTAGGTTTCGAACCCGAGACCTGTTGAAAACACCCCACGCCTCCAGCCACTCTGCTATGGCTTCAATTTGTGACATAAACTCGTCACAATTTCTTTTAAGTGCTCCTTCGTTAGTTTCCCCTTGTTTTAACGCCAGACCAAAAATAAAACGTACCTTGTGCTTCCATCGTGACTCGAACTTGAGTCCTCATTGCCGCAACCACATATCACGTCCCACGCCACTTTGCTACTGGCTCATTTTGTGTCATGATTCACCCAAAAATTCTTTTAAGACTTCTTTCCCTAGCTCCCTTGTCTCAACGCCAAAAACCAAAATAAAACACCCTTCCCTGCTGCCCACGCTGCTCGAACCCAAGACCTGCTGCGCCAGGCGTCACTTCCAGGCCCTTAAGTGGCGCCCTTAAGCCACTTTGCCAAGGCACTCTTTGTGTCTAAAAGTGCCTGCAACATCTCTTAAGACCTCCCTCGCCCAATTCCTTCCCGACGCAAAAAGAAAAGTCCCTGATGCGCCCCGCGTTACTCGAACCTCTTCCCCCCTACACTCCCTTGCACCTTAGCGCCCCAAGCCATTCTGCCATGACGTTTTTTTATGACATAACCTCGCCACAAATTTTTTTTAAAGCCTCCTTCACCTAGCTCTCCTTTAACGCCAAAAATAAAAACTCCCCAAATGCGATTCCTGTAGTTCGAACCCCATCCCCTTGGCACTCCCTTTGGCGCAACCACCCTTGCACCTTAGGTGGCGTCCCTTGCCACTTTGCCAATTAATTTCTTGTGTCCCAAACTCCACAAATTTTCTTTTAAGGCCTCATTGCCTAGTTTCCCCTTTTTACCTAAAAATCCAATATTCTCCAAAGTTTTTCCCCTTCACCCAAAGTTCTCAAAAACTCCTAAAATATATCCAACCACACTTAAAACCTACTATTACTTGAGTTATGCTCCAAATGCATAACCCCTAATCTGGGATGTTACAATTCTACCCTCCTTAAAAATAATTTCGTCCTCGAAATTACTTACTAACGAATATTCGCATATCTTAACTCACTGCCCTACGCTTATGCTGCGCACTCTGACCTTAATAAAACTATCTTACTTCCTAGGCACAATCTCTAAGTTCACATCCAAGGTTTCAAGCACTTCACTAGCAATACAAGAAAACTCTACAATGATCAAAGCAATTAAGGGTATTCCAGAAATAAGGAACGTACTCGTTGTCCCATCTGGCACATCTTCCTCCTCGCAACGGCCAACTCATAAACCAACCTTGATTGCCTAGCCTCAGCACCTCGGCCACGCCCGTTACCATTACCATTACCCCTAGCTGCACCTCGACCCCTCTGTGGTTGCTGGCCATCCCTCCTGAATTGACCACGTCCTTGATCCTCAGCTTGAGTCCTAGCCAACTTCCGCGGACAATCTCTTACTCGGTGCTCCATTGATCCACACTCAAAGCACCCTCTACTTCCAGCCAAACATTCTCCCGAGTGGGGTTTCCCGCATCTACCACACTGAGGTGGCCACTGAGCAGGCTTTGCGGCCCTTTCTGATTCCCCAAATCTAGCCCTCTTCTGTGAACCTCCAGCAGACCTCGAAGGCCCAAAATTCCTTTTATCCTTACTTCTGTCCTGATTCTGCCTCTCAATTCGCTTCACTGCTTCAGCTACCTTAGCCTTTTCCATGAGAACGGCAAATTCCCTTTCACACTGAGGTGCGATTAACACCCGTAGCTCATCTCTCAACCCGTCCTCGAACCTAACGCAGCGCTCATGTTCTGTGGCCACCATACCCTGAGCATACCTACTTAACCTCAAGAATTCAGCCTCATACTCGGGTACCGACTTATTCCCTTGCACCAAATTTAAGAACGCCCTACGCTGCTCATCAATGTAACCAGCCCCCACATACTTCCTTTGATATGCTACCTTAAAATAATCCCAGGTGATATCACCGATCGCTGCACCCTCTCGGACCGTGAGCCACCATTGGTACGACTCATCCCGGAGAAGAGACACTATCCCCTTTAACTTCTCCTCAGCCGAGAAATCCAAGTCATCCATTATTCGTTCAGTTGCCTCCAACCAATACTCAGCCGTGTTGGGAGCCACTCCAGAAACTCCTCTAAACACTTCTGCTCCGTTAGCCCGGAGTCGTTCAACCACAGATTTTTGGGCTCCTGCACCTGCGCCTGCCTCGGCAGCTCGTTCCAATACTCGTAGTACAGCTTGGGATACTACATCGTTACCACCGGTCTGGTCCTAAAACTCAGTTTCCGCCGCCGGCGGATCCAGTATCACATTTCCAAACCCATGACCAGACCCTGCTGGCTCCGATAAGGTCATCCTACCCCTACCACGGCCACGCGGCGGACGTCCACGACCTCTTGTACTCATTCTTCTCGTTCGCGTTTGTCTGATTAAGAATTTTATGCATTATTAATACTGTTCACTGTTTACCCACGAGCAATTTTATGAGAAATAGTTTTTTGAAGTGATTCTTTCGAAGTCGAATCTACCTATAGTTCCAATTCCAGGCTTATCTCCTAGTTCTAAGTACATCCATCACACAAACAACATTCACAGACCATATCTAACGTGTAGGGGCATTTTTGTCATTTCACTACCCAGGGGTATTTTCGTAACTTTAACCTACAGGGGTATTTTTGTAATAAATCGAGAAAAATTTTAAAAATTTTAATAAATCAGGACATTTTGAAATTTCCAAAACTTGAGGGTATTTTCGAAATTTTCCTCAAATCAAAAGTATGGCAGAAATTTTGGAAACCAGGGTTACTTTGGTAATTTCGTCAATCAGGGGTAATTTTGTAAATTTTCCAAGTCAGGGTATTATTTTGCAAAAAGGTTTTTTTTTGGATACTCTTGTAAAGTAAGAAAAATTTTTATTGAAATCGGGGTAGTACGGTAATTTTAGAAACCAAGGGTATTTTTGTAATTTTGCCACTAGGGGCATTTTGGTAATTTTGTAAGTCGAAAATATTTTGGAAATTTTCCAAAAATAAATTTTTGCTACTATTTAAAAGGGTACTTTGGTGATTTTTAAAACTAGGGTTTTCATAAAAACATGGTTAATCCCTTTCGGGTTTTAGTTATTGAGTTTAGCCTGCGACCGAGTCCTCTTGGTTAGGGTGAACCGTAGCTACGCACCAGGTAGGATTCCTGCGAAGAGGAGGTGAGTCATTAGGACTGCTTAAGTACCAGGCTCTTCCGGATCCAATCCTAGACATGCGCACCAGGGTTACCACACCCTAACTCGGCAACTTAGCCACAGGTTTGTTTAATTAGGCATTAAGTCTTATGTAATTCTCATATTGGGGTATACTATTCCTAGGGTTCAATAGTTCCTATTCCTTTAGTCTATGTTCCCAAGTCACCCATTTACCCTTATCAAGTATTCACAGAACAGTCAGAGATACTTACCTGGGCGGATTGGTGCCGGAGACTCGATGCCATGCTGTTCAAAACAAAACCATTTTCATAATAGTTCACAAAAGCCTACCAAAAACATTTTTGGGCCCTGGGCCCCCACAGCCGAGTTTTGAACTGGGCTCTGATACCAAACTGTAACACCCCAAACCCGGCCCATTCGATACGACCGAATTTGAAGTGCTACTGGGGAAAACGTTTAAAAATATTCTTACTTGAAAGTAAAAACCGTTAAGAATTTTGTTGCCTTTAATAAAGCATTTTCGTGACTTAAAATATTCTAAGTAAAAATTAGATTGTTATAAAAATATTGAAAAACCTTGTCTATTTAAAATCTTAAGTAAAGAGTGGTGTTTAAAAATGTCCGGATTAAAACTTTATTATATATATATATATATTTAAGAAAAATGAAACCCTTTGCAAATAATATCTCAGTGGTCAATCCACAATAAAACATAATAATGAAGATACTTAATAAAAATACTTAAATAACCTTAAATAGCCTTATTACAACTCAAATAATAAAATGAAAATAAAATGAAAATCAACCACAGTCTATTTAAATTAAATTTTCCATTTCATGGCCACTTCGAGTCCATCCGGCTCCTCATCCGCGATCTACGAGTCACCTGAAAAAGTTAAGGAAGAAGGTGAGTCACCAAGACTCAGTGTATAACCCTTCCCCCGATTAATGCAACAGCTTACACAATTCATAACTAAGTATAGCATGCACCCAACCTAGCCATCCACAACTCCTTTTTCTACCCCGTGTGGTACCAAACCACTGGTGGTGCCAAACCACTGGTGACCCAAGGTCACGATGTCCATCAATATTGTGGTGCCAAACCACTGGTGACCCAAAGTCACAAGTAATATATGTGGGGCCAACCCACATGTGATACCAAATCACTGGCGACAATCCCGTAATATCAACCGTAGGGCCAACCCACTGTGGTGCTAAGCCACTGGGACGAGTCGCTATGAGGTGCCAAACCTCTGGTGACCAAAGTCACAAAATATGTGGTACCAAACCACTAGAGGTGCCAAACCTCTGGTGTCCCAAGGACACGGATATCACTTCCCCCTCCACTCATATCACCCTCAATAATATGCATATAAAAATCATGCTAACCATGCTTAAATAATAACACACTGAATTTATTAAAGGCCATATTTTCATATATCACATATATCAAACATGTCATGCATCAACATGCATCATATAACAACTCATAACGAAACGGACTTACCTGATTCCTTGCTTATACCCTTACGGTATCAATCTAGATCTACACATATCCGGTTTAACACATACAATTTGTTAAACAATTTATTAGCTATGAAGTGTGTAAGTACACACCTGTTACTATCGCGAATCCTAGATCCCGAAGATCCGATCTACTGTGCTATATCCCTTGACCCTATATTCGCCAACATCCAAGTTAGTGACATAGGCCTATTCGGCTATAATAACTAAATTCCGAAGGCTCATTTGTGGCACTTACCTTAAACCGATTTGGTTTCCAACCAAATCCCGAACCCACACACTCCACTTGTAATCGGCTACACCTTGAAATCACACACATAGTTAACCTTCGTTTCTAAACTAATTAGTAACAGATTCAAATATTGAGACCTTACCTAGATCGATCACCAACTCCCGAATATCCACAGCGTTAGACTGTCCTCCTTCCTACAATCGGCTTTAATCACATTAATGTGAGTCATAGGCCATTCGACCATAACCATAGATCCCAAAAACTAAACAAAAGTCATTCGGCCATGTCCACTTACCCCTTTACCAACCACTTGAAGAAGAAAACCCGAAAAGAATCTATGCCCACCTAATATTCGGCCAAAGTGGATCTAGTAGAAGAGAAAAGATTTAGGCTAATGCTCTTAATGACAAGGGGTATTCGGCTAACACATAATAAGAGAAAAGGCTTAGAAAGGTTAATGTAGATTCGGCCAATAATCAAATAGAAGAAGAAAGAATATAATTGGCCTTGATGCACTTGAAGTTTCGGTCAACACTAGAAGGGATAAACAAGCCGAAACTAGGTGGCTCTTAGAGGATTCGGCTATACAAGAAGATTAATAGAAAATAAGGTTTTAAGAAAAGAAAAAGAATAAGGAGAAAATGCACAGAGATTCGGCAATGGAGACTAAAAACAAATCAAAAAGATGGACACACTCCACAAGCAAAATTCGGCACTTATTTGCTCCCTAATGTGATAAGTTTTATCCTTTAATTATCCCCCATTTGAAATAAAATAACATTATCTCCCTAATGTGGCAACATGACATGTTTCGTTATGAGTTGTTAAACCGGATATGTGTAGATCTGGATTGATACCGTAAGGGTATAAGCAAGGAATCGGGTAAGTCCGTTTCATTATGAGTTGTTATATGATGCATGTTGATGCATGACATGTTTGATATATGTGATATATGAAAATATGGCCTTTAATAAATTCAGTGTGTTATTATTTAAGCATGGTTGGCATGATTTTTATATGCGTATTATTGAGGGTGATATGAGTGGATGGGGAAGTGATATCCGTGTCCTTGGGACACCAGAGGTTTGGCACCTCCAGTGGTTTGGTACCACATATTTTGTGACTTTGGTCACCAGAGGTTTGGCACCTCATAGCGACTCGTCCCAGTGGCTTAGCACCATAGTGGGTTGGCCCCACGGTTGATATTACGGGATTGTCGCCAGTGATTTGATATCACACGTGGGTTGGCCCCACATATATTACTTGTGACTTTGGGTCACCAGTGGTTTGGCACCACAATATTGATGGACATCGTGACCTTGGGTCACCAGTGGTTTGGCACCACCAGTGGTTTGGTACCACACGGGGTAGAAAAAGGAGTTGTGGATGGCTAGGTTGGGTGCATGCTATACTTAGTTATGAATTGTGTAAGCTGTTGCATTAATCGGGGGAAGGGTTATACACTGAGTCTTGGTGACTCACCTTCTTCCTTAAGTTTTTCAGGTGACTCGTAGATCGCGGATGAGGAGCCGGATGGACTCGAGGTGGCCATGAAATGGAAAATTTAATTTAAATAGACTGTGGTTGATTTTCATTTTATTTTTATTTTATTGTTTGAGTTGTAATAAGGCTATTTAAGGTTATTTAAGTATTTTTATTAAGTATCTTCATTATTATGTTTTATTGTGGATTGACCACTGAGATATTATTTGCAAAGGGTTTCATTTTTCTTAAATATATATATATAATAAAGTTTTAATCCGGACATTTTTAAACACCACTCTTTACTTAAGATTTTAAATGGACAAGATTTTTCAATATTTTTATAACAATCTAATTTTTACTTAGAATATTTTAAGTCACGAAAATGCTTTATTAAAGACAACAAAATTCTTAACGGTTTTTACTTTCAAGTAAGAATATTTTTAAACGTTTTCCCCAGTAGCACTTCAAATTAGGTCGTATCGAATGGGCCGGGTTTGGGGTGTTACACAACAACATGTACGTCTTATTCTTCGTGGTTATGACTTGATTGGATTCCTAGATGGGACGTTACCTCCGCCAGCAAGGTTTGTCCAGTCACCGGATGGATCACTTGCTCCAAATCCTTCCGCGATGTTCTTTACGCAACAGGATCAATTTCTTGCGTCGTGGTTACTGTTCACGGTCAGTGGCTCACTCTTGTCCTCCTTTACGAATGCTAGGACGGCTTGCGACGTGTGGGCTACGGCCTGTAGCTTGTTCGTGGCCGACACTGGTACTAAGCAATCACGGATCCGCCATGAGCTTCATTCTCTCAAGAAAGGTACACTTTCGATCAAAGCCTTTGTTGCTCGTATAAAGAATCTGTGTGCTATTCTTGAAGCTTCAGGCATTCGAATGCCGAAAGTAGAGAAAACAAAGATCATGCTTGCGGGCTTACCGTCTGAGTTTGATGCGGTCGTTTCTTTGATGGTCGTTTCATCCGAGCCGGTGCCATTTCAGTGCCTTGTTGATGCCTTGATGGAGTGTGAGAACCGCCAGCTCTGAGCAGTCCAAGAAGTGGCAATGCATGCCAATCTAGTGGAGGAAATTTCGTCTCACACATCTGACGGTACCTTTCGTGGTGGCCGCCTCCCGTCCGATAGTCGTGGGAGAGGTTTTCGGTCGCGCATGCAGTGCCAGATCTGTAGTCGATTCAGCCATTTTGCTCAGCGGTGCTACTATAGGTTCAACCGTGAGTTTGACGGTGTGATGGTGTTGAATAGAGCGTCACGCAGTGGAGAGTGGCCTACTCCGACGTCGGGTGGTTCTCTTCCTCCGTCGACTCATGCACCGAACGCACAGAATTTTGAGGGAGCCGAAATCCCTATCGACGAATGAGGTTTACTACCCCTCTAATCACCAAAGTTTCGGTCAAAATTATGCTTATAATGGTCAAAATTGCGGTGACCGAAATTGCTTCACAGCTGGCCCTCATTACTTTGGTCCAAATTATAATTATAATGGTCAAAATCACAATGCTCAATTCGGTCAACATTTTGCTTCCAATGGTCAACATCAGCAAGCTCCCTTGTGCATCACAGCTGGCCCCCATAATCAAGATTTTGGATTTCAAAATGGGCCTCACGCACATGATCATCTTGGTAGGCCTCATGCACGTGATTTTCATGGGCCAAAAAGGGTGGTTTTTAATGAGTCAAATGCTATGTTTGGGCAAGGACATTTAAATATTGTTTAGCCCATTAAAAATTGTGTCCAAGTTGGATCTCCATTGGGCCGTGGTCACTGGTCAGACCATTTAATGGTGAAGGTGCTTCCAACCCGCATGTTCCTTGGAAAACCAAACCGCGGGCTCGTGTGTACTCTGGTTCAGACCCATATATTGGTCTTCTTCAGGTCGGTAATTTGCATGCTTCTGCTTATTCAGACTCTTCTGGCTCGCATGTCAACGCTGCTCAGCTTGGATCTAATGGTGGAGGCACAGATCCGTATATACCCATGCCGATTGGTTCTGTGTCATGGTACCCCGACTCGGGTGCTAGCAATCATGTCTACCGTGATACGTCAGCTCTAAATTACATCACACCGTATTTAGGTACGTCTTCTCTCTTAATAGGTGAATGGACTCCAGCTCCAATATCGTCTATTGGTAATGGTGTTTTACATACGCATTCTAAATTACTTCGGTTATCTGATGTTTTATGTGTGCTGAAAATACGAAAAAGTTTGTTGTCTGTGTCCCAGTTTGTCAGTGATAATAATGTGTATTTTGAGTTTCACCCGACATATTGTGTAATTAAGGACATCATGACCCGAGAGACACTGCTGAAGGGCCACATTCGTGACGGTTTATACCAGTTCTCACTGCCAGATGTCTCTCAAAGTTTGTTCGAGCCCCGGTTGTTGCATCCGCTGATCTTCAAAATAAGTCAAAATAAAGGTGTTAAAATTGTTTTAGACAAATGTAATATTGTATCACAAACGAATTGCCTTGAGAATATATGTACGGCATGTCAAAAAGGGAAGTCGCATAAGTTGCCATTTACACTGTCTACTGAATATAGTAATCTGTTTGACTTGGTTGTATCTGATCTCTAGGGACCTACGTCTGTTGCTTGTGGGAATAATTGGTATTATATAGAGTTTTTCGATTTTTGCACTCGTTTCACATGGTTTATCTACTTCGTCAAAAGTCTCAGGCAGTACAATGTTTTGTTCAATTTCAACTAGTTAAAACTCAATTTGCAAGAGTATTAAACAGTTTTAGAGTGATTGGGGCGGAGAGTATCGGGCTTTCACCTCTATTCTAGCTTCTCAAGGAATTATTCATCGGTTGTCATGTTCGCATACTTCTGAACAAAACAGAATGGCTGAGCGCAAACATCGTCATATTGTTGACATGGGCATCACTCTTCTAGCTCAAGCAGGTCTCTCTATGGAATACTGGGGATATACATTTTGCTGTGCCGTTCATCTTATTAATCGACTTCCTACGTCTCTTCTGAAAGGAAAAACTCCGTTTAACTGAACCCATCTACGATCACCTGAGGGTTTTTGGGTGTTGTTGTTTTCCTTATCTACGTCCTTTTTAGGCAAATAAGTTGGATTTCTAGTCTCAACTGTTTGTTTTTTTGGGGTATAGTACTCAGTACAAGGGATATCAATGTCTCTTACCTAATGGTAAGATTATTATCTCACAACATGTCATTTTTTATGAAAACAAGTTTCTACACCGAACCCGCTGGAAAGAGAGCTGTCTTTGAACATACACAATCGGTTTCAACCTATGTTCCACTTGTTTGAACCGATTGTTTCTGTCCTGTGGCGTCGTCCGTTGCTCAATCTCCTGCTTCATGTTCTCAACAAGCTGATTGCTCATCAAGGTTTCTATTGGTTGAAGCTCAACCTGAGGTTGGATCTGATCGAGAGCCGCGTAGCTCTTTTTTGTCCAATGAGAATGGTAGCTTTGACCATTCTCCGACTGCTGAGCCCTCTCTTGATATTCAGGTACCAATAGTGCTTGTAACTAATGTTCATCCGATGGTAACTCGTTCAAAGGCCGATGTATTCAAACCCAAAGCTATGTTTGCTGAAGCTATGGAACCTTCCACAATTGAGGAAGCATTTTTCCGTTCAGAATGGCATGCTGCTGCTCAGGCTGAGTATGATGCTCTTATTCAGAATTCTACGTGGGACCTTGTCCCGCTACCTTCAAATCGTAAAATTATTAGGTGCAAATGGATTTTCAAAGTCAAAAGGCATCCGATGGTACGATTGATCGACGTAAGACTCGGTTGGTTGCAAAAGGCTATTCTCAAGTCCCTGGGTATGATTTCAAGGAAACATTTAGTCTAGTGGTGAAACCTGCTTCTATCCGGGTTATTCTATCCATTGCCGTTTCAAGAGGGTGGCAGCTTCGCCAAGTTGATGTAAACAATGCCTTCTTAAATGGTGATTTAGACACTAAATTATTTATGCAACAACCTCCAAGGTATGTTAAGTGTGATTCCGATGGTAAACTATTTGCGTGTCGTTTAAAGAAAGTCTTGTATGGCCTTCGTCAGGCTCCACGTGCGTGATTTGAGAAGCTTAAGCAGTTTCTCGTTTCTACTAGGTTCCTTGGGTCCAAATCTAATGCCTTGTTGTTTATCCGAATCCAGTCTGGGTCTACTCTGTATGTACTTTTGTACGTTGACGACATTATCATTACTGGAAGCCTGACCACTGCTATCGATTGGTTTGTTCGGCTGTTGAATGATGAGTTTTAGCTGAAAGATATGGGCGACCTTTACTATTTTCTCGGGATAGAATTTACTCGAGTTTCTGGCTCTCTTTATCTTTGTCAAAGGAAATATGTCTGTGACATTCTTGATCGATGTTCATTGACCAATGCGAAGAGTGTTCATACACCGATGTTTAGCTCATCCACTCTATCAAAAAAATGATGGTGAGTGCTTGAAGGACCCAACGGAGTATAGGAGTCTTTGCTAGAGCACTTCTGTATGTTGTTTTTACTCGACCCGATATTGCGTATGCCGTAAACCGGATCTGTCAATTCATGCATAATCCTACTATTGCTCATATGGTCACACTGAAACGCATTCTGCGATATCTGTGTGGTACTCTTGACTTTGGGATTGTTCTTTGTTCGTCTGCTCGTCTCTCTTTGGTAGGATACACCGATGCCAACTGGGGATTGGATTTTGACGATAGGCGGTCAACCTCTGGCTATTGTGTTTAATTTGGTCAAACTCTCATATTTTGGTGTTCTAAGAAGTAGCAAGTGGTTTCGTGTTCCACAGCTGAAGCAAAGTATAGGAGTCTTGCTGCGGTTATTAGTAGGTCACGTGGTTGTCGTTGTTGTTTCATGAGTTATAGGTTCAGTCCGCTGATACACCTATTGTGTGGTGTGATAATTCCAGTGCCGTTGCTGTTGCAACTAATCCTATCTTACACTCAAAGTTTAAGCATGTTGAGTTGGACCTATTTTTTGTGCGCGAGAAAGTTACTGATGGGTCTGTTCTCGTTGGTGAAGTTCCCGCGTGTGATCAAGTGGCTGATATTTTCACCAAGCCGCTATCAATAACCTCCTTCGCTTGGTTTAGGAATTTTCTTTGGGTATTACCCGTAGGGAAGATGGATGAATGTTAAGGGTAATCAGTTAGTTTGTTAGAAGCTGTTATACCAGCTAACAGTATGCTAATGAGCAGTTTTTCAATTTGTTAACTATCTTGAAGTCTATAAATATAGCTACTATTGTACAAAGGAAGCTAAGAATTCATTCAATAAACAGAGAGCGTATTTTCAATTTGTGTTAAGTGTTTAGTTTACCTGAATCGCTTCACCACTTATACTAGTAAAAAAATGTCTTTATAAAAAACCGAAAAGTTGTAAATTTCATCAGGTACCAAGTGTTCCATTACATTTCAATCAATTTCATCTGTTTCACTGGGATTTGAGATACCCGATGATACCAAAAAAAGAGAAAGATAGAGTAGAAAAATGATACATCCACTGATAGGTACTAACTACCTTACCTAGAGTGCTTTTAAGACATGCTCTAAGATTTTGGAGAATTAGAATATGTTATGTTGTCATGCTGATGAGTCTTCACGTGACTCCAAAATCCAATTGTGCTTAGAGGGGTTAGCCAACATGGCCTTATTGTTAGGTCCATAAATACAAAGGTGTTGGGCCTTCGTCATGCTTGTCGATGGGCTGTTACTATGTTTGTCTTCAATTGAGTTGATTAGAACCGAAGTAGCCAGCTGGAAAATGGAGAAGGTTTTGGTGGATAAGGTTAAGTAAGGTGTAAAATTATAGAGCCACAAGTGTAGTTGTTGTTGAGTGATTGATATATCCAACCATATTTGCTAAATTAGCTATACGCTCGATTGTGGGAAAAGTATAATGGATGTTGTTGTATTAAAAATTAAGTTGGTATTTTTTTAAAATAAATAAGTAAATTAATTTTCATATATTTAATTAAAAAGTAAATTGGCCCTTTTTATTAAAGATTTCATCAATTTTTATTGTTAAAAATTGGTATGACTGACGGAATAATTTGACAATTACACGTGTCGTGCTATGTATACCTCATTCTAACGTATAGGGACCAGTTTTTAATAGTAAAAATGGATGAAAATTTTAACAAAATGATCAATTTACTCTTTAATCTAATGTGTATAGACTAATATGCCCATTTTTGAAGTAGAGGGAATAAAATACAATTTAACTCCAAATATAAAAACTTTCATAATACTTTTACCACTCAATTGTCTAAATTTGCTCGAACTCTATGTTACTCTTCATAGAATAACCTCCAAACTATGGTTATTACATTAGTTTATATATGCATAATTTACTTGAAGAAGAATAGTATTCAAATTTTAAATGTTACTTTATACTTAAATCCAATGGGAGGCTATGAATTTCATGTAACACAAAGTACCACGTAACATCTTTATGTAACAAAAAACAAATATTTTCTTTTATTAAATGTATATACACATTAAAAATATATAAAAAATGGAAATAAATATATAATATATATAATCTAGAAAAAACATCTAAATTATAAAAATAAAAATTTACAAAAAAATAGAAATTTTTTTTTGGAATTAATAATAATATTATAAAATTCTAAAAATTGTAAAAATTAAAAAAAATTAATAAAAGTTTAAAATAAAAAATTTTATTAAATCCTAAAATATATACTTCAAAACTTCTAAAAAGTATTTAAATTTTAACTTTTCTTTTCAAATTACTTGAAATTTAAATATTTTCTTTTACTTTTTATAACATTTTCAATTTTTATATATTATTTCAATTTTTTGAGATTTATAATTATATATTTGAGAATTAAAAAGATTAAACTTAAGTATTAAGTTTTAGGATTTATGTCATTTTATTTCAGTTAATTAAGTATTATGCTTAACTGTAATTTTACTGTCTGAATTTTAATCAGTTAAGTGTTTCAATTTGACGTAATAACTTGCTTTGTAAAAATTTACCTACGATCATTTCGGTGATCAATGTGACATCCGAGATTTGGTCTAAACTTTTAGGCCGGGTTACTGGTGTTACATTTAATAGTATCAGAGCCAGGTTTACAAAAACTCGATCTATGTATTTACGTATCCGTGTGCACACGTGAAGGTTTTAAAAAGATTTTTGAGGAAACCTTACCACAGTAAGCTGAAATGATTTGTGTTTTGGGAAAAGTTTTACGGAAAGAACTGTTTGAGACTCCAATGCTGGTCCAAGTAAAAATTAGAAGATATAAGATTAGAAATGTAGATTCTTGTACTCATTCTGTGTTTGCTTTCTAAAAGTGTAGATATACTAAGTTAGCCACAGGACTGATGGACTCTGAAGGTAAGCAAGATCGCAAGAAGTCAGCTATTTCTTCGGGGCGTGTGTCTGTTCAGGAGTTGGAGGATAGTGGAATTCAGCCAACTTTGGGTAGCGGTAACCCGGAGCTTGGTACTGAGGTATTGAATCGGGTAGTGAGGAAGGTATTAGAGAAGGTATTCGAGGCTAAGATAAGGGAGACTAGTGAAATGCTTCAGGCTAGGTGTGTGGATTGTGGGAAAGAAAGAGATCGCAGGCCTCCAAGGTTGGAGCCTCGTTCTGCGAAGCATGTTAGAACGTATTTGAGTGGCAATGACAGTTTTACGGAGGGTGCTGGTAGTGGTGCGAGCGCTTCGTCTTCTGAGCACTATAAGAAGCGCTATCTAGGCGACTGTTGGAAGAAGTTCGGAGCGTGTCTTGGATGCGGGTCCAAGGAGCATCAGGTTAGGGAATGTCCGCGCCGACATTAAGACAGGTATGATGATAGATGGTTCTGAATCGGTGTGTTATTTACTTACATGGCATTAATGGTTATTCGTTGGATAATACTTGTGTGTGATTGAACAAGTGTGTATCTACTTCAGTGGTTAAGTATTCTGGGTGTGTGTGAGAGCTCCTAAGTTTGATTTGGTTTGTTTCTTCTTTGGCTAGAGTGCGCAGCGGGAGTGTGGTGGTGTAGTTTGTGAATTACCACGGTTCTATTAGTTGGAAATTTTGGGGACGAAATTTCCTTAAGGAGGGGTGAGTTGTAATGCCCCGAATTTTGGGGCTAGAAGTTTTGGGGTTTTGTGGTTAGGGTTAGTGAGAAGGTTACGCTATTGTGTTTGGTTGTGTGTTTAAGGGACAGAATGGGCCTGCTGGTCTGTTGGTTGGTGGAGTGTTAGTGTGCCTCATGAACCTGGGTTCGAGTCTTGTGTGCGCGCTTGAATGAACGATTTATTTTATTTATTTTATTGATGTTAATAATTTTTATTTATTTTGTTCTATTTTATTTTTATTTTTTTCTTTTATTTTCTTTTTGGAAACGTGAGTGTGGGGGCTTTCGAAGGGCTATTGATTTCTTGTTCGTCGAGGTCAGTTTTGGGGCGTCGTGCATCTCAATAAGATGTGGGATTCGATTCTTATCTACTTTTACTTTTATGAATTGTTGTTTCGTCAACTCTCAATTGGGTTCTAAACTGTTGAATTTGGGTGTAAATGGCTGAAAAAGTTTTGGGAAATACAATTTATCCACACCTCTACTATCATTGTGAATGTTAGGGCGGTTATTGTGGCTGAAAGGGCACTTTTTGGCCTGATCCGAAGTGATTTCGTGGCCACTAGGGTTTCCACACGGGCGTGTGCTAGTTCAGACGGCCGTGTGCCTTTGAGAATTATGGTTTCTGTGCGTATTTTGGTGCCACATGGCCTGGGACACAGCCATGTAGCTGATTTGGGGATTTTATCATTTCTCACACGGCCGTGTCCCCCGGGCTCACAGGCGTGTGAGTTTGAGAATTAGGGTTTGATTGATTTGGTGTCACACGACATGGCCACACGACCGTGTGACTAATTTGGGAATTAGGGATTCCGCACGGGCGTGTGTTTTGGACACATGGCCGTGTTTGGTGGGCAAACAGACGTGTGAGACCCTCACACGTCCGTGTCAGCCCTGTACTTAAATTTAGTGCAAATGGACAGAGAGTTACATGGCCTGTCCCCATGGCCCTGTCCCTAGTCCACAGAGGCATGTGCCTTAGTCACACGGCCGTGTGCCTCCCTTCACATGGGCGTGTGCCTCTGCCACACGGCCGTGTGCCCTTCCTTATACGGGATTTTTCTCTTTCACACGGCCTAGGCATTACCACACGGCCAGAGCACACAGACGTGTGGTCTTAAGACCTTATATTGGTTTCAAGTGCGTTTCTGACTCGAAAATGTATTTGTGTGTGCTCCGACCCTTAGCTAAGGTTAGTGAGGGTATACATGACTTGATATTTATAATGATTTCGTGTGATGTGTGAGTTTGGATCTGGTCTGTAGAGTGTGTTGTTATTTGTTCCATTTGACTAACAGTGTAATTGTCTCTGTTCTGTGAGCTTGGATGCATACATGCACTTGCATAAACTGTTTTGGGTTGGGTTGTGAGGGGAAGGAAGACTATATTGTACGTACGTTAGCTCTACTGCATACCTTCATCTGAACTGGCAGTTTAACTGCAATTAACTGGTATAGCGGTTTACCGCATCGCACTATACCATACGTACGTTAGCTATGCTACGTACTATTATCTGATCTGGTATTTTAACTGCAACATGACTGTACAGGGGATTACCGCATTGCACTGTATTGTATGTACGTCAGCTATGCTGCGTACCATTATCTGATTGAGCCTGTACCGCGGTCTACCGCATTGCACAGTACAGCACATACGCTAGCCCTACTACGTATTATCATCTGAGTGGCTGAGTCCACATATACGGAGTATAGGGTTGGATAGGCTTTTTGAGGTCCTAATTGGTGTGATTGGTTGGATGAGCTTTTTCAACTCTTATAAGCTATGATTGGTGGACGGAGAGGTGTGTTGGTTGGATGGGGGGTTATATTTAACTGACTGCATTTCATTTGCATCTGACTATGTGTTCTGACTGTAAGACTAGTTGTCTGTAATCTGTTTGTCTGATCTACTTTTAAGCTGAGTATTTACGTGAATTTGATGTGCTCTGGTTGATGAGTTCTGTTGGGACATTAGTTCCAAGTGTGCGATCTGACTCCGCGACACAATTGAGAATCTATTGTGCTACTGTTTGAATTCTGTATTTCTATTTTAGACTTGTTTCGGACTCACACTGAGCTCGAGTAGCTCACCCCCTCTTAGTGTTTCTTTTCAAGTACCCTTTCTGAATTGTGACGCTAGACTCGGTATGCGGAGGTCTCGGACAGTTTCGTTGGAAAATAAATTATCGGTTTAGGTATTCGGTTTCTACTTTGTTAATCAGTTTTGAAATGTAAGGTTTTATAAAAATTGTGCTAAAATTTCATTTTAGGATTTATGCGATTTTATTTCAGTTAATTAAGTATTAAGCTTAACTATAATTTTACTATTTGAATTTTAATCAGTTAAGTGTTTCGATTTGACGTAATAACTTGTTTTGTAAAAATTTACCTATGATCACTTTGGTGATCAATGTGACATTTGGGATTCGGTTTAAACTTCTAGGCCGGGTTACGGGTGTTACAGGAATTCAATTACCTTCCAATTTCTCTATGGGTGAGATGGTTCTAATCGAGATAAAAAATTTTGCATAACTGATATTAGACCGATCTCTATACATTAACAGACACACTTATGGCATTTAGCTCGACATGTTGCTTACCCTCGTTTTGTGAATGAATAATGACGGTAGCATGAGCTTCGGACCTCGAAGAATGTTTATTACTTCCCCCTTATGAAAAAGAACTCAAGCTGACGAGTGGTTTTCTACTACTAACTGTGTCGTCGAGATCGTCTTGATCTTTGGTGACAATCTCCCATTCCTTTTTGTGTGAAGTAACTTGTAAGCCTTTCTCGTGGTGACTTTCCATCTCGAATGTTGCCGGTATTTATTGGGGTGTAGAAAGGGTCCAGTTCGCTAGCCCTCAACCAGTGCTTGAGGATTCGGAAGAGTTAAGGCTTGCAAAAAATTCCCCAGTGCTCACTTGGGACTGAAACCCTTGCTTTTGCATGGAGTCCATCTGCCTGAAAAGTAACAAGAAAGAAATCGAGTCAGAGATGCTGCTGTTCCATTTGTGCAATACAGATTGAGATTACTATTCAAAACAAATAGTCCGACATGCAATAATCACAAGAACTAATAATGGCTTCATCATCTAATTTTGAATATAACCATGAAAAAAAAGAATATAAAGACATGACACAAAATACAAACAATAAATAAAACACTACAAATTAATGCATAAATGTTATGTCTGCAGAATAATCTCAGAAACAGAGAGAGACAAACTGGCAATAACTGTAACACTTAGATAATTTAGAAACAAACCAGAAATAAAATTTAGATAAATTATTTTTTAAAAAATATGTGTCGAAACCATTTTTTTTTTTTTGTTTTGAAAAAATGGGGGTCGACTTTAAAAACGAAAATGGGAGTCGCCACCAATCCCTTTTTGCTTAGGTGTGATTGGATCACCTTATAAAACATGTTTTGTTTAAAACATTAATTTTGGCCTACGAAATTCGAGAAAACAGGTTTGAGAGTCGGTTACGTATGAGGAAGGGTTAGCACCCTCATAACGCCCAAAAATTGGTACCTAATTGATAAAATCATGTCCTGGAACAGTTTAGGTATTGGGCCCTTTTGGACCGCATAGGTTTGGGTCTGGGTAGTCTGTTTTAGTTATTGGCTTGTAATTGGGATACTGTAATGGATGTCTGAGGGTGTAATTAGGCTACGGGTAAATTTGTAAATTTGGGCTTTGTAAACAGACTGTAAACTAGACTTTTGGTTTATTATTTATTATTTTTTGTTTTTATTCTGGTTTGTTTTATTTGCATGGGCCCGGGCATAAATGGGTTATTACAGCTGCCCATATTTGCTCATTGTCATGTAACGAGAATAGAGCAAAGATGATAAAAGAACCCATTTTGCCCGGTCTTGTCACATGGCTGTATCTTCGGGGAGATAGGCTAATATCTTCAATTTACATCACTGCAACTTCAGGAAGACAAGATCTACTATATTTAGTCTGCTCTACTGCAAACTCATGGACGCCAGGTTGATATCTTTTATCCGCTTCCTGCAACTTTCGGAAGACAAGATCTGTTGTCTTTTAGCTTACTCTACTGCAAACTAAGAGAGGCAAGGCTGATATCTTTGATCTACTTCACTGCAACTTCAAGAATGCCAGATCTGCTGTCTTTTAGCATGCTTTCTATAAACTAGAGAGCCAAGGCTGATGTCTTTGATCTTCTTCTTGCAACTTTAGGAAGGCAAGATCCGTTGTCTTCAGTCTGCTCCGCTGCAACATCAGGGAGACAAGGCTGACGCCTTCAATCTTCTTCTTGCAACTTCAGGAAGGTAAGACCTGTTATTTTAGTCCGCTCCATTACAAACTCAGGGTGACAAGACTGATGTCTTTGATCTGCTTCACTGCAACTTCAGGAATGCCAGATCTGTTGTCTTTTAGCCTGCTCTACTGCAAACTCAGAGAGACAAGGCTGACGTCTTTGATCTTCTTCCTGCAACTTCAGGAAGGTAAGATCTATTGTCTTTAGTCTGCTCTGCTGTAAACTCAGGGAGAAAAGGCTAACGTCTTCGATCTTCTTCCTATAACTTCAAGAAGGTAAGATCTGTTGTCTTCAGTTTGCTCCACTGCAACTTCAGGGAGACAAGGCTAAAAGTGACAATCTACCCTACTACATCGTCTTATGACCTGTAGAATGGGTATATGCTTATGCCGAATGATTAGGATGCCCTGATCGATATGAGTCAAATGCTCCTAATTAGACATACTATGATATATGATTGCAAAAATGATATGAGTATGATTCCTACTCAAGGTATTATCACACATTTATTCGTCAAGGTTTCATCTTCGTTACCCTTGAAGTATCATATTCTTGCTCAAATAATTTGCCCCACGAAAATTCTAGGGCTCACTCCACTTGAGCCTTAAGGACACGAGGCTTATTCCACCTTCAAACCATCCCACTATAATATTTAATCTAAAAGATCTGTCTCAACTTCAATCCATCCCCTCGCAATTCAGGGGTTTTGAATTTTCCCGTCAATTTGGTTTGTCATACCATTCTCCGAATGTTATGACCTGTTGCCATCAACTCATTATTTTGTCCAATTACCTTTTGGACGGAGAATTCAGAGAAATAGTCTCCATCTAGACTCTTCTTTCTCAAATATTTCCAATGGAAATTCTAAACAATTGTCATGTTTCGGTTTCTTGTTTTATCTAGAAATTTCCAAAGTAATATGTAAAACTTCTTTTGTGAAATTATTAGTTCATCAATCATTATTTCAATGCAACATGTTTATGAATAATGGGTGACAAATAAATTGATCTCAAGGATAGTCAGAGTTAAATAAATTATCAAAAATACAAAGAAAATTAACTGGGAACATATCTTTGAGAAGAAAAGGAATCCAAAGATAGTAAAATGAATAGGACAAAGATCAAATGCCCTAGGTATCGCAGATTGGGCTTCTATATACAAACTCCGTGAATACTGCTTTGAACTTAACATGTGTTTAGAAGATCCAAAGTACTTTGTTGATGCCTCGACATGCAACATACTTCATTTCTTGTTGATTCAGGTATAGTAAGATCACTGCATATCCATTCAGAATTTGAGCCGCCCTTTTCGGGTTTTCAACTCAAAACCCTTTTGGTCTCAATGCACCCTTTGCGAGTTTCCGCCTTGGCCTCTCCTTTTTTTTAGAAGTCTCAAAGCGCCCTTTGCGGGGTTTCACCTAGGCCTCTTCTCCTCTTTAAGCAAAATATTTTTTGACTGAATCCGAGTTCACAGGATTGGGTACACTTTTCCCATCCATTTCGGTCAGAATCAGTGCACCTCCAGAGAAAGCTTTCTTCACCACATATGGTCTTTCCCAATTCGGTATCCATTTTTCTCTGAAATCCTTTTGTATGGGAAGGATCTTTTTCAGTACAAGGTCCCCCTCGTGAAACTCCATTGGGCAGCTTTTTTATCATAGGCTCGCATCATTCGCTTTTGGTACATCTGACAGTGACGAATAGCCTTTATCCTCTTTTCGTCAATCAAGTTCAACTGATCATATTGAACCTGGATCCATTCAGCTTCATCCAACTTTATTTCTGACAAAACTCGAAGAGAAGGTATTTCCACTTCAATAGGTAGAACTACCTCCATCCCATAGACCAATGAGAAAGGAGTTGCCCCAGTGGTTATTGAATACTTCACGAAATGGGTAGAGGCTGCTTCATACGCTAGCGTTACTAAGTCAGCAGTTAGTCGGTTCCTGAAAAAGGAGATCATTTGTCGATATGGAATACCCGAGAGGATCATATCAGACAATGCACTGAACTTGAACAACAACACGATAGCAGAAGTTTGTAGTCAATTCAAGATCAAACACCACAACTCGTCTTCGTATCATCCAAAAATGAATGGAGCAGTGGAAGCAGCCAATAAAAATATCAAGAAGATAGTAGGAAAAATGACTGAGACTTATAAGGATTGGCGTTCGGTGAGATCGGCCCAATGACATCCATGCCTCACATGGAAAAAGGCTAGGGAGAAGTCATAACATGCAATGGTGAAGGTGGTACGTGAATTTTGTCTCCATAAATCTGACATTTATGGCATCTTTTGGCATAATTGATACAATCTCCTTCCATAGTAGACCAATAGTATCCAAATCTCATAATTTGTCTAGCCATTGTAAAACCATTAGCATGTGCCCCACAAACACCCTCATGAACTTCCTCCAGGATTTTCCTAGCTTCAACAGCATCAATGCATCTCAATAGTACCTGATCTTTTCTCCTTTTGTACAAGATATCCCCATCTAAAACATAGTCAGAGGCCAATCTTCTTAATGTCCTTTTATCATTCTCATTTGCATGCTCTGGGTATTCACGATTTTTTACGTATCGCAATACATCATGATACCAAGGGTGGTCATCTTTTTCCTCCTCTTCCAGGTTATAACAATGAGCTGGAACTTCAAAAATACTCATCTAAATAGGTCTCATATCCTCTGGTTTGTTTACTTTGATCATAGAAGCCAATGTTGCCAAAGCATCCGCCATATGGTTTTCATCACGTGGGAGATAATTGAAAGTAATGTCATCGAACTCCTCAATCAATCCTAGAACTATTTTTTAGTAATCAATTAGTTTGGGATCTCTTGTCTCCCATTCACCTTTAAGCTGGTAGATTACTAAGGCAGAATCTCCATATACTTCTAGTACTCTGATTTTACGCTCTACAGCTGCTCGAATTCCCATTATACATGCTTCATACTCCGCCATGTTGTTTGTGCAATCAAAATCCAATTTGCATGTGAATGGATAATGATCACCACTAGGGGATACCAAGATTGCCCCAATTTCATTTCCCACAGCATTTGACGCCCCATCGAAATTTAGCTTCCACGAACATTCTTCAGTATTTGCCACATACATTAACTCTTCATTGGGGAAATCAGAGCTCAAAGGTTCATAATCCTCTAAAGCTCTGCTAGCCAGAAATTCTGCTATTGCGCTCCCTTTTATAGTCTTTTGGTTCACATAGACTATACCAAATTCAGAAAGCAAAATCTATCACCTTGCCATCCTTCCATTCATAGTAGTTGACTCCATCATATATTTTAATGGATCAAGCTTCGAAATTAACTAGGTTGTATGATATAGCATATACTGCCTCAATCTCCTTGTTGTCCAAATCAAGGCGTAACACAATTTCTCAATCGACGAATATCTCATTTCACATTCAGCGAACTTTTTACTGAGATAGTATATTGCCTTTTCTTTTTTTCCTGGCTCATCGTGTTGACCAAGCACACATCCCATGGAGTTATTGAACACTGTCAAGTACAGTATTAGTGGTCCATCTGGATTAGGCAGAGATAGTACTGAGGCATTTGACATATATTGTTTGACTTTGTCAAAAGCTTTCTGGCACTCATCGTCCCATACGCCTTGGTTGTGCTTCTTAAGAAGACGAAATATGGGATCACATTTCTCAGTTAATTGTGAAATAAATCGGGCAATGTAATTTAACCTTCCAAGAAAACCTCGGACTTCCTTTTGAGTGCGCGGTGGAGGCAATTCTTATATAGCTTTGACTTTATTTGAGTCAACTTTGATTCCTCTCTCGCTGACTACGAAACCCAGTAATTTCCCTGACCAAGCTCCAAAAGTACACTTTGCCGGGTTGAGCTTTAATTGAAATTTTCTCAATCTTAGAAACAACTTCTTCAAGACTTCAGGGTGTTATTTTTCTGTTCGAGATTTGGCGATCATGTCATCAACATATATTTCAATCTCTTTGTGCATCATGTCATGGAATAAGGTTACCATGGCCCTTTGATATGTTGCTCCTGCATTCTTTAGCCCGAATTGTAACAGGCCGATTTTGACCCTAATCAGAAAAGTGGTTTCGAGACCACAAATCCGAGTCTGAAAAATATTTTAAAATTATTTTCCGTGTTTATTATATGTGAATTTGTTTGTGTTAAATTTTTGTGACTTAATTTTGTCGTTTAGGTGTCCGATTAAATAAAAGGACTTAATCGCGTAAAATATAAAAGTTACAAACTAAAGTGTAAAGTGCCAATTTGATAGTGGCTTTTTAGTATGGGGTCCTTAAAGGGAAATTAGCCCATTTTAGAAGATAGTGGACGGTTTGTGCCAAAATTGACCTTAAAATATATGTTAAAAGGTTAAAATAGTAAAATAAATGTATCTTATAATATATGATAAAATAAAAAAAATAAAGTCATTTGTTCATCTTTTCTTCACCGAATATCAAAGAAAAGAAAAAAAGAAAAACCTAAGCTACATTTGTCACTTTGAAGCTTTGATTTAGGTATGTGTTTTGTTCGTTTTTTGATATTTTTATGTTTTTAAGATCGTTGCTTCGTGTACTTCAAAACCCATGTCTCAATTTGTGATTTTGATGATGATTTTGTGCTTTTCCATCGATGATACCTTGTGGTTTTTGATGTTTGATGATGAAATATGAATTATATGTGTTAGATTAACAAGTTTTATCTTTGAATTTTTGATGAAATTAAGTAATTAGGACTAAATTGAAAAAAAATAAATTTTTGAGGGACTAAAATGCAAAATAAATGAAATGTATGGGTTTGTAATAATTCTATGAATATTCGGCCCTAAAGAAGTGTGGTCAAATTTTTGTGTAATTTGTGTTTTGTACAAAAAGGACTAAATTGTAAAAAGTGTGAAATATTAGGGGCAAAATTGTAATTTGCCCATTTATGTGTTTTTAGGCTAAATAGAACAAAATGGTGTTTAAATAAGCTTAATTTGAATATGTTTAGATCAAGAATTAAAGAAATCAGATTTGGATCGGGGAAAGACAAAAGTGGTAGAATAGCCGATTTCACAATCGTCGACGTCCGAGGTAAGTCAATAAGTATTTAAATGTTGATAAATGATTTAAATTATTTGAATTTTAATTTTGTATGGTCGAATGTGAATGTTACTAATTGACTAAATTTTGAGCTTAATTCGATCGAGATTCGACGTCCGTAAGCCCCGTACGAACCTTAGGAATAGATAGGATACATATGTCATGACATAGGATATCCGTTATAGGTTATCGAGTAAGACCACGTCTGGGACGTTGGCATCGATTTGTGTTTACGTGTAAGACCATGTCTGGGACAGTGGCATCGATATGTGATTACATGTAAGACCACGTTTGGGACGTTGGCATTGTACGAGCTTCCGACTATCCGCGTATCCTTTTGAATTCCGAATGGATCAACGGGCATGTGTAAGTGAAGGACAATGTGATATTTAAATTAAAAGAACTCAGGTACGTATTTTATATCTGTGTTGAGAAGTGAAAGGTAAGTTATATATCCATTATGCTTGTTCGGAAGTTAATGCGTAAACATGTGAATAGTGTATAAGCTTCTATTATGTGTAATCGGCCAAAGAGTATATTATGTGACTTTGATTTGAGATTTGAGTATTTATTTATTATTATGTATAAAGTGTTACTTGATATAAATTTTGTATATGCAATTTTGCTAAGTTAATTGACTTTACTTTGCTATTGATTTACTAAGCTTAAATAGCTTACTTCGTGTTTCTTTGTTGGTTTCTGTTATATATAGATTTTGGATTCGTTACGAGCTCGGGGATCGTCAGCAAAGTCTATCACACTATCGACTGTTTCTTTTGGTATTTTGTTAAGTTGAATTTGGGCTTATGGCATGTATAGCATAAACGCAATGTTTGAGTTTGATTTTGGGCATGTATATATATACCCATGTGAAAATGGCTTATCTCCTTTTTGTGAGTTTGGTATTGAAGCATGTGGTCACTACTAGTAAAAATGGAGATTTTGCTTATTCATATTTGAAAGTGGTATAAGTTAATATTAAGTAAATATATGTTAAACATGAAATGATAAGTTGGTTGACTCGGTTATAAAGTAAATTACATGTTGAATGTATAATTTTTAGATAAAATTAAGTTGTTTGTGTATAGGTTGATATAAGAAAGTATGATATATATATATATATATATGTCTGTTTTGAGTTGTATCTGTTTCGGTGATGCTTCGTAACCTTAGTCCGGCGACGGATACGGGTTAGGGGTGTTACATTTGGTTGGTATCAGAGCTACGGTTTAGTCGATTCTAGGACTAACGTAGCGTGTAAGAGTTTAGCTATACATGCCATAATTTATACTGCGATAGTGTGATGACTTCTGACATCTGAAAATGTGTTTTCATATAGTAATGGATCCCGATCGAGCTGTAGCTGATGAGGTCGAGAGTGTAGCGCCTGCTCTTGCGCAAGGGACAGAGCCGATAGATTCTCGACCTACTTTGAGTAATCTAGAGGGGGAGGCTAGACAAGCCTTCTACCAAATGATGAATGATTGGTTTACACAGTATATTCGGACAAATCCGGGTGCACAACAATCTCCACCTCTGAGTAATTCATCTGCAGTGCCTATTGTACCCTCGGTGAGTGATCTGATGAGATTATCAAAGCCACCTATTGATAAAATAAGAAAATATGGAGCCGAAGAATTCAGAGCCACAGATGATGATGATGCTAAGCGAGCCGAGTTTTGGCTTGATAATACCATCTGAGTATTTGATGAATTATCTTGTACCCCTGATGAGTGTTTGAAATGTGTTATATCTCTGCTACGGGACATTGCATATCACTAGTGGAATACACTAGTATCGGTGGTTCCGAAGGAGTTAGTGATCTGGGAATTCTTTCAGACAGAGTTTCGTAAGAAATATATCAGCCAGAGGTTTATTTATCAGAAACGTAAAGAATTTCTTGAGCTGAAACAAGGGCAGATGACGGTGACAGAATATGAGCGGAAATTTGTCAGACTCAGCAGATATGCCAGAGAGTGTGTTTCATCTAAAGCTATTATGTGTAAGAGATTTGCAGATGGACTGAATGAAGACATTAAACTGCTAGTTGGCATACTTGAGATAAAAGAGTTCGTGGTACTTGTTGAGCGAGCCTGTAAAGCTGAAGAGTTTGGGAAAGAGAAAAGAAAAGCTGATTCTGAAGCTAGAGATTCACGTAAAAGACCATTCAGTAAGCCATATCAGTCGACCTCAACGAAATTCTGAAATGATACTAGTCATTCAAAGAATACTGCGAGTCATTTCAGACGAGATCGAGATAGACCACTTATGAGCTCGAGAGCTACCTTTGTAGCTAGTGTGGGTAATGTCAGATCAAATCAACCCGAGTGTGAACATTGTGGTAAACGACATCCCGACAGTTGCAGACTGCATGATAGAGCCTGTTTTAAATGTGGATCCAGAGATCATTTTATTCAGGAGTGTCCAGAGATAGTTGATCAAAATCTGACTCAGAATACTAGATCGGGTAATACTGCAGGTCGAGGTAGACCACCCAAAAATACGGGTATTGTGAGTGGCAGCCAGAGAGGGACTAAAGATTTAGCTGTTAGATCTGAGGCTCGCGCACCAGCCAGAGCTTATGCCATACGTGCTCGTGAGGAGGCTTCATCCCCAGATGTCATTACTGGTACTTTTACTCTTTATGATACTACTGTTATTGCCTTGATTGATCCTGGTTCAACTCATTCCTATGTGTGTGAAACTTTGGTGTTCTGTAAGACTTTACTTGTTGAGTCTACTGAGTTTGTAATTAAAGTATCGAACCCCTTAGGCCGGTGTTCTTGGTTGATAAAATATGTAAAAATTGTCCATTGATGATTCGAGATTCATGTTTTCCAGCTGATTTGATGTTGTTTCCATTTGATGAGTTTGATATAATTCTGGGTATGGACTGGTTAACTCTGCATGATGCTATTGTGAACTGTAAACGGAAGACTATTGATATGCGATGTTAGAATCATGAGATTATTCGGATTGAATCTAATGATTTGAATGGTTTACCAGTAGTGATATCTTCTATTACAGCTCAGAAATATGTGAGAAAGGGTTGTGAAGCGTATTTTACTTATGTGCTTGATTTTAAAGTGACAGAAAAGAAGATTGAATCAGTACCTATTGTATGTGATATCCAAATGTGTTCCCTAAAGAATTACCGGGTTTGCCACCTATTCGAGAAGTTGAGTTTGGGATCGAATTAGTGCCGGGGACGACTACGATTTCTATAGCTCCTTATAGGATGGCATCAACAGAATTAAAAGAATTGAAAGCACGATTGCAAGAGTTGACGGATAGGGGATTTGCACGATCGAATTTCTCCCCTTGGGGAACACCAGTTCTGTTTGTGAAAAAGAAAGACGGAACTATGAGAATGTGTATTGACTACAGGCAACTTAATAAAGTGACCATAAAGAACAAGTATATGTTACCAAGAATTGACGACCTGTTTGATCAGCTGAAAGGGGCTACAGTGTTTTCAAA
This sequence comes from Gossypium australe, assembly GCA_005393395.2. NCBI lineage: Eukaryota > Viridiplantae > Streptophyta > Magnoliopsida > Malvales > Malvaceae > Gossypium > Gossypium australe. Next base: position 14,308,576 of record CM016616.1, read on the forward strand.
GATAGATTTGAGATCGGGATACTGTCAGTTACGGGTTAAAGACTCTGATGTGCCAAAGACTGCTTTCTGGAAGAGGTACGGACACTACGAGTTTCTGGTTATGCCTTTCGGACTCACTAATGCACCTGTTGTTTTTATGGATTTGATGAATCGGATCTTCAGACAATATTTGGATTGGTTTGTGGTAGTATTCATAGATGATATTATGATCTATTCCCGTGATGAAACCGAGCATGCTGAACACTTGAGACTTGTGTTACAGATTTTCTGAGATAAACAGTTGTACGCAAAGTTCAGTAAATGTGAGTTCTGGTTACGCAAAGTCAGTTTTCTGGGCCATGTTGTATCAGCATCAGGTATTCGGGTTGATCCGAGTAAAATTTCGACTATACTTGACTGGAAACCACCGAAAAATGTTTCTGAAGTTCGAAGCTTTATGGGACTTGCTGGTTACTACAGACGGTTCGTGAAGGGTTTCTCTATGATTGCTACACTATTAACAAAGTTGTTACAGAAAGATGTTAAGTTCTAGTGGTCAGAGAAGTGTTAGAAAGGCTTTGATCAGTTGAAAGCACTTTTAACTGAAGCTCCAGTGTTAGTTCAGCCTGAATCGGGTAAAGAATTTGTCATTTATAGTGATGCATCTTTGAATGGTCTGGGTTGTGTTTTGATGCAGGAAGGCAAAGTCCTAACTTATGCCTCAAGACAACTGAAACCACATGAAAAGAACTATCCGACACACGACTTAGAACTAGCAGCCATTGTGTTTGCGTTGAAGATATGGCGTCATTATTTGTTCGGTGAGAAATGTCATATTTATTCTAATCACAAAAGCTTGAAGTATTTGATGACTCAGAAAGATTTGAATTTGAGACAACGACGATGGTTAGAGCTGCTGAAAGATTACGAACTAGTAATTGACTACCATCCGGGAAAGGCTAATGTTGTTGCTGATGCTCTAAGTCGAAAAACATTATCTTCTTTTCGTGCAATGAATGTGCATATGGTTATATCTGATGATGGTTTGATAGTAGCCGAATTAAAAGCAAGACCGTTATTTGTTCAACAAATTTGTGATGCCCAGAAAGTTGATAGTGATTTGTTAGCAAAGCAAGCTCAGTGTAAAACTAATTGAATCAGAATTCCGAGTTGATGAGAATGGCTGTTTGAGGTTCAAAAATCGAATATGTGTTCCGAGGAATTCAGAATTGATTCAGATGATTTTAAATGAAGCTCACAGCAGTCAGTTATCTGTTCATCCGGGTAGCAAGAAAATGTATAACGATCTGAAATAGTTTTATTGGTGGTCTGGTATGAAACGAGACATATCAGATTTTGTTTCAAAATGTCTAGTTTGTCAACAAATAAAAGCCAAGCATCAGGTACCTTCTGGATTACTTCAGCCGATTATGATACTTGAGTGGAAATGGGATAGAGTCACGATGGATTTTGTATCTGGTTTACCGTTGACACCGAGCAAAAAGGATACAATCTGGGTTATTGTGGATAGATTGACTAAATCTGCTTATTTTGTTCCGATTCACACAAATTATTCACTTGATAGATTGGCTGAATTATATGTTTCTTATATTGTGAGATTACATGGTGTGCATATTTCTATTGTTTCAGACCGAGACTCGAGGTTCACATCGCGGTTTTGGAAGAAATTGCAAGATGCTTTAGGTACGAAACTGCACTTTAGCACGGCTTTCCATCCGCAAACAGATGGTCAGTCTGAACGAATCATTCAGATACTTGAGGACATGTTGAGATGTTACATTCTTGAGTTCGAAGGTATGTGGGAACGATACTTACCTCTGATTGAATTTGCTTTTAATAATAGTTTTCAATCCAGTATCAAAATGGCACCCTACGAGGCTTTGTACGGTCATAAATGTCGTGCACCATTGTATTGGATTGAGCTCAGTGAAAATAAGATACACGGGGTTGACTTGATTAAAGAAACTGAACAGAAAGTGGCAGTGATCCATGATAGTTTGAAAGCTGCATCAGATCATCAAAAGTCATATGCAGATTTGAAACGTAAAGATATTGAGTTTCAGATCGGAGATCAAGTGTTTTTGAAAGTTTCACCGTGGAAGAAAGTACTCAGATTCGGTCGTAAAGGCAAGTTGAGTCTGAGATTCATTGGACCATATGAAATCACGGAGCGTATCGGGCCGGTTGGTTATAGATTGCAGTTGCCACCTGAGTTAGAAAAGATCCATAATGTATTCCATGTTTCGATGCTTCGTAGATACCGATCTGATCCTTCACATGTGATTAGTCCGACAGAGGTTGAGATTCAGCCCGATATGACATATGAAGAGGAACTGATTTGTATTCTGGCTCGTAAGATAAAAGAATTGAGAAATAAGAAAATTTCGTTGCTCAAAGTATTACGGCAAAAGTACAGAGTTGAGGAAACAACTTGGGAGTCAGAGAATACGATGAAAGAACGTTATCCAAACCTATTCACCGGTAAGATTTTCGGGGACGAAAATCCCTAAGGGGGGAGAGTTGTAACAGCCCGATTTTGACCCTAATCAAAAAAGTGGTTTTGGAACCACAAATCTGAGTCTGAAAAATATTTTAAAATTATTTTTCATGTTTATTATATGTGAATTTGTTTGTGTTAAATTTTCGTGACTTAATTTTTCCGATTAGGTGTCTGATTAAATAAAAGGACTTAATCGCGTAAAATATAAAAGTTACAAACTAAAGTGTAAAGTGCCAATTTGATAGTGGCTTTTTAATATGGAATCCTTAAAGGGCAATTAGCCCATTTTAGAAGATAATGGACGGTTTGGGCCAAAATTGACCTTAAAATATATGTTAAAAGGTTAAAATAGTAAAATAAATGTATCTTATAATATATGATAACATAAAAAAAATAAAGTCATTTGTTCATCTTTTCTTCACCGAATATCAAAGAAAAGAAAAAAGAAAAACCTAAGCTACATTCGGCACTTTGAAGCTTTGATTTAGGTATGTGTTTTATTCGGTTTTTGATAATTTTTATGTTTTTGAGATCATTCCTTCGTGTACTTCAAAACCCATGTCTCAATTTGTGATTTTGATGATGATTTTGTGTTTTTCCATTGATGATACCTTGTGGTTTTTGATGTTTGATGATGAAATATGAATTATATGTGTTAGATTAACAAGTTTTGCCTTTGAATTTTTGATGAAATTAAGTAATTAGGACTAAATTGAAAAAAATAAAATTTTGAGGGACTAAAATGAAAAATAAATGAAATGTATGGGCTTGTAATAATTCTATGAATATTCGGCCCTAAAGAAGTGTGGTCAAATTTTGTGTAACTTGTGTTTTGTACAAAAAGGACTAAATTGTAAAAAGTGTGAAATATTAGGGGCAAAATTGTAATTTGCCCATTTATGTGTTTTTAAGCTAAATAGAATAAAATGGCGTTTAAATAAGCTTAATTTGAATATGTTTAGATCAAGAATTAAAGAAATCAGATTTGGATCGGGGAAAGACAAAAGTGGTTGAATAGCCGATTTCACAATCGTCGACGTCCAAGGTAAGTCAATAAGCATTTAAATGTTGATAAATCAATGAGTATATAATTATTATGAAATGATTTAAATTATTTGAATTTTAATTTTGTATGGCCGAATGTGAATGTTACTAATTGACTAAATTCCGAGCTTGATTCGATCGAGATTCGACGTCCGTAAGCTCCGTACGAACCTTAGGAATAGATAGGATACATATGTCTTGACATAGGATATCCGTTATATGTTACCGAGTAAGACCACGTCTGGGACGTTGGCATCGATTTGTGTTTACGTGTAAGACCATGTCTAGGACAATGGCATCGATATGTAATTACATGTAAGACCACGTCTGGGACGTTGGCATTGTACGAGCTTCTGACTATCCCCGTATCCTTTTGAGTTCCGAATGGTTCAATGGGCATGTGTAAGTGAAGGCCAATGTGATATTTAAATTAAAAGAACTCAGGTACGTATTTTATATCTGTGTTGAGAAGTGAAAGGTAAGTTATATATCCATTATATTTGTTCGGAAGTTAATGCGTAAACATGTGAATAGTGTATAAGCTTCTATTATGTGTAATCGGCCAAAGAGTATATTATGTGACTTTGATTTGAGGTTTGAGTATTTATTTATTATTATGTATAAAGTGTTACTTGATATAAATTTTGTATATGCGATTTTGCTAAGTTAATTGACTTTACTTTGCTATTGATTTACTGAGCTTAAATAGCTTACTTCGTGTTTCTTTGTTGGTTTCTGCTTTATATAGATTTCGGATTCGTTACGAGCTCTGGGATCGTCAGCAAAGCCTATCACACTATCGACTGTTTCTTTTGGTATTTTGTTAAGTTGAATTTGGGCTTATGGCATGTATAGCATAAACGCAATGTTTGAGTTTGATTTTGGGCATGTATATATATAGCCATGCGAAAATGGCTTATCTCATTTTTGTGAGTTTGGTATTGAAGCATATGGTCACTACTAGTAAAAATGGAGATTTTGCTTATTCATATTTGAATATGGTATAAGTTAATATAAAGTAAATATATGTTAAGCATGAAATGATAAGTTGGTTGACTCGGTTATAAAGTAAATTACATGCTGAATGTATAAGTTTTAGATAAAATTAAGTTGTTTGTGTATAGGTTGATATAAGAAAGTATGATATATATATATATATGTCTGTTTTGAGTTGTATCTGCTTCGATGATGCTTCATATCCCTAGTCCGGCGACAGATACGGGTTAGGGGTGTTACGCGAATGGCATCACCTTATAACAAAAGGCACCCCACAATGTTATGAAAGTAGTTTTCTCCATATCCTCAGGGTGCATCTTGATCTGATTGTATCCCGAAAAACCATCCATGAAAGAAAACAATGAGTATCCTGTTGTATTATCCACCAACGTGTCAATATGCGGTAAAGGGAAATTGTCCTTTGGGCTGGCTTTATTTATGTCCCTATAGTCTACACACATCCAAACCTTTCCATCCTTCTCAGGGACAGGAACAATATTAGCAACCCACTCTGAGTATTTGACCACCTATAGAAAACCAGCATCAAACTATTTCTTGACTTCCTCTTTTATTTTCAACACCACGTCAGGCCTCATCCTTCGTAGCTTTTGCTGAACTGGCTTGCACTATTCTCTTATGGGAAGGCGATGTACTACAATATCAGTACTTAGCGCAGGCATATCTTGGTATGACCATGCAAAGACGTCCTTGAATTTCTGTAGTAACTCAACAAGGTCTTGTTTCGTCTCCTCGGCTAGGTGCGTTCCAATTTTAACAACCTTTCCTTCCTCTAGGACAATATTCTCCACCACCTCTTCATGGGGTAAAATTTGTTTCTCTTCTTGCTTTACCATTCTTAACAAATCTGGAGACAAGTCACAATCTCTATCACCTTCAAAATCCTGAGATTCCTCTAAACACATGTCTTGCTCAAAATGGACCTCTGAATATGTGGTATCGTTGCTCATGTCATTGATATCTAGGGACTTGTGGTGGGCACCAAAGAATGTATAAAGAACAAATGAATTCGAGAACAACTATTTACATGGTATGAATGAAAATAAAAAAATTTGGAATGAAATTAGAAGATCAAATAAAAAATGAAAGAATATTTGCCCAAATTGATCATTAAAGATGTATTTTATTGAAACAAAAGATGTCTGAACATGAGCCTATTTCAAAAAAGAAATCTTATTGTTCCTAGGCTTAAAAACAACAAGTGTGTTCTGAACATTACTCTGTGTAATCTCTAAAAACTACAGAAAGTTCCTCTGCAGTCCAATTGTTCAAAACGCTTCCAGGTTCATAAGGGCGAATGCCCAGCAGGTTTCTTTGCCCAGTTTCTTCCTCGTGTATGGCATTGATATGAAGATTTTCATTTTCAAATAATCCTCTGTCCGGGTGAATTATCCCTCCTGATACAAAGGTCTGGGATATGTGAGGGAATGTCATCGATTCCCACTCGACTTCTTCCCCATTCAGCCGTGCCCTTCTTCTCTCTTGCTTCTTCTCTATTTCCCTCTTCCTTTGTCTAGCATCTGGCCTGAAACCCAAGCCAAAACAATCTCTTTTCTCTTTCAGCATTGGAACTTGAATCTCTCCTTGAAGATGTCTACCCAGTCCTTTTCCTGGTAAGGCTCCTTTCCCCATCATCATTTGCGGGCCCATTCTCGTGGTCCTGGATATCTTAGGCACTGGAACCTCATTTTCTTCCAATATGAATGTTGCATTTACAAACTCTAAAGATCAAAAAAAGCATTCAGTTGCCTCTTCATTCGCCTTTAAATATGGCGCATCGTTGGTAACAGTGGCTATGGTGTCCTCTTCTACATTTATATTAACCAGCGGACCTTCTGTTACTAGCTTCAATTTCTGATGCAGTGATGAGGGTACTGCCCCTGCTGAATGAATCCAAGGCCTCCCCAACAAGCAATTGTAAGAGGGCTTGATATCTATTACCAAAAAATCCACTTCATATGTGTTTGGCCCAATCAGTAACGATATGTCAATCCTTCCCATCACTCTTCTCTCTGTGCCATCAAACGCTCTCACTATGTTCTGGCATGTCTTCATGTGAGAACTATCTATAGGCAATCTTTTTAGCGTAGTCAATGGTAAGACATTCAAATCTGATCCATTATCGATTAGCACGCTCAGTAGAGTATATCCTTTACAACGAGTAGTGATGTGCAAAGCCTTAGTCGATCCCATACCCCCAGGTGGAATTTCATCATCACTAAGTAAATGAAGTTGTCGGCACTTATATTACTAACCAGACGGTCAAGTTTGTTGACAGATATATCTTTAGTAACATAAGTTTCATTCAACACTTTTATCAATGCCTCACGATGCACTTCTGAACTTAAAAGTAAGGCTAGAACTGATATGCGAGTCAGTTGTTTGCGCAGCTGTTCTACCACATTGTATTCACTGTGCTTCAAGAATTTTAGAAATTCTTTAGCCTCTTCCTCTTTTACAGGTTCATTGATAAGTGCCCCAGCCTCTTTCTCTTGCCCAACTACCAAGGTCTTTGCTTTTACAGGCACAGTTCTGACATTTACCGAGTAGTAACGGCTTCCACTACGTGTGTAAGATCTTTCATTTTGGACCTCCTTAGAAGTGCTAGTTGAGTTTTCTAGTCCTGGTATTGTCACATTGCAGTCGTAATTCCAAGGTACCATTTTGTTATCCTTGTGAGGAAAGGAAACAGGTTTCTGGATTACGACTTTAGGGCCGATTTGTGTTCCGACCTCCGTATTTCTTGGTCGGGAGATGAAGATCCTTAGGTAATTGACTTTTTGGTTTGTCAACTCTCCTTCTGTCATGCATATGTTTCCTCCCTCTGAGCCTTCTTCATAAAATTCCAATTTCTTATTGTCCATAAGGTTTTGCACCAAGACCCTGAACTCAACACATTCTTGGATCTCATGCCCTTCTGCTTTGTGGAACTCACAGTAGTCCCTTATTTCTTCACATCCTTCCACAGAATCCGATTCTACCAATCCTCTTCTTACCATTTCCTTCCAAACCATTCTCAACGGGGTTTTTACCTCTGTAATATCCTCATTGATCTTTCTCACGAGCTTTTCACAGATCGCATTTATCCCTTTATCTCTATGGTTAGGTAATGGGTTCTCTGCACTAGGTGTATCATCGAACTTCACAATCCCCATCTTGATGAGTCTCTCTACTACCTTTTTGAAGGCAGTGCAGTTTTCTATTGAATGCCCCGATATTCCCACATGGTAATCACATTGAGTGTTTGAGTCATACCATTTAGGATATGATGGCTGTAATGTTTTTAGATAAAATGGGGGCACCACATGTGCGTCAAATAAACTTTGATATAGCTCTTTATACGTCATTGGGATTGGCGTAAATTGGAGCTTTTCAGAGTTTTTCCTTGCGCCTGATTCTTGTCTTGCCGAACCTTGTTGCCTAGCCGTAATTACCTTTGGCTGGCTAACAGTATTGCCTTCGAGTACCCTTTGTTGTATGTACTCGTATTATTCACCTCATTATCCTTTTTCCTAGGAGCAGATCTTTTAGTGGTTTCCCCTGCTTCAATCTTGCCACCCTTTATGGCATTTTCAATCATTTCTCCTACCATCACTATATCCGCAAAGCTCTTGGTAGTACTTCCTATCATGTGGGTGATGAATGGAGCCTTCAAGGTATTGATAAAAAGCATTGTAGTTTCCTTTTCTAGGAGTGGTGGCTGAACTTGCATGGCAACCTCCCTCCACCTATACGCATACTCCCTGAAGCTTTCATTTGACTTCTTTTCCATATTCTGCAAAGTGATTCTGTCAGGCGTCATGTATGTGACATGATTGTATTGCTTCATGAAGGCTTTGGCCAGATCTCTCCATGAGCTAATACTAGCACGGCTGAGTTGATTGTATCACCTAGATGCTGCCCCCACCAAACTGTCTTGGAAACAATGAATCAAGAGTTGATCATTGTTAACGTAGCCGGTCATCTGTCTACAGAACATAGTAATATGAGCTTCAGGGCATCTGGTCCCATTGTACTTATCAAATTCTGGCATTTTGAACTTGTGAAACTCAAGTCTTTAGCATCAATTCCATGGTGATTATCAGCATTTTCCAAGGCCTTGAACTTTTCTTCCAACCATCTACAGCGATCCTCTAACTGCCTTGAAGACTCAATTCTTGTCTTTTCCCCTTCTGCTATATCTAAGTCAGGGATAACAGGATTAGCAGGGTTATCTCCTAGCACTACAGCAAAATAGACTTTTAGTGGCGTTTTTAGTGGCGTTTTAAAGAAAAACGACGCAAATATTATACATTAGCGGCGTTTGAAGGAAACCGCCGCTAAAAAATGAGCAATAGAGGCGTTTATTTAAAAAACGCCGCTAAAAATGATATATAGTAGCGTTTATTGCTCAAACGCCGCTACAACTCTGACTTTTAGCGGCGCTTCCGAAAAAACGCCGCTAAAAGTTCATCTTTTAGCGGCGCTTCTCCAAAAACGCCGCTAAAAGTCCGCGTTTTAGCTGCGTTTCCGCAAAAACGCCGCTAAAAGTCCGAGCTTTAGCGGCGCTTCCTTATAAACGCAGCTAAAAGTCAGACCTGCAGCGGCGCTTCCGTAAAAACGCCGCTAAAAGTCGGACCTTTAGCGGCGCTTCCTTATAAACGTCGCTAAAAGTCAGACTTGTAGCGGCGCTTCCGTAAAAACGCCGCTAAAAGTCTGACCTTTAGCGGCGCTTCCGTAAAAACGCCGCTAAAAGTCAGACCTTTAGCGGCGCTTCTGGAAAACGCCGCTACAAGTCCGATCTTTAGCGGCGCTTCTTGAAAAACGCCGCTACAAGTCCGATCTTTAGCGGCGCTTCTGGAAAAACGCCGCTAAAAGTCCGACCGTTTCTTTAGCCCTTTTTTGGATTTTTTAAATTATATATTAAATAATTTATTATATAATCGTAAAAGATATATATTAATTTTAAAATATTAAATTAATTATCATCATAGTTTAGGGTTTATGGTTTATCATATATATATATATATATATAGTTTAGGGTGTAAGGTTTAGGAGTTACTATTTTAATGTTTAGGGATTATATGTGGTTTATGATTTGCGGTTTAAGGTTTAAGGGGGATGTGTTAGGGTTTCATGAGTGTTAATAGTTGAACCTAAATTTTCAAATAAGAAAAGCAACGAGATTAAACTCCTAAAAATAAAAGCATATTGACCAAATTCCAAATTTGTGAATATAAGGAGTACTTATACCAAATTATAATTATATTTTACATTATTTAAAAGATAATAGATAAGCTTTATATATATTAAAATTAAAAAAAATTGTAACCCATGCATCTGTAGAGAAACAAAATTAATTAGTAAATTGAAAATGTTATTTAAATTTACTAAAATATTGAAAGAAATATTATATAATATTCAAAACTTATCTAAATAATTTAAGGTTTAAGGCTATAATATATTAAGTGTACTTTAGTCATTTGTATGGGCTGACTAGGGTTTCGAGTTCAGTATTTCAAGATTTAGGAATTAGGGTTTAGGGTCTGTGGTTTAGAGTTTAGGGTTTCGGGTTTAGGGTTAGTTATGGCTTGGGTTTATGGGTTTATGGGTTTTGTGGGTGTATGGTTTAAGGTTCACAGGTTTAGGGTTTATCGAATGAAGATAGAATATCAAATTTCATTTAATCATTAAGAAATTATAAAAATATATGCTATAAATTAAATCTGATTGTACATCTCTTTATCCCTAAACCCTAAATTGTAAACCCTACACGGTCTAAACCCTAAACTCTAAATATCATATTTAGATTCTAAACCCTAAATCATAACTCTAAATAGTACTCGACCATAAACTCCTAAACTGGAAACACTAAACCATTAACCAATTAAATTTCGGCATATTATTAAACCCTAAAAAGTCTAAACCTTGATACTTTATTTGATCATAGGGATATATATATTGATGTGTATTCATGTAAATATTAATGTAAAATCTTATGTTTATAATAATTAGTGGAAGCACTTACTATTGATTAAAAAGTTTATTAAAATTTAGAAATTATAATAAATCATAAAATCTAGTTTTGCCGATATAAATAAATTATAATAAATCAAAATTATAAAAATAATTACCTAACTATTCTATATTTTAATTTAGGAATAACAATAAATTTATTTTTTATTTTGATTTGAATTTTAATTTTAATTAAAAACCTGATCGAAATTTAATTGAAGTTAATCTTTATTCTTAAAAAACACAAAAATTTAAAAACATAAAAAATTTTTAAAAATATATATATGTGAATGTTTAATTTCTATAAAAATATATACAAAACTAAATAATATTTATAACTAAATAAATGTCTACTTTTCAATTTTTTAAAATGAAATTTATTTATTAAAGAATAAATCTAATGAATTAAAACAAGTTACCCATTAGTGGCGTTTCTTAGAAAAACGCCGGTAATATATAACAGAACGATGTCGTATTCCGCTGAAAGTTTAGTGGCGTTTTAGTCAAAACACCGCAAAAGTTGTGTTTTACCGGCGTTTTAGCCCGAAAACGCCACTAATATATCAAGAGTTTCCAAAACTGCGCCGTTTTGGTATATTTTATTAGTGGTGTTTGTTATAAAAACGCCGCAAAGTGGAGAAAAACGACAGCGTTTGTATTTTATTTTGTGGCGTTTTTTAAAAGCGCCGCAATAGGGATTTCATAAACGGGGTCGTTCTTTTTACAGCCAAATTAAGGAAGTAAAAACCAAGTCATTTCAACAGTTCCCCATTCTTTCTAACTTCCGAAATCCCTAATTTGTTCATCCCCTTTACAATTCCCCTCCGATTCCCTAATTTTTTGTTCGATTCTGGTGCAATTTCTTCCCCAATTTGATTACTTTCCCCACCAGGTATTGATTTACTGTTTTTAGAATTATGTTCGTCGTCTCCCAAATTATATTTGTTTGATTCTCGGCATGGATTTTATGCTTACCCGAATATTTTTGGGCGACTTCCCTGTGAAGCATTTGGTTCCATGTCTTTTTGAGTCTGCATTTGGTTCCTTTGCTGAGTTCCTTTTGAGTTTGTTTGAGGATTAATGTGGGGCTGTTTCTTGGGAACGTGGACTGTTTGTTGAATTTTTTGTTGAAAAAATTTTGAATGCGAATGCACTTAGCATTTCTATTTTAGGGTTACTTGGCTGTTATCATGAAATTTTAATTTAGGGTTTTAGATTGGAAGTTTTATATGTCAGTAAATTTATTTGTGGGTTTCGTAGTGTTGACGTTTGACTGGTTGGCTCTTATCTTGCCTCTTTTTCTTCTTTTTTTAATTGAACTTTTTCGTTTCCATTTCACATCAAGAAAAACTGCGGGTTTGCTAATGCTTATTGGATCGATGATGCTGATAGTCTTTTTTTAGATATAAATTTGGTTAAAGAGTAAAGGGATTGCTTTAGTTTTATGAAATACAAGCAATAAAATGAGAGATTTAATTGCATTCATGTGTTTATTTTTTTCATTGGATTGGAGCAGTTTTGATGTTTTATGTTTATTAAGCCTATGTGATGATAAATTTGTAACTTTAATTGTTTCATTGGTGCACTTATATCTATTTGAGAGCTTTATTTGGTCATAGTCATAGAGAATTTCAGCCAGCTTTATTATGTTGTTTCAGCCAAATTGGCCTAGGGATTGCCTTTTGCTGTAATTTCATTTCTCTCTAGCGTTGAACTCTGTATGGTCGTTTATATTGTTTTAAAGGGAATTATTTAGCATTTCGATGTATAAGGGAGAAGTAAGTTCATATTTGCAATTAAGAAGATCAATGGGTTTCTCTTTCTGTTTAAGAATTGTTATTTGATTTACTTTGTTCTTGATGGTGTAGTAATTGGATTCAATGTCGAAACAGTGCAGTACAATAACATCAAATTTCAAGTGTGGGATTTAGGTATGCCGATCACTACTTCTTGATCTGGATCTTTAACATGTATAGTAGATTTTTTATAGTAATGTCCTGAAGGTTTGATAATATTTTCTTATCGATTTGATTGTTCATTCTGGAATATTTTTCCTCCCTCAAAATCTGCCCTTTTTCCCAAAGTCAGTAGCATTCATAATTTCTTTCATTTCAGGGACTCAAAGTCAGTAGCATTCAATCTACATCATTGTTATTAGAAAATATAAGTTTAAATAAAATAATTATTAAATTAACATATAAACATTGATTTAAATTTTGATTTTAATTCAATTTTACCCAGTGCTGCCTTTGGTAATTGTAGAGAAAAATTGGGAACGTGGACAGTAAAAAAAATTAGGGTGAGAATATGGTTAAATTGATGGCTGTTTTAGGTGTTTGTATTATGAAGTAAGTTTGTGTTCTGAACCTTGTATTCCAATTGCAGGAGCTGTTATACAGGCGTTTATTAGACTTCACGAAAAAGGCTTAATTTATCAAGGTATATGCCAAAATTCCATTGCTTACTATCATGTTTCACCTTGCGAACTGATATTTAGTACTTTCTGATTTGATCATAATTTTCTATCTTCCTCCTTTGTTTCAATACAGTTAGTAGACAAGGTTTCTTTTGGACAAGCTTTCTTTTGGACTTCAAGTACAGGTATATGCGTTTATTAGACAAGCTTTCGTTTGGACTTGAAGTACAGTTATTTTCATGGTGACTTGAATATATTCTCTGGTGTTTGGTGTTAGGATGTGGGACTACTTTCTTTTCTGTTTGTTCATTTATCAAATATTCAACTATACAACTCAGCTCAGATTTTCTGATTTGATTTTATTGTTGAAAATCTATGTGCTTACGTCTTATTATACTAATATGATTTTTAATAGTAATTTACTCTTTTAAAAAATATATAAAAATATTTAATTAATACAATATTAAAATTACATTTTAACTTTATCAAAACTTATGACTTAATTTTAATCTCAAAAAAACCTTTTCTAACTTCTAAACATCACCATTTTCTCATTAAATAAAATTGATTGGAAATTAACATTGCTAAATGGTAATTAAATAAAACTGTATTTGTAATTCAATCATTAGTCTGCAATGTTTATCGATGTTGGGAGCTGGTATACTTTCATACTGCTAGGGTAAGCCACTGAAACTAGGCTGCTGCAGGTATTCTGTTCTTTGAAACTTTAGCTGGATGAATATATAGTCGGGTTGAAACTTAATTGTTGTGGTTAATTGCTTGTTTACATGGTTCAAAAGAGACTTGAAGCTGATTTGGAGTTTCCACAACTACATATCGTACTTTTGCTATTTATACCGTTTTATTTTTCATTTATTTTATTATTTTCAATTTTATGGAGTTTCTTTTTTATTCTTCTTGTAGCTTCTCAAAAATCTCGGGCGTCCTTTGCTCAACACAACAGTAGTTGCTGGAATCAACTCTGCCATCCAATTTACAATTTGTAAGCATGTATATTTAATTTGCTAAATTGCTGTCCAAATTGCGGATTATTATCTTGCTTGGTTGGTATATATGCTGTTTGTTCTATTACTGTCCAAAAAAAAAAGATTCAAAGTATATAGGCTGGAAACCTAACGGGTTGCCTTATATCGGATCCTCCCTAGGTGTAACAATGCCACGTATGATGAATCTTAAAGAATTTCTGTCTAAATTGCTATTTATTATTGCTGTTTATTATTAATAATGTTTGAACAACCTCCAATTTGCTATCTACTCATGCCGCTTAGATTTTTTACAAGCTCTCGTGTATTATTTTTTAAAATTTAGGGAACGGTACGATATAAAAAATAACATAAAAAAAATATAAAAGTAAATTGTTAAAATATGTTATAATTTTTTAACATAAATGTCATATTTTAATAAATATTTGCAAGTTAAGAAGATATTAACATATTTTAATACAAACCTGTCACTACATATATTATATATTATATTAAAGAATTTTTTTTTTTACTTTATCTTCTCTTAAAAATAAACATTTTTTTTAAGAATACTTACATTTATATGGCTTTTTGGTTTATTACTAATTACTAATTTTTTATATTAATAATGTTTGCTTTTAATATTTAATATTTTCAATGTTTTCCAAAATGGTAATAATATTTGTTATCAGTATAATAATAATATTGATCATTACTTAAATATGTTTTAATTACGAAAAGTAAATTATTTTTTATAAGAAGTAATTTAAAAACTTTTAAATTTAATATTGTTATCAATATAATAATAGATCATTATTGAAATATGTTTTAATATAGAAAATAACTTTTTTTTAAAAGAAGTAAGTTAAAAACTTTGTAAACTTAACAACCTCACAGCAAATTTCAATTATAAAAAACCATATAATAACATTTTCCAGCCTTAACTGATTCTCGATTTGAAATTTTATTTTAACTTACATAATTCATAATACATAACTAACATAAAATTATTTAACTTACATGTACATAACTTACATAACTTACATAGCTTTTATCACATTATTTAACTTACATAATACATAACTTACATAATACATAACTTACATAATACTTGTATAGAAAAAAAAGAGATTCAAAGTATATAGGCTGGAAACCTGACGGGTTGCCTTATATCTCACTGTTAGATATAATGGATCCTCCCTAGGTGTAACAATGCCACGTATGTTGAATCTTAAAGAATACATAACTTACATAATATATAACTTACATAATACTTGTATAGAAAAAAAAAAGAGATTCAAAGTATATAGGCTGGAAACCTGACGGGTTGCCTTATATCTCACTGTTAGATATAATGGATCCTCCCTAGGTGTAACAATGCCACGTATGTTGAATCTTAAAGAATACATAACTTACATAATATGTAACTTACATAATACTTGTATAGAAAAAAAAAAGAGATTCAAAGTATATAGGCTAGAAACCTGACGGGTTGCCTTATATCTCACTGTTAGATATAATGGATCCTCCCTAGGTGTAACAATGCCACGTATGATGAATCTTAAAGAATACATAACTTACATAGTACTCAGTTATATATATGAAATTATCATTACTTACGTAAATTATAAATTAACAATTTAGCCGTGTAATTTATTATCAACTTTAGACTTCAACAACTACGAAATGGATAGGACTTGGATGAATTTGTCAAGGGTAAGCAACGGTTATCGAAATGGAGTAGAAACTTTTCTGAATTTTGCATTCCAAAATGCAAGCCAAGAGAATATGATTCTTTGCCCGTGTGAGAAGTGTTGCAATACCAATTGGCATTATCGTGAAGTTGTCTACGAACATCTAGTTGTTGATGGCTTTGTCCGGGGGTACAAAAAATGGATTTTTCATGGAGAGTGTACATCTAGTGGAGCATCATCATCGATGAATCTAGGTTATCCTCATAGTGCTTACAATCAGAATGTTGGAGATGATAACATGGAAGGCATGTTGCGGGATGCTTTTAATATGCACAGTGATGGTTTCGGGTCATTTCCACCTGACATGGGTGCAACCAATGATTATAGTTTTGGTGGAAATACTTTCACCGAAGGGGGAAGAACTGTACATGATGAACAGCCAAATGAAGAAGCGACAAGGTTCTACACGTTACTTGGTGAAATGAATGAAGAACTGTATGAGGGATCAAAATTTTCCAAACTGTCTTTTTGTGTTCGTCTTTTTCACTTGAAATGTTTGGGAGGATGGACCGAAAACTCGTTGACAATGCTGTTAGAGTTTCTGCAAGAAATGTTCCCGTTTGCGAAAATCCCTCAATCGTCCAAAGACATGAAGAAACTGATAAAGGATTTGGGTCTTGGCTACAACAAAATTCATAGTTGTCGAAATGACTGCATGTTGTATCGGGGCGACCGGATAAACCAACAGTGCTGTCATGTCTGCGGTCAATCCCGTTGGATTAAAAGAAATGCAGAGGATGGTAATGAGGACGAACACGATACACAGTCAAGGAAGCAGCCGGTTAAGATTTTGCGGTATTTTCCGCTAATACCAAGGCTTCAAAGGCTTTTCATGTCATCGAAGACAGCCGAGTTAATGACGTGGCACCATGATGGACGAACCGATGATGGATTGTTAAGGCATCCCGCAGATTCTTTAGCTTGGAAATCATTTGACTCAAAATTTCCAAGCTTTGCACGCGATCCTCGGAGTGTCAGGCTTGGGCTAGCATCAGATGGATTTAACCCTTACAAACTCATGAGCACAGCGTATAGTACTTGGCTGGTGGTGCTTGTTCCTTACAATTTACCTCCATGGGTTTGCATGAAACAGTCATCTTTTATCTTATCTATGATTATACCTGGAGAGAAAGGGCCCGGGAATGATATTGACATATATTTGCAGCCACTTGTTGAAGAGTTAAAACAACTATGGGTTGGTGTTGAGACATACGATGCAATGAGAAAAGAGAACTTTAACTTACGTGCAGCTTTGATGTGGACTATTAATGACTTCCCGACTTATGCTAATTTATCCGGTTGGAATACTAGGGGACGTTATGCTTGTCCTTGTTGTGCTGCGCAGACATGTTCGAAATGGTTATATAATGGGAAGAAGTTCTCTTATATGGGGCATCGTCGGTGGTTACCAGAAAATCATAGATTTAGATATCAGAGTGCTCAGTTTGACGGTACTGAAGAGTTCAAAGAAGCTCCATCACAGACCAGTGGATCCGAAATATTATTCATGTTGAAAGATATAAATTTTATTTATGGGAAGATGAATCAACCGGCCAACCCACAAAGAAATAGAAGATCAAGGGATGAATCTGATGATGAATCTGACGAAGAGGATGATCCTAATGAGGCAGAGTTGTGGAAAAAAAGAAGTATTTTTTTTGAGTTGCCTTATTGGGAGCATCAGATATTACGCCATAATCTTGATGTCATGCACATTGAGAAAAATGTCTGCGAGAACATCATTGGGACTATTTTGAATGTCGATGGAAAATCAAAAGACAATCTTCAAAGTCGACTTGATTTAGTCCACATGGGAATTCGGCGTGAGCTTCATCCCCAAGCACTTCCGAATATGAAATATCGTTGCCGCCTGCTATTTATTCAATGTCGAAGACGGAAAAAGAAGTGTTTTGTACGGTGTTGAAGGATATAAAGGTCTCGGATGCGTATGCATCAAATATATCTCGATGTGTTAGTCTTAAAGATTGAAGACTATATGGCTTAAAATCGCATGACTATCACATCTTGATGCAAGACTTACTGCCAGTTGCTATGCGGTGTTGTATGTCAAAAAAGGTGACGTCTTGTGTAATTGAACTGTCCAACATAATGAAAGGCATTTGTGGCAAAGTTTTGGACGTTCAAGAACTTGAGACACTACAAGATCGAGCCGCACTGACTTTATGCAATCTAGAGAAGATCTTCCCGCCTTCCTTCTTCACAATTATGGTGCACTTGTTAATTCATCTCCCGCGTGAAGCGATACTTGGTGGACCCGTGTTCTATCGATGGATGTATCCCATTGAAAGGTCTTAATTTATTTGCAAATTATTCCTTCATTCACCTAAATGCCTTTAGTGCCAACTTCTGATAATGTTTTATTCCGTGTTTAGGTTTCTATCCAAATTGAAGTCTTACTGTCGCAATAAACATTATCCGGAAGGATCAATTGCCGAAGGCTACTTGGCAGAGGAATGTATGACTTTCTGTTCAAGGTATTTGGAAGATGTTGAAACAAGAATGAACAGACCAAGTAGAAATGCTGGGCTCATAGATCATAACTTGGCCGAAACTTATTTATTTCAAAGTTTCGGAGAACCGATCGGCCAAGTCGAAATTGCAGAATTAGACGATAGATCGTGGGTCCAAGCACATCGATACGTTCTTTTTCATCACGATTCAATGGAACCATTACGGAAGTAAGTTCTAGAATTTGATAAATACTCATCAATTATAATTTGTTTGTCTTCTAACAAAGTAACCATTTTTGTTAACATAGTGAGTACAAACAAGTATTGAGAGCTCGTTCACGGTCCCGAAGATTACATCGACGAGAAATTAATAAGATGTTCACAGAATCATTTCATGAATGGTTAAGCCAAACGGTATGCAATTGAAGTTTTATTGACAAGTAATGATGTTTTCGCACAACATTTATAATTACTCGATTTACTTTCCATTCAATAGGTTTGGAGTCGAAATGAAGTAAATGATGAAGTTAAATGGCTTTCACAAGGTCCAAACCGAACAGTGAAAAGATATAGTGCCTTCCTCATCAACGGATACAGATTTCATACAAGGTATCGCGAGAGGTTAAGGACAACCCAAAATTGTGGAATTGTTGTTAATTCTTCAATTACGAGTTATTCTAGTGCTAGGGACAATAATCCTGTCGAGGGGAATCTGGAGTATTACGGACTTATTACTGACATCATTGAGTTGGATTATTACGGCAAATGTAAAGTTGTCTTGTTTCGAGGTGAATGGGCTGATGTGAATACGGCTCGCGGAATTAAAACTGACCAATATGGTTTTACAATGGTGAATTTCTCTCGATTGATTCACACTGGAGAACAACTAATAGACGAGCCGTATGTGTTTTCTTCTCAAGTAAAACAAGTTTTTTACTCAGAAGATCCAACTGATGAGGGTTGGTACATTGTACTTCGAAACACACCTAGAGACTTGTTCGACATGGGCAGTGGAAGTAGAGATGGCATCGTCGAAAGATCAGAAACTCTGCCTTTTCCAGAACAAAACTTAGATGAAAATATCCCTAGTACTAGTGCGCAATTTCAATGGGTTCGTCAGGACGTGGACGAAGATATTTACGAATTATGATGTAGTAAGATTTTACGATTTTTTTATTTATGTGTAATATTATAATTTTAATGATGGTCATTTTATATAAGTTAAATATTTATATGTACCATTATTGTTGTTATTTGTTACTAATATTTCAACTATTTTATGTGTATTGCAGGGAAAATGAGTAGAAGAAGATTACGAGATTTAAATATTGTACGGAATACTGTAAATTCCGAAGAGGGCAATAGTGAACAGCAAACAATAGTTGGATCCTCTAATGTGCCTGACATAGATGATGAGCCTGTAGAATTACAAAGTAAAATTAAATTATTTTACATGCATGTTGACTTTTTTTTATTTATTTTCAGTTTTAATAACAATATATCATTGGTCAGCTGAGAGCGGTGGGACGCGCAAAGGTCGCGAACGTACGCTGCTTAAAGGTTAATACGAATTAAATTCCGGCGACCGTGTGAAAGTAAGGAGAAACAGTCATGGCCAGCCTGTTGGCCCTGAAGCTCGAGTTCTAGTAGGCTATTTGGGCATTATTGCACGAAATGCAAATATGTTGCCCATCAATTACGAGTCATGGCATCACATGCCTGACGCAAACAAAAATCAAGCTCTGGAGAACATTAAGGTAACAAAACATGAATGTAATTTATAATACTCTGGTTGAAGTTTCATTTATATTTACTTTCTAAACTTATGTTTTTTTTAGGAGAGGTTTACTTTGGAGGTCTCCGATGACTATATAAAGAAGACATTGGGAAAAAAATGGAGAGACAACAAAAGCATATTGAAAAAAGAATATTTTAAGAAAGAAATAAGCCTCGAGGATAAACTGCGAAATGTCCCACCGGGAATGTTGAGGTATCAATGGGAAGATGCGGTTAGATTCTGGAACTCAAAGAAAGGAGAGGTATTACCTAGTTCTAAACTCTTTTAAATTTTTTCGGTTTATAGTATTCACTATATACGTAATAATAATATCGTTATGTAGGACCGTGAGCGTGTCGGAACAAGCAGCAGGCAGAAACAAAAATTCACGCACACGGCAGGGTCGAAAAGTTTTGCTTCTATAGCTGAGGCCGAGGTATTATAATTTATTAATTCTGTCAAATATTAATGATTTTATACTATTAAATTATATTTCTACTACAATACTGTAGGAACTCTACACCGGTCAAAAAGTTGGACGCGTTCAGCTTTTTAACATTACACATAGGAAGAAGGATGGGTCTCCGATGACATCCGAAGCTGGAGAGATTATGGTAATTTTACTTAATAAAATTTGATTTATTTAAAATGGATTTATAATGTTTACTTATAATAGTTTAATTCTTCGTTAGTAGTTTTAAATTAATAATGTTAGTTATGTTGCATTCCTTATTGTATATTTCGTTTCTAACTTTTTGATTGATTTATTAGGAAAAACTAAAGGATAAGAAGGCACATTATGAAGCGGCTGCTTCGAGTGATAGTTCTGTTCATCTTGAGGATGTCGATAACAGAATTATTACCGATGTTTTGGGTCCTGAAAGGTATGACTGCTTCGACTGATAGTTGTGTTAATCTTGAGTATATTTATAACAAAATTATCACTAATGTTTTTGGGTGTTGAAAGGTACAGTCGGATTCAACTTCAAGGATCTGGTGTTACCCCGACCCAATATTTTGGATCCGACTCCCAACAATACATGCCTTCCGGGAGTCAATCTCGTGCTGAAGTTCAGAGGTTAAAAGACCAGATAGCTCAGATGCATGCGAGCACGGTTGAGTAGATTTCTCAACTTAGAGCGGAGGCAGCAGCGAGGGAGGCGGAGGCAGCAGCGAGGGAGGCAGAGCAGAACAAGAAGTATGAAGAACTTCAGCTACAGCTTCAGACAATGATGAAGATGTTCCAGCAATCGCAGAGGTCGCCATCTTAGACATTTATGTTCTTATTGTAAGATGATTTTAACATTGTTACATTTAACATTTTTGTAAGAATATTATATCTTTTATTTATTTTAAAATATCATTTAAAATTAATGTAGTTGGTCTGATTTTTATGCTATATTTGTTATTTGGGTTGGAATTATATACTATATTTGCTGTCATTGGTTGGTTTTAGTGCAGGAGGGGTATGATATTGGATAAATTGAACGTTATAAATCTGTACAAGTTAGCGGCGTTTTTGGACAAAAGCGCCGCTAAAAGTCAAAGGTTTTAGCGGCGTTTGACATAAAAGCGCCACTAAAAGTCGTTACCTTTAGCGGCGTTTGACAAAAAAGCGCCGCTAAAAGTTATCACCTTTAGCGGCGTTTTAGAAAAAAGCGCCGCTAAAAGTCATGTTTTTAGCGGCGTTTATGGAAAAAGCGCCGCTAAAGGTTGTTACTTTAACGGGGTTTATGGGAAAAGCGCCGCTAAAAGTCATGTTTTTAGCGGCGTTTATGGAAAAAGCGCCGCTAAAGGTTGTTACTTTTAACGGCGTTTATGGGAAAAGCGCCGCTAAAAGTCTTACTTTTAGCGGCGTTTGTGGAAAAGGCGCTACTAAAAGTCTTGGTTTGTAGCGGTGTTTTTCGTACAAAAACGCCGCTAAATTTTGCGGCGCCACTTTTAGCGGCGTTTTTTGTGGCATTTTTTAAAGTGCCGAAAAGGCTTTTAGTGGCGCTTAAAAACGCCGCTAAAAGTCCAACTTGCTGTAGTGTAGGTTAGATCCTGTGCCCACTTTAGAGTGTGCTTGTGTATGCGATGGGGTAAAATTCAGAGGAAAGTCCTCATTATCTTCTCCAGCAATAGTCATGGGACCTTTTCCTTTGTCCATTGCTCCATTCAGTAGCTGAGTCATTTGAGCTACCATGTTCCTTTGAGCTTCCAGCATCTGGTCTCTCATTTCTTGTTGGAGCTTTGCCAATTGCTCTTGCATTTGGTCTTGCATGTCTCTCTGGAACTGTTCTAGTCTTTGATCCATTTTCTTTTTCTTGGCACGTGTACCGTAATGGTGTTTAGTTTCCAGATTTTTCTCTCTCTCTCTCTCTCTCTCTCTCTCTCTCTCTCTCTCTCTCTCTCTCTCTCTCTCTCTCTGTGATAATTTCAACTAATTAGGATCTTCCTATGGACTTAAATGCATATAATGTGATGTAATGCAAATGCATGAATACAAAAAGAAGGCATCGATCTGGGTTCAATTTCATTTAGAAAACTTTATTAGAAAACAAAATCCTTTACATAAAACGAACTACAAATATGCTTTCGCCCTAAGGCCCAAAGTTTTAATTTTCCCAAACAATAAGGCTAACTCTTGACCACGATCTGACTGTAGCTCATACTTCATGCTCAATGTATCAGCCTATGCTGCCAAAGTCTGTAGGTGATCAGCTACCTCTCGAATCTGAACTATTGCTTCACCCATGATATAATCCTGATTTCTAACTTGATCATGAAAATGGTGGAGCTCTTCCTTTCAATGCCCTTCTCTTGCTTCAAGAAGCTCGATTCGGAGTTCACAATTTTGTAAAGCCGATTCTAATTTTTCGATCTTGCCCTTCATTTCCTCAATCTTGTTCAAACTTGAATTCAGCTCGATTGCAGAATTACGGCTTCGATGGTAATGAAGAGACCGTCCCAGTTCAGTCACTTTAGCCTTTAATCCACATTTCTCCTTTTGGCTTTCTGCCAAACTCCTTTCTAGGGCCTCGTTTCGCATCTGCATCTCTTGGAACTTCCTCTCCCAATGGTCAGCTTTGGCCTTTTCCTCTCGAATCTTCTGTTGCCATTGTTCCGAAATCTTCCCCTAATCCAGCATTTTTCATTGATAGACGCAGTTTTTATATTCTGTCTTTAGGTCATCCAGATCTTCCTCGACCCTTTTCTTCCTTTTTTCTTAATTTCTCGGCCTCTAATTTCTGAACATCCACATCTAATCTCAGGTACACTTTTCTTCTTCCAATTTCTTCATCCTCTTTCCAAGCTTTAAACTGATCCTCTCGAAATCTTGTTTTATAATCTCTAATTCTGACAGGACCACTTGCAAGTATTCCTCTCTTGATCGGGCGCCTTCTGAATTTAGCTCAAAGATGTTATCATTAACCCTTCTGATTCTTCATCTGTTGTATTCTAGGGTCGTCATTGGGCCTGCGGATAATCTCTTCATTCTACGAATCTAGTTCCAAGCACAAGAAATCTCCTTAACCTTCTTCTTATAGTTATCCCCTCTGTATGAGAACTCATATTGAGCCAACCCATATGTTGCTGGTACGAACTGTCTTGATCCATATTGCCTTAGTACGAGCAAAGGGGCATATCCAACGACTCCCCAAATTCCTAGTAAAGGAACCCAGTCGAAACTCCAACACTGATAAAGAATTCCGTCGGGAATCATCCAAGGAGCCCTCCACTCGACGTCTTCCTCTTAAAGGTTTTGAAGGAGCGCCATCCAGTTTTCTTCGGACACGTCTTCTCTCCTTGGTGTAGCCACTATCTCTTTTAACGGAGAATAATTCTTAGAGAAAACCCGGTAAGAAAATTTCTCCACCTTCCAGAAATGACTGTGGAACCAAGCTAATAACAACTGCACGCATCCAATGAACCTACCTTCTCCTGCTCTCTGACTTGCATTCAAAGATCTGAACGTCTCGGCTAAGATCGCAGGTACAGGTGTGACCCTTTTGTCAAGTCGATCGAATAAATCAGTCACCGCTTCATTTACATGTCTGAGAGCTTTGAGGATAATTACCAAACCGTAAATACACAAGGCAAAGACGTCGACCTTTTTCTTTACATCTGGATATGCTGAGATCAGGTCCCTCAAACTTACCCAAGGAATGCATTTACTTTCACCTTTCTTCTAAATTCTAGCCTCAACCCACTGTTCACTCATCCCCGTGATATTCATTAACTTCTTCACAAAAGTTGGGACACTAGCAGCCCTAGAATAAGCTTTGTCGACTTGTATCCTTGGACAGCGAAGCAAGGTTGTATATTCCTCCACCGTGGGCACTAAATCTACCTTCCCGAAAGTGAAACAGCTATAGGCAGAGTTTCAAAACTGAGTCATGGCTTGGAGCAGATGCTTATCTACCTTGATGTCGAGCAAGTAGGGTAGATCGCCATAATTACGATAGAACAGCTGCTTAGCCTCATTATCCCACTGAGTCCAAATTTCTTTCAACTCTTAGAGGTCATTTTGCTGATACTAATACGAGTGAAATCCCATAGCTCTGACACATACCCCTCAGCTAAGCTATTCCCTTTCTCTAATTACGTTTGCTCTAACCACATGCGAACGGCTGCATTGTCTTCCAATTTATCAAGGAATTCATTCTCCATAACCAGTTTTCTAACTTAGAAACTGACCGTGAATCGATACTTATTTAGAATATGAAATGACATGCACCAAAAAAAAAAGCACAATAAGTTAGTGCCATGAAATAAAACATAACACAAATAAAACAAGCAAACACCTACCTGGGTGACCACTAAGGTTTAGTATTGTTATACTTAGGGTGAGTCCTTATGTTTTCTATGTGTGGTTTAGCTCTAAAGTTGAGGTACCTGAACCAGCAGATTCCTCGATCCTCACATATTATAGGCTCATACGGGCCGAGTTTGGTTCAGGGGAATACAATTCCCTATGGCCATGCTGAAGTGAAAACTTCACGAAGACATAGGTACAGATGTATCCCGGAAGCAATCCACTAGCCCATGCGGAGGTGAAAACCTCACGAAGGCATAGCTTCTCGCTCCCACTTAAAGGTGAGACCACAACGGTCATGCAATGCAATGCAGAGATATTTTATAGAATTAGAACCACATGTAATAAAAAGGATCATAGTTTTTCAAATTAGATTTTTAAATTTGGGCAAAAGGACAGGAAATAATCAATTTTATGGCTTGACTCTCTTATTGGTCCCCAGTGGAGTCGCCAAGTTGTCGAAACCATTTTTTTTTTGTTTTGAAAAAATGAGGGTCGACTTTTAAAAACGAAAATGGGAGTCGCCACCAATCCCTTTTTGCTTAGGTGTGATTGGATCACCTTATAAAACATGTTTTGTTTAAAACATTAATTTTGGCCTACAAAATTCGAGAAAACAGGTTCAGGGGTCGGTTAGGTATGAGGAAGGGTTAGCACCCTCATAACGCCCAAAAATTGGTACCTAATTGATAAAATCATGTCCTGATGTTGAAAATCTGAAAATTTTTAAATACAATCCTTTTATTTGAAAGAAAGCTAAAACTCACTTATCTTAAAGAAATAAAATGCCACTCTCGATAAGTTAAGATGCAACATCTCAAGACTTCGAAACTAAGCTTGCTTTTATTTTGTAGAAAATCCTTACCTCGAGATACAAAATATTATATCTAATAAGTTAATATATAACCTTTTGAATTTTCGATAATAAGGTTTGTTTTGAAGTTTATGGGTTTAAAAAGGATACTTGATACCTTAAGTTTCACGAGAAAATTAAAACCCAGTGAGTTAGGGTATAATTTTCTCGAAGTCCCCAAATATCATGTATCGCTATATTTAAAAACCTTTGAATAAAATGCGTCAATGCAACTAAATGTGTTTTTATAAAAAAAATGGTTTTGGAGTAAGATGTGGCATATATATATTACAAAATATCAATTTCAAATAACAATTCTCCATAATTACAAATCATATTAACAAATAACACTAATATACACAATTAACGAAAGAATAATATAAGACAACGAATAATATAAATAACAAAATAATTATACTACAGCAATCATAAAATAATAAATAAATAAAAGAGCATGGACAAATAAAATATATAAAGCAATAAATAACAAAATAATAAAAAGAAAACTACTAAATAAATGTGAAAACTTTTCATGCAAGATTAAGTGTAAAATGAGTGACATATATCAAATAATAAATAAATATTGCAAATAAAAAATATAAAAATAATATAGCAAAATCTAAAAAATAGTATATATATTCTTGAGAAAATAAATAAATTACGTTTTTAAATAAATAAATGATATGTAACTTTAAAAAAAATATATTTATAATGCAATAATCTAATACATATATGCATAAAAACTACATATTTAAGAATAAACAATATAAACAATATTATACAAAATAAAATAAATTAAATGTTATATAATATAATAATATGTAATATACAAAATAAAAGTGTAAAATAATAATTAATGTGCAAATTTTAAAATAATATGATATACGAATAATATTGAATTTAATAAAATAACCTAATATAAATAATAAATAGTAATAATTTAATAAAATACATATTTAAAATAAACAACAAAAAAAAACTTTATTATTAATAAATTAATTTAAATAACATATACTATACAAATTTTAAAGTTTAAAATAATACATAATTTTTAATAAAATAATTAGATATAATGTTAAAACAATTTAAAAATAAAATAAAATAGAAATAAAAAAAAACAAAGAAACAGGGATTAAATAGAAATAAAAGTAAATGTAAAAGGACTAAATCAAAATACGCGTTACACTGTAGAGACCCATTAGGCAATTACGCCTTATCTCCTAAACGACGCCGTTCTGATATTGGCCTTTAAGTGCCTGAGGGACCGAATTGAAACAGCAATAAACTTTTGGGGCTGAATTAAAAAAAAAAATTAAATTGAACAAAATGAAACTGCGGAAGGACCAAAGAGGCAAATTGCCCTTTTATGAAAAACGCGCGGTCCTCCCCGGGTTTCGGGTCAACGCACTGATCCTAGTCCCTGAACGACGTCGTTTTGTGCTTATTAGCTTAAGCAAAAACGGCGACGTTTCTATCTTGCTATATAAGCTAAAAATTGGCAAAAAAAATCATTTTAACACCTTTAAAAAAAAACAAAACGAGAGCTCCGAAATGCTCTCCTTTCCTCGACCTGAGGCCGGAATCTGGCTTGGATCCCGGTGACTAACCGTCGCACGCTCCGCCGTAGACGGCGGCCAGAGGCTAAAACTTCAGTTTTTTCAGTGCAATCAAAAGGTAAACTCGTATTTTTTATTTTTAGGACTATTTTGTGTATAAAAAATATGCATGAATCGAAAAGAAAAATAAAAAAGGACACAAATAAAAAAATCAGAAATCACCTCTATTATTGGGTTTTTTATTTCGTTTTTGTATTCTTTGAATATCTCTGTATTCGTTTTTTTTTTCGTGTGTTCTTACAGATTTCGTTGGGGTTATTTATAACCCAAAATAAAATCGAAAAAAATAAATGTAAAATCACAATCTGCTGCTACTGTCTATTTCCTTTCCTTGTTTGCAGGTGAATGGCGAGAACCATGGCGGTGGGGCGCTGTCCGTGCGCTGATTGTGGCGTGACCGAGGGGCTGGTGTTGGGGCTTGCGGCGCGAGAATTTTCAAAAACCCTAGGTTTCCTGGAACAGTTTAGGTATTGGGCCCTTTTGGGCCGCATAGGTTTGGGTCTGGGTAGTCTGTTTTAGGTATTGGCTTGTAATTGAGCTACTGTAATGGATTGGGTCTGAGGGTGTAATTGGGCTATGGGTAAATTTGTAAATTTGGGCTTTGTAAACGGACTGTAAACTGGACTTTTGGTTTATTATTTACTATTTTTTGTTTCTATTTTAGTTTGTTTTATTTACATGGGCCCGGGCATAAATGGGTTATTACAATATGAATTCCAACATTAAAAAAAAAAAAAAAAGAGTGCATAAAGCATCAAGTTTGCAAGTTGCAACTACTTATTCAATGCATCTCCATGATTAAAGGGAAACATATAAAAACACAGGCAACAAAGTAATGCAGGGGTTTGCAAATGTTGATTTCTAGCAAAAGGTAAATGATCTCTCCTCTATTTAGATTTAACTATGAAACTTTAAAAAAAAAAAAAAACCTATATCCAGTATAGCTATTATGAAATATAACATACCTTCCAAAAATTTGGATACGAGATATATCTTCAAAGGTTCATTATTTGATTGTTTAGGGTCTGCACTAGAATTTCAGTACTCTGAGCAGCAACCTCATTTGATGGGTGATCTATCTATGAGGCCTATGGCAACTAGAATTGCCTCTCCTAACCTAAACTTTTTCTGAGGCCATGCTTTATGTTTTAGCAGATGAAAACCAAACCCTTGAACTAAACCAGGGACATGCATTCAATTAAGCATCCATAAATCTGGTTTTTCCTAAAACCATAAATCATTTACCATGAAGAACCATCATCTCACTACTAAATTCCTAATTTTCAACTCATTAATGGTATCTTACTCAAGACCACTCTAACTTCTAATTCAGCTTATCTAACTTCTAAGATATAGATAGAGTTGCGAGGCAGTTAGGATTTTTGAAAGTTTTCTAATTTTAAAAAGTTGAGGAGAACGGGAAAAAATAAATAAAGAAAACAGAGAAGAAATCAATCCCTAAAGACAAAGCAATGATGCTGAAAATCCTAAAAGAAATAAAATTCTTATTCCTATTATGACATCAACAAATACTTTAAGAGTCCAAATTGAAAATTAATAAAATTACCCACAGTAAGATTCTAGAGTCAAATCAGAAGTTTCCAGCAAACCAGAAAATTAAGAAAATATTGTTGCACTTTAACATTCAGAACACAGAAAATGAAATGAGAACCTTTGAATTTAACATAAAGAAATATAAAACTAAATTCAGAAGCAACCAATAAAGTCTGCCCAAGCTCTTAGTCCCAGCTCAGCTTCTCATCATGGCCACATGCATTAGGCTTGGGCGTTCCAACCAGCCTTAGCATGGCTCTTAAACATCTTATGCAACAACCATTCAAAACACTCAATACAATTTCCAGAACTTAAACCAACAAATATAAAAGCAAAGCTACTAATAACAAAAACTTGAAAATTGTACAAATATTTTAGCTTTATTATTACAGCTATTACAAAAGAAAAAAAAAAGCATAGATTTTGAAAAATAAACTTGTCTTTTAACTTGCAGGAAATGTAGATTCAAAG
Source organism: Gossypium australe (assembly GCA_005393395.2). NCBI lineage: Eukaryota > Viridiplantae > Streptophyta > Magnoliopsida > Malvales > Malvaceae > Gossypium > Gossypium australe. The sequence continues at coordinate 14,337,821 of CM016616.1, forward strand.
GTCAGTACAAAAAAGGAGTCTGGAAATAAAAAATTAGAAGGGACAACTACAAAGAAACCTGCAAAGGGGAGTACCAAGAAGGCTGAACAAAGGGAAAAAGATTCCACAACCTCAGTTCTCCCACCAGCAAAATAGAAGGCAACAGTAACCTTAAAAAAAACCCTAAATCAAATTTACAAAAAGAATCAGATAAAAAAGAAAACGTACCCTACTGTATTTGGGGAGATGAAGATGAAGGGAGAATGGATGCTTGATTTGGGGATAAATGTTGAGGAAGAAATCTGGAGAGAATTTTGGGAAGAAGAGAGGCAGGCTATTTTGGTCCAAAATGTAAAAATGTATTATGGGTGGTGTTGAATAGGCATTCAGATCCCCAACCCCTGAATACCTATTACAAGAGCTGAAGGAATAACACTGCAATAGCTATTCTGTGGAATCACTTAAATGGTGAACCAAACTACTACTCTACTGCAGCGCACCGAATAGTGACGGAATTGAATATCAATTCCATCCAACCAAACATGTTGTTAGATTGAAGGAGAATGTCAACAATTCTAAGTTTTTTTGTTGAAAAACTTTGATTTGATAATTAGAATCCTGTCCTCTAATTCTGAAAGGTTGATTAAGTCTGGTTATAGACGATTTTAGTTAGTAGACATTATTGATGTTGCAATATGGGTTTTGATAGTTGTGGCAAAAGAATAAAAACAAGATAAACGAAGATGGAAACCGAGAATTCGTTGATGCAATTCGTTTCAACAATCTACCTCTGCAAGGCCTTACCTAGATAACGAGTCCATTATACAAACTTTTCACATTACAGATTTGCTAACCAACCCAATCTACCCAAGTTCACCAAGGATAATTACAACCACAAAGATCGGACAGCTTGTATGCTCTCACTCTCAATCCAAAACCTCCCTATATAAGGCTAAAATTGATAACGCGTATTGAAATGTCAAATATGCTAATAATGCTTTGACTTCATGTTTAGTATGTTTTGGTACATTTTGGTGCACGTAAAGTTGTGTTAAATTGCCCTAATTTTTGCATTTCTAAACTTGAATATTGGTATCTCAAGTCCTAGTATCGATAAAATTTGGCCTAAGTATGAATACTCAAAACCTTGGTTTCGATACCTTCGCAAACAAAAGCCAAAATTTTGAAATAAGTGAAATAAGTATCGATATACGACCTTGAGCATTAGTACTCCAGGTGAGGTATTGGTACAACCCCTAGTGTATTGGACCAAGTATTAATACCCATGACCTTGATATCGATACGTAAGTTGTTGTTTGCATAAACATGCATCCAAATGATGTTTTTAACTGATATAAAACCTTATTTTGCTTGTAATCAATCATGAATTCATGGAACGTTGTTTTATGTGAAATGCGTGAAAGATAGATCAATAGTCGTCACTCCAACGATCAATGTATCGTTTGTTGTCTAATCGAGCCTCCGACACTCTTTCCCCTATAAAAAATGAAGAGCATTACTGAAGTGTTTCAATTACACTCAATTCAATGGGACTCATTAGTTATAATGATTACCTCTAAACATGACATCAATATGTAATTACACCAACATCTAATTACTAGTTAGATGCCTAAGACAATAATTAAGAATGTAAATTTTCTGTCTCACTACATTTATTAACTTTTATGGTAACAAAAACAGTAAATTAACTTGAATTTAACCCGTCGCGATAAACGTAGCCAACAAATTAAAGGGAGTGCGTATCAAATAGACATCTTCACCCGACATTTGTAGTAAGTTATTACATCACAAAGATTGCAAACTTAGATTAAGTTCATCATTAACTCTTACAAAGTCTTCGTTAGAAACTTTGAAGCCTGTAATGAGTGAATTTTATCTGCGTTTTATGCTCACATTAGTTTCCTTTTCTTCTTTCCTTATGTTCATGCTTTTGTTTTGACGCCAATGATTCCCTTTTATTGATGAAGTTTAGTTACAATTAGATTCTCTCTTATAGCTGTAATGAGTCAAATGTATACAAATATTCGATTGGGATAAATATTATTTGAATTCATATTATTTGCTTAAATTAAATGAATAACGTCCGATGTTTGGCAGAGTATGTAGGTGTTTTTGGCTGGCATTTACTCCTTTATTTCTTGAGTGAGAAAAATAAAACTTGGTTTGAATTAATAAAACTTGAGTTTTAAAAATCGAAACTCCATCAAACTTGGAAATTTTATACTAATTGAACTCAATTTGAGTTGATCACGCCTACTGGAAGACCTATTAATGACTAGTAAATCAAACAGCCGATCAGTGGACCGGCTGAAAGCTACAAAGACGGTAACTGGCATTAATAAGGAGACCCTACAGGGACAGCACCAAAAGGATTAAAAAGATTAGGGAAAAAAGACTATTTTTATGATTGACAAATTTAGCTATAACTTTCTTTTTTTTTTCTTTGTACAATCAAGCACATGTATAGCATTTTCTGTTAAATATTCCAGGTTTATTTCAAGGAGCTAATCCAACCTGTTTCCACACTATTTTTTCATTCCCTTGCAAGGGATACATTTAATTAACACATAAATGTGATCATATTTGGTATCTATGTGAATTCATGACTTGAAAAGAGAAAATGGAAAAAGGAAGAGGAGAGACAAATGAGTAGGAGCTAAGAAAAATACAGAGGAGAAATATAGGGGCAGAGATGAAGTAGGATAAGAAGTAGATGATGACGATTTTAGCAAGGTACTAAAGGCAAAGAAGGAAAGCCATGAATGAAGAAGATGTCTAGAGCTTGACAACTTCAGGGATATGAACGGGATACCTATGGATGCAATCCTCCCAAGGCCCATCTGTTGGTGTTTTGATGGTTCGATTGCACTTCCACACCGCACTGTTACACTTGAATCCACTCCCAAAAGCAATCTGCCAAATCCTATCTCCCTTTTTCATCCTCCCTTTTGCCTCAAGGTAGCTCATCTCGTACCACAAGGATGAGGAGGAGGTGTTTCCGAATCTGTGCAATGTCATCCTGGATGCCTCTACGTGTTCTGCTGACAGCTGCAGGTTCTTTTGCAGTTCATCTATCACTGCTCGCCCTCCAGCATGGATGCAGAAGTGCTCAAACGCCAGCTTGAAGTCTGGGATATAAGGCTTCCACTTGGGGTTGAAGATTTTACGCCCGATCAGAGTGAGAAGAAATAGGAGTTGTTCCGACCCTGGAAGCACCAAAGGCCCTATTGTGGTAATGTTGGATTTTAAAGCCTCTCCAGCTATAGCCATGAGATCTTTAGATAATGATATCCCAACTTTGCCTTCTTTGTCTTCTTCTTCAAACACACATCGGTAGGCCTTGTCATCAGCCCCTTTGTGGGTTCGAACAACGTGGACAAGTCGGTACTTGGCTCTCCGCCTCTCTGAGCGGCGGTTCGACAACAGGATTGCTGCACCGCCCATGCGGAAGAGACAGTTGGGAAGGAGCATAGCTCTTTCCTTCCCCTGGTAGTAGTTGGGAGTGATGATCTCTGTGCTGACAACAACTGCATTAGAATTCGGGTGTACTTGGAGAAGATCCCGAGCTAAATCAATGGAGATAAGCCCCGCACTGCACCCCATTCCCGAAAGATTAAAACTCTTAATGTTACTCCTCAGCTTGTATTTGTTGATCACCATAGCAGACAAAGATGGCGTGGGGGAGAAGAGACTGCAGTTGACAATAAGAATATCTATGTCTTTAGGTTTCAGCCCCGTTTTCTTGAACAAATAATCCATAGCTGAGAAAATAACAACCTCAGCCTCGCCTCTAGCGGCCTCCATGGTTGGCTTTGGAGGGATGTAATGAATAGCAGGAGGCAAACAAGTCTCTTCACCCAGCCCAGACCGTTCCAGAATCCTCATCTGGAACTCCACGCTCTTAGGATTGTTGCTCAAAATCAACCTGGAGTGCTCCATGAAAGTAGCAAAAGGAACCCTGCAAGTCACAGGAGGCTTGTAGCATGCATAATCCACAAGGTAGATGCATCGTGGCTTGGACATGAAGTAAACAGTGGCAATAAAAATGATGAAGAATGAAGAGCACAATATCTGAATAAGATCAAAATGGAGGGAATTCCATAGGTTAACAATCTCTTCAGGGCCTAAACGAACAACTTCAATAAGGATCCCAACCATGACAGGAACCAACAAGAGAGTAAGAAAATGATCCACAACGTATTGGTAGCCAAGCTTAACATACTTAAGCTTGACAGAGCTGGAGAAATCGGGCGAGGCTGGAGGCATATTGCAAGAGATAGAGAAATAATTAAGAAGATAAGAAAAAGAGGTGTGGGTACATAAACGGAGCAGAGGAGAGGGAGGATTTAAAGGCAAAAAGGAAGAAGCAAAGAGGGAGAGGGTCAGTGGGCAGATGAGAGGAATAAATGAAGCAGTGGCATCACTCAACGCTCACTTAACTCCCTCAATTAAATTTTCCTAACTCCCTTTATATCCGTGTTCTAACTAAATACTTGCTTTCACCAATAACCTCTCTTTTGCTCTATCCGTCTCCTTTAATTTTGTGCTTACTTGGTTTTTTTTTTCATTAATTATAACCAACCATCTCATCCCCTCTGTTTCTTCTTTCTTCACACTCCATCTCTCACCCTTCATTGTTTTAGGTCTACATTATTTAGTTAGTCTTTAATTTTCTTTTTTACTCAATAATAATAATTATATCTTTTAAGATTTTTATATAAAAAAAGTTCTTTATTTCTAACAACTTATAAACTTCTCATTTTTAAAATTCAACCTTAATTTTTGAAGGTTTATTTGAATTTCAATTTATAATCTAATAAAATATATAATTTATTTTAATGAAGTTGTAAAATAGAATTAACCAGTTTATGAAAAAGGAAAAAATAAAAAGGATTTTTAGTTTTTACTAAGATTTTATAGTTTTGTCTTTTATGTTCCAAGTGCCACTTATTTCGCAATCATCCATTAGGAAATTTATAAACGCATGTGATGTCAGGCAAATTTAAATAAATGATTAGTTTTAGAAGGAAAAAAACAGCATCATGCAACCTAAATATATGTTATTTTGACTTCAACAAATTCATCTCACCAAATTTCGGGGATATTGATCTCCCCACTGTGAAAAACAAGGCAAAGTAAGCCTAACCCGTGTGTATCAACTTTTTAAGTCCTCTCCCTTCTGATTATTATTTGTTTAAATAGCTTCTGACTCATATGATGTGTAGATTATGTTTAGTTATTTACATTTTAATATTTTTTTAAAGTGTAACACAATTACAAAAATAAATATGAGTAATCACAATTATTAAATTATTACAAATTAATTCCCAACATGTAATGTCCTAAAATTCTTATTTTTTTTAATTGTTAAATCATGTCAAGTAAATTAATTTGGTTCACTAGTTAAGTGTTCTGTTTTAGTGCTAAGGTCATCTGTTCAAATAATTTTCCTTGAATTTTTGTTATTATTTCCAACCCCTATCCTTGAACATCTAACTTATATATTATTTTTGTTCAATTGTTGATATGAATGAATTTGTTGGTTTAGTGATAAGGTTTTATCTTACCTAAAGGTCTTGTGTTTGAACCCTTGTGTGTGCAAAGCAAAAATATTTTTGCAATTTCCTCTGCCTATGGCGCTAAGGAGATAGAAGTGGTGTTGAAATCGAATTCTGGGAAAAATCCACTATGGGTAGATTTTCTAAATTCTTTTTTTTTTTTAATTTCCTAAAAATATTCCTAAAATCTCTCCACTTTCTACTGTCCCTCTCTGTCCACTTCTTCACCTTGTGTTTTGCTTCTTTTGCGCTTTCAGTAAGTTTTTGCCACTCTTTCCTTTGTTGGTTTTCTTTTCTTTTGTTCTGTTAAACATCTTTTCCATAAACAATCTTTTTTTCATTCTCTTTGAATAAGCCTTTTGCCACTGTGTTACTATCGTATATTGTTCTGTCCTTTTGCCGTTTCTTCAGTTTTTGTCTCTTCTGTTGTTGAGTTACTTTGCGCCAACGTCCTTTTTAGTCTTGATTGCTGGTTATGGGTGGTAAGGATTTTGATTTAAGACTCGTATTCTGTAAAGGAGTTATTTTTCACATGCTTGGATATGAATTCTTATTTTGGGCGACAATAGTTTGAATGACTGGAAATATGTGATTTAGGTAAAGAATTGGAAGTGGCTAATCTTCCGGAAAATTGGAAGCGTTAAGAAATTCCTCTTCCATTAGGGAAAATGATCGGTGCATTGTTAAGGCCGAATCTTAGTGTTAAAAAAACAATCAATTTGAATGTTTAGCATTACCACTAATTTATTGGTCGAATTTAGTATGACATTTGCTAAATAGTTCATTCTGAATGTCGCTTTTAGGTGTTGGTATTATTTTTGTTACGTTGGCATCAAAAAACAACCAGGTGTGGAACGATCAACCCGAAAATCATTGAACGATGTAAAATCCAAAAAACCACTGTTGACGCCACACAAGCTGGGTCAAGTGTGTAACACCCCTAACCCATATCCGTCGCCAGAATAGGGTTAAAGAGCATTACCAGAGTTTACAGAACAAATACAATTAATTCATGTCAATTACTATTCATAACAGAAACCAATCATATTTAATCATATTGTCCCTTAAATGAACCCTCGAGGCCCAATTTATGCATTTGAAACAAGTCGAGACTAAACCGGGAACTCAGAGAAATTTTCGCGAAATTTCAAAATTTTTCTTAGGTGCAAGAGACACACACCCGTGTGCCTAGGCCGTGTGGCTCACACAGCCAAGCGACACTCCCGTGTCCCAGGCCATGTGGGCATTTGATGTGAGGCACACGGCTATGCCTTCGGTCGTGTTCATGCCCGTGTAACTCTCTAACTTGGGTCACACGGCCAGTCACACGCTCGTGTGCTAGGCCGTGTGGAAAATTTAATTTTCGAAAATTAGGTGCAGGATTCACACGGCCAAGACACACGCCTGTGTGCTAGGCCGTGTGTCACATACGGCTGAGACACACGCCCGTGTCTCTACCCGTGTGAATAAATTGAAGTATTCTGTTTCTCAAAATTTTAAGATACAGGGGACACACGGCCAAACCACACGCCTGTGCGCATGGCTGTATGTCACACACGCCTATGTGGACAAAATAAGGCTATTTCTAAGCCTTATTTCTCACCCAACCTGGTATCAACAAATCCAACCAATGTTTGTACCATTACAAGTCACAATAGAACATTCAATTCAAGCCAATTTCAAGTTCAATACATGTCATAGCATCCCATTTATCTAAGTATTTGATCTTACCTAATTAGCCATATAAACATATGAGTATATTTTACCCATTCATGCAACCATTAATATATTTATGTAACTTCCATCATTCAACCATTTCAATACACACATCAAGTATGATAAGGCCTTATATAACTACATCAAAATCTTAACACTAGCCATTCTAATGGATAGTTATAACCAAAATATTTCCTCATTATGCCTAACTTAGCTTATACATACCATTATACCAAAAGTTAGCTTACTTTATATACCGAAAAGTCCAAAGGATAGTTTGATGTGTCTCCGACTAAGTTCCAACCTTCACGAGCTTCCGAGTACTATAAAATAGAGGAAGTAAAACAGAGTAAGCATATTATGCTTAGTAAGTTCGTATAACAGAAAATTTACTTACCACTCATTTACATTTAAGGTAAGAATACAAATTTCATCCACAAAAATTTGGCAAATTGCCTAAACATATATAATCTCAAGAAACTTGTTAGTCATGTATTACATGTAAACATCAAGAATAAGGATTAGCTCATCATGTAATAACTTTCATATACATATGCTTTTCATATCATAGTTCCATTTAACATGTGCATTTCTATAACAAATCATCTTAAGTTCGGTTTAACCATGTTAGAACTTTACCCGTTGAATTTATTTGAAATATCAATGGATGCACATGTAGTACACTCGAAGTGTACAAAACTGTAATCCGTCAACTCATATTCAGGGGTACCCATTAGGGCACATAATCAGGAAGCACTCTCTCAAGCCATATAACAGGATGCTTATGTGAGCCATGTAACGGGAAGCTTATCCGGGCTATAACAGGAAACTCATAAGAGTTTAAAACATGAAGCTCATTGAGCTTAACAGGTAACTCCGAAGAGTTATTATCAGGGAGCTTCGGATAGCCATATAACAGGAAGTTCAAGCGAGCCATATCAGGAAATTCATAAAGAGCCTATATCAGGACTCTCATAAAGAGCTGCGTTTGTGTCCACGATATATGCAGGATCACAACCGATCATATAACATGACACTCACAAAGAGCTGCAGTAGTCCGCAACACATGCAGGATCACTACCGATCAGGATGCTCGCAGGAAAGCTCAAGAGGGCTTATAACGGGATGCTCGTAAGAGCTATGTTGTGTTCGCAACATATGCAAGACCACAACCAATTCGGGAAAACTTGTATCCATCGAATTTCATCTATTCAAATGAGACTTATCACTTGTCAGACATTATCGGATATGTGATTCATGTTTATACATGGCAATCATACATTTCACAATAATAACATTCAATTTAAACATATAAATATATATTTTAGTTACACGAACTTACCTCGATAATTGTTCGTGTTCGTAGGCTACTAATCCGATACTTTTTCTTTTCCTCGATCTAACTCCTTATTTGATCTTTTCGGATCTATATAAATGAATTCAACATCAATTTAACACATTTCACACTCAATTCAATCTAATTTACATCTTAGGTAAAAGTACCATTTTGCCCTTATTCTTTTGATTAATTCCAATTTCGTCCCTAAACTCGGAAAATAAAATTCATGCAATTTAATCCTTATTCCAAGCCTAGCCAAATTTTTTATATAACATTAACAGCCCATATAATTCATAAAATTCAAAAATTTTCCATGAATTTAACATCTTTACAATTTAGTCTTTAAATCACAATTTCATCAAAATTCTCTTCACAAAAGTTGTTTATCTATCAACAACCTTTCATTTTCTACCACAAATTTCAAAATTTCAGCGTACTCATTCATGGTGAAATTTTAAAACTTTGATAACTTTGCAAATTGATCCCCAAAATAGATAGATTAAGTTATTACGATCTCGGAAGTATAAAAATTACTAAAAATGGGACAAGATATTTTACCTAATTAAGCTTGCTTGATGTCTTTTCTCTTAGCTAGGGTTTCCATAAAAGTAAATTGGGGAAGATGATGAAATAAGATGATATTAGATTTTTATCATCTTTAATTATTTCAATTTCCAATTTAGTCCTTTCCTTTTCTTGAATTTCCACGGATGAGTCATTATAATTATCTACTAACTTCATTTAATGGTCTAGTTGCCATATAAGGATCTCAAGTTTTGAATTTCTTATCTATTTACTCCCTATAGCTACTAGAATTTAACTTTTGCATTTTATGCAATTTGGTCCTTTCTATAATTAAACATGAGATCAATAAAATTTTCTTATCGAAATTTTCATACGTCTTTCCTATCATAATGCAGACTATGCAATAATATTAAAATAAATTTTCTTTCTGACTCGAATTTATGGTCCCCAAACCATTGTTCTGATTTCACTAAAAACGAGTTGTTACAAAGTGGGCTGTGTGGGCCACACGGATGTGTGGGCCCATTTTTCATAAAATTTAATGTAACGCCTCGATTTTCTTAATTTTGGATTTTGTAAAATTGGCACACAATTGTGTATTTGGTTCAGTGGTTAAGTGTTCTGGGTGTGTGTGTGCGAGGTCCCAAGTTCAACTTTACTTGGGTAAATTTTGTCATTTTTATGAATAAGGCCTTATATCTGGGTAGTAGGCTTTTAGTTAAAAGTTGGTAAAAATATATCAGAATGGGCCTGCTGGTCTGGTGGTTAAGTGGAGTGTTGGAGTGTTGGAGGTCCTGTGTTCGATTCCCTGCTTTGGCTTTATTTTTGTGTGATTATAGGGAAGAGTTTGAAGTGTAGTAAAATGCAGAGTTTTTGAGGGATAGTGGGAGTGTAGTGGACTGTTTTTAGGAGGAAAATAAGGGATTAAGGGTGGTTATCGTATATTCTGTCAATATTTTCTTTTTCCCAAAAATCTACACGTTTTCCCTTTCATTCTCCATGCCGAAATTCTCCTCTCTACTTCACTATCATTATCGTTTCTTTTATTTTTTATTTTTATTCGTTCTTTCTGCAAGCAAGTGTCCGAGGATCATAGTTTTCGCGCTTTGGAGTTTTGTTGGTAAGTTGTTTAAGTGTGCTTCGTATTGGAAACGAATGTTCTGTTAATAGGGGATTGATTTTTGGTATTTAGGTGGAAGACAAGAGGCGATGGTCAGCCAATCAGGGCTTGAGTGTTGCGAAATTACCGCTACTTACTCGAGGTAAGGACTTCGCTAAATTAAAGGGAGTGTTCCTTCTGATGGTAGCTTTTAGAATCATGAATTAAGTGATTAATTGAATGGTATTTTGGTCGAATATAGGTTCTAGAGTGTTCAGGGTTCGGTTCAGCATCAAATCGTAACAGGTGTGTACTCGAATTGCAAGAAAACGCGTTTTCGGCAAAAGCTGAAAACTTTCCTGTCGACGCTACACGGCCGTGCAGTAGGCCGTGTGGTAGGCCGTGTGCAAGGCTGTAAGCTACAACACGGCCGTGTGATTGACTAGCCAGGCCGTGCGCAAGTGACACGGCCGTGTGATGGCAGGGCAAAGTCGTGTGCGACACACGGGCTCGACCTATTGGGGGAGTGTGGAATTTTGGGCCAGGCCGTGTGATCTGCACGGCCAAGGCCAATTTGGGCCGTGTGGGCCCACATGGGCAGGCCACATGGGCGTGTGAGCCCATTTTTCTGAAATGATCTATAAGGTTGCACGGGTCGCCCAAGTCGGCTGTGGACCTACTGTAGGGTCGGTAAGCATTACTTAGACCCTTAATTACGCGATCCGATTATGTGATAAATGTGTTAAGCATGTTGCACTTAGCATGTATACTGATTTGAATGTGTGATCTGTTAATTACATTATATCATGTCATCGATTGTATGCTGCATTACATTGGAGTGGGTTGATGATATTGGAGAAAGTATCTGAAAGGCTATTAAGCCTGTTATCTGGCAGCTTAGCTGCAATTATCTGATTATGTGCCGCATTTCGGTACAGCATTGTGTATAGGGATGGGTGGGTTGATTTATCCCCACATGGTGTGTAAGGTTGGATGGAGATGGTGTGTAGAGGCTAGTGGGTAGGATTTTGATATTCGGTTCTATTCTGTTCTGTATATTATGTATCTAAGTGGGGTAAGGTCCACACCGATTCTATAATGGGCTCAGACCCGAACTGAAAATATATGAATGTTTTCTGATATGATGCTGTGTGCATGTTTTCTGTGGGGATTACACACTGAGTTGCGAAAACTCATCCTTTTTCAGTTTAATCTGTTCAGGTAATCTCCAGTATTAGACGGGTCGGTGTGGCGGAAGACTCGGTGGTAACCACGGTTCTGGACTTTCATGGTTTTTATTCCGTTTTACGATTATGGGTTGATCTTGATGTATCTTGCGGACTTTTTGGGACTTTTGCTTAAATATGGTTTATTTATTATTTTTATGGATAATAAACCGTAAAAGTAACATATTTTAGACCCACATTTAATATGCTTTTGGATGATTTTTCCCTTGTTTTATATAAAAAGGTGCTTTTAATCATTTCTTTTCATGTCTTATACCTAGGAAAGCACCCAAGGATGAAAAGAACACAAACGGGCCTAAAACGGAGTAAATGGGCCTTAGCACGAAATCGACACAGCCTGGCCCAAAGCACACATGGCCGTGCCTTGATGAACACCTAGAGCACGGCCTCGACTCCTTCACACACGGCCGTGCCTCAAGAGAAATCCGAACAGGGTCAGGTCTCGATTCACACGGGCGTGTGCCATGGTCGTGCCTCTGTCGCTGGAAAGAGCAATTTTAGTCGAAAAAGGATACTTTGGGAGAAAGAATCACATTCCAAGAGCCTATAAATAACCCCCAAGTATCACCTTTTAAAGAGGACGAAAGCGAGGCCAAGGAGCCAAGCCGAGAAGGTCAGAGTTAGGGACTAACGCGAGGGTAGCCAGTTAATCCATCCTAAGAAGCCAGAGTTATACTCAAGACAGCGGAATTCTCCTTTGATTCCTTCAGGGGGTTTTAGGGTTTTTCCTATGTTTTGTTTTATATTTTCTCTTGCGATGGTTTGTTTATTCATTATGAACTAAACCCCTCAGATACCTGTAGGGGATGAAACCTAGATGGATTTTATTATTTGATTTTTAAGTTATTTGATAAAGTACTTAGTTTGTTCTTAATTATGTTGCTTAATCCAAATCTAATGTGCTTAGGTGGAGGAGGAATAGACCCTGCCTAAGAGAAGATCTAACATAATTAAGCGGAGTTGATCGAACGCCTAGAGATAGGGTTACGAGATTTTGCCGGATTAGGGTGAAACCTAATATGGGAGTCCATTGATCGATTTACTGCTATCCTAGGGGGTTATTATAAGCGAACGAGAGTTCCACTAATTAACCTAGAGTTAGACGTTATTCGCCTCGAGAGAGGGTTTAATATAGGTTAGGGAGTCTCACGGATCAAGCTAGGTAAAAGAAATCATATAATTAAAGGTTAGATAATAAGAGAAGTCTAGGTGGATCTTCCCGAGGGTATCATCAAAATCAACTGAGTTTTTCCTCAAAGTTATTTTCCAATTCGTCTTCTTGTCTTTGTGTCCTTATTTTAGCTGTCGTTAATTTAGTTTAATAGTAAATCTTCACTCTAACTTTAAGGCTAAATAATAAAAAGAAAGTGAGTATTAATACTTTTAGTTCCTTTGGGTTCGATAACCGGTCTTGCCTAAGCTATACTATTGTTCAATAGGTACACTTGCCTTAATATCGTTGTCAGAGTTAGTCTCTAGGTTTGGTCATTCTTTTATAAATATTTAAAACTCTGATTTACAGCGATCAAGTTTTTGGCGCCGTTGCCGGGGAACTAAATTATTAAGAAAACTCTATTTTTATTACTTTAGCCCTAATTTTTATTTTTTGCAATTTATTTTTCTTTTCGTTTTATTTATTTGTTTACTGAAATTTTCCCTCTTTCTTTTCCAACAGGTACCTCTAGTTTATGACTAGAAGGAACCCGAGGGGACCTTTGGTATTCGACAACGAAATCGAAGCTACCGCTCGTAGGAATCATCGAGAAACCAGGCGAGCCCTAGATTACACGGAGAGAGAGGAAGAAGATAGATCCAATCCTACTGAAGGGATGGACGAAAACAACCCACCACCACGCAATATGGGTGACAACAATGCTCCACGCACAATGTTCGATTATGCGAAACCGCATTTAACAGGAGCAGAATCTAGTATTGTTAGGCCTGCTATATCTGCTAACAATTTTGAATTATAACCTAGCACAATACAAATGATTCAACAGTTTGTTCAATTTGATGGTTTGCAGGACGAAGATCCAAACACGCATATAGCTAACTTCTTAGAGTTCTGTGATACCTTCAAAATAAATGGCGTTTCTGATGATGGCATACGTCTTCAGTTATTCCTTTTTCATTGAGAAATAAAGCCAAACAGTGGTTAAACTCGTTACAACGAGGGTCAATCACTACATGGGATCAGATGACCGAAAAGTTTTTAATGAAATATTTTCTACCGGCCAAAACGGCCAAATTACGGAATGATATCTTTTCTTTTGTGCAGATGGATTTAGAGACGCTATACGACGCATGGGAGAGATTCAAAGATCTCTTGAGAAGGTTCCCACACCATGGTCTACCCTTGTGGCTACAAGTCCAAACCTTTTACAACGGTGTAAAACCCTCGATGAGACAACTAATAGATTCAGCCGCCGGTGGAACACTGAACAACAAAACTCCAGAAGTAGCCACGGGTTCATTGAGGAGGTGTCATTAAACAATTATCAGTGGCAAACCTCAAGGACCAAACCGATAAAATCGGCAGGAGTTTTCAACATCGATGCCATGACCATGCTATCAACACAGCTAGAGATGATGAATAAAAAGCTTGATAATTTGTGTTCATCACAGGTGCATCCAGTCATGCAGTGCGATACAAGTGGAACTGTGGCGAATCCTGAGTACCCACCCTACCAACCAGGAGCAGAAGATGAACAGATGAACTATATAGGTAATAATTTCTGATCTAATAATAATCCTTATAGTAACACTTACAATCCAGGTTGGAGGAACCACCCAAATTTTTCGTGGGGAGGACAAGGAAATCAAAGGCAGCAACCTCCTCAAAACTTCCGAAATCAGCCCTATCCACAAGAAAAGAAATCATCCTTCGAGGAACATCTTCAAGAAACTGATAGAGCAATCAAAAGCAATGAGAGATGACTCGATGAAATTGCTAAGTCAGTCAAGGAAGTGACTAAAGCAGTCGAACAACTCGCAAAACTAATGTCAGAACGACTACAAGGACGTCTACCAAGTAACACTGAGGTTAATCCTAAGGAGAAAATTCAAGCAATCACAGCTAAAGACAATAACGAATTAGCTGAACCGAATTCAATACTGGAAAAGAAAGTAGAGGAAGATAAAACAGAGATACCACAAGAAAAGCCAAAACCGGTAATTAAGGAATATCAACCTCGTGTAAGAGTATGCCCAAAGATCAATCATGAGATGGTTGTAATAACATACTTTATTTACCATATTTATTAATATAAAGCGTTGTCATTATTATTTCAGTTTTTCTTTCTGTGTATATAGATAAACTGTTTTATAATAATGTCCTGAGAATAATATGATTATTCTTAAAAGATCCTTAGTCGAGTATTATTGTTGACTAGGACAATAATGATGCATTTAAGACTAACATGTAGTTGATTGATGATAAAGAGTTGTCATTGATATGGAATGTCAAAATCAATGCATGAATATGTGTGTTAGAGAACAACATATTGGATTGACCCGCTATGAGTATGTTTCTTGGATTATTATGTAATTGTCACAACATTACTCATAGTGATTAATATGTATATGATCCTCAGACTTGAGATCATTATTATCCCAGCATCGTGAGTTGTATATTTTGATACAGTCAAACATACACCGTAACAGGTTGTTCTATAAAGGCTGATGTTGGATATACCACAATTTATGTAGAGGGATATAGTTGATCAATAAAGGATAAGTCCCTCCTACATAATAGGAGTAATATCTTAGGCCACTTGATTGAGTGAGACTAGAAATGCATGGCCATGCTCAAATAAGTTGATATGAGATGTCATACTAATTTGTATATCATAGTCTACTCAAGATATCAAGAAACATGGGATGGACTATGCAAGTGTGACTATCCCATGACTTGTATCCGTTCCAGAGATAAAGGACTTAAGGATTAATGCATAAAAGTTTAATCACGAAAGGTTATGTCGAATCATGACTTCTTGTAACTTAGGTAGCAATGATGCATTGCTAGATGCCACTCATTGTCTGTGACAATAGAATCGTTCTAGTATTACTGCTAACGTTGCAAGAACCTACAGGGTCACACCCTATGGTTGAAATGAACGGAATAAAATATAGTTGGTATTGTGCTTGGTTGTCACATAAATTAAATTAATTAAAGAATTAATTTAATTGGACAATCAAATATTGAACATATTATATGTACAAGGATGTTGTACACATAATGATAACATAATTTTATTAATATATGAATTTGATTCATATATAAATTTAAATAAATATAGTTTACCGAAATCCTTATTATAATTAATGTAATTATAATTTTTAGATATAATTAATGTAATTATAATTTTCGGTATTGTATTTATTTAATCTTGTAATATATTCAAGAAATACCAATTATAAAAGGCCCTATTAAGAAGATACATATTATAAAAGGCCCAATGAGAAAGGCACCCAATATAAAAGGTATTAAAAGGAGACAAAACTTAATAAGAAAACCCTAAGTGATTGCTTGTTAGGTCCAGCAGCCGTCAAGCAAATAAGCCTCCAAAACAGTTTTGGAGATTTCTTCCGTTCATAGTCAAACCGGGTGGATTACGTAGAGGCCGACATCGAAAAGGTTGAGGCTGGATTCGACAGTAGATCAAAACTCTTGTTGCCAAGGCGTTGCTGTCTACTCAGATTGAAGTTTTGGTAAGATCGAAACCTTTATTTCACCCCGATTCGTTCCTCACACATGGATCCATGGTTTGGATCGCCGGATCTAATTTTATTCTGCTGCGACATGAGGTACCGGCGTTCCAACAGTGGTATCAGAGCCACTTGTGTGATACGAACTCGGGTTTAAATACTTGGGTGATGCAATTGTATGAGATTCATGTTTTGATCTTATTGTATTTTCGATTGTTTAAATCGTTTAAGCATAACCTGATAACTGTTCCTTTCGGTAATTGATTAAATGTTAATCATGGTTTGTGGCCTACTTGATTTTATGTTATTACTGTTAATTATTAACAAATCTGTAATAATGTGACGGAGGTATTTATAGTTTCCAGTAAGTGTTAACTGGCTAATGGAACAAGGGTTGTTCCGATATGTAACCTCCAGGATTAAAATCCTAAAAACACGATTCTGTTGATAAAAAGTTATCAAATCGTGAGGTTTCATTTGACTGGGGGTATGCGATTCGTACCGCAGGGGCTCTGCCCCGTACCCCTGGTCCATACTGCGGGGGCTCCGCCCCCGCACCCCTGGTCTATGACGCGGGGGCTCCGCCCCCGCACCCCCGGGGATGAGGATCTGAGGATGGCTCCGGCCGCGGGCCTTCGGCCCGCTTCCTCCGACATCCTCAGACCCTCGCAAAAAATTTGTTAATAAAAGAAATTTATAAACTTGATGGGCCACAAAAGGTTGAAAGGATATTTTATAATTCACCTTAAATATATATATATAGAACTATGTATGCTATTTTTGACATGCATGGTGTTTGAAATGCATAGTTATAGCCCAATGACACATTCGATAAAAGGTTGTATTTTTTTTTTAAATACGGCTTGCGTGCCGTGCCTTACTACTATTCTCTTGTATTTCTCTTCTCATCTTATTCCCTCGTATGTAAAACGAGTTTCTGCATATTGTAATTTGCAAGAGTTGCTGTGGGCCAAACGAGAAGGAAGGTGGGACAATGATTGAGAATGATAGCTTGTGAAATGGCTTACACCTTTAGGTTTCCTTTTGGTTTTCCCATTGGCTTGGGTTGAACCACTTTAGTTTATGGGCTATAACTATTGCATTTATTTATTGCTTTATTTATTCATGTATGAGATGCTATGGATGATAATAAACCTTGTTGGTAATAAACCCTATTAATTGATGAGATCGATTAGAAGACTAAATGGGCTAAAGTAGACCATAATTGGTGAGATGCAACAACCTTAATAAAATCCCTCTATTAAAATATTAAGTCAAAATGGCCTTCCAATTTTGCCCTCGTTAAGGCCTCGATCAATACTATGTAGGTTCTGCCAAAGCGAAGTACTAGTATTTATCTTGGTTAAACGCGAAGAATAAACAAGTGATATTCGCTAGTTAAAAATTGGTTAATGACTTAACTAGTTACTCTAATAGGATTAGAAACCTAGAGGCAAGTAAATTGGATAAATCATAAGATGATTAGAACAAGAGTTGTTCACCAAATATTAGGAGTTACATATGATGTAATTAGCAAATGTTGCTTACCTAAATAACCATAATCTTAAGAGTAAAGCCAAAGCTGACTTAAGAGGTGGTGAAATATGGATCCTTAACCTACTAGAAATACTTTTGAGAAAGCTTTTCCGAAATTAATATATGAGGGTTATTAATTTTGAAATAAAATAGTAGGAATATCATTTAATAAAGTCTTTTTAATGATTGATATAAAATTGGTAAATTTACTCACATGCATATTTAATTGTTGTAGATATATTATGGCTGCAAACACTAGCACACTCTCATTGCGATCGGTTCTTGAGAAGGACAAATTGAATGGTTTGAATTTTCTTGATTGGTTCCGTAGCTTGAGGATTGTCCTTAAACAAGAACGGAAATTATATGTCATTGAACAACCACTTCCTAATGAACCACCCGCTAATGCCTCGAGGGCTGATAGAGACACTTACAAGAAGTATCTCGATGACATGATAGATGTTGGATGTCTTATGCTTGCCACTATGAATCCTGAACTTCAGAAGCAACATGAGGACATGGTTGCTTATGATATGATCGAGCACCTGAAAGAACTTTATCAGGGGCAAGCACGGCAAGAGAGGTTTGATATCTCTAAAGCCCTATTCCAATGTAAGTTGGCTGAAGGAAGCCCAGTAGGACCTCATGTCCTTAAGATGATTGGCTATATTGAAAGCCTATCTAAGCTTGGGTTTCCATTGAGCCAAGAGTTGGCCACTGATGTTATTTTACAATCGTTGCCAGATAGCTACAGCCAGTTTGTCCTCAATTTCAATATGAATGAAATTGACAAGACTCTACCACAATTGCTCAGTATGTTACGAACTGCTGAAGGTAACTTGAAAAAGGTTGGACCCAAGCCCATACTGATGGTCCGTAATAACAAGGGCAAGGGAAAGGCCAAAGTTCAAACAAAGCCCAAGGGCAAAGGTAAGCCCAAATTTGGAAAAGGAAAGGCTGCGCTGAAACCTAAAGGTGGGGTGTCTAAGGAAGGAAACTGTTTTCATTGTGGTGTGACTGGACATTGGAAACGAAACTGCCCTGCCTATCTTGAAGAAGTCAAGAAGGCTAAAGCAAGCGGAATGTCTGCTTCAGGTATTTATGTTATTGATATTAATTTATCAACTACTACTTCTTGGGTATTAGATACTGGTTGTGGTTCTCATATTTGTACTTCTGTACAGGGACTACAAAGGAGTAGGACTTTGGCTAGAGGAGATGTGGACCTACGAGTTGGAAATGGAGCAAAAGTTGCTGCATTAGCTGTGGGAACATATACTTTATCTTTGCCTAGTGGACTTGATTTATGTTTAGAGGATTGTTATTTTGTGCCCAGTTTGACTAAAAACATTATTTCAATTTCTTGTTTAGACAAAATTGGTTTTGAGATAATTATTAAGAATAATTGTTGTTCATTTTATCTCAATAATGTTTTCTATGGTTCGGCACAATTGATTAATGGCCTCTATATTTTAGATCAGACGAATCCCATTTACAACATAAATACTAAAAGATCTAAAATAAATGACTCAAATCAAACTTATCTTTGGCATTGTCGTTTGGGCCACATAAGTGAGAAACGCATATCCAAACTCCATAGAGATGGTCTCTTGAATTCATTTGTTTTTGAACAATTTGAAGTATGTGAATCTTGCTTATTGGGAAAAATGACTAAATCTCCCTTTTCTGGAAAAGGTGAACGAGCTAGTGATTTATTGGGCCTAATACATTCTGATGTATGTGGACCAATAAATACACAGGCCAGAGGTGGATTTCACTACTTCATTACTTTCACTGATGATTTCAGTAGATATGGGTATGTTTATCTCATGCGCCATAAGTCTGAGTCCCTTGAAAAGTTCAAGGAATTTAAAATGAAGTACAAAATCAACTAGGCAAAACTATCAAGTCACTTCGATCTGATCGAGGTGGAGAGTATTTGAGCCTAGAGTTTGATGATCTTTTGAAAGAATGTGGGATTGTCTCACAACTTACTCCTCCTGGTACTCCTCAATGGAATGGAGTATCTGAGAGAAGAAATCGAACTTTGTTAGACATGGTTCGATCCATGATGAGTCATGCTGATCTACCGACTTCCTTTTGGGGACATGCACTTGAGACTGCTGCCTTCACACTAAATCGTGTTCCATCTAAATCGGTTCAAAAGACGCCATATGAGATGTGGACTGGGAAACGTCCTAGTATGTCTTTTATGAAAATTTGGGGTTGTGAAGCTTATGTTAAACGTCAGACGTCTACTAAGCTTGAACCCAAATCTGAAAGGTGTATTTTTGTGGGGTATCCAAAAGAAACCAAAGGATATTATTTTTTTAATCCCACTGAGAACAAAATTTTTGTTGCTCGGACTGGTGTCTTCCTAGAGAAAGAATTTACTTCTAGAAAAGGAAGTGGGAGAAAGATTGAACTTGAAGAAATTCGAGAATCACAAGATACCACTGAACCAGAGATTGAACAACAGCAAATTCCACAAGAAATTGAGGAACAAATAACTGCTGTAGAAACACAACCATCGCGCAGATCTTTAAGAGAACGCCGTGCACCTGAGAGATATGGATTTCTCATTACAACGCATGGTGACGTTCTTCTTATAGATCAAGATGAGCCTAGGACTTATCAAGAAGCGGTGACAAGCCCAGATTCTGAGAAATGGCTTGAGGCCATGAGATCTGAGATGGATTCCATGTATGAAAACCAAGTATGGACCTTGATTGACCCACCCGAAGGGGTTAAACCTATAGGGTGCAAGTGGGTTTTCAAAAAAGAAAACAGACATGGATGGTAATGTACAAACATACAAAGGGCGATTAGTCGCTAAAGGTTTTCGCCAAATTCATGGTGTTGACTATGATGAAACCTTTTCTCCTGTAGCTATGTTTAAATCCATTAGGATCTTGCTCGCCATAGCTGCATTTCATGATTATGAAATCTGGCAGATGGACGTCAAAACAGCTTTCCTTAACGGGAAACTTGAAGAGGATGTGTACATGACACAACCTGAAGGTTTTGTAAATCCAAAGGATGCTAGAAAGATATGTAAGCTACAGAGATCCATTTATGGATTAAAGCAAGCTTCTCGAAGTTGGAATCTTCGTTTTAACGATGCAATCAAAGAGTTTGGTTTTATAAAAAATGAAGATGAACCATGTGTTTACAAGAAAGTTAGTGGGAGCACTATCACATTCTTGGTACTATATGTGGATGACATACTTATCATGGGAAATGACATACCTACCTTGCAATCTATTAAGACTTGGTTAAGAAGTTGTTTTTCTATGAAGGACTTGGGCGAAGCCACTTATATCTTAGGAGTCAAGATCTATAGAGATAGATCAAGACGACTACTAGGTCTAAGCCAAAGTACATACATAGATAAAGTACTAAAAAGGTTCAATATGGAAGAATCTAAAAGAGGATTCCTACCTATGAGACATGGTATTTCACTCTCGAAGGAAATGTGTCCTTCAACTCCACAAGAGAGAGAACGTATGAGTAAAATTCCATATGCTTCCGCTATTGGATCTATCATGTATGCTATGTTATGTACCCGTCCAGATGTCTCGTATGCCTTAAGTATGACGAGCAGGTATCAAGTAGATCCCGGTGAAGGTCACTGGACCACAGTCAAGAGTATCCTTAAGTACTTAAGAAGAACTAAGGATACATTCCTATTATATGGAGGTGAGGAAGAGTTAAGTGTAAAAGGTTACACTGATGCCAGCTTCCAAACCGACAAGGACGATTCTCGATCGCAATCAGGTTTTGTGTTTTGCCTTAATGGTGGTGCTGTGAGCTGGAAAAGTTCAAAGCAAAGTACAGTAGCTGATTCTACAACAGAGGCTGAGTATATTGCAGCCAGTGAGGCAGCAAAGGAAGCGGTTTGGATCAAAAAGTTCATTACTGGACTAGGGGTTGTGCCTAGCATATCAGATGCTATAGAACTCCGATGTGATAACAATGGAGCTATTGCACAAGCTAAAGAACCCAGATCTCACCAGCGATCCAAACATATACTTAGGCGCTACCATCTTATTCGAGAGATTATCGATCGAGGAGATGTAGAAATATGCAGAGTACCTTCAGATGATAACATCGCTGATCCCCTGACCAAGCCTCTGACACAGCAGAAGCATGATCGTCACACTAAGTCGCTTGGTATTAGATATATGAGTGACTGGTCTTAGTGCTAGTGGGAGATTGTAAGAGTATGCCCAAAGATCAATCATGAGATGGTTGTAATAACATACTTTATTTACCATATTTATTAATATAAAGCGTTGTCATTATTATTTCAGTTTTTCTTTCTGTGTATATAGATAAACTGTTTTATAATAATGTCCTGAGAATAATATGATTATTCTTAAAAGATCCTTAGTCGAGTATTATTGTTGACTAGGACAATAATGATGCATTTAAGACTAACATGTAGTTGATTGATGATAAAGAGTTGTCATTGATATGGAATGTCAAAATCAATGCATGAATATGTGTGTTAGAGAACAACATATTGGATTGACCCGCTATGAGTATGTTTCTTGGATTATTATGTAATTGTCACAACATTACTCATAGTGATTAATATGTATATGATCCTCAGACTTGAGATCATTATTATCCCAGCATCGTGAGTTGTATATTTTGATACAGTCAAACATACACCGTAACAGGTTGTTCTATAAAGGCTGATGTTGGATATACCACAATTTATGTAGAGGGATATAGTTGATCAATAAAGGATAAGTCCCTCCTACATAATAGGAGTAATATCTTAGGCCACTTGATTGAGTGAGACTAGAAATGCATGGCCATGCTCAAATAAGTTGATATGAGATGTCATACTAATTTGTATATCATAGTCTACTCAAGATATCAAGAAACATGGGATGGACTATGCAAGTGTGACTATCCCATGACTTGTATCCGTTCCAGAGATAAAGGACTTAAGGATTAATGCATAAAAGTTTAATCACGAAAGGTTATGTCGAATCATGACTTCTTGTAACTTAGGTAGCAATGATGCATTGCTAGATGCCACTCATTGTCTGTGACAATAGAATCGTTCTAGTATTACTGCTAACGTTGCAAGAACCTACAGGGTCACACCCTATGGTTGAAATGAACGGAATAAAATATAGTTGGTATTGTGCTTGGTTGTCACATAAATTAAATTAATTAAAGAATTAATTTAATTGGACAATCAAATATTGAACATATTATATGTACAAGGATGTTGTACACATAATGATAACATAATTTTATTAATATATGAATTTGATTCATATATAAATTTAAATAAATATAGTTTACCGAAATCCTTATTATAATTAATGTAATTATAATTTTTAGATATAATTAATGTAATTATAATTTTCGGTATTGTATTTATTTAATCTTGTAATATATTCAAGAAATACCAATTATAAAAGGCCCTATTAAGAAGATACATATTATAAAAGGCCCAATGAGAAAGGCACCCAATATAAAAGGTATTAAAAGGAGACAAAACTTAATAAGAAAACCCTAAGTGATTGCTTGTTAGGTCCAGCAGCCGTCAAGCAAATAAGCCTCCAAAACAGTTTTGGAGATTTCTTCCGTTCATAGTCAAACCGGGTGGATTACGTAGAGGCCGACATCGAAAAGGTTGAGGCTGGATTCGACAGTAGATCAAAACTCTTGTTGCCAAGGCGTTGCTGTCTACTCAGATTGAAGTTTTGGTAAGATCGAAACCTTTATTTCACCCCGATTCGTTCCTCACACATGGATCCATGGTTTGGATCGCCGGATCTAATTTTATTCTGCTGCGACATGAGGTACCGGCGTTCCAACACCTCGCATACATTATCCTGAAGCCATAAAAAGAGACGATTCAGAGGAACAATTCGGTAAGTTTCTTAAACTTTTAAAGAAACTACATATTAACTTACTTCTTCTTGAAGCTCTTTTTCAGATGCAAGATTCACGAAAATTTTTAAGATAGCTCTTTACCAACAAACGCAAAATAGATGAAGAGCACCACGTGGAACTAAATGCAACATGCTCGGCAATGCTACAAAATAGACTACCACAGAAACTAAAAGATCCAGGGAGTTTTACAATTCCATGTTTAATTGGTAGCCTACATATCGACAATGCGTTAGCTGATCTAGGGTCAAGCATAAACGTCATGCCTTACTCACTGTTTAAACGACTAGGTCTAGGGAAGCCCAAACAAACTAGGATGAGTATTCAATTAGCTGATGAAACTGTTAGAATTCCTAGGGGCATTATCGAAGATGTTCTTGTCAAAATCGATAAATTTGTTTTCCTAGTAGACTTTGTTGTCTTAGACATGGATGAGGATAATTCAATCCCTTTAATTTTAGGAAGACCTTTTCTAGCAACTGCCAGAACTAATTGATGTTGCTACAGGTGAGCTCATACTTCGTGTAGGAGATGAATCAATTAATCTTCAAGCTCTCGACTCGGTCAGGACAACAGTCGATGAAGGTAAGAAAGCCATTTCAGTTAATAACCATATTATTCAAACTTCATCATAGGAAACAGCACAAAGCCTAAGCCCTGAGCCGGCTCATAGAGACAATTTAGAGAATCAGAAGACAGAAATCAAAGGAGAGCTAGATTCACACGTGGAAAAAAATCGAGGAACCACAAGAAGAGCTCATGGGGACATCAAATCACTTCAAAATAGGAGACCAAGTACTGTTAGACAAAACTGATCCCCAAATTACTATCACAGACCTGAAAGCAAAGGGAGAGATCCTTCTCAAGGTACACAATATCTTCCCAAACGGCATAGTCGAGGTAAGCAATCCAATATTCGGCATTTCCAAAGAAAACGCTTCTCGACTTCAACATTGTCAAGAAAACAGAACTATAAGCATGAGGGAAGATATTCAAACCTTTAAACCTCCCTAAAATTTTCAAACACGAGGAAGTCTAGCTAAAGACTATAAACGAACGCTTCTAGGGAGGCAACCCGAGCACTAACCTTATTTTTTTCCTTTGTTTTTTTTATTTATCTTTTCCTTTTTCTTTTTTTTTTCCTTTTTTAAACTAACCAAAAATGCAGGTTTTCCAGGCCACACGGCCTTACACACGGCCGTGTCTGTGGCTGTGTGGACCATTTAAACCACCACACTGACAGGGCACAGGCCGTGCAGTCAGCCCAACCACCCTCTCTAACGTCACGGATCCAACAAACCCTCCCCACGGGCACCGACAAAAAGGGCACGCCCGTGCCCACCACCGTGTGAAATTAATAAAGCTACTGACTTGCACACCACAGCCAGAACACGCCCGTGCTACATAACCGTGTGAAATTACTGAGGTTACTGACTTGTAAAACACAGGGGAGACACGTCCGTGCATAATGACCATGCCAAAAGAAAGAATTCACAAGCACGGCCATGGAAGGACCAAGCACGAGCAAAATGGTGACAACAACCCCTATAACACGGCCGTGTGAGGTGGCCGTGTAACTCGACACACCCTGTGACCACGGCCGTGGGGGAGCACAAAACTTGAAAATCTATTTAAACCCCTCACCTCTTCCCCTTCCCTCCATCTAATTTTTTTCTCTCCTTTTCACTCTCTTCAGTCTCAGACCCTTCAAGACACTAGGTCCTTGAGCAAATCAACACCATGCCGAAGAAGCGGAAGAAACTACGCATAGACTCCTTAACAAAGAACGATCAACATGAGTTCATGCCGGCAGCTTCGTCTAAATACAAAGCCAAGGGTCTTTGGGACCAACTAGTTTTTCTCTTTGCTTTCTCTTTTGTTTCAATTTCCTGCTCTTCTCCTTTATTTTTCTCATCTAAGCTTCTCTACTGCTTTTCTCATTTAATTTTCTTTTAGTTTCTTAGTGTCAGGTTCGCCAGGCTGCTTGGGAATCACGCCGACCACCACGAGAACATTTTCACTTCCGACACCGCCACCACATCCCCAATCTGAGCACTGATTCCCACCTTGCGAACCATCCTTCAATAAGGGCTCCACAGTCCATTAGGATTTTCTTTTCTTTTTAGTTTTCTTCTTAGTCTCCTTCACTTTAGCTTGCTTTTCTTTAATCTTTTATTTAGTTTATTTATATTATGTCTTAATAACCCTTGGCTAATCCTTCACGAGTTCCCCAATTTTTTCATCTAGCGCAGAGCTCGGGAACCACCACCACCACCATACCGACGCCTTCGCTGTATCTTCCACGACCCCTACTCTCCTCCAAGGAAACAGCCCACACCTCAGGTAGTATTTTATCCCCTCCCCTTTGATTTTAAATGCATCATCTATATTTGTACATTGAGGACAATGTACATCTTAAGTGTGGGGGGGAGGTAAAAGGACCTAACCATTTTCATTATTCTCAAATCCCTGAGGTTAAAAATGGAATAAAATTACCAAACTTTTTTCATTATTCTCAAATCCCTGAATTAGTCCTGTTTTTATGCAAAGTTGTCATATTACTAATTAGGATGAAATTTCTAACGATTTGTGATGATTATTGACATGTTTTAGAATAAGTCATAGTTAATTGTACATGGATATTTAATTTAAAGAATACTAGAGAATCAAGCATGATAAGTCTGCTTTTCAAGAATTAAATTTTTTGCTAGGTTGTTGACCTAAATTCAAATACTACCTTGAAATTTAAAATTCATAAGGATGATATCAAAACACCCATAATTTTTGTGAGTATTTGAACCTTATAGAGCATACATTCTTTTTTCATGCTCATTTTTTGATTATGAGTGTGTCAACTATGAACTGTTATTCTAGAACTTGCCTTGATTATACATGTCGAGACCACAGTTATGATTTGACATACCGAGATGATAAAGGCACCTAGGTTTTAACCCACTTACTCCACTAAAAAGCCTACCCTCATAATTAACTCCCAGTGAACCCCGTTGAGCCTAACAACCCTTTTTAATTGACTCACCTACTAATATTAACCCAAAACCCTTGTATTTTTTTATCACCCTTTCTTTTGACTACCCTTTCTGTCGAGATTTGATGTTAAACAAGTTTCCTAACTATGTTTTATATTTCAGTTGTAAAAATTCTTTATTACTATTAACTTAGTTTGTTCTTTAAAAAAAAAGAGTATATTCATTATTAGTACGATAATAAGTGAGCTTGTATGTTCAAATTCAATTTCTCAAGGAAAAAAAAAGCTCGTTCTATTAGTGTTTAGAGATTAAGTTCATTTTTTTTTCTAGTTAGCTAATTTATCAAGTCAATCTCGATTCTAACCTTCTAATTCAGCCTTTATCCACACCTTTAACCCTAGCCCCGTTGCAACCCTGTTAAAGACCTTTTGATATGTTTGTCATCTTATATTACAGTGGTGGAGATTTGATTTTCAGGCAAGCCTATGGGATTAACTTTTCAGGTTCGACTTATGAGCGATTTTTTTCTGAACCTTAAACACTTTAGAGTGATTTGAGTGAATCCTAAGTAAGGATATCAATCCTTGTCAATTTTGAATTAAAAAGGTAGTCATTTAAAAGAAGGAAGACACATATGTTTTCGAGGTACAAAATAATGACTTATTTCGTTTGAATCTTTTGGACGCTTTGAATCAAACTATCCATGTATGAATTTTCTATGAATTAGGATAAGACATTGTTGATAAGGATTATAGATCATGGAAAGTTCATTTTAATTGTAAGTTGATAATTTTGCTTGAGGACAAGCAAAAGCTTAAGTGTGGGGGTATTTGATAAACCGTAAAAGTAACATATTTTAGACCCACATTTAATATGCTTTTGGATGATTTTTCCCTTGTTTTATATAAAAAGGTGCTTTTAATCCTTTCTTTTCATGTCTTATACCTAGGAAAGCACCCAAGGATGAAAAGAACACAAAACGGGCCTAAAACGAAGTAAATGGGCCTTAGCACGAAATCGACACGGCCTGGCCCAAAGCACACACGGACATGCCTCGATGAATACCTAGAGCACGGCCTCAACTCCTTCACACACGGCCGCGCCTCAAGAGAAATCCGAACACGATCAGGTCTCGATTCACACGGGAGTGTGCCATGGCCGTGCCTCTGTCGCTGGAAAGAGCAATTTTAGTCGAAAAAGGATACTTAGGGAGAAAGAATCGCATTCCAAGAGCCAATAAATAACCCCCAAGTATCACCTTTTAAAGAGGACAAAAGCGAGGCCAATGAGCCAAGCCGAGAAGGTCAGAGTTAGGGACTAACGTGAGGATAGCCAGTTGATCCATCCCAAGAAGCCGGAGTTATATTCAAGACAGCGGAATTCTCCTTCGATTCCTTCAGGGGGTTTTAGGGTTTTTCCTATGTTTTGTTTTATCTTTTCTCTTGCGATGGTTTGTTTATTCATTATGAACTAAACCCCTCAAATACCTGAAGGGGATGAAACTTAGATGGATTTTATTATTTGATTTTGAAGTTATATGATAAATTACTTAGTTTGTTCTTAATTATGTTGCTTAATCCAAATCTAATGTGCTTAGGTAGAGGAGGAATAGACCCTGCCTAAGAGAAGATCTAACATAATTAAGCGGAGTTGATCGAACGCCTAGAGATAGGGTTACGAGATTTTGCCGGATTAGGGTGAAACCTAATATGGGAGTCCATTGATCAATTTACTGCTATCCTAGGGGGTTTTATAAGCGAACGAGAGTTCCACTAATTAACCTAGGGTTAGACGTTATTCGCCTCGAGAGAGGGTTTAATATAGGTTAGGGAGTCTCACGGATCAAGCTAGGTAAAAGAAATCATATAATTAAAGGTTAGATAATAAGAGAAGTCTAGGTGGATTCTTCTCGAGGGTATCATCAAAATCAACTGAGTTTTTCCTCAAAGTTATTTTCCAATTCGTCTTCTTGTCTTTGTGTCCTTAGTTTAGCTGTCATCAATTTAGTTTAATAGTAAATCTTCACTCTAACTTTAAGGCTAAATAATAAAAAGAAAGTGAGTATTAATACTTTTAGTTCCTTTGGGTTCGATAACCGGTCTTGCCTAAGCTATACTGCTGTTCGATAGGTACACTTGCCTTAATATCGTTGTCAGAGTTAGTCTCCAGGTTTGATCATTCTTTTATAAATATTTAAAACTCTGATTTATAGCGATCAATGGATTCATAACTGCTAGACGTAGGAAGACTCGGTTTTCAAAAGCTTAAGTATTTTCTGAACTCTCGATCCCTTAGACGATTTTCTTGAAAACAAAAGGGGTTTCTCTAAAGTGGACATATTTACTTAATTAACTCAGTTTTCATAAAATAAAATAATTTCTAAAGCTTCCGCAACGAATTACGTTTTAAACAATCGACTAGGTGAGTAGGCGAATTCTTTAATTTATAAGAGTAATAAAATGGACACGGTTTTATCATAATAAATTAGTTTTCAAAACTCCATTCCATGTGACATCGCCAGATTCGGCCATAACGTCTAGGCCAGGTTTGGGGTGTTACATTTAAAGTCATGTTTGATGTAAGTTTCAAGGTTAGCCTCTGCGTAAGGTTTGTAATGTGATTTGTATGACTTTTAAATATGAAATCTATTACTCAGCTTTTGTATGTGCAAGTCCTGAAAGCATGTTAGCATGATCTGATGTGTAAGCATGTATGTTTTGTGCGCATTTGGATATCTGATTAGTGATTGCATGTGCATTGGGGTGGGATAATGATGTGATGGAGGAAGTGTTGGCAGTTTAATGATTTACCTTATTTGGTGGTTCAACCACACTTATCTGATTCTGGTAGCTTGACCATGTTTATCTAGTTCTAGTGGATTACCGCATTATTTTTGGCAGCTTCGACTGCACATTTCTATATAGTGACATATGCTCACTTATTAGTGTGTGGGGTTGGATAGGTTTTTTTTTACCCTAATTGGTGTGTAAGGATGGATGGAGATGGTGTGTAGCTAATGGAGGTAGGATCTGTATCTGTATTTGCATCTGTACTTGTAACTGATTTGTCTGTCATATTGTATCGCAAGATATGCCATGCACTAGTAACCGTTGGAACCATGATTTTTCCATGAAGATGCTATCTTTTCTGTTTGCATGGGTTGAGTTACACACTGAGCTTGTTAGCTCATCTTTTGTTTTTAACTTCTCAAGTTATCAATAAACTTAGGACCAAGCGGCATGCGAGAGCTCAGATTGTCCTTCTGGTTAATATAAAAGACGGTTTATGTTTTTTTTTTAACTATTTTGGATTTTTTAGAATTTTTGGACCTTATTTTTCATTTTTGATTTGCTTTTGTCAGATTTAGTAATTAATATTTTTAAACCACAAATTTATTTGTTTTTACAAACCAAGTCACGGTTTTCAAATTTTAATAACTTAGAAATTTCTGCTGAAAAATAAAGTAATCAGTTAAGTGTTTTTCTATGAAAACGTAAATAGTTTTAAAGAGAATTTTCATAAAAAATGTATAGCGATTTACCAAAGTTAATATTGTCAAAACTCGCATTTTTGAATTCAAAATTTGGGTTTAAAATGAAATTATGTAATTCCTCAAGATTCGGTCATATTGTCTAGGCCAAGTATAGGGTGTTACACAACAAATTGGCATTAACTGAACTAAAACTCTCATATATGATGAGACACAGAGACCTACACATATAATTACTTGTGGTAGGTCTCAAACTTGGATTACTCAAAACCCAAGTTTTCCGTCTTTACCAACTAGCCCAACATATCTAATTTTTTTAGTTTAATAATGTAAGTGTATCTAACATAAAATTTTGTTAGAAAAATTAAATCTTATAAAGCTTAATACCTAATTTAATCATTATACAATAACTACAATTTTAGTATGATACTTTAAAAATTTTGAGGGTAAACTATAAAAATAGTCATTCAACTATATCTTTGATTATATTTTAGTCACTCAACTATTAGTTTTTTTCAATTTAGTCATTAAACTTTTCAAAATTAAATATTTTAGTCATTCTCCTACTAATTGTTGTTAGATGAGTAGTGGAAAGCTTACGTGGGCTTTTTCTTATTAGTCTATTAATAAATTTAGCCCTCTAACTTTTACACATTTAATCAATTTGTTCCTAAACATAAAAAATCAACAAATTTAGGCTTCAATGTTTACAAAATTTGTCATTTTAGTTTGAAGTCTAAAAAGATTTCAATAAATTTAACCTTCAGCATTTACAAATATTTTCAATTTATTTTTAATTCTAAAGATTTTAAAAAAGGAACTTTTTTTTTAGAAAATATCGTTTTTAACCCTTTAGCTCCCTCTTTGATTTTTTTAGCACCCACTTAGAACCTTCAAAGCTA
The DNA here is from genome assembly GCA_005393395.2 of Gossypium australe. Taxonomy (NCBI): domain Eukaryota; kingdom Viridiplantae; phylum Streptophyta; class Magnoliopsida; order Malvales; family Malvaceae; genus Gossypium; species Gossypium australe. The sequence continues at coordinate 14,368,846 of CM016616.1, forward strand.
ACTAACAGAAGCCTAATGAAGCATTTTTTCTTGTTTTCCCTAATTTAAAGGCCCCAACTAATTGAGGAACGAATCTGGGGCAGTGCAACACTACCGATGATAAGTCTATGGTAGCGGCACTGCCTTTACCTCAAAAATGTCAGTTAAGAGATAGTACTTAGAAATTATAATGAGAGAGAGAGAGAGAGAGATTTAAAGAATAATCATAAAATTAACTAAATCATATAAGAAAAATTAGCATAAATGACTTGAATCTTATGGGAATTTAATGGAAAAAAGCAAATAAAGAGTGAGATAAAAAATATCAAATGCATTCAAATTTTGAAGTTAAAAAAAATTAAATTTGATGAAATTATCTTAACTCAAAGAAGGAATCTATTCCTCCTACTTCAATTTTTATTTTAGCTCACCCAAAATATCAAAGGGTTAGATAAATGGTTAAAAATGAATTTTTTAATCAAAATATTTTTCTTTTTTGGATATTTTTAGGATTAGAATTAAATTGAAAATTTTTGTAAATATTGAAGGTCAAATTTATTGAATTTTTTAGAATTTGAGCTAAAATGAAAAATTTTGTAAACATTAAAGACTAAATTTGTTGAACTTTTCATATTTAGGATCAAATTGATAAAAATGTGTACATAGTCACCTCCAAATATGCAAACATTTAGTGTAAAAATTGTAACATCCCGAAATCAGGGGTTAGAAGGATTTTGATATGCAAATAATTCAATATTTTTGTGTAGATTTTTATGTTTTTCCTTGCATTTTTGGAATAGATTAAGTTGCTAGTCCAGTGGTTATGTGAGTGTTAGCCTATCCTTAGGTTTCGAATTCGAGTCCTCATGTGTGTTATTTTAGTTTTGGTTTAAGTCTAGTTTTGTTTTAAAGGTTAACTGTTTATTTACTTTTAATTTGAAAATAAGAAGTGTTCCCTTAAAAATTTCCACGTTCAATTTTCTTGTCACATTAGTTTTTTTTTTCCCATTTTCTCCCTCACACGTTGTTTTTCACTCTTTCTTTTTGTTTCATCCTTTTTCACTTTTTGGTTGATTTTTGGCATTGTATTTTTGTTTTTCAAATTAATTCTAGATTTTTATCATCGTCATTGTTGGTTGTTCGCCATAAGTGTTCGTTGCGTTGTTTAGTGTTGATTTGGGTAAGTATGAATGTTAGTTTCTTGATATTTGGTTCTTGGTTGGATCGATTTTCTAAAGGGTTAGTACTTTTGTAAATCGGGTGTTTCAGATTGGTCAATTTGAGATATTTTGGTCGATCGTCGGTGCTTCAAAAAAGTCAATCAGGTGTGTTTCTGAACTATTAGGGGTTAGGAACCATTTCGTCGTCGAAATACTCATTTTTCAGGCTGTTTCGGTGTTGTTTCATGACTACACGGGTGGCCACACAGGCGTGTGTAGCACACGGGCGGTTCACATGGCCGTGTGACATTGGAAAATTAAGGATTTCAACGTTTTCTATTACCACACGACCCAACCACTCTACTATGTGGCTATTATTTGAGGATTTTGTCAATTTTTCACATGGGTGTGTGCCTTGGACACACGATCGTGTTTATTAGCCACACGGGCGTATGAGTTTTCCACATGGCTGTGTCAACACTGCTTTTTAAATTTATTAATTTTTGAACAAATGCACAGTGAGTTACACGGGCTACTTACACGACTATGTAACTTGGTCACACGGGTATGTGCTTCTTTTCACACGAGTGTGTGCCCCTTTCACACGGGCGTGTGCCTCTATGGAACGACCATGTAAACCCTTCATACGGTGTAGACCTGTTTTGCAAATTTTTGTTCTCTGTCATAAATTGACTCATTTAATGTTTTCGTGTAATCTTATCCTCGGTTAAGCCTCGGTAATTGTGTTTGGGACTCCCTTACAACTTGGATTCAAGTATGTGTGTATGTTTGTGTGAGTTTAGTTTAGATAACCGAGAAATGTATTAGTGTGATATAACGAATGAGCTTGAGTTTCTTTCTTGTTCGTACTTATTGTGTACAAGCTTTATTAACTTTGAATCTATTCGACTGAGTATGAATCACTGTTTTTGTGAGTCTTTTAGCGAACTGTGTGCAACATTCATTTGCATAAAATTTTGGGTTATTGGTTGTGAAGAGAACAAAGATTGATTTGGCAGTTTAACTGCATTGTTTCTGTACAATAGGTTACTGCACTATTTATACATATAACAGTTGATCTGCATATTATTCTTCGAGTGGCTTAGTTCCACATTTGTGGTGTATAGGGTGGATGGGCTTAGTATAGCCCATAAGGGGTGTGCAGGGAGGTTAGAGTGGCGTTTGGTTGGTGGGGTGGGATCTTTAACCTGTTGCATTCGTTATGCATCTGGATATATGTCTGATTATGTGAGCATTGGTATGTTGGCGAATTGATTAATACAATAAGTGTGTTTAACTAATATGTGTTTTGGTATGCTATGGATACATCTTGTATATTGGATTATCGGTTTGAGCTTTTTGTATGTGATTCATGTTCATATACTTTTCAGGAATAATTGATGTGCTACCCGTCTTTTGCTTATTACTTTTGGTTTTGGACTCACACTGAGATCGCGTAGCTTACCCCCTTTTAGTTCTTTTCTTTCAGGTAATTCTCATGATTTAGTGTTGGACTCTCAGTGTATTGGTGATCTCAGCACTTCTTCTCAGGTTTTCTCATGTTGGTTTGGACTTATTAAAGTTTTCAATAAGTTGTTAAATTATTTTCAATTGGACTCTTAGTAACATTTTTAAGGACTGTGGTATAATTTGATTTGGACTCGCAAAGTTGATAATTTGATTTGAAGGTTTGATTAAGGTTTTCGGTTTCGAATTTGTTACAACATTTTCGTAGGTGGTTTTGATTTTTCTGGAATCATTGGTTTAAACTTTAATACAATGTAAGTTTTAAACATAAAATACTAGTTTGTGCTTTTCAGTCAAACGATAAGTATTATATTCTCCATTGCAAATCATTTTCATAACACCAGTCTTTTAAATTTCTAAATTCGATTGATTTCAAATTCGCCATACAAATTGTTAAATGATTTAGCTCAATTTAAGCAAACCATATTTGGATTAAGTTTTAAACAATTCTTTCGTAAATTATTCTAGGATCACTTCGGTGGTTAATGTAACTTCTGAAATTCGGCCTAAACTTCTAGGCCAGGTTTTGGGGTGTTACAAAAATCATGCAAATAATATATATAGAATGAAGTGCAGTATCTACAAGCGAACAAGTCAAATTGTAATATAGTTTTATGTTACAACGAAACACTGGGAAGTATTCCGAGGATCGTGCCCAAGAAATTGCAAATTAAGAATTTTATTTTTAAATTAATTAACAAAAATAATTACTAATCTAATTTACTCACGAATTGGTTTTGTGAATCCAAATTAAAGTATTTATTAAACTAATTAAATTAATTAACCTAAAGTAAACTAACGGAATTTCATATTCCTAGTGTCAACGATGCGAGCTCTCTACCTATGATCTATTAATCCCTAATTAACAATTAAGTTGCTAATCACCTTTAGCTAAGGTATTTACCACCCTTAGCTAAGAATACTCTTTCGGTCTCATCTTCACTAAGGATTACCACTTAAGGCACCCTTTTGGTCTCTTCCTAGGCTTACGAATACCCTTTCGTTCTCACCGCTTGACACAAGTTATACTCAACAAGATAACCTCTCGGTTTGCAAAATTTTGAAAAAACGAACAAACAGTGTTAATGGTTGGACTGATATTTTTGAATAAAAAAAGCTATAGAGCTTAATTTTTTACTTTTTAAATATATGAACTAAATTTCAAATTTTGTCTAAGTACAGGAGCTAACAACATATTTTAACCTTTTTTAAAAGCGTATGAATAATATTAATAAGTGTATAAAATCTAAATTAACTCTTAAACCACCTAATAATAACATGGCACAATATATTTTTTTATGAAAACATTTTTATTGCAAAATGTAATTCCAAATTTTTTTCATAAAACCTAAACCTTTGTTGTACTTGTAGCAATAAATTTTATGGAATTTACTACCTATGTTTCTGGACTAACAAGACTTGTATATTCCTGGCTTTTAACCAAACGATCTTTTCCATTATCCTCAAACTCTCAATCACTAAAAGGGTGAGCTCTTATTATGAATTGATGTAACACCCTTAATTTTGGGGCTAGAAGTTTTGAGTTCTTATGGTTGGGGTCAGTTAGGAGATTGCGCTATTAAGTTTAGTGGCGCATTTAAGTGTCAGAATGGGCCTGTTGGTATGATGCCTAAGAGAGTGTTAGTGAATCTCTAGGTTCTTAGTTCAAGTCCTGGTGAGTGCATTTTGTGTAATATTTTATTTTATTTTATTTTGTTAAATATCAGATTTATTTTATGTTTAGAAATAAGTATTGGTTTTATTATTTATTTATTTATTTATCTTTTCTATTTTGTTATTGATTTTTATTTTTATTTTTGGGAAGGCACGTTCTCCCTTTTCTTTTTCGATTGCCTTTTCTTTTTCTTTTCTTTTTGGTAGGGAACAATTCTCGCTGCGCATACTTCGAAGATTTTCGCTCTCTGTCGTTGAAACAAGTGTAGGTTCTGAATCTTTCTTTTTAAGTTTTGAATGTTGAATTGATTCGGGGTAAATCGCCTTAATGAGTGTGTTTGCACCGTATAATTCGGTATTTGAATCACTCGATTTTCGACAGCTTATTTTGTGTGATTTGGTAGTGAGTAATTGAGGTTTGTATTGACCTTATTTGGCATAGAATTGGCTTGTTATGGTGTGATTCTAAAATATACGAGTAGGGATCATTTTTACTGATCGAAATGTGAGGTTTTGGGTCAATTTCACTGTGGTTTCGTGACCACACGGGTGGCCACACGGGCGTGTGTCGATACACACGGTCGTGTGCTTTTGGAAATTAGGGTTTCCAGGCTGATTTGGGCACTACACGGCCGTGTGGCCGATATGGGGATTTTGTCAATTTTCACACAGCCGTGTCCCCTAGGCACACGGGTGTGTGAGATTGGGAATTAGGGTTTGAGAAATTTGATGTCACACGACCGTGGGGCTAATTTGGGGGATTTAAGGATTCCACACGGGCGTGTGTTTTGGAAACATACTTGTGTTTGGTGGGCACACGGGCGTGTGAGACCCTCACACGGCCGTGTCAAGCTTGTACTCTAATCTAGTGCAAATGGACAGAGAGTTACACGGCCTCTCTCCACGGCCATGTCCCTGGTCCACACGCGTGTGTGCTTCAGTCACACGGCCGTGTGCCTCTCTTCACACGGGTGTTGCCTCAGCCACATAGCCGTGTGCCCCTCTTCACACTGACGTTTGGCCTCCCGCACTACCTAAGCAGTTCCACACGGCCAGAGTACACGGCCGTGTGACTAGGACTCCAAATTGTTAATTTGTGTACATTTTGATCTGAAAATGCATCAGTGTAATCTGACCCTTGGCTAGGTTAGGTGGGGGCATTTAAGTTTCTGCCTCTGTAGCTATGTGCTCTGTTTATGTGTTGCTGCAACTGAAAGTGAAATGTTTGATTCTGAATTTGGTATGTTGGACGTGTGTGCTTATCTATCTCTATCTGATTGTCTGTTGGCGTGGTCATCATTTCTGTGAGATTGAATGCATTCATGCACTGCATAAAGTGTTTTGGGCGGGATTGCGAAGAGAAGGGAGACTGAATCTGATCTGATCTGGCAGTTCCACTGCAACTTATACGTACAGCGATTTATCGCACTGTACCGCATGTGCATCAACTTTGCTGCGCACAAATATCTGATTTGGCAGTTTAAACTGCAACGTGATTGTACAGTAGACTACCGCATTGCACTGTACAGCATATACGCTAGCGCTGCTGCGTATTATTGTCTGAGTGGCTTAGTCCACATATGTGGTGTGTAGGGTTGGATGGGCCTTTCGAGGTCTTAATTGGTGTTATTGGTTGGATGAGCTTTAACAACTATTTTGGGGTGTGATCGGGGGACAGAGAGGTGTGTTGCCTGGATGGGTGAGTTTTATTTGACTACATTTCATCCGCATCTGTCTATGAGTTCTGACTGTAAGATTTGTTGTTTGCAATCTATTTGTCTGAACTGCATTTGTGCTGAGACTTTTGTGTGAACTTGATGTGCTCTGATTGTTAATTTCTATTGGGACACTAGTTCCAGGTACGTTTTTTGACTTTGTGAGTATTTGAAAATCTGTTGTGCTACTGATTTGAAATCTGTAAATCTGAATATTGAATTGAATTCTGTTTACTCATTTTTAGTCTTGATTCGGACTCACACTAAGCTCGAGTAGCTTACCCCCTCTTAGTGTTTCCCCTTTCAGGCACTTTTCTAAATTTTGACGCTGGACTTGGTATGCGGAGGTCTCGGACAGTCTCGGTGAAAAATAGATTTTCAGTTATGGTTTTTAGTTTCCGTTTTGCTATTCGATTTTGAACTGTAAGATTTTATAAAGTTGTGGTACAAGTCCCGTTTTGAATTTTTATTTGGTTATTTAATTCTTGTTATATATCTAAACTTAACTGTAATGCTACTTACTAAATTTTGATCATTTAAAGGTTTCGGTTCGATGTGACGATTTGTTTTGTAAAAATCTACCTACGATCACTTCAGTGATCAATGTGACATCCAGGATTCGGTCTAAACTTCTAGGCCGAGTTTAGGGTGTTACAATTGAACACAAAATGAAAACTATAACTTTCCAGTGGAGAAAGTTCACTTTCTCTATGGTAAACCAAAAATCTTAAAACACTAACTCAAGTACTTGTGAATTTAGAATTTATTTTGTAACTAAATAGACGTCCCTAAATTTCGACAAAGTATCTACATATGTCAAGTGTGTGTTTTCGATCACCTATAGCCCCTATATATAAGAAAAAAAAAATCACAAGAGTTCTACTTGAATAGGAAGAAACAACATTTTAATAGAAAATCCAGACTTCTACTAGAACTCCATCTGGTGTGTGACACTAGCGCACTAAGATGCTCAGTGTGCAGCCCACCCCTATTGCTACTAGGATCATTGGGCCCTTTCATATATTGGGTACAATTATATGTACAATTTAGTTTTAATTTTAATTAAAAAAACTCATAATTTGTCTAACTCGTAACCCAATTTTTTTCTCAAAATATTATTTATTCAATTAAATTATTTTCTCAACCTAATTTTAATTCTGTCAAAGTCATGACGACTTTACCGTATTAGTATCTATGAGTAGATAAATTTAATTATCATGTTTGGTAAAACTACAATGACTAATTAATTTAATTTCCACTCCGAACTATTTTTCTTTCATCGTTTTCATTCATTTATTGTATCTGTTTTAATTAGAACCCATACAGGTTTGTGTTCAGTTAGCTAAGATATCAGTTGGACATATATAATTATGGTTTTAATAATTTGTAATTAAGTTCTAACTCTTTGTATCTTAATTACAACATTATTTAGTCATGGAGTCAATCTATTAAAAATACCCTGATTAAACTCCCAATTATATACCATTACAAAAGCAACTTAAATTTATACATTGTCCAATGTCCTTGTCATTAGTGTGCTACCTTCACGGTTATCCTTAATCTCTTTAGGTTAAATCCATGCACTCAATATCAACCTATTTTATCTTATTGTCACCATTACATCTTTCACGATGGAAAAAAAATTATTACTAACAAATAGTAATAACAAACACTCGTCCCTAATGAATGACCTATAGTCACATTCTATGCAATGCTAGTGAGAGAATATTTTTTACTCTTTAATTGAACTAAGAATTCCACTATTGTAAGTAAAGTTATGTCATACATAAGTCACATACCCAACATATAAACTTTTAGCAATGATGCCAATTGAGCATAGACTTTCAATATACCAAAATATATTAATTACATACGTATAGTTAGTCACTTACTCAAGACAACGATAAACCACACTATGAACATCATAAGTGAATAAAATTATAAACGGATCTAGAATTAACTCAACTTGGGTATTGTCCGATGTATTGTCAATCTAGAAAATCACACATGTCTCTATCTTTTTGAAAGCCATCCACTTCGATGCCCAAGTCAAGGCATCTCTCAATTAGGCTTAATAGAGAACATAACAGTCCTTTGAATCAATTGCTCAATTTTGATTCCTCGGACTATGAACCATTTAGATTACCTACATCATAATCTACCTTATGATGCAAATTAATATTAGTTAGACCGCAGGTAATTAGTAAGCTAATATTTGTTTTGTTTATTTTGTTTTTCATGTAAAAACTAGTTGGACTGTAACACCCCTTACTAAGTACGGCCGCTAGACCTAAGCTACAGAATGTTACCACACGAGGCTCACATAACATACACCTATTCCATACATATATGGCACACTATTTCGTGAACTAAGATGTACCAAACTAATCTTGCTAGCTGTCCAACTGTGTGTTTAACTATAAATGGCTAAACAATGGACTATCCTACATATACCATTATTGTGGAAAGTAAAGTGGACACACACTTAATTTTGAAATTTTCTATGGAGACCTAACTGGTGGATTGTTTCACGGATACCCCATTCTAAAATAGGTTCAGCAAAACATATAATGCGAAACATGACAGAACCAGAGTTCATTTTATTTACATACATCAATAAATTCCAAAGTAATCACTTTCAAATTTAACATATTTTTTTACAAAATAACCAACCGTCTATATACATACCACTTTGACCGAACTAAACTAAGCTAAACCAAACTAAGATTCTACCACAACTTTGGCGGATAGTGTGAACTTCTTAATGATCCAATTGACACGCTCTAAAGGTTCACAATCTACAAAATAAAATTAACTTAGTTGTAATTATTAAAAATACTTAGTAACCTCATACATATTCAATAATTAATCTATATCACATAGTAATCACGAGTGTTAATTTAATATCCGAACATAGTTTACCTACCAACCAACACAATTTGTCAATAAGGTAAGTGCGTATACTTTGTCACATACAGTATATCGAGTACACAACATGATATGTTAACACTTTTCATATTTGATTCAGTCTCATACCTTCCGCTGATGTGGACTCTTATTTTAATATTGAAGTCTTATATTACTCTTCATTCCTTAATTCGTCAATTTTGACACTCTACATGTTTTATATTACCTAATAAACATTGTAAAAGAACTCATAATATAGGTACGCTTCACAATTGTAACACCGCTAACCCATATCTATCGCCAAATTAGGATTACAGATGTAACACCCCAAACCCGACCCAAACACCATGACCGGATCTGGCATGTCACCAAAGAGATTTTAAAAGTTGTCGCAATTTCGGGAAATATTTTTCTTGAGTTTAACCTTTTAATCAGGAAAACTAAATGGTTGAATAATTTGTAAAAGATACACATTTTCTATTAATGCCTTAGTGAATTAGAAACCAAAATTGGATACATGACTTAGCTTAATTAAAACGTAAAATCTGAATGTCTAATAATAATAAAAGCCAAAAATCCGGAAATTATAAAGCTAGTGGCCCATGGCCATATTACAATGAAATTTATAACCCACTAATTAAAAATGTTAAAAGTAAATAAACTAAGTAAAGTCTTTTGCTGAATCAAAATAATCTCTCGCATGGCCACCTTACTCTCTCTCCAGCCCGGTCCGATGCACTAGGTGCTACCTGAAAGATGTTAAATAATAGGGTGAGTCACGAGACTCAGTGTGCAACTCTCGTGCACCATCAGATTGGGCCTTAGCCCCATAGAATAGATGACAAAATATAACATATCAGGAATTATGCAAGGCCCAACCCGATCCTAGGTTTCCATCCGCTGCACACCACCCTTACATGCCGAACACACCATTGGGGATTTCTACAATCAACCCACACCGCTACACACCATCGATGGCAGTCATACTGCAGTTAGCTGCACATCGTCAGATCATGGCAATAGCCACTACAACAGATCATGGTAAAAAGCCACTACAACAGATCATGGCAAAAAGCCACTACAAGAGATCATGGCAGAAGCCACTACAACAGATCATGGCAAAAAGCCACTACAACAGAATACTTCCCCTTTCATCAATTACCCAACCCCGTGCAATCACAAAAACATATCATTAGCAGAATCATTCATTTATGAATGACAGAGATCACTACCCTGGTGATTCGCTTTTACCCTCCTCGGGTTTTCAAATGTTATGACGAGATTTCGGCATTTAACAGAGTATAAGCAGATTTAATAACATATATTAGCAGACAATCTAAATGGTGTGAGAAGTTACACACCTGATAACACATAGTACTACTCTCTATGTCGATATCTTCACTAATCAGATCTAATGCCCTTTGTCTACAACTTTACTCAAAAGCCGGAAAATCGCGAAGATAAGGCCTCTCCTATATTCGGCAAAGGGTTAGTGTTTTACCCAAATTATATGTTTAAATTACAGATCTCCTTACCTTGAAATCCTGAAAGTAATACAATCTGAATGCTACTGAATTCTGGCTTAGAGATCTAAGCGATTGAATCCCCTTCAAATCCCGGAATGCCGCAAATGAGAGAAAATACCCGATTAGTTAGCCATATAGCCATTCGGCTAGAATCTCTAAAAGTCGGAATAGATTGAAAGATTAACATATTCGAACCTTACCTCCTCAGAAGATTTCAGCTACCTCTTGCAGAAAAATTCGACAAACACAAGAGAAGAGATCTAGGAATTTTGGCTTTTAAGAAAATCCCATAAAAGTATGAACAAGAGAAGGCTGATGTGTTTTTCGGCTTCTAGAAGAATTCAATGGGGAGTCTCAGCTTTTAGTGAATGGGAGAAGGATAACAATGGAGATCAGAAGATTCGGCTAAAAGGAAATTTCAAAGAAAAAGAAAGAAAATGTGAAAAAATAATGGTGATTTTCGGCTTTTGGAAGAGAAAAGATGAGAAAAGAAAACAAGTGAGATGGCCTTCAAATTTTCGGCACAGGAAGAGAAGAAAGAGTAGGGTTCAAATGCCAGAATTGATTAGCTATCCCCCTATTTATAGAAATTTCGGCACTTACCTAACCTTGCAGATAAATCCTATCTTTTCTCATTTATCTTAATCTACTAACTCATCTAAAAGAGACTTAATTAGCTCCAACTCCTCCCTCCTTTATCAGCATAATATCCACATATTTTTAAACATTAAAAATCCCCTAAATAATAGCCTTGTAGCCGTCCCCTCCTAGCTCCCTTTAGTACCAAAATTGGCCCAACTTAATGGGCTCCAAACGGCCATAAATTGGGCCTCTCCCCTTGCCTATTGACGCCATCTATAACTCCTCTTTACTGCGCCCCTTATTGCTGGGCCACAAGCCCAGTTGGTCAATTAAACTACCAAGACCTTATTTTAAGCCCTAGGGTGTTTAAGCAGAATATTCAATCAAGGCCTTAGCCCATTCTTGAGCCCAATCTGGACCTCTAACCCTCAATTTAATATTTTAAGCATACATCACCTAAAGATTAAACTGAACATGCAATCATAATAATTTTTTTTCCGAATGCCAAAATCCATTCTCTCGACACACCAAACCTATTTATTCTAGCCCCAAATTCAGGGTGTTACAATTCTACCCTCCTTAAAGAAATTTCATCCTCGAAATTTCCAACTAACTAGTAATCGTACTACCTAAGTCTCACCACTATGCTTTCGCTGCGCACTATAATTCTAGAGCCAAAATAAACACTTAGTACACTATGGTAGGGTACGCACCATTATTTGCATCTGGAGCATCTCTGTCCCCTTGGCGATGTGCTGCATAGACCAAAGCTGGCTGCCTCGCCTCAACATAACCTACACCTCTACCTGGTGCTCCACGACCGCGTTCATTACCTTTATCGCCCCTGGCTTGTCCGCGGCCCCTTGGTGGTTGTTGATCACCTCTCCCAGCCTGATCAGAACCTCGTCCCGCTGGCTGTGCCTGATTCACCTGTGGACAGTCCTCAATCATATGCTCTGTGGATCCACACCTGAAGCATCCACCGGTTCTCCTTCTGCACTCCTCATAATGTACCTTCCCGCACAAGTTACATGATCGATTCTGACTCCCAGTAGCAGTTGTCGGAGCACGAGCTGGCCCATCAGACCTAGGCCTTTTCTAAAAATTTCCAGATGATACCGACGGCCCGAAATCCCTCTTATTCCTATTCCTATCCTTATCCTTATTTTGTTTCTCAGTCCGCTTAACCTCCTCGGATATCTTAGCTTTCTCAACCAAAATCGCAAAGTCCCTTTCCCGCTGCGGTGCTACTAATACCCTCAGCTCATCCCTTAGTCCATCCTCGAACCGTACGCAATGCTTATAATCAGTCACCACAATTCCTCGAACGTAACGGCTCAACCGCAGAAACTCTGCCTCGTATTCAGATACATACTTACTTCCCTGCACCAAATTTAGGAATGCCTTCCTCTGGCCGTCCACATAGCTGGCCCCAACATACTTTCCCTGAAATGATTCCTTAAAGTAATCCCAGTCAATCCGGTCTGCGGCAGTACCCTCTTTTACCGTGAGCAACCACTGATAAGCCTCGTCTCGAAGAAGAGACACGACCCCCTTCAACTTCTCCTCTACAGTGAAGTCAAGGTCATCCATTATACGCTCACTTGCCTCCAACCAATACTCAGATGTATTAGGAGCTACGCCAGAAACTCCCCTAAACACCTCCGCTCCGTTGGCTCGGAGTCGTTCAGATACAGATTTCCGGGCTCCTGAACCCGTGCCTACCCCAGCAACTCTTTCGAGGACCCGCAACATCGCCTAAGATACCGCATCATCTCCAGTCGCCTGATCCCGTAACTCTCCCTCCACAGCTGGCGGATCCGGCATCTCGTTTCCTGATCCGTAGCCAGATCCTACTGGCTCAGACAAGGTCATCCTACCCCTACCGCGTCCACGCGGCGGACGTCCTCGACCCCTTGTACTCATTCCTTTTATTGACGTTTATGTGATTAAGAATTTTATGAATCATTAATTCTTCCCACTGATTAACCTCGAACAGTCTTATGAATAGTAATTTTAGGAGTAGTTCTTTCGAATTCGCAATTATTTCTACAATTCAGTCTCAAGTTACATCTCCTAGTTCTAGGAACTACATACATTCAACAATCAACATACAGACAACATCCGTACACCCATATTCAATACATAGGGATATTTTCGTTATTCCACTACCTAGGGGTATTTTCGTAATTTTATCCTACAGGGGTATTTTCGTAATTTTCAAAATAGAGTTCCTTGTTGATTTCATGAAATAAGGGTATTTTGGTAATTTTTGCAATCCAGGGGTATTTCGGTAATTTTGTAATCCAGGGGTATTTTGGTCATTTTACGAATCAGGGGTAATTTGGTAATTTTACAAATCAGGGATATTTTGGAATTTTTTTTTTAAACGGGGGTATCTTGGAGAATTTGATTTCAAAAGAATAATAGCAGTGTTCAGGTGTTTGTGGGTTTTTGGTTGTTGTCGTGTGTTGTGTGTGTGTTTTTTTTTCCAAGGAAAATTTCGTTGACTTTGTAAATCGGGGTATATTTGCAAATCGTGGGTATCTTGGTATTTTTTTCAAAATAAGGGTATTTCAGCAACTTTGTAAAAATAAGGTGGCTGGTCCATTTCGGGTTTTAATTATAGATTTTCGCCCGTCAACAAATCCTCGCGGCTAGGATGAACAGTCACTATGCACCAGGTAGGATTCCAGCGAAGAGGAGGTGAGTCACTAGGACTGCTTAAGTACCAGGCTCTTCCGGATCCAATCCTAGACATGCGCATGCCTGTTGCCACACCCTAGTCTTGTGACTCGTTCACGGGTTTGTTTAGTGAAATTAAGTCTTATGAGTTTTAAGGAGTTGTTTAAGCTAAGCCTAGAGTTCATCAAGTTCTAATCTAAATAGCCTACATCCCATAAGCCCATCAAGCCCACATATATATATATCATACAATAGTTTAGAATACTTACCTGGCGGACTTGGGTCGGAGACGCAGGTGCCATAATGAGCTAACAGACCTGTATCATTTATAAAAATGCATGTTTCAAAACTCATCTTTAGAAAACGTTTTGAGCCCAAAAACCCCAAAGCCGAGTTTTGAACCGGGCTCTGATACCAATTTGTAACACCCCAAACCCTGCCCAAACACCATGACCGGATCTGGCATGTCACCAAGGAGAGTTTAAAAGTTGTCGCAATTTCGGGAAATATTTTTCTTGAGTTTAACCTTTTAATCAGGAAAACTAAATGGTTGAATAATTTGTAAAAGATACACATTTTCTATTAATGCCTTAGTGAATTAGAAACCGAAATTTGATACATGACTTAGCTTAATTAAAACGTAAAATCTGAATGTCTAATAATAATAAAAGCCCAAAATCCGGAAATATAATATAAAGCTAGTGGCCCATGGCCTTATTACAATGAAATTTATAACCCACTAACTAAAAAAGTTAAAAGTAAATAAACTAAGTAAAGTCTTTTACTGAATCAAAATAATCTCTCGCATGGCCACCTTATGCTCCTCTCCAGCCCGGTCCGATGCACTAGGTGCTACCTGAAAGATGTTAAATAATAGGGTGAGTCACGAGACTCAGTGTGCAACTCTCGTGCACCATCAGATTGGGCCTTAGCCCCACAGAATAGATGACAAAATATAACATATCAGGAATTATGCAAGGCTCAACCCAATCCTAGGTTTCCATCCGCTACACACCACCCTTACCTGCCGAACACACCATTGGGGATTTCTACAATCAACCCACACCGCTACACACCATCGATGGCAGTCATGCTGCAGTTAGCTGCACATCGTCAGATCATGGCAATAGCCACTACAACAGATCATGGCAAAAAGCCACTACAACAGATCATGGCAGAAGCCACTACAACAGATCATGGCAAAAAGCCACTACAACAGATCATGGCAGAAGCCACTACAACAGATCATGACAAAAAGCCACTACAACAGAATACTTCCCCTTTCATCAATTACCCAACCCCGTGCAATCACAAAAACATATCATTAGCAGAATCATTCACTTATGAATGACAGAGATCACTAACCTAGTGATTCGCTTTTACCCTCCTCGGGTTTTCAAACGTTATGCCGAGATTTCGGCATTTAACAAAGTATAAGCAGATTTAATAACATATATTAGCAGACAATCTAAATGGTGTGAGAAGTTACACACCTGATAACACGTTGTACTACTCTCTATGTCGATATCTTCACCAATCAGATCTAATGCCCTTTGTCTACAACTTTACTCAAAAGCCAGAAAATCGCGAAGATAAGGCCTCTCCTATATTCGGCCAAGGGTTAGTGTTTTACCCAAATTATATGTTTAAATTACAGATCTCCTTACCTTGAAATCTCGAAAGTAATACGATCTGAATGCTACTGAACTCTGGCTTAGAGATCTAAGCGATTGAATCCCCTTCAAATCTCGGAATGTCGCAAATGAGAGAAAATACCCGATTAGTTAGCCATATAGCCATTCGACTAGAATCTCTAAAAGTCAGAATAGATTGAAATATTAACATATTCGACCCTTACCTCCTCAGAAGATTTCGGCTACCTCTTGCAGAAAAATTCGGCAAACACAAGAGAAGAGATCTAGGAATTTTGGCTTTTAAGAAAATCCCGGAAAAGTATGAACAAGAGAAGGCTGATGTGTTTTTCGGCTTCTAGAAGAATTCAATGGGGAGTCTCAGCTTTTAGTGAATGGGAGAAGGATAACAATGGAGATCAGAAGATTCGGCTAAAAGGAAATTTCAAAGAAAAAGAAAGAAAATGTGAAAAAATAATGGTGATTTTCGGCTTTTGGAAGAGAAAAGATGAGAAAAGAAAACAAGTGAGATGGCCTTCAAATTTTCGGCACAGGAAGAGAAGAAAGAGAGGGTTCAAATGCCAGAATTGATTAGCTATCCCCCTATTTATAGAAATTTCGGCACTTACCTAACCTTGCAGATAAATCCTATCTTTTCTCATTTATCTTAATCTACTAACTCATCTAAAAGAGACTTAATTAGCTCCAACTCCTCCCTCCTTTATCAGCATAATATCCACATATTTTTAAACATTAAAAATCCCCTAAATAATAGCCTTGTAGCCGTCCCCTCCTAGCTCCCTTTAGTACCAAAATTGGCCCAACTTAATGGGCTCCAAACGGCCATAAATTGGGCCTCTCCCCTTGCCTATTGACGCCATCTATAACTCCTCTTTACTGCGCCCCTTATTGCTGGGCCACAAGCCCAGTTGGTCAATTAAACTACCAAGACCTTATTTTAAGCCCTAGGGTGTTTAAGCAGAATATTCAATCAAGGCCTCAGCCCATTCTTGAGCCCAATCTGGACCTCTAACCCTCAATTTAATATTTTAAGCATACATCACCTAAAGATTAAACTGAACATGCAATCATAATAATTTTTTTTCCGAATGCCAAAATCCATTCTCTCGACACACCAAACCTATTTATTCTAGCCCCAAATTCAGGGTGTTACAGTTTGTAACATCCCGAATTTAGGCCTAGTAGGATTGAGCCCAATGGGCCTTGAGCGTAGTAGCGTTTAAAATATTTGGAGAACAAGAGATCGACTTTAGTGCAAGTTGGACCGATTGGATAAGTGACTTTGGAATTTTAGAGGGCTTCTATGAAGTCCCGGATAAAACTTTGGCTTTAAGGAAATTTTGATTTTCTTTTTAAATGGACTTTAGAATTTGGATATAGATTTAAAATTAGTTGTGCATGGTTTAAGATACAAATGGGCTTGTGGCCCAGTGGCAAAGTGGCGCCACTTAAAGAGCAGGGAAGTGGCGTCAACTGAGGAGGCCCAAATTCAAGTTGCATGAAGCCCAATTATTTTAATTAAATAGGTTAATTTTCGGCATTAGGGTTTATTCTCCCACTCTCTTCTTCAATTTCGACATTAGGGTTTCTCTATTCTCCTATTCTCTATAAAAGCCAAAATCCCTAAGCCTATTCTCTCATATTCACTTCTATGCAAAAGCCGAAAGTCTATTATTCTTTTTTCTGTTTTCTTCTACAAAGCCGAAACCACCCAATTCTTCTCAACATCTTTCCCTTCAAAAGCCGAAACTCTGAACTTTCTTCTCATCTCTATAGTCGAATACCTCATATTCTCTTTTGCCGATCTCTTCACTAAAAGCCGAATCTCCATAGATTTCTTTGAATCATCTTTTCTTTTTTATTTTCGCAAAAAGCCAAAATCTTCTAGGAGTTGCCGAATTCTCTGCAAAGGTAGGTGCCAATTTCTTCTGATCTATTCTTCTTCTCTTTCGGTTTTTAGAAGACAAAGCTGAAATGCTAATGGACTGATGGTTTCTTGTGTTTACGTGTTGGGAGACATTTGGGAATTGAAGTAGATCGCTTAGATCTAATAGCTGGAACCGTTAGTCTCTGAACCTCATATCTCTCTTTTCGAGATTTCAAGGTAAGGGGTTCTCTTTAGATTCCCGTTAGATTCGCTATCGTAATTGTGATCTCAACCATATGTTATGATAAGGTCTTTTAATGGAATCAAATATCGATTAGGCGAATGAGGGGATTGGATCTGTTAAACCAATCCCTAAGTTTAAGAAACAAGCGGTGTCGGTGGTTCGGGATTGGCCACCGGGTTGTGGACAGGCTTCAGAACAACATCTTAGACAGATAGCAGTCGTATCGGCTTCTGATAGTGTCGACATAGAAAGTCTCGCCTTATCTGTAATCAGGTGTGTAGATCTCTAACACATTAACTAATCTGTACTAAATATATGTTATGGGCTAAAAGCTGGAAAAAGACTGTATAGTAATTTGTACTAAATATATGTATGGGCTAAAAGCCGAAAAAAGGCTGTATAGACAGTCGGATTACCCAAAAAGGGTAGGCAAGGGATGCCAGGTACGTAATCATAGAAACTTCTCTATGTGTATCGATGTATGTAATAAACTGTGATCTTTTAGGTAGTATATTGTTTTGACTTTGCATGGATGTATGCATGGGATGGGATAAATATGATGAAGGGGAAGAGCATGATAGGTCACTTGGTGATCAGTGGTTATACCACGAATTCAAATGTTAGGTCACATAGTGATCGGTGGCAAAGCCACACTTAAATGATTCCTGATTAATAGGAATAGGCAGTACGGCTGTCGATATGGTGTGTAGCGGTTGGTGGGTTGATTGTAGAAATCCCCGAGGTGTGATGGTTGGTACGGGCTGGTGTATAGAGGATGGACTTTTAGGTTGGGTTGGGCCATGTTGCATGTAAATATTTCGTTGCCATTGTGTATGGGCCAAGGCCCATAATGTGTTTGTGGGCCTCAAACCTTTTATGTGTTTCGGGATTTGCACACTGAGTCTTGGTGACTCACCCCTTTATTTTTCCTAAACCTTTTAGATAAGCAGTAGATCGTGGACATGGGAGCCGAGGCGGACTCGAGGGGCCATCAAGTTTTTATTTCCATAAATTATTTTCGGTTTTCCTTTAAGTTTTAATTTTGGGACCATTTATGTAATAAGGCTCCATAGCTTAGGTTATCAATTTATAATTGTTAATGTCTTCATTTATTTTTTTTAAATTTATGTTCAGCAAAAGAGCAAAGGTTTTCTTCCAATATCACTTACTTAATGAATACTTGTATAAAGAAACTGAATTTCCAAAGATCATCCAAGTGAGGTTTTTAACGTAAACCCCGTAGCATACCAGATCCAGTCGTATCGTTTGGGCCGGGTTTGGGGTGTTACAACAGAGTATTACCAATCAATTGAAAACCTTTAAACATTATAACATTCAATAAATTAAAAAAAATCATATACCATTCATTCTCATACATTTCATCCCTATATCGAGCCCTCGAGGTCCTAAAACTAGCTTGGGAGCAATTCGGGGCTAATTTGAAGCAAAATCAAAAATTCAAGAAAAATAAGCAAAATTTGAAAATAGGGGACACACGGCCGTATGGAACCTCCACGGCTGTGTAACTCTCAAACAAAGGACACACGTCCGTGTCCTCACCCATGTAACTTTTTGAGTAGGGTCACACGGTCTTGTCACATGCTCATGTGCCAGACTATGTAACTCACTGACTTGCATACAAAGGACTCTCCGATGACACACGACCGTGTCACAAGGCCATGTGCCTCACACGGCCGAGTCACACGCCCGTGTCTTAGGCCGTGTGAACCTAAAATGATCCATTTCTTACTGAATTTCACTCCCTTATTGCATAGTTACCTACACACTTTCAAATACCAATTTGGAAGGTGAAATTCAACTTCAAACACACTCAAAAATGATCATATATTCATTCTATGCATCAAACATTTATCAACCTTGACACCTCAATGTGTTTCACCACAATTCATTCCCAACTTTGTAACCATAAACACATTTTATCTCTATGAACAAACATCCATTTCATTACAAGCTTAAGTTAACTCATAGCATATCATTTTACACTATGGCCCTTTAAACACATTTAAGTAAGAAATAGGAGATCACAAGTTGTTCAAGTGCACAACATATTACTCAAAAGCTAGGCATTTGACATAAGGGTCCTAGTACAAGCCATATACCAAAACCGAGAAATTAAGTCTACTAAGATTCCTGGATAGTGTGATTCCTAGCATTGACGCGATCTTCTTAGCCTTCAAAATGTGATCAACAAAATGAACAAAGTACAAGTAAGCTTTAATAAAGCTTAGTAAGTTCATTTAGAATTTAATAAACCTTTCCAATCAAACATAGATTTATTCAACATTAGGCATAGAGATTCCCATTATATGTAGCTTATAATAGTAATTAACAACCAATTTAGTAGTTTAGTATACTTAGTGGTATTGATCGATTAAGCTTTTCATCAGTATATCCGTAGATTTCTACTCGTTTGAGCTTCACTCAGTATTACAGTAGAATTTGCTCGATTGAACATCATTCAGTATAACAGTAAGGTTTGCTCAATTGAGCTCCATTCAGTATAATGGTATGATTTGCTCGATTGAGCTTCATTCAGTATAACGGTAAGATTTGGCTCGATAGAGTGTACTTTCAGTATATGATACAGCATTTATTAATAGCATATTAACAAGAATGTAAGCATTTTTGGAGTATAAATAAACATACGAACTTACCGGACTTACTGGATTGATTTGCAGGAGATTCCAGAGTACAAAGTCTATTACGCAGTTTTCCCTTTTCCACGATTATCATCACATTCTTGATCTAAAAATAATAATTTCATTCTATCAATTAGAATAACAACACAATTTGATCCTATCATGCAACTAAATACTTTTTGAAAAATTACCTATTTCCCCATTAACTTGTCATTTTATTCAATTCAGTCCTTAGGCCCTAATCATGCAATTTTCCCATTTTCCTAAACACCCATGATATCAAAATATTCTATAAATTCATATTAGCCCCCTATTTGCAATAATTTCACCTTAAGTACAAGTAATATCATTTAATCAATTTAGTCCATAAACATTAAAAATCGTCAAAAATCTCTTTCCAAAATAATTAAATCTATCAACAAGGTTTCATATTTCATCTCAAGTTCTAAGAAATAACTTCATTCATCAATGGCAACTTTTATAACTTTTAACAGTTTCACAAATTAGTCCTTGATTTAGCTAGATCAAGCATAAACCCTAATCTTTTTTCTTTCTTTTTCGTGGGGAGAAAGGGTGATGCAATTAATAACACAGTGGTATGAAAAACATTATCAGTTCATCATAATTATAGTGACAGTAAATGTGTAATATTTTCATATCATGCATATACAGTAATAATTCAGTCAATCAGATCATGGATTCCAGCATTATTCATATTATCAAGGACTCAATTGAATTAAATAAAGCACTAAAATAGTTCAAGGACTATTCTGAGACTGAACAATTCACAAATTATTGGGTAAAATTGTAAAACAAGGGTCATACGGCCTTGTGGCTAGACCATGTCATATTAGAGGTTGTGTGGAAGGGTTACACGGTTGTGTGGCCAGGTCGAGTAACAGGTTGTGGCCGTTTGTAAAACGATGTACCATAATGAGACAATGGCATATGGTCGTGTGGTAGTCGTGTGGTTCACCTATGTGTCCACACGCCCATATGGGAGACCATGTAGCCTTAATCCTAGACATGGTTTGCCCCGGTTCACTTGTAAAATAACACACACCTTTCATTGCATTGACAATCGACGTTCCTCACGATCCAATCTGATCTGATTCACCTAAATCAGGTCCTTCAAATGACATTTACAGATAAATTAATGATTGATTTCAAGATTTTTCAAGGTTATCAAAAATTTTGGCAAGAATCGTAAAAGATTGAGTAATTGAATTGAAAGATTATTGTCGAATAGAAATACTATAAAAATTTAGGATTTAAACTTCGGGAACGAGATGCACTTACTAATTCTTGGCAAGAAAATGGATGCTATTTACAGCAATTACAAAATCGATAGAAAGAACAATTGAATGGAGGATTATTTGATTCGAGAAAACAAAATAATTATCAACAATTAGGATGAGAATATGGTGTAAAGAAAAGGGAAAGAAAAAAAAAAGAGAGAATAAATAGAAAGATGGAGAGAAAATTCTATTAGTATTTGAAAAGGGGTAATATGAAAATCTAATTAAGAAAAGAAGAGAAAAAGATGTTGGAATTCTAATTCTATTGGAATTTTGAGGAAGGGAAAGATATGAATTCTAATTAGGAAAGAATTGAGTCAATTTCTAGTGTTTGTAAACCTTAGGGGCTACACTTGCAATTTTCTCAATATTTTTCCAAAATTTGAAATTAAAATAAAATGGAAGGAAGGGGCTTAAACTTGGGTTCTCAAGAAGTTTGTGTAACAGCCCGATTTAGGGGCTAGTCGAAACAGTGATCTCGGGATCACTAATCTGAGGTTATAGAAATTTATTTTCATGATATTTTATGAGTTAGAGTATGATGGCATAAGTACATGAAAATTTTGGTGCTTTAATTTTAGTGATTTCATGCTTAATCGCGAAAAAGGACTAAATCGCATTAAGTGTAAAAGTTTAAAATTTCCAGCTAAAGGTGTTTAATAGCTAAATAAAATTAATTGGAGGTCTTTAAAGTGCAATTAGACCCATAAGTATAGGGTGGCCGGCCATAGAAGACAAGAATTGTCAAATTGGTCAAAGTTGGTAAGTTTGGTGACCAAATTGATTGTTTAATATTAAAATAAAGAAAAGATGATATCCATCTTTTTACTCATCTTCCTCCACCGAAAATAGCAAGCAAAATAGGGGTTTTGAAAGCTCAAAATTTCAGCAAACTCTTCTCCCTACAAGTAAGTGATTTTAATGGTTTTTCTTGTTGATAGTTGTACTTTTGGGACCCCTAAAGCTTAAGCTTTCTAAAGAGGGGACTATCTTGCAATATGGTGAAAAGTTTAGGGATTTATCTTGCAATATGGGGAAAAGTTTAGGGATTTTCCATGTGAGCTTTTACGTTGTTTGCTGCATTTTTATGGAAAAAAATGAGTCTTAGTTGTTAGATAAACAACTTTTGTGAAAGGTGTTACTATGAAAACACCTAAATGGACCTTATTGTAAAGGTTATAAATTTTGTAGTAAATGTGTGAAATGTTGGGTTTTGATGATAGCCATAAGAGAAATAAATGTTCACCAAGGCTTGTTGAAGGTAGAAATTTGATTAGAATTAATTTCCGAGCCTATGGGTAAAATAGTCATTTTGCCAAAGTCTAAGGGCAAAATAGTAATTTTACCAAAGCATGATTATTGAAATGCTTTTATTATTGTGATGATTAAAATGAGCTAATTTGCTATTATAGAGTAAGAAGAGCCAAAAATCAACCTCGAAAGGGGAAAGAACAAAATATCGGACTAGACCGACAAATCTAGCCTATTTTGAAAATGAGGTAAGTTTGTATGTGATAAATTCAACATTTATGCTAGCATGTTTGAGAATGGTTGATATTATAATGATATATGATATTCTATGAAATTGAATATTGGTGTTGAATGAGAAAGATAATAAAAGTTGAGATGTTGAAGTCTCGGTGGGACTATAATAAGTGTGAGAATACTATCATCAATACATGAGATGGATAAGGTCCCGTGTAAGACCATGTCCAGGACATGGCCTCGGCACCGAATTGAGATCCCGTATAAGACCATATTCGAGATATAGCTTCGGTATTGAGTATGAGAATCGTATAAGACCATATCCGGGATATGGCATCGATACTTGATGTGAGATCCCGTATAAGACCATATCCGGGATATGGCATCGGCACTCAAAGGTGACCCCATGTAAGACCACATCAGGGATGTGGCATTGGTTTCGTGTTTATGCTAATGATTATGAATATGCATCTTTGAGCATCCCTAGTGATTTATTGGGACGAATAGATCAGCTTAGAAATAGAAACGAGAATTTTATTAAAGCTATGTGATTGAGTTAACACAGGTACCCGTGAGTAATTCACGAAGAATCATTTACAATATGTGGCATGGTATGTGTTAAATAAGGGCAAGTGTGAGTAAGTATGGCAAGAAGCCTATAACTTTGTGTATGGTTAATTAATGTCATGGATGGATTTTATCATGAGCTTATTGTTGCTATTTATTCCCATGCAAACTTACTAAGCTTTACCCTTTCATTTCCCTTTTCCTTTTAGTATTTCAAAGTTAGCTCGAGAATTCGGGGACGTCGGAGTTGGAGATCACACTATCGACCACTTTTGGTATAGCCAAATTAGATTTATTTTGAGTATGGCGTGTATAGGACTTGGTCTTTTTGGTATGTCTTAATTGCAAGCCAAATGTGTTGGCTATTATAGTTGTTCAATTTATTTTGTAAAAGGGTCATGGGAAGTTGGCTTATACTTGATATGTTCATATATTCAATGATGATGGATTTCATGAAGTGTATGATTTTATGGATGCCTTGATTTTTATGAGTTCATGAGGTGTCATATGGTCATCTTATTTGTTGAATTGATTTGGTATAAGTGGAGTTCCTTGGTACGGTGGCAAAGGGCTTGATAGATAGCCATATAATTGTCCACACGGGCGTGTGTCTGGGCCACGTGTGACACACGGTCAGCCTCATGGGCGTGGTGATTTGCCGTGTGTTCCCTTGCATGCTAGAGTTGCAAGTCAGTATGCTCAGTAGTAAACACACGGGCAGAGACACGGCCGTGTGTCTCAGCCGTGTGGGAGGCACGGCCATGGACATGGGCGTGTGCCCTGGCCATGTGAAGTCTGCACCTGAAGTTAGGAATTTAATTCGACACACGGTCTAAGGACACGGGCGTGTGCCTTGGTCGTGTGACCTTAGCGAGGTAATGACGTCATAAACAGAATGCCAAGGTTTTGGCACACGGGCGTGTCGAGGCCGTGTGAGGGACACGGGCCAGGGACATGGGCGTGTGTCCGGCCGTGTGAAATAAGTCAATATCGACCACAGGTGAAGAACACGGGCATGTCTCAAGGGCACACGGGCGTGTCTCTAGAACAACACGGGCATGTGGCCCCTGTTTGGATAAAAATTTTCTAAGCACGTAAAAGTTCTCGGTTTAATTCTAAAACCTCCCGGAAGTATGTTTAAGGCCTCGTAAGCCCATAATGAACAGGTTATGAGTTTAAATGAAAAGTTTCTAAGCTGAAGTGAAATTTTATAGCCCAATATGTTATGTTTAAGCAAGTTAAGTTAGGTAATGCCTCATATCCGGTTCCGGCTTCGAACACGGGTAAGGGATGTTACAGTTTAAACTTGGGATCACAAATGAGGGAAGTTAACTCTTAACCATTAGGCCTAAAGCCTATTTCTTGTTTAATTTTATTTCTTAACTACATATAGTTATTTCATGGTGTGACTTTTCTCTAGTTTGTTGAAAATAATAAAATGGGAGGAACGAACTCAACTTACATATTCTTTATTAGTTTACACATATAACTCCATAACTTTAACACTTCTTCACTTAAGCCATCTTTCCACTTTATACAATGTCATGAGATATTTTATTAACTTTACAATTTAGTCCTTTTCTGACTATTATTGTTAATTATCATAGTTTCATAACTTAAACTAAAAATTTGTATCGTTAACGCTACTTTCATTTGATAATATTATTCATAACATTATTAAAGTAGTAAATAAGCTACTTAATTGACATAATTTATAATTAAAATATCTTAAAATAATTAAATTCTTGAAGTACTTACTCTCGAAACTTAGGATTGGGGTTTAGGTTAGGAGAGGGAAGAAGAAGACAATGGAAATTCATAGTGGAAGATTAATTTCCCAAAAATTGGGCAATTTTCCTTTTCCTCACCCCCTGTTTCTCCCTTTTCCAATTAGGTCCTAATTTAATTAAAACACAATATTTTCAAAATAAGCCTTGTAATCAAGTTTCAATTTAAATTAATTAATAAAATAAAACCTGATTATATTATTTTAATACTTTAATTAATTATTTATGACCTTAATTTCGATATCCATTTCAAACCCTAGATTTATTTACAAACGCATAAAGATAACTTTATAAATTAGGGCGTGACTACTCTAGATTTTTACAAACTCGATTCTTCTAACCCCATTTTTGGGATGTGACAACAAGTATGTTATTCATGTTTCTATATGTATATATATGATTGATTATGTGTTATGTTTATTATATGGAAGTTAACTAACCATTTGATGATGGTATAATTTGAGTAAGATGCCAAAGGTTATCATGTTTATGCTTGTGTTTCCATTTTGAGTTATATATATATGTATCGGGTAAGTTGAGTTAATTTTGTATGAACTTACTAAGCTATGATTAAGCTTACCTTTATTTGTCTCCTTTTTTGTAGATTTTCAGAAATCTAGCAGTCAGTTGGATCAAGTTAGAGCTCACACTATCCACCTGCTAATTCGGTAGACTTTTGGTCATTTTGGCCGGTTATAAATGGCATGTAAATAGGTGTAAGGGTCATTGTATATATGTGTGAATGAAACCTTTTAAATGGTCTATTTGGATGAATATGCAAGTAGTGATGATGTTTTGGTTAAGGATGAATCATACATTTGCTTGAGTGCATTTGATTTTAAACATACCCTAATTAAATGTATGTGCAATGAATGTTATGTATGATTGTAAGTAATGGATAGATATGAACCTTGTACAAATTAGTGTCATTAAGTTATATTGTAGGAATTAGGTTTTGAGAGAATTGGTATGATATGGTATGCAAAATTAAGAGTGTGATGATTAAATGTACATGGTAATTATGTTTGAATGAAACATGTTGTGTTATTGAGGTGCCAATGCTTGGCATATTGTTTGATGAATTGTAATGAATTGTATGCTTAAAGGTTAGGTTATTTGCATGTTATTAAGTGCCTTGATGCACATGTGATTTGGTTTTGGTTTAAACATTGAAAAACTGGTTCCAAACTTATGATTTTTAACCATATGGGTAAAAGTATCGGTACCAGGGACTAAGATATTGATACTTTACCAAATGAACAATTTTCAAAATTGGCAAAATGCAAATTTGGTATCGGTACTTATAAAAAGTATCGATAAATCTTTGAAAATATTGATACCTCATAAAATGGTATAGATACCTAAAATTGGCAGAATGCCAAGATGGTATCGATAAGGATTTTTGTATTGGTACCTATGTCAAAAATCTCAATACTTATTTCCTTAATATCGATACTCAACTTAAACTTTTGAAATTTTACATATTGCTCCTTATCCATGTTTAAAACAAATGTGATATGTTTATTTATTCATTTTAGTCCAAACAATGTTTGTAATTATTAATAAGCTTGTAAATGTTGCTAATTGATGCTTTCAAGTTTAACTAAATTATGTGAATTGTGTATAACTGTTTCGATAACTATTGTAGCATCCTAAGACTTGGGTTCAGCGACCGGACCGGGTAAGGGTGTTACAATTGCAGACAAACTTGTATTGGTACAACTCACAAGATGTATGGGTAGAAGTAAACTTATATCAATAGAAGTGGACTTATAATGATAAAAGTCCTTCTGAGTGTCGGTAGAAGTTTAGAGGAATGCTTCGAGTGCTCTCTGACTTACTTCTATTTGTTAGAATTTCCTCCAAGTATTGATAAAACTTACCAGACTTGTATATAATGATTTTTAAAAACTTAAAAATATTTTTGATTGACTCAAAAACACACACATTTAAAACATGTTTTTGAGTAATTTTACAAGTGTTTAAAATGCTTTGAAAATGTTTAACAGAAATTTCAATAATTATTTTCACCAAATGACTTAGGAAATATACATAGAAAAATTTATCGTAAATATTGTTATATCAAAAGCTTGAGACATCAAAACTAACAATTCTCATGGCGGATCAGTCCAATATATTGTTCTCTAACATATACTTATGTGTTAAGGCACTTCTCATCGATCAAGCACATATTAGTCTCAATTTATTATTGTTGTCCAAGCTCATAACAATACATGACTAAAGACATTTAAGAATGATCATATCATGCTTTAGACTTTATCATTATACGATTTATTTAAACACAGAAATAAGTACTAAAAACAATAATGACAATGTCTTTATTAATAAACTAGGAAAAAGCATGTTTTTACAACCATCATATAATTGGCCTTTGGGCATACTCCAAACACATGTCAAATACACACTTCACTTGCGTCGATATTCTGTCAAAATATAGTCAAGTTATTTTCCCAAAATAAACTCTATATTTTGATAAAGTTTGTCTTTGGTTTCTAACCTTTGAAACTTCACTTAGTTTTCATCGATTTAATTATGACTAAAGCCCACATTCTAGCAAACCAATGTTGAGATAATTGGAGAAGATTGAGTGGTAAAAAACCGAGAACGATAGAATCTGTGTAATCTAGAAACACTAGTATAATTCACATAATAGGTTTACTGTTATAAATATCACAGTTGGTCGGTTTTTTTAACTTTCACTATACATCAACACATTTATGTAGGTTTATGAGTTTGAATAGTGCTAGACACCAGTGGCCACTACTTCTTGGCACTTTTCATAAACTACCTCAAATGTTGGTCTAGAATTTATGTTATTGTTAGCTTTGATGTCTCAAGCTTTTGATATAAACATCTAAGATAATTTTTAATTATTTATTACCTAAGTCATTTGGTGAAAATATTGTTGAAAACTTTAAAACATTCTCAAAGACTTACAATATACTTAAAAATATGTTTTAAATGTGTTCTAATTTATCCAAATATTTTTGAGTCAATACCAAAGTGCTTTGAGGTGTTTAAAATGTTTTAAGGCACTTTGGTAGTCAAGTATCAAGACATGTAAGTTTAAAACCAAATTTTTGCTTCAAGGACTACATGCCTTGAGACATGGCTTGCCAATGACTATTTTTCAGCCAAGTCTTAGAACATCTTGTCAAGCCTCGAGACATACATTGCAAGGATAATTTTTAAGCTCAAACTTAATGCTTACATTTGCTAGAAATCATCCATGATGGTCATAAATGTCCACAAACTCATTCCTTGGTATAAATACAAGTCAAAGACACTTCAAGACATAAGATAGAGATATTCAAGCATCAAACACAAGAGAATTAGCTTTAAACCTTTATTTTTTGAATTTCTCTAATTCATATTCTTTTAAGAGCTTATTTTCATGTATTTTATCACTGCCATTTCTTTAATTTAGAGGTCATACTTGCAATCACTGTAACATCCTAAAATTGTGGGGCTATGCATTTAATGTGTGGTTATGTTCAATGTGAGTGTTAGGGGTCCAGAATGGGCTCAGGGTTGGGCAGAGGCCTTAATCAAATTTTCTGTTTGGACACTCTAGTGGAAAGCCTGGTAAGATAGGGCTTAAAAGATGTTATCTGTGTTTTAAAATACAAATGGGCTTGTGGCCTAGTGGCAAAGTGGCGCCACTTAAAAGCAGGGAAGTGGCGTCAACTGAGGAGGCCCAAATTCAAGTTGCATGAAGCCCAACTATTTTAATTAAAATTGGCATTAGGGTTTTATTCTCCCACTCTCTTCTTTATTTTCGTCATTTAGGGTTTTCATCTTCTCTCTTTTCCTCCTTTTCTGAATAAAAGTCGAAAACTCCCTTAAGCATTCTTTCTTTTCACATTTGTCTGCCATAGCCGAATCTGCCCTAGCCTTGCCGAAATTCTTCTTTTTCTTATACCGTTCCTATCACTTCTTTACGTTTGATATTACTCTTTTCTCTCAATCATCTCCTTCTCAAAAGCCGAAACTTCATAGATCTCTTGAGATCATCTTTTCTTTTTGACCTTCTCAAAAGCCGAAACTTTATAGATCTCTTGAGATCATCTTTTCTTTTTGACCTTCTCAAAAGCCGAAATCTTATAGGAGTTGCCAAATTCTATGTAAAGGTAGGTGTCGATTTCTTCTGATCTATTCTTTTTCTCTTTCGATTTTTAGAAGACAAAGCCGAAAGGCTAATGGATTGTTGGTTTTTTTGTGTTTACGTGTTGGGCGACATTCGGGAATTGAAGTAGATCGCTTAGATCTAAAAGCCGGAACTATTAGTCTCTGAACCTCATATCTCTCTTTTCGGGATTTCAAGGTAAGGGGTTCTCTTTAGATTCTCTTTAGATTCGCTATCGTAATTGTGATCTTAACCATATGTTATGATAAGGTCTTTTAATGGAATCAAATAATCAGGCGAAGGATGGGATTGGATCTGTAAAACCAATCCCTAAGTTTAAGAAACGAGCGGTGTCAGCAGTACGGGATTGGCCACCGGGTTGTGGACTGGCGTCAGAACAAAATCTTAGACAGTTAGCAGTCGTATCGGCTTCTGATAGTGTCGACATAGAGGGTCTCGTCTTGACTGTAATCAGGTGTGTAGATCTCTAACACACTAATTAATCTGTACTAAATTATGTTATGAGCTAAAAGCCGGAAAAAGGCTGTATAGTAATCTGTACTAAATATGTGTTTTGGGCTAAAAGCCGGAAAAAGGCTGTATAGTAATCTACACTAAATATATGTTATGGGCTAAAAGTCGGAAAAAGGCTGTATAGACAGTCGGATTACCCAAAAAGCGTAGGCAAGGGATGCCAGGTACGTAATCATAGAAACTTCTTTATGTGTATCGATGTATGTGATAGACTGTCAACTTTTAGGTAGTATATTGTTTTGATTCTGCATGTATGTATGCATGGGATGGGGTTGATATGATAAAGGGGAAGTGATAAGGTCATGTAGTGATCGGTGGCTCTGCCACAAATGATTTATAAGGTCACTTGGTGATCGCTGGTTAAACCACGAATTATAAAGTTAGGTCACAATAGTGATCTTATTCCTGACTGTTAGGAATAGGCAGCATGGCTGTCGATATGGTGTGTAGCGGTTGGTGGGTTGATTGTAGAAATCCCCGAGGTGTGTTGGTTGGTACGGGCTGGTGTGTAGAGGATGGATTTTTAGGTTGGGTTGGGCCATGTTGCATGTAAATATTTTGCTGCCATTGTGGATGGGCTAAGGCCCATAATGTGTTTGTGGGCCTAAGCCTTTTATGTGTTTTCGGGATTTGCACACTGAGTCTTGGTGACTCACCCCTTTATTTTCCCTGACTTTTCAGATGAGCAGTAGATCGTGGACATGGGAGCCGAGGCGGACTCGAGGGGTCATCCAGTTTTTTTATTTTCATAAACTATTTCCGGTTTTTCTTTAAGTTTAAATTTTGGGACTATTTATGTAAGAAGGCCTCCATAGCTTAGGTTATCAATTTATAATTGTTAATGTCTTCATTTATTTTTTTTTAAATTTATGTTTAGCGAAAGAGCAAAGGTTTTCTTCCAATATCACTTACTTAACGAATACGTGAATAAAGAAACTGAATTTCCAAAGATCATCCAAGTGAAGTTTTTAACTTAAACCCCGTAGCATGCCAGATCCGGTCGTAGCGTTTGGGTCGGGTTTGGGGTGTTACAATCACACCCATTAGAGGTTAATTAATTGTTTATTCTTTCTCTTTGTTTTTTTTTTAAAGAGTATACTTAAGGTTTTTTGGTAGAAAACCTTAGGGGAATTTAAAAGGTCCTAGTTGAGCCTTGTAAAATCTAGAGTGTTTTAGTTAAGCCATAAAAATTAGGGGGAAATGTTTAATCTTAGCCTTGTGAAAATAATAGAGATTGTAAATGTTAGAAATTTTCCTTAAAATATATCAATTTAAGTATAGTGAATTGGGAAATACTTGGTTGAGGTATTACAAGGTAGTAGAGGTCGAAAATTGGGATCGTGCCATTATAAATTGAAGTATCCAAGATATTCTCTCTTGATCTTTTTTTAAAAAAAAAATAGTTTGTACGAATTTTTCAAAATTACAATTCACTCCTTCTTGGTATTTTTGGGCCTAACAATTATCTTATTATGGCTTGACGTGTTATGTGTGATGTGACACTCGGGTATCTCTATTGACCCAAAATCTAAAAAAAGTTAGGACTAAATTGAAAGAATTAGAAAATTGTCAAACTTCACTGAGGAATTTCAACGATTATTAGGTTCTATAGAGCAATACCACGACAACGACCGACAGGCTCTATGGGGCGACACCGCGACGACGGTAAGGTTCTACGGGGCGACACCCTAAAAAAGGTCTAACGTGTAAGACCATAGTTCGGCTATGGAAATAGGGTAGTCTGTGGGGATAGTAAACACGGGGGAGTTCGCCAGGACAGTAAACACGGGGTAGTCGTCAGGACGTAAAAAAAATGGAAAATCACATTTGGAAAGTCCGCGGTTCGGAAGGGAATTCACCAAGGGTAATAATGAGTGGCGCCAAGGGCACGTTTCAACCCAGTTAGGCTGAAAAAAGGGAGAGACTCCGTAGGTAAGGAGGCCTACATAATGCCCGATAAGGCAGTTTCGCCAGGGAAGCTGTGAATCCTGCAAGATTTAAGCTGACATGGAACAAGTGGTAACAGAATACAATCAAAAATTGTGAATTGACGTAGAGCCAGCTAAGAAGGCTGGGTAGGCTGATAAGATTCTTCTGGATGGAAAGAATTGTTTAAGGTTGAATGGCCAGTAAAGTCCGACAAAAGATAGTGGAAAATAAGGGTTCTTCAAAACCACAGCAAAATAGTATTGATCTTGTTGCTCTGTCCAAGGTAAAAATCGCATGTAATGAAGCATCCCAATGAATGTACAGAAAGGGCATGTGCTATGAGGCCACATTGTAGGCATCTTTCCCCAAAGGAAAAGATAATGTATTCTGGTAAGGACTCACGTTATGGAAATATTATAGGTAACGCGAAGTGTCGCCAGTCGAGATAATTGAATACGAGAATTAGAGATGTGGTTTAGAAATAAGAGGGGTGAGACCCCAATGAGAAATCATGATTTTAGCCACATCAAGAATCTAGGTCCGACAATGAATGGCTTAGAACACCCAAATCATGGGACTTAACAACTAGGTTTGCGAAATCTCCTATGAAACCTAGGGAGTTTACTTTTGAACCAGAAAACTTAATTTCTTAGAATACTTTTAAGGGATTCCATATGCATATATGTACAGATCTCATTAAGTTCTTTCAAACTTATAAAGATTTCTGCTTGAATGGTACCAAACTAAGTTAAGTTAGCTAGTTACCCAGATAAACCAAGAGGGACCAAGCCAGACTCAACCAAGTTAAGTGGTACACAGTAGCTGTCTATGTATACA
Organism: Gossypium australe; assembly: GCA_005393395.2. Taxonomy (NCBI): domain Eukaryota; kingdom Viridiplantae; phylum Streptophyta; class Magnoliopsida; order Malvales; family Malvaceae; genus Gossypium; species Gossypium australe. The sequence goes on from CM016616.1 coordinate 14,401,608, forward strand.
GAGGGGCTCCCGTAGAGGCCTTGCCTTAGGGTATAAGTTGATTGTATATGTTTTTGAACTTCCATCCAGGAATTACAAACATTTTTGGGAAACAAAGCTCTTAAGAGTTTATCGCCAGCTACGTACAAGTCGTATTAAAAATTAGACTTATAAAATCTAAGTCGTTAATTATGTAATCAAATCAGAAATCGAAATTTTGTTAAGTTCTTTTGTTTAATGTAACATTCAGTACGCGGGCCGAACGATCAAGTTAGATAGAGGGTGTTACATGTGATTATATTTTCTCTAGTCCATTGGGGGATTTTGAAGCAGAATATTCTGAACTGGTAGCTATCAAAATTACATTAAAAATTAATGTTATCATGGAAGCGGTAATAAGAAAAACTTGTCAGTAGAACCCAATTTCAATGTTAGTAGTGTTTCGGTGTACTAACCAGTAGATTCATCTTTGGAAGCATGTTAAAGTCTTCAAATATCTACGCTATATTTAATCTTCTGGTTGAGTTGGTGTTACAAGTTAACTAGGCCTAACTTGATTGGAAATCTATTAAAATACAATTTTATATACAAAATAAGTTATATTGTTGTGAGAGTGCTTTCATCGTTTTATATTTTTATATAAAATTTCAAACATTGTGAAATTTAAACTTAAAATAGAGTGAATTTTTAACATTTAACCTTATCATTTCAACCAAAACTTAATTTAATAAACAATTTTTTAATAAATATATTTACTACATCACACATATCATGAGTGTGTTTGAAAAACCATAAAAGTAACATATTTTAATCCCACATTTAGTATGCTTTGGATGATTTATCCCTCGATTTATGTAAAAAGGTGCTCTTAATCCTTTGTTTTCATGTCCTCTACCCAGGAAAGCACCCGAGGATGAAAAGAACATAAAACGAGCCCAAAACGGAGTAAATAGGCCATATGACGAAATCCACACGGCCTGGACTTAAGCCCACACGCCCGTGCTGCATTGATCATCTAGAACATAGCCTTACCTCCGATTAACACGACCGTGCCTCATTAAAGAAGTCCGAACACGGCTTGAAGACTAGTCACACGGGCGTGTGACATGGCCGTGTCCCTATCGTGGCAAAGAGCAATTTCATTCGGATTTGGATACTTTGGGGTGAAGAAACACATTCCAAGAGCCTATATAAACTCCCTAAGTGTTACCTGAAAGAAGGGCGGTTAGCTAGGCCAAGGAGCCAAGCCGAAAAGGTTAAAGTTGTGGGAATCACTTGAGGATAGCCAGTTGATCCATCTCTAGAAGCCGGAATTCTACTCAAGATGGCGGATCTCTCCTTCAATTTCTTTAGGGAGTTTTAGGGATTTCTTATGTTTTGTTTTATCTTTTCTTCTGAGATGTTTTCTTTATTTGATATGAACTAAACCCTTCAGATACCTGAAGGGGATGAAACCTAGATGAATCTTGTTATTGTTTTCTGAACTATAAGATAAATACTTGATTTGTTCTTAATTATGTGTGCTTAATTCTTGTGTTAATATTTCCGGGATATTAATTCAAGTCAGATGTTCTTAAGTGGAGGAGTAAAAGTCCCTGCTTAAGAATAGATCTAGCATAATTAAAGCGGAGTCGTTTGCGCGCCTAGAGATAGTGTAACATCTTAATTTAAGGGTAATTTGTAATTTCATAATTTCTTTATTTTGTATGCCTTAAGAAAGAAGGTTTTAAATAAATTATCGGTGCAAAACACACCTCAAAGGAGCTGCTGGCAGGATGGTTGAGGCGCTAGAGTACCTTAAATAGGTGCTGCACGTCTGGGGTTCGAGTCGAGGGGGTGGCATAAGTTTTATTTTGTTGGAAGGGGCATTAACGCCGAGAAAGGCTTTAAAAGAATATTCCAATGCGTTTATTTCCAGGAAATGAGCACTGGCCGAGCGGCTTGGGCGCTTGCAGCAAGGCGCAGACTCCAAATGGTCGCGTGTTCGAGTCGCAATTGGAGTATAGGGGTATTGTAATTTTTGGCCTTTGGAGATTAAGGCAAAGGACGCTAACAAATGAAGGCTTAAAGGAAAAATGCGACGCGATTTTGACATGGAAGTCCAGGTAGGAGAGGTGGTTAGGGCGCTAAGGGTGCTCGTGAGGTCACGCGTTCGAATCCTTGGGATAGCATGAGCAGTTTTATTTTTTCGTCTTAACGTTGTAGCAGTGGAACGAGCAGAGAAGTGATTAAAGGAAATTTGAGAGGGGTTCATGTCATGAAATTCCAATGGGCCGAGTGGCTGGGGCGTGGAGTTTGCTCCAGGACTCGGGTTCGAAACCCCTGGGCAGCAATCAGGTATTTTATTTTACCTTTGGCAATTAATGCGGGAAGGAGCCTTGGGGAAGGATTAAAAAAATATATGCAGCGGGTTTTTGACATGAAAGTCAATTGGCCGAGTGGCTGGGGCGCTACACTGCTCCAGGTCTCGGGTTCGAAACTCCTGGGCTGCAGTGAGGTGTTTTGTTTTTTTTTCTTATCTGGCATTAAATGCGTGAGGTAGCCAATCTTGGAAGCTTAAAGAGAAATTTGCAACGCTATTATAACAGATATAGTGCAGTAGCAGAATGGTCAGAGGCGTGGGCAATCCCTCCCAGGTCCCAGGTTCGAGACCCAGCAGCGCATGGAAGGAATTCTTTTTTCTCTTTTTGCTTGGGACGGCATGCTTTGGTAGTTGCATGCACATGCACGCGTGGGGGAACCAATTTGGATGGCTGCCTCATATTCTTTCATTATTAATATTTTATTAATTTTACTTACTATTTTTGATGATAATGGAAACATGGGGTTAGCTCTCTCTCTTTATTTTAATTGTTGGAAATAGGAAGAACATTATGGGAATGATGCTTTTTGGGGGAGGGAAATTTTATCAAAAGAAGAAGAACAAGGGAAGCTTGGCCGGCCATGAAGTTTTGCAAGGGGTTACTATTTCTTTTTTTTTCTTTCAAATCCATTGCTCGGCCGAATGTTTGGCTAAAAGATTGCTTTGTTCTTCCTTCTCTCCCTTTGTGCATGGCCGAACATGAAGAAAATTCCTAAGGGCCTCAACATTCGATTTTGAGAGCTTTGGAGGTGCTAAGATTTCTTAGTTTGGTCCTATTTCCCTTCAAGTAGTTATTTGGCCAAGATTTCTCGAAATTTCTTCTCTTCATCTTGGGGTAGCCGTTTATACATAGAGAAAGGGGGGGTTGAGATCGGCAAGCTTAGATGGCTTTGATCCTTTGCATTTAATGTTAAGCCGAAAACTTGACTTGTAAACCCTCTCTTCCTGTATTTCTCCTTATCTTCTTAGTGCCGAAATCAAGGTGGTTTTAAGGTCAAGCCGAATCTTAAGGTAAGGGACCTTTTTCTTTCCTTGGGGCGATTTGAATAGCACCGACCCTCTGCTACTCCTCTTTTAATATTTCTTCACATTGTAACAATCGAAATATTGACTTACTTCTGTTCCATATGATAGCCGAACCTCTAAACACCAAAAGGAGTGCCGAATCATGGTGCTTAAAGGGCAAGTCAGTTGTTAAGGTAAGGAACAACAAACTCTTTGGGTGTGAATACATGCTAGGGCCGAATGGCCTTGGGTCTCTAAATGAACACTAAATCCGATTTCAGGGAAGGCTATAGCCGAATGTTGTGAATCTTCGAGATTTGGTTAGTGACCAAGTTGGTGTAAGGTGAGTGCTATATTCGGGCCACATTTTATTAGGATTTCTAATTAGGTAATTAGGGCTTTCTGATTAATAATCTATGATGGCCGAATATAGGAACATCACGAGGACAAGTTCGGGACCTTTGTAATAACACATCTGAGATACGAGAATCCTAGTTAACTCTTCGATTAAATAGGTGTGTAAGCTCTTACACACTTTATTAGTATAAACTGTTGTTTGATAATATTATAACCTCTCATGTGGTTACTTTGCCTAGTGGGCATAAGCTTGGTATTCGGGTAAGTCCCCTATTACTCGATTACGATATGTGTTGTATATATCATCATATGCGGAAAAATACTATGATGTACGATTGCATGATATATGGAATCATGATACTTGTGATATGACCATGATGATGGTGGGATTGATGAGAGGGAGTAATATTCGTGTCGACGGACACCAGTGTTTTGGTAACACATTGTGACTACGGTCACCAGAGGTTTGGTACCTCCAGAGGTTTGGCACCTCATAGCGTCTCGTCCCTGTGGCTTAGTACCACCGTGGGTTGGCCCCACTTTTGAGATACGGGATCGACGCCAGTGATTTGGTATCACACGATGGGTTGGCCCCATCATTTGATTGTGACTTCGGGTCACCAGTGGTTTGGCACCACCAGTGGTTTGGCACCACACGTATTGACGGATATCGTGACTATAAGTCACCAGTGGTTTGGCACCACCAGTGGTTTGGTACCACACGGGGTAGAAAAGGAGCATGGATGGCTAGGTTGGGTTGCATAATTGCATGTTATACTAATATCTTGTGTATGAGTGTTATTTCCCGGGTTGGGGACTTATACACTGAGTCTTGGTGACTCACCCCTTCCCATATCTTCTTGCAGGTGAGTAGAGCACGGATGCGGAGCCGAGGAGAGCTCGAGGCGGCCATGTTGGTTTTGTGGACTCGAAATTTTATTTTGCCCCGTTTTAAGTTTAATCATTTACTACAATTCGATTGGGTTGTAATATGGCCGCTTATTATTAGTTTGGATGGTTAGGTAGTTGTTTTTACTTTACTTTCCAACTAATGAACTTACGAACGGTTATGCAAATCGATTAAAAGTAACGTTTTCAAAAAAAATAAGTACTTGTACGCGTTTTCAAAAATGCTACCCTCGGGTAACAAAATTTTCTAAAGCTATCGATCACACTAATGTTCTAAAATTTAAATGGTCAAATGGTTTTAAAGGAAGAAAGGATTTTCAACTCAATCGAATCAACCCACTTGAGTTTTAACAAACACCGTTTCATACCCTTAACAAAAATTTTCTTAAATTACTACTACTAATCCAAACCTTTCGAATTTCTTTATTCCGTGACACACCAGATCCGGTCATGGCTTGTGGGCCGGGTTTGGGGTGTTACAAGTTGGTATCAGAGCCCGGTTCAAAAACTCGGCTGTGAGGGCCTAAGACCCAAAAATGTTTTTGCTAGATAGGCTTTTGAAAACCCCGTTGAAAATGATTTTGGTTGAACAACATGGCGTCGAGTCTCCGGCACCGATCCGCTCTTGTAAGTATTTTTAATCTATGTATGAATGGTTATCTGTAAATGGGTAGAAATGGGACGTAGATAGTATGAAAGGTATATGAACTTTAGGACTAGTTTACCCCAAACAATCGCATAAGATTCTAATTGCCTAATTAAACAAACCCATGACTAAGTCGCCGAGTTAAGGTGTGGTAACCCTTGTACGCATGTCTAGGATTGGATCCGGAAGAGCTTGGTATTTAAGTGGTCTTAGCGACTCACCTCCTCTTCGCAGGAATCCTACCTGGTGCGTAGCTTCGGTTCACCCTAACCGTGAGGACTTGTTCATGGGCTAAACCTCTATTATTAAAACCCGAAAGGGAATTAGCCGCATTTTTATAAAGACTCTAATTTTTAAAGACTTCCCTCAAACTTATGAGAATTATACTACAAAATTCCTTTGAATTATGAACATTTCAAAATACCCTTAGGGGTAAATTACGAAAATGCCCCTAGTTTTAAAAATTCTACCAAACTACCTCAAAATCTCTTTTTAAACAAAATTTTCCTTATTTTACAAGCATACCTAAAATCCCTAATTTGCAAAATGTCAAAAATGTTGTGCTTTTGGAAAATTACAAAATTGCCCCTAAATTGCAAATTACCAAAATGACCCTGATTTTCAAAAAGGTTTTTGCAACACTATCAAGTTGGAAGACAATCCCTCAAAACGGACCCCAAGTTTTGCAATTTATAAATTTCCTTTGATTTGTCAAACTTACACTGTTTTGTTACCAAAATACCCCTGTAGGGTAAGGGACGAAAATACCCCCGGGTTAAGAATTGGACATAGAAAGTGATGGAATAAGTGAATATATATCTTCGAATTACGATAGAAGACTTGAAACTTGTTTGATCGAAAGAACAACTTCAAAATCTCGCCCATAAGATTCTTTGCTAATAATGAGTGGAACAGTGACTAACTCATAAAACTTTTAAGACAGATTGCGCCATAAGAATGAGTTCTAGAGGTCGCGGCCGTCGGGGACGCGGTAGAGGCCGGATGGCCGTGACAGAACCAGTTAGGTCGGGCCAAGGATCGGATAATGAGATACCACCCCCACCGCCACCCCCAACTTTTGGTGATGGACCCCAGGATCAGACGGGGGGTGAGTCGGTATCGCAGGCTATGCTGCGTGTGCTAGAAATGATGGCTGAGACCAGTAGAGGTACAGGAGCTCGGAAGTCTGTATCTGAGCGGCTCCGATCCAATGGAGCTGAAGTATTTCGGGGTGTGTCAGGTGTCGCCCCCAATACAGCCGAATATTGGTTAGAATCAACTGAGAGGATCATGGACGATCTCGACTTAACAGATGAGGAGAAGCTGAAAGGAGCGGTGTCGCTTCTAAAAGACGAGTCATACCAGTGGTGGCTCACGGTTCGAGACGGCGCTACAGCAGACGACCTTACTTGGGAGTACTTCAAAGCTACTTATCAGAAGAAGTATGTAGGCACCGGTTATACTGATACTCAGAGGAAGACCTTTCTGGGACTGGTACAAGGAAATAAGTCGGTATCTGAGTATGAGGCAGAATTTCTGAGACTGAGCCGCTATGCTCGGGGAGTCGTGTCAACTGAGCACGATCGTTGTGTCGCTTTGAAGACGGACTTAGGGATGACTTAAGGCTGTTGATTGCTCCACAACAGGTGCGGGAGTTCGCTGTTCTGGTGGAAAAGGCCAAGGTGGCCGAGAGAGTCCGGGAGTCTGTGAGGCAAAGCTATGATAGGAGCAAGCAGAAAAGAGGTATTGGGTCGTCTGGATCGGGAAATACTGCGCAAAGAGGGCCAGACAGAGTGGGCCGAATCAGGCTGGGAGGCCCATGACTTCTAACCAGAGACCGGCTCAGTGTAATCGCTGTGGAAAGTCACATTGGGGAGGTTGTTACACCGGTGAAAGGGGTTGCTTTGAATGTGGATCCCCGGATCACCGTGTAAGAGATTGTCCTCGGAAGATGGCAAGGAATCAGCCAGAGGGTCAGAACCGTACTCCAGCAAGGAACGTGGGGCCACCGCAGCGGGGTCGTGGTAATGGTAGAGGAGGCAATGGTCCTAATCGAGGTCGTGGGATTCAGGGCAGAGGAGCAGGCAACACCGAAGCCAGGCAGCCTGGCTTAGTTTACGCAGCGAGGCGTCGCGAGGAGGGTGACGCACCGGACGTCATCACCGGTACGTTCCTAATTTTTGGTCTCCCTTATGTTGCATTAATTGATGTGGGTTCGACGCATTCATACATTGCCAGTAGTGTGGTAGAGACTATGAACTTGGATTTTGAGACTACTTCTAGCGAGATGACTGTAATTAGCCCTCTAGGACACTCTGTGATGGTGAACAAGCTATACAGAGATATACCCCTAGAACTCCAAGGGGTAGTGTTTGTGGCCGACCTGATGGAACTACCGTTTGGGGAGTTCGACCTAATTCTTGGAATGGACTGGCTGGTTAAGTATCAGGCAAGGTTGGATTGCGCTGCTAAGCGTATGATTCTAAAGACGGCCGAGGGTGAGGAAGTGGTCATGATAGGTAACAGAAGAGATTATCTATCCAATGTAGTGACTGCCTTGAAGGCCGAGAAAATGATCAGAAAAGGGTGTGAAGCATTGTTGGTTCAAATTTATGCCTTGGAGGCTAAGGAGTCAACAGTTGAGAAGGTCCGAACTGTAGGGGAATTCGCTGATGTGTTTCCTGAAGAACTTCCGGGTCTGCCTCCAGATCGGGAAGTTGAGTTCGGTATAGACTTGTTGCCCGGAACGGCACCTGTGTCCATAGCACCCTACCGAATGGCACCGAAGGAGTTGGTGGAGCTAAAGGCTCAAATTCAGGAACTCTTGGATAGAGGGTTCATTCGACCTAGTATATCTCCGTGGGGAGCACCTGTGTTGTTTGTCAAGAAGAAAGACGGGTCAATGAGAATGTGTATCGACTACCGTCAGCTAAACAAGTTGACAATCAAAAACAGGTATCCGTTGCCTCGGATTGATGACCTGTTTGATCAACTGAAGGGTGCCTCGGTGTTCTCAAAGATAGATCTTAGATCGGGCTATCATCAACTTAAGGTGAAAGAAGCTGATGTGCACAAGACGGCATTTCGTACCCGGTATGGGCATTTCGAGTTCTTAGTGATGCCGTTTGGGTTGACCAACGCGCCGGCAGCATTCATGGACTTGGAATAGGGTGTTTCAGCAGTACTTGGATCAATTTGTCGTGGTGTTTTATAGACGACATATTGGTTTACTCAAGAACGGAGGAAGAGCATGATAGACATTTGCGCATAGTTCTACAAGTGCTGAGAGAGGAGCAGTTGTATGCCAAATTCAGTAAATGCGAATTCTGGCTTAGAGAGGTGACCTTCTTGGGTCACGTAGTGTCAGCAGAAGGGATTAGAGTGGACCCCCGCAAGGTCGAAGCGGTGTTGGAGTGGAAACCACCTAGGACAGTGGCAGAAATTCGAAGTTTTCTGGGTCTGGCCGGGTATTATCGAAGGTTTGTGGAAGGATTCTCCTTAATCGTAGCACCGTTGACTAAGCTATTAAGGAAAGGAGTCCCTTTTGTTTGGTCAGAGAAGCAGCAAGAAAGCTTTGATAAGCTAAGAAAGATTTTGACGGAAGCTCCAGTTTTGGTGCAGCCTGAGGCGGGGAAATTGTTCACGGTTTATTGTGATGCGTCCCATAATGGTTTGGGATGTGTGTTGATGCAGGAGGGGAAGGTGGTGGCCTATGCATCCCGTCAACTAAGACCTCATGAGGTTAACTATCCTACTCATGACTTGGAGTTAGCGGCAGTGATCTTTGCTTTGAAAATATGGAGGCATTACTTGTATGGAGAGAAATCGATCGTCTATACGGATCATAAAAGTCTGAGGTATCTTTTGATGCAAAAAGAATTAAATTTGAGACAACGCCGCTGGATCGAACTGCTGAAGGACTACGACTGTTCAATTGAGTACCATCCAGGCAAGGCTAATGTGGTGGCTGATGCGCTGAGCCGAAAGATCGTGACAGACTTAAGGGCGATGTTTGCTCGTCTTAGTCTATACGACGACGGAAGTCTTTTGGCAGAATTGCAAATTAAGCCAACTTGGATCGAGGAAATTAAGGAAAAGCAATTAGGGGATGACAGTTTAAATGCTCGGAGGTTGCAAGTTGAAGATGGCGGTTTGGAAGGGCATAGTTTGACTGGTGATGGGGTGCTGTGTTTTCAAGGACGGCCTGTATGCCGAATGATGTGGGTTTGAGACAAAGAATTCTTCAGGATGCACATAGCAGCCCATACGCTATGCATCCTGGAAGTAGCAAGATGTATGGAGATTTACGAAAGCAGTTCTGGTGGCCAGGGTTGAAGCGCGAGGTAACTGAATTCGTGGGAAGGTGTCTCACGTGTCAGCGGGTAAAAGCGGAACATCAGTTGCCATCTGGGTTACTTCAACCGGTGAAGATTCCTCAGTGGAAATGGGAGAGGATCA